>CM038794.1:54711718-54787235 GCA_021764765.1 Vicia sativa | reverse complement strand
TAAAAATTAAATAAGTATTTTTATGACCTAAATGCAAAAAGAAAAATATTTTTTTGTGATTTTTAAGTATTTTAGAATTTTTTAAAAGGAAATTAAATTAAAAAAGAAAAATATGAGGAAAATATGAAAAATATAGAAAAAGGTTAGTTTTTTAAAGAGGTAGTAAAAATATATGAGGAGCCGTAGATCGAAATGGTCCTTCTCCCCACGCCACAAGTGTCTTGCCATTTGTGGCAACCGCTTTAGTGTTAGTAATCAAACGATTTGATTATAAGGGAAATTGATTTTGAATATTAATACAAAGCAAAACACATGCGAAGGGTCATCGCCCCACTTTTAAGTTTGTTACGGCCTTACCTAACGACTGTGGTAAACTTATATACATGCTCTTGTTCGTAACCATAAGACCCGTAATTTTGAAAATCCAATACAAGCACTATAAATTTATAATGAAGGCATGGATCGATTGCAAATTTGCTCCTGAACACGAATATGTCCTGTTTTGGCCAATTTTTCCTAAATCCTAAGATCTCGAATTAAAGCTTTGAAACCCTAACAATGGCATATGCTCAGATTCCGCATCTAAAATCAAATTAAACGACCCGTAAAGCTTGCAAACATCATCACGATCAAGAATATATAATCAAATCATGTTTATGAAGCATAAATAATAGAAATCGAATTTGATATAGGAGTATGCAAACCATGATTGTGTTTCTTTGATTCGGTGTTTTGATAGTCATGAGTATTTCGAATCGATCGTAGAGGCACGATGGAGCTATCGTGATACTGAATGGCTTGAAACAAGGCAAAACCTTGGCTGCTAGTTGCTTGATGCCACAAATTCCTTGAGCTTGGTTAGGTTCTTATGGAATGATTTTTTTGTCCTCGAGAGGTCGGATCAATGTATATATATATATAATAGATGGAATTAGGTCAATAATCATGAAGGAAATATATGCCAATCAATGCAAGAATATTTGATTTGAATTAAACCAAAATTTGCCTTTTTTTTGAATCAATTTCAATCAATTCTCTTGCCTAATCAAACAAATTTCGAAGTTGACTGCTTGTATGGCTTGCTTGGACCTCAAGAATGATAAAAAATCAACCTTGCACTTAATGTTTGGATTTTATATCTTTTATTTTAATTAAATTGGATTTAAATGAATAAAAATCCAAAATAAATAAAATAAAAAGAACAAGGGGTGGAAATGGGCTTGAGGTTCTTGTTTAGATTAGAAACAAGTTTGAATCAAGAAGACATTAGCCCATTTAGAAAAATTGATTTTTCTAAGTATTTCTTCATGCACTTCCTAAAAATGTCAAACTTGTACAACTTGTATCTTGCTCAATTTTCAACATTTTTAAGTGTTCTTGACTTTTTAGAAAGATAAATATGTTCTATAAACACTACTTTTAGTTTAATCTTCATTGAAGTTTCCATGTTCATGTACACTTCTTTGCAAAAGATGACTTTTGTTGACTTTTAGAAGGACCTCTAATATTTTGATCCATAACTCAAATGATGCATTTTAGCCAAAGCTTGTGAGACATGAAGTGTAGAGAATTGATTACCTTCAAAATGAGATTATGGAAATTTTTTGATAAAGTATGTGAAAGTTATGCCGGTCAAAGTTCGTTGACTTTTGTCCAAAAACCTAATTTGAAACTTTGACTTTTCATCAAATCTTGACTTTCCTTGATGAATCATGATCAACCCTTGATCATATTATGAATGTGACTTCAAAATATTGATGTTGATAAAAATGATGAAGTTTGACCGTATGTTGACCATAGTTGACTTTTGTCCAATACAACGATTTTCAACTATTCGAGCAATCGATCGAGCAAACTCGAGTTGTAAGGCTTGAAACTTGATATGGTGATCCTTGGGACATATGAGGAGGTATGATGACCACTTGATGTACTATAACTTGATTTTGTCTTGAGAGAAGCAAAACCCTAGTTGTGGGTTGATTGCTTAGGAGAGGGTTCATCTCGCAACCCTTGAGAAATTCTTGAATATGGAGATGTGGATTGTCTTGAGAAATAGGAGGGCAAATTTTGGGGTATAACACATGATGTTCCGTGATGTTGAAACTTTTCAACACAACATGTTAAGCATTCTAGATAGGATTATAAGTTGAGAATCCTACCGCATAATTACATTGTTGTTGCTATTATTTGTTTTATTAAAACTTTGCCAATTCATACAATTCAGAACTTACAAGCTTGTTATCCGTAATAAAGGGCCTTGTAGTTTTTCTTCTCATATGCAAATCCATTGGATTTTCTTATATAGTGTCCTCTAATGTATGTGGGTGAGTACCCTTATACTATAGTAATATAATATCATTTCTTATTAAGAAAAAGAGTTTAATGGATATGCACCGACAATGTAAAATAGTTTTATACTATCATTCAATAGTAAACCAATAATCACATATCATTACTTTTTAAAAATGAAATGGTCATGTGTCCTGATAGTGTAAAATCAATTTACAATGCTTGAACATCACCCATTTTCTCTAAAAGAAATTGAAGATATTTTAAAGTTTAAATTCTAACAAGTTATAGATATATATTAACAATTTATAATTAAAAAGTTTTTAATTTTTATTGAACAATTATGTAAAATCATTTTATAGTTAATGTATATATCTTGTACAATACAAATCTATGAAAAATATGGTTAATGCAATAGCAAATGTCTTTCTCTCTTCACAACGATTCTATTTCTTTTAATACCCAACACTCTTTAAAGACAGGTATGTCATATGTTGAAAGAACAAAATAGAATTTTATTTTTATTTTATAAGCAATGAGGTAGACTTTACATCAAAAGAGTACAAGGGTATCGCCTCTTACAAAGTCATTACAGAATGAGGAAATCCAAAATATTCTTACACTAAAAATAAAAGTTTAAAGCACCCTTCAATTTCAATATGATAATATACCAAAACCAAGAGGTAAGTCTAATCTTCTAAAAAACCTTCCCAACAATTTCAACCTCGTTATTAAGATGGTCACATTGCACTTACACCAAAGAGACCAAAAAGTTACCAACCACAACAATAATCTCTTCCTAACCGAAACTTTCCATTTTAAGGGTTCTAAGAACCACAACAAGTGTTCAATGATAGAAGCATTGCCCATGCCGAACACCAACCCACAAAAGCCCCTTGTTCTAGACCCTACATGAAAAAGGGAAAAGAACAGATGGGCAATTGATTCACCAAGAACATTGCATAAACACAAACATTTAAATCACTATTTGGTAAGACACCCCTTTTAGATAACTTTTCCACTGTAGCAATTTTGTTCTTCACGCATTTCCAACCGAACACCTGAATCTTTGATGGAACTTGAGTTCTCCAAATGTGATCCACAACCACAAAGAGCACCATGACCCAAGAATGACAGACTGCCATGACATATAAACTCCACTAATCGAAAATGAGACGCCTTTATGAAAACTAGACAAAATATCCTCTTCCTAACTTTGACAAACAAAAGAAAATGGTTCTCAACTTCAACAACTTTGTTTGCTTTCAATAGAAAACCCTTAAACTTCTCAAATTTATCCGAGAACACCTTTCTAACAAAGAAAATGCATTACTAATATTCGATAGTTCAACTATTGCAACACATAAAAGAAAAATATTTAAAAACTAAGGTGCACAACATCACATTCCTTATAAAATGCCCTTTGATGCATTATTACAAACTTCTAAAAAAAGTTTTATATTGTCGAAATTTGACAAGTTTATTAATGTCACATTCCCTTGATGACAATTTTGACATATAAAAATTCGCTGAAGTATCAATTCAATTATCTTATAATAAGAAGAAAAAACACATAATATACCTTATTGTTATTCTGGCTACTTCTCCTATATGCCTTCAACAAATATCATAATTACTAGCTTTACTAAACACTCACTGTTTTTTTACTCCAACATTTGTGATGCAATAATGCTATTTGACAATTTAAATATAAAAAATAGAAGATAAAGGAAATAAAATTCAATCCCAAATGCACAGTGTTAAAGATAAAATTGGTTCGTGCATCCAGTCTGGGAATTTTGACATATGTTTTATTTAAGAAACCAAAATTCAAGTGGTGGATTGTTTACTAGTTGCAGAATTCTGGGGAAATAAGAAGCGCATTGGCATTTGCGCAAGGTGTAGAAATTCAGATTGTAAGGATTTCAAATCCTTCTTTGAGGATATGAAGCTCATCGACGTGCCTTGTGTATGAGGATGATATATGTGGTTTAATAGCGTGGGGAACGCTATAAGCAGGCCGAACAAATTTTTGCTCATGGAAAACATCATTAGAAACTGGAAGATTTCGAGGAAATGGGTGGGAAAACGTGATATTTCTAACCATTACCCCCATTTAGTTGAAACCATGTGAAAAGTATTGGGGTCCCAAACCTTTTAGATTCAACAACTGTTGGCTTAAACGTAAATACTTTGGGGCATTTATTGAGGAAGAATGGAAGACGCTACAGGTGGAGGGAAGGGGCGACTTCTGATTTAAAGAGAAGCTTAAAATGTTAAAGGAGAAATTGAAGTGGTGGAATAAAATGGTTTTTGGTTGGATTGATCTTAATGTTGACAAAGCGGTTAAGAAGCTAAACGAGTATGACGAGTTACTGGTTCTTAAATAGGAGGATGATTGTACTAGGCTCGTAGAAGAAAGATCTAAGTCGATAGAATTTGATGTGGAAAAATTTGAATTTTAAGGAAAGTATTATAAGACAAAAGTCTAGACAAGTGTCGCTGAAAGAAGGGGATCAAAACTCCATTTTTTTTCATAATCCAGTCAAAGAAAGAATTAGGAGAAATCATATTTCTATTTTAGAAACTTATCTTGGTAAGGTGGAAGGGGTGTTGGAAATTAAGGAGGCGGTTAGGAGGAGTCATTTCAAATATTTCTTCAAAGAAGGTTGTTCCTCAAGACTGGTGCCTGAACGTGTGTCGTTTCAACGTTTGACAGAGGAGGATAATTTAGACTTGGAGGCTCCTTTTAGCGAGCAGGAGATTAAGGAAGCGGTTTGAAGCTGTGATGGTAATAAAAGTCTAGGGCCTGCTGACTTTTCTTTTGATTTTTTGAAGACTAAGTGGGATCTTATTAAGGAGGATGTTATCTTGCTTGTGAATGACTTTCATACCAAGTCTAAGCTGACAAAAGGTTGTACATCGTTGTTTCTTACATTGATACAGAAAGTCTTCAATCTGCAATCTCTTTTGGATTATAGGCCGATTTTCTTGGTAGGGTGTATGTACAAGATTTTGGCAAAATTGTTGGCTTCAAGATTGAAGAAAGTCATAGGAAAACTGATTTCAGTGAAACAATCAGCTTTCGTTCCGGGGAGAAATATTTTAGATGGCGTTCTTGTGGTGAATTAGATTCTCGACTTGGCTAAAAGAGAGAAGAGGAACTGCATGATTTTAGAAGTTTATTATGAGAAAGCCTACGATATTGTAAGTTATAATTACTTGAGATTTTGTATGGACAAGACAGGGTTTGGTTCTAAATGGAGGATGTGGATGGAGGCTTGTGTGTTTAGTATCACTATGTCGATTTTAGTTAACTGAAGTGCAACTATGGATTTTTGTGTAGAAAGAGGTTTGCGTCAAGGCGATCCACTCTCGCCTTTTCTCTTTGTGATTTCTATGGAGGGGTCATATCATGAACAATGCCATAGAAGTAGGGGATTTCAAGGTTTTTCGTGTAAATGATGACATCTCTTTCGATATGCTACAATTTGCCGATGACACTATTATTCAGGAGGAGGGAAGTATGGAGAATTTATGGGGTATGAAAGGTGTCTTGAGAGGGATCAAAATGATCTTGGGCCTAAAAGTTAACTTCTTCAAAAGTAAGATTTTCTGAGTTAATTTAAGTGAAGGGTGTTTGTCCATGGCGGACGCATTCCTATCCTGTGGCATTGAAAATGTCCCTTTTAAATTTTTGGGTGTGAGAATCGGAGATAGCCCGAGTAAAATTCACACGTGGAAAGATGTTATCAACAATGCTGCTAACATACTTTCAGTTTGAAAGAACAAACTTCTGTCCTTGGGAGGAAAGGTAATTTTGATCAGTTTTGCTTTGAGTTCTACCCATGTTTATTCTTTATCCTTTTATAAACCCATATGAAAGTGTTGAAAGAAATTATGAAGGATTCAAGCGAATTTTCTTTGGGGAGGTTCGGGCGAGAAAATGACTATTCATTGGGTTAGTTGGGAGAAAGTGTGCAAATCCAAGAAGGAGGGTGGCCTAAGTATTAAGAATCTTGAGCCTTTCAATACGACATTGTTATCTAAGTGGAAATGGTGGATTATGAAAGAAAATGATGCGATTTCGAGTGGTCTTTTGTGTAACACCCGAATTATTTAATTACTTATTTAATTTAATATTTTCGTATATTTTTCCGAATAATTGGTAATATTGTACAATGCCAATTTAAGTCATTATATGATTATAAGGTGATTAAGCGAAATAAGTGGTGGGAATAATATTAATAATACTAATAATATTAGAATTGTAGAAATTGCTATTAAGTGGGCTAAGTTATTATGTTGGTTGTAGCAAAGTGGGGGTGTAGTCTAGTAAGCTCAATAAGAGTAATAATAATAATGTCATTATTTTAAGAGAAGTAGAATAGAATAAAATAGTGTTGGTGGTTTATGAGTAGAGGAGAAAAGGTTTGGGGAAAAAGAAGAGAAGAGTAGAAGTTGCAAGCTTGAGGCTAGGTCAAATCTCCATCTTTGAGCAAATCAACCTCCGATTCACAAGGTAATGGTGGGGTTCTTTCTTTCTAATTGGGAACATGATGGATGATAGGTAGTTGAGGGTTTATAATCTTGCAAGTTTTTTGTCTTGTTATTGTAGGATGAATTTCAAATTGATGCTTGATAATCCATGAAATTTGTTGAATGAATTAATAAATGTTGTCTTTGTTTGATTCCCCATGTTGCTAGTACCTTAGGCTGATTCGTTTTGGTTTGTGGGTGTGTTGGATGCCAAAAGTTTGGAAAATGGCATGAGGAATATGCAGGCAACGCTGAAAAAACCCAATCTGTCACGTCCAGTCGCGAACTGAGTCCCTGCTAAAGTCGTGGCGCGAAGGTGGGTTCGCGACGCGTACTATGTAGTTTTGAACACTTTTTCTGATTTTTGAATTCTGTCCAATTTAAGCACTTGAACTAGGGAACTTTGAGTAGGCTTCCATGAGTAAAATAATGCTAGTAATTAATAAGGAATGATACCAGAGTTGATTAGAAATAGTTTCGAATTAGTATGTTGGTAGTTGTAAGAGGTATAACCGATTAACTAAAATTTGGAGGAATTGAAGGAATGGCTCGTATACACTAGTAAGCTATCGTAGCGTGTTTGTTTTGCTGAATTTATGTTGAATGTAATGAATTGCAAGTATAAAGTTTGTTTTTGTCTTAAATATGGATAAATTTAGTTGGAGGCTTAAAAGCCAATGTTGAAAGTTGTTTGTTGTTCAAAGTTGTTTATTGTTCTAAGTTGTCTCGTTGTGTATGTTGTTGTTGTTGTTGTTGTTGTATGCCATACATGATAGTCGCATACATTGCATTTTATTCAGTTGGAGCTATGCTCACCCATGTTGGCCTAGATTGGCAAAATGTTGAAAGTTAAAGGCTTATGCCTTGTTGATGCCTCGGTAAACTGGCATATTTCGAGGTTGGGAGTTTTATTCCGATGGTACCACATGCATCTTCATTTGTCCAAGTTGAGTACCATAGCGCATAATGATGTTGTTGTGTGGTTAAATTGTGTTTGTTGTTGATTGGTTGTGAGATGGCAAAATAGTGACTTTTATATAATTCTAACTATATATTATTTATCACGATCTCAATTATATAGTTTGATATGTCACCCTTTCATTTATTTCATCGTTGCCTTTATATTGGTAACGTGCAGGTAATAAGGAGGAGTAGCTGTTATCATTTTTAGTTCAAGTTCGGTGTCATTGCTGTAATAAGTAGCACTCGGGGAAAAATGAACACTTGTCTTATTTGCTGTTTTAATGTTGAACTTTATGTCGTTGATTGAGGAGTCTATTATGTTGATTTGTTTATGACTCAAAAGATGATATGTCTTATATGAAAAACTATTATGATTCCGCTGCGTGATTAATGAAGTCGTTTATGTTTGAAGACTAAAAATTATGCGTTGTGTTAGTTCCGCCTCTTTAAAGTGTTATGTATCCGTTTTGAATAAAAATGGTAGGTTTATGTGTTTAAGTTGAAAAGTGTGACATCCTAATTATGTTAGAAAATTTTATACTGTGATTTTATTGATTAATTACATGGGGTAGAATTGGTGTGTTACATTAGTGGTATCAGAGTAGGTCGGTCCGTCCGGTCAAGTTGTGGAGTCTTTTAACTATCGAGTATTGGTATTTAGTTCTAATTTTGTTTGTGTTGTAGTGATAAGTCGAGATGGCTGGAAGGAACGATGCTGCAATTATTGCTGCTCTGCAAGCGATGGCTCAGGCTATGCAGAATCAATCAAATGCTGACGAGAATGCTGGGTCTCGTAGTTTGGAGACTTCCTAAGGAGAGAATCCACCGATGTTCAAGGGTAAGCATGATCCTGATGGAACACTAGAATGGTTGAAGGAGATTGAGAGGATCTTTCGTGTGATGGACTACACTCCAACATAAAAGGTTCGTTATGGGACTCATATGCTAGCAGTCGAGGCTAATGACTGGTGGCTAGAGATACGTCAGAGATTGGAAGCTGCAGGTGAGGAAATCACTTGGGTTGTGTTCCGTAGGGAATTATTAAGGAAGTACTATCTGGAAGATGTTCGGGGTAAGAAAAAGATTGAGTTCCTTGAGTTGAAGCAGGGGAACAAGTCCGTTACTGATTATGCTGCGAAGTTCATTGAGTTAGGTAAGTTCTATCCACATTTTGATGGAGAAGGTGTTGAATTTTCTAAGTGAATCAAGTTTGAGAACGGGTTGCACTCGGAAATCAAGAAGGTTGTTGGCTATCAGAAGATTCGTGTCTTTTTTGATTTGATTGATAGTTGCAAAATATTTGAAGAGGATAATGATGCTCATCACAAGATTGTTAGTGATAAGAGAGACAAGAATCAACAGATCCGTGACAAGCCTTATGATGCGGGGAAATGTAAACAAAGAGTTTCTCCGGGTCAGAGGACTAGTGGGGGAGACGCTCCTGCTAGGGTTGTATGCTACAAATATGTGCAACCTGATAACAAGAGCAGTGTTTGTAATGCCGAAGTAAAGAGGTGTTTCCGTTGTGGTAAGATTGGGAATGCGATATCTGACTGCAAGCACAAAGAGATGATCTGTTTCAGTTATGGTGAAGAGGGACACATTGTTAGTCGGTGTTCGAAACCAAAAAAGGGGAAGGCTAGTGAAAAAGCATTTGCTTTGGCTGGGAATCCAACAACTAATGAGGATAGACTCATTAGAGGTACATGTTTCATTAATAATATGCCTTTAATTACTATTATTGATACTGGTGCTACTCATTATTTTATTGTTGTTGATTATGTCGAAAGACTGGGTCTTATGTTTTCTTCTACGAATGGAGAAATGGTTGTCGAAATTTTGGCTAAGGGATCGGTGACTACTTCTCTTGTATGTTTGAATTGCCCTTTGTCGATCTTCGACAAAGACTTTGCCGTCGATTTGATTTTTTTGCCGTTAAGAGGACTAGATGTGATCTTGGGTATGAACTGGTTAGTGTATAACTATGTTCATATCAATTGTTATAACAAGTCTTTGAGGTTTTCTACTCCTAAAGAGGAAGGAGCTGATTTGTTGACTGGTAAATAGTTGAGGCAATTGATGCAAGACGAAGCGCAGATGTTCTCGTTGATGGCGTCGTTGTTTGTTGAGAATCAAGTTAGAACGGACGAGTTGCAGGTGGTGCGAGAATTTCCTGAAGTGTTCCCTGATGAAATTCCTGATGTACCTCCTAAAAGAGAAATTGAGTTTCCACTTGATCTTGTACCTGGTACCAGACCTATTTCTATGGCACCGTACAGGATGTCTGCATCTGAGTTGTTTGAATTGACGAAGAAATTAGAAGAGCTGCTTGAGAAAAAGTTTGTAAAACCAAGTGTATCACCGTGGGGAGCTCCAGTGTTGTTGGTAAAGAAGACGGATGGAAGTATGAGACTTTGTGTTGATTATCCACAATTGAATAAAGTGACGATTAAGAACAAGTACCCGCTTCCTAGAATTGATGACTTGATGGATCAATTGGTGGGTGATAGTGTGTTTTTTAAGATTGATTTGAGATCCGAATATCACTAGATTAGAGTGAAAGAAGATGATATTCAGAAGACTGCATTCAGGACTCGGTATGGACACTACGAGTATTCGGTGATGCCTTTCAGTGTTACTAATACGCCGGGAGTATTCATGGAGTACATGAACCGTATTTTTCATACTTACTTGGATTGATTTGTGGTGGTATTCATTGATGACATTTTGATTTACTCTAAATCGGAAGAAGAACATGTAGAACTCCTAAGAGTTGTGTGGCAAGTTTTGAAGGAGAAGGAGTTATATGCGAAGTTGTCCAAGTGTGAATTCTGGTTGAAAGAGGTTAGTTTTGTTGGCCATGTCATTTATGGTATTGGCATTGCTGTGGATAATTCTAAAATTGACGGTGTGTTCCAATGGGAAACTCCGAAGTCGGTTACTGAGATTAGAAGCTTCTTGGGATTACCCGGTTACTATAGACAGTTTATCGAAGGGTTTTCTAAGTTGGCACTCCCGTTGACTAAGTTGACTTGCAAGTTAAAAGCCTTTGTGTGGGATATTCGATGTGAAGAAACTTTCAATGAGTTGAAAAAGAGGTTGACGTCGGCTCCAGTTTTGACTTTACCTAATCCAGGAGAGCCTTTTGTTGTGTACTGTGATGCTTGTCTGATGGGGTTAGGTGGTGTTCTTATGCAGAATGGTAAAGTGGTTGCTTATGCATCTAGGCAATTGAGGACTCATGAAAAAATTATCCTACGCATGATCTTGAATTGGCTGCAGTGGTCTTTGTGTTGAAAATTTGGAGGCATTATATTTGTGGTTCTAGATTTGAAGTGTTTAGTGACCATAAGAGTTTGAAGTACCTTTTTGATAAAAAAAAGAGTTGAATATGAGGCAGCGAAGATGGTTAGAGTTATTGAAGGATTATGATTTCGGTTTGAATTATCATCCCAGAAAAGCTAATGTTGTGGTTGATGCTTTAAGCCGAAAGACTTTGCATATGTCTGTCATAATGGTTAAGGAGTTGGAGTTGATTGAGCAATTCTGAGATTTGAGTTTGGTTTGTGATGTGACACCACATAGTGTTATTTTGGGAATGTTAAAGATCAACAATGACTTTCTCGACAATATCAGAGAGGCTCAAAAGCTAGATGTGAAGTTGGTGGATTTGATGGTAGGAACCGATTGACCTGAGAATGATGATTTCAAGTTGGATGCGCAAGGTGTGTTGAGATTCTGAGATCGTATATGTATTCCTGATGATGAAGCGATTAAGAAAGTGATTCTTGAAGAGAGTCATAAAAGCAGTTTGAGTATTCATCCAGGAGCTACGAAAATGTATCAAGACTTGAAGGGCTTGTTTTGGTGGCCTAGCATGAAACATGATGTGGCACAGTTTGTGTATGCTTGTTTGAATTGCCAGAAATCAAAGATCGAACATCAGAAGCTTGCAGGGTTGATACAACCGTTGGAAGTTCCGAAATGGAAATAGGATAACATTTCAACGGACTTTGTAACGGGATTACCTAATACCTTGAGAAGACATGATTCGATTTGGGTGATTGTTGATAGGCTTACGAAGTCGACACACTTTATACCTATTAACATTACATATTCGATTGCGAAGTTGAATGAAATATATGCCAGGGTGATTGTGAAGTTGCATGGTGTTCCTTTGTGGATTATGTCAGATAGAGACCCAAGGTTTAATTCTGATTTTTGGAAGAGTTTGCAAGAAGCATTGGGATCTAAGTTGAGGTTAAGTTCGGCGTATCATCCGTAGAGGGATGGTCATACTGAGAGAACTATTCGGTGTTGAAAGATTTGTTGAGGGAATGTGCTCTTGAGCAAAGAGGCTCATGGGATACTTATCTTCCTTTGATCGAGTTCACTTTTAATAACAATTATTATTCTAGTATTGGGATGACACCTTTTGAAGCACTGTATGGTCGGAGGTGTAGGACTCTATTATTTTGGCATGAATCTGGTGAAGGTGTGGTAGTTGGACCGTAAATTGTTCGAGAGACTACAGAGAAAGTGAAGTTTATTCGGTAAATGATGAAGGCTTCCCAGAGTAGGCGAAAAAGTTACCATGACAAGAGAAGAAAAGATTTAGAATTCCAAGCTGGCAATCATGTGTTTTTGAGAGTCACACCTGTGACTGGGGTTGGGAGAGCTCTGAAGTCTAAGAAGCTCACTCCTTGTTTTATTGGTCCGTATCAAATATCAGATAGAGTTGGAAATGTGGCATATCGAGTGGCATTACCGCCAAATATTGCTAATCTGGACGATGTGTTTCATGTATCGCAACTCCGAAAATATAATCGTGATCCATCTCATGTGATTCAAATGGACGATGTGCAAGTACAAGATAATCTCACGGTAGAGACAACACTTGTGATAATTGCGGATCGCGAAATGAAGACTCTGAGAGGGAAGAAGATTGCGTTGGTGAAGGTTGTCTGGTTGGGAGCTGCTGGAGAAAACATGACATGGGAATTGGAGGGCAAGATGCGAGACTCCTATCCTGAGTTGTTTTAACCAGGTAAATTTTCGAGGACGAAAATATTTTAAGTGGGGGAGAGTTGTAACACCCGAATTATTTAATTACTTATTTAATTTAATATTTCTTATATTTTTTCGAATAATTGATAATATTGTAGAATGCCAATTTAAGTCATTATATGATTATAAGGTGATTAATCGAAATAAGTGGTGGAAATAATATTAATAATACTAATAATATTAGAATTGTAGAAATTGCTATTAAGTGGGCTAAGTTATTATGTTGGTTGTAGCAAAGTGGGGGTATAGTCTAGTAAGCCCAATAAGAGTAATAATAATAGTGTTATTATTTTAAGAGAAGTAGAATAGAAAAAAATAGTGTTGGTGGTTTATGAGTAGAGGAGAAAGGGTTTGGGGAAAAAGAAGAGAAGAGTAGAAGTTGCAAGCTTCAGGCTAGGTCAAATCTCCATCTTTGAGCAAATCAACCTCTGATTCACAAGGTAAGGGTGAGGTTTTTGCTTTCTAATTGGGAACATGATGGATGATAGGTAGTTGGGGTTTATAATCTTGCTAATTTTGTGTCTTGTTGTTGTTGGATGAATTTCAAATTGATGCTTGATAATCCATGAAATTTGTTGAATGAATTGGTAAATGTTGTCTTTGTTTGATTCCCTATGTTGCTAGTATCTTAGGCTGATTCGTTTTGGTTTGTGGGTGTGTTGGATGCCAAAAGTTTGGAAAAATGGCATGAGGAAGATGCTGGCAGCACTAAAAAAACCCAATCTGTCACGTTCAGTTCGCGGCGCCAACGGGTTGACGCGACGCGAACTGAGTCCCTACTAAAGTCGCGGCGCGAAGGTGGGTTTGTGACGCGTACTGTGTAGTTTTGAACACTTTTTATGATTTTTGAATTCTGCCCAATTTAAGCACTTGAACTAGGAAACCTTGAGTAGGATTCCATGAGTAAAATAATGCTAGTAATTAATAAGGAATGATACCAGAGTTGATTAGAAATAGTTCCGAATTAGTATGTTGGTAGTTGTAAGTGGTATAGCCGATTAACCGAAATTTGGAGGAATTGAAGGAATGACTCGTATACACTGGTAAGTTATCGTAGCGTGTTTGTTTTGCTGAATTTATTTTGAATGTAATGAATTGCAAGTATAAAGTTGGTTGTTGTCCTAAATATGAATAAATTTTGTTGGAGGCTTAAAAGCCAATGTTGAAAGTTGTTTGTTGTTCAAAGTTGTCTCGTTGTGTATGTTGTTGTTGTATGCCATACATGATAGTCGCATACATTTCATTTTATTAAGTTGGAGCTATGCTCACCCATGTTGCCCTGGATTGACAAAATGTTGAAAGTTGAAGGCTTATGCCTTGTTGATGCCTCGGTAAACTGACATATTTCTAAGTTGAGAGTTTTACTCCGATGATACCACATGCATCTACATTTGTCCATGTTGCATACTATAGCGCATAATGATGTTGTTGTGTGGTTAAATTGTGTTTGTTGATTTGTTGCGAGATGGAAAAATAGTGACTTTTATATAATTCTAACTATATATTATTTATCATGATCTCAATTATATAGTTTGGTATCTCACTATTTCATTTGTTTCACCGTTGCCTTTATATTGGTAACGTGCAGGTAACAAGGAGGAGTAACTGTTACCGTTTTTAGTTCAAGTTCGGTGTCATTGCTCTGATACGTAGCACTCGGGGGAAAATGAACACTTGTCTTATTTGTTGTTTTAATGTTGAATTTTATGTCGTTGATTGAGGAGTTTATTATGTTGATGTTGTTTATGACTCAAAAGATGCTATGTCTTATGTGAAAAACTATTATGATTCCACTGCGTGATTAATGAAGTCGTTTATGTTTGAAGACTAAAAATTATGCGTTGTGTTAGTTCCGCCTCTTTAAAGTGTTATGTATCTGTTTTGAATAAAAATGACACGTTTATGTGTTTAAATTGAAAAGTGTGACATCCTGATTATGTTTGAAAATTTTATACTCTGATTTTATTGATTAATTACTTGGGGTAGAATTGGGGTGTTAAATTTTGTGTCACAGATACCATACTCCGGTGTTGAAGCTGTTCTATGAAGGTGTTAAGGTTTCCCGTAGTTGTGATTCGATTTGGTGGAGAGACTTGTTGAAAGTTGATGTGAAAAACGAGAATGTTTTTACTAACAATGTTTTATGCAGGTTGAAAATTGGATCAGATATTTCCTTTTGGCACAATTGTTGGTTGGTCAAACAGTCTCTTAAAGAAGCTTATCCAAAAGCTTTTGAGGTGGCCTTTGATAATTTGGGAGCGCGGCGAGTGCAGGTTGGTGGATCGACGGTTTATGGCATTGGAAAACCATTTGTGAAGCTGTTGCGATGAATCATACATCAGCCCAAAAAGAGGAGGAAATTATGCTTTTGTTGAATGATGTGGAGCCTCAGCTTTTGGGGGAGGTTGAGTTTGAATGGTGGGACAATGGCGGCAAAGATTTTACGGTTAAAGATTTTTATAATAAATTGAATTGTAACGGTTCAGACTTACCGACAGACGAATTGTTGTCCAATTTGTGGAAGATGAAGGTTCCATAAAAAATTCATGTTTTTGGTTGGAGAATGATTCAAGATAGGCTTCCTCCTAGACAACAACTTATCAAGCGAGGAATCATTAACGATACTATGAATTCTTGTTGTGTGATTTGTTTTCGGGATGAGGAAGATATTGCTCATCTTTTTAATTCTTGTGTTGTGTGTGCTCGACTCGTATTTAGGAGGTGGCGAATAAGTGGATAGGTAATCGACTGAACTTTTCTTTCCATGGTTCTCTGTCTATTATGTTTTCTATCCAACAAGTAAAGAACTTATCAGCTAGAAACTCCATGGGGATCATTTGGATAACAACTTTATGAACTTTTGAATTATGCGGAATGCTATTTTATTTAAAGAAAGTGTTTTTAACTTCGATAAATGTTTCTCTTCTATTATTTTCTTGTCTTGGATATAGATGGAGATAGGTTGTATTTCGTCAAATTTTTGTAGTTATTATAATTGGTTTAACTGTCCTTTAAATTGTGTTAAGCACATGGATCGACTTTTCTTATTTGTAATGGGTTCGAGTACTCTTATCCTCGATTTTTATTGATAATTTCATTGCTTATAAAAAACAGGGCCGACCCAACACTCTATGAGGCTTAAAGCAAATTTTAAATTGAGGCCTTTTATATTTTAATAAAAAAAAATAAATTAAATTATTATAATATTTATTTAAAATTTACTCTTCGAGCTTTTTGAGATGCAAAATTATTTATTAAACTATTGTAATCAATTTCATTTAACATTTCTTTTTCAATCGATAATAAAGTCAATCCATTTAATCTATGTTGAGACATTGTTGACCTTAGATAAGATTTTATTAATTTTAGTTTTGAAAAACTTCTTTCTGCCGAAGCAACACTTACAGGAATCGTTAACATTATTCTATAAGCAATAAATGCATTTGGAAAAGAGTTGAGTCTTATTATATAGTTAAGTATATCAATTGGCGTATCATTTTCAAAATGTATGATTTCTCTTAATATTTTCAATTCTAAAAATAAGTCTAATACATCAATATCAGAGTTATCGTTATGTTTTAATGAACATTCGAGGTTAAGACAATATTCTTTTAAATTTTCAATTTCCAATGACCTTAATTTCTCTATACTAAATAGAAAACCAAAAATATTTTGATATATTTTAAATTGTTCAAATCTACTTCGAAATGATGTAACTGCATGATCTAATATGCACAAAAAATAGTCAGATTTAAATGATTCTTCAAGAGTTTTTAAAACTTCATTGTCAATAATCTCATCAAATTGTCTCTTTCTACGAATAATACGTTTTCACGAAACTTAGGTTCTATATCCATTTCGGTAGCAATTTCTTTAGCCGAAATTATGACATTTTCAAAACCATATTCCCTGTATTTTTCGAAAAAGGAAATAAGCCCTTTCAATTGCTCTATAGCAACATCAATGCTCATATCCTTTGATTGAAAGTGTTTACTAACTGAGTTTACAGCGAACAATATTTCATACCAAATAGTCATACCTAGCAAAAATTCAAAATTTTCAATCTCATAAGTTGCCAAACATTCAACTTCACTTTTTATTTTAGGTTCATAATTCATTTCACCTAATTTAAATAAAGCATCTCTTATTTGTGAAGTTTGGAATCTTATAGCTTTTACACTTTCAATATGACTTTCCCAACGTGTTTGTGACAATGACTTCAAAGTAAGGTTAGGGATATGGTCTAGTAAAATTTTCCATCTTTTAGTAGAAGAAGAAAATATTGTATAAATACGTTGCACCATCCAAAAAATGATGTAGCTTTGGAACAACAGTTTGCCATATCACAAAGTACCAAGTTTAGACTATGACAACCACATGGTGTATAAAATGATCTAGGATTAACATCTAAAAATCTTTTTTGAACACCTTGATGTTTTCCTTTCATATTAGAGCCATTATCATAACCTTGTCCTCTTAAGTTAATAATATCAAGACCAAGTATATTTAGTTCATTTATAATAGCATCAAAAAGACCTTTTCCAGTTGTATCATCTACTACTAAAAATTCTAAAAAATACTCAACTACTTGTATCGAAGTTGAAGAAAAATCTACACATCGTAATACAATAGACATTTGTTCTTGATGACTTATATCAGGAGTACAATCAAGTATGATTGAAAAATATTTTGATTCCACAACTTTTTTTATAATTTTTTTTTTGATTTCATTTGCTAGCAAATCTATTAATTCATTTTGTATTCTATGTCCAAGATAATGGTTATGAATTTCATCATTTTTATTCGAAATGTGCTCTTGCATTAGAGGATCAAATTCGCAATCATTTCAATTAGACATAGAAAATTTCCATTATTTTCTTGATAAATCTTTTCGTTTGTGCCTTAAATGCGAAGTTATTTTTCCAAGAGTTTTAACAACGCAATGATTCTAAGTAATAAATTTCTCCATTCTTTTTTCTATTAATTCTTTCTTGAACATTCTTGTCAATTGTTTTATGTTTTAATAATCTCATTTCTAAATCAATCCATGAACTCATATTAATAATATGCTCATTACTCATCTCATGACTCTTCAACTTAGCACTAATATTTCTCCAATCATTACTACCTTCATGTGCTAATTTACTTGTACTATGAAGAGCATTAGATAATTTACAACAAAAGCAAAATACTTTATCCAATTTTTGAGAATAAACCAACCATCTTCTTTCACGCTTCTCTCCGTTGGATAATTGTTGAATGTAAAGTGATGAAGAAAAGTGTCTTGCATATGCATCCTTAGGAAAATCTATATCGGTAACTTTAATAGGACCCTTTTCTACTAATAAATCTCTCAAATTTGTATCAATAGTTGTCCATTGACTTGGGTCATATATATTTTTATGAGATGATTTTTCTAATACTTCTTCTCTATCTTCATTGTTAGTGTCAGAATCAATATTATCTTGCCTATTAACCGATACTATAATTTCATTATCACCCGTTATTCCTTCTCTATTTTCATTAGCATATATATTGTTAACTTGTTCATCAACTACCTCTTCTCGATTTTCATTTTCATCATGGTTTACATTATTAACTTGTTCATTCAGCGAACAATCACTATTATTTCCGATTTCACTTTTTTTGTTTGTCTTAATAAATTTGTCTAAAGCCCCTTTTTGTGATTCAATCAAAGCTTCAACTCTTTTCTTTTTCTTGAGTTTCGAATAACCCGATTCATATTTTCGAGTCGACATTTATATATTTTAAAACAAATGAACAATTCAATCAAATCTTGAAAGCAAATAAATAAAATAAATAATTAAAATAAATATCTAAATAAGACTAAAATAAACAAAAAGAATAAAATAACTGAAATAAAATAAACAAACTAAAATAAAACTAAAGAAATAAAAGAGAATAAAAAATAAAAAATAAACAAAACAAGTAGTAGCAAAGAAAATAGAACCTGTTTGTCGACAAAAACAGAATAGAAGAAAGAACCGCTTATTTACCGTCAATCAAATAAATAAACCGATGATTGATTGAAGATAGAGAATTAGAAAGAACTCAATAAACTACAATAGAAGAAAATGATGTTTATCTCTGTAGAAAATATTCAATTGCAGTTTGAGTGTTTGATAGGAAAAGAAGAAGAAGAATCAGTTATTATTGGAATTATGAGATTTGTGAAAATATTAAATCAATTAATACTAATTATTTTAGAACGTTAGGATTGGAAGAGAAAGAGTCAAAAAAGTACAAAATTAAAAAAGTAATGACAACTTTATGACTGGTAAATAAATTTATTAAAATTATTAAGTTAATTTAAATTAATTAATTGAGGCTTATTTTTAGGTTTGATTCTAAAAATATATTTAGGGGCCTAAAAAGCCCTATCTTTACCAGCTTGACTCAATGGTCGGCCCTGATAAAGAATACAGTAATTAGAACATTAGAGTATATTTAATATTAAATTTTTTGGAAGGATCAATGTGAAGAAGTGTCTATTTTTCACCTTAAAATTTGATAAAATAGACACGAATAGAAAAGACAAAAAGGTAATTGGCTTTCACGAAAATTCACATTTTGCCCTTTATTTGTTTTGTTCAGAAATTAGTTACAAACATCAAAAACGTAATTTGGCTTTGATGCACGTATTTCCCATTCTTTTCTTCCTTCATTCATGTACAAGATCACTTTCGTGAAGTTGCACAAAACTTGCTATTATTTTTCATACCCGTCATGGATGAAGATACTATCATGGTGGTGAGACAAGATTTCATGCTTTCACCCGCAGCTGATAGTAAACCAACTTTCAGAACAGCCCATTTTCTCAAACCAATTTCAAACTCCATTGATGAACGGTGCCCATTTCCATCACACTCTTCTGTCTTTGAACCAATGGAATGGCCTTTGACAATCCATTTTGATGGGTGGCGTTATCCACAAACCAAATGGTTTAGGTGGGTTGATCAACTTAAGCTCAAATATGAATCTCTGTGGAAAAAAGTTGGCATCTTTGAAGCTATAATGAGCACCAGGTGCCGCATAAACAAAAACCAAGACTTGCTATATGGGGTTGTCCATAATTGGTGCTGTGAGACAAATACCTTTGTGTTTCCCTTTGGTGAAGCAACCATCACTTTGGAGGATATCATGGTTTTAGGAGGTTACCCTATTCTTGGTGATCCTGTTTTCACTCCACTTGAAGACCAACAAATGAAAGAGGTTGAAGAGAAGCTCGTCCTCGCAAGACGGGAACTATACAAGAGTAAACAAGGTAAACCTAGAGCATCAATATGGATGGATATTTTCATTGATAATGGTAGTGAAATTGAACATGAAGCATTCCTTGCTACTTGGTTGTCAATCTTTGTTTTTCCACATAAAAGAATGTTGGTGAAACGCTCTTTGTTTCCTATTTCTATTCATCTTGCTAGAGGCAATCCCATTGCTTTGGCTCCTGCTGTTTTGGCTACCATATATAAAGATTTAACTTTGTTTAAGAAAACAGTAGTTGATTTGAAAAAATATCATCCTGTTGGTGGTGAAAGGTTTCCCTTAGAGATTACTCTTGAATCACCCTTTTACTTGGTTCAAATTTGGGTTTGGGAGAGATTCAAAAATTTACAACCACAACCACAAACCATGATGATCAACCATGGAGAGCCTTTATTGTTTAGGTGGCATAAGGTTGAGGCTCCGAAAATAGACAATGTTAGGTTGGCAATAGACTCGGCTATCAGTGATTTTCTTTGGTGTCCATATGTTAAATATGCTGATAAGTGTGGAATGTTTTATCCAAATGATGAAACTTTGGTACCATTTAAGAAAGTTTTGGTGGATAGACAAATGCTCTCATTTGTTATATGCATGAGAGTTTCTGAGCTGGTGAGATTTGACTCTATAGAGCACATAGAGTTGCTATGCAATTTGGAATGGATCAAGATGTTCCAAGTTATGTGCCTAGATTCAATGAGACTAAAGAGATTGCTTGGACAAACTACTACAGGCCAATATCCGATAAAAACTTGAATTTTCCTTCAAGATTTTTTGAGGCGGATGTGACCGCCCGATATGCAAAGTGGTCGAAGCAGTCTGTATTGGGGAAAGACGATTTTGTTAAGAAAATTGTGCAGCGGAAGAGAAGTGCAAGTTCAAGAAAACATAGAACTGATGTAGGAAAAACCAACAGAAGTGGTAGTGATATTGGTGTTCCACCTGGTTTTCCTCCCAATCCTGTTGATACTCTTACTTTTGGAAAGTTTTGTTATGATGGTCCCAAAACTAAAACTAGGAAGCTTGATGATTTGTATGCTGATGTTTCTTATGAGATGCAAGGTGAAAGCCAAAGCAAAAGGTTTTCTGTCAAAAAGAAAGTCTCTTCTTCTCATGATATGGCTGCTAATACAGAAGCTAAAGAAACCGTCCGTGAAAAAGCAAGAGATGATCAAGTTAGGGTTTTGTTAAAAGAGCAAAACTTGAAGAATCAAGAAGAACTTGCGCGTCTGGCAAGGCAACAAGAAGAGATGTTACGGTTAATGGCTTTGAGGGAGAAGAGAGATGAAGAATTGAGGCAACTAGTCACTAGTTTTCTAAGGAATCAACAACCACCGCCACAGTTATCTTCTTAAAACTCTATTTTGTTTTAAGCTGACTTTATGAAACTTATGAGAGTGATGCTATTTTCGTATCGACCATTTAGTTGATAACAATACTGGTTTAGATGACTTATTAGATATGTTTTTTTAATCTGCTATGAGTGTGCTTGTGTTACTTACCTTTAGTAATATGATATGATCAACACATATATTTTATAATCTTCTGGGATTGCGCTTGTGTTACTTATGACAGTATAATCAGCTGAGCGAGCGATTAATTTGACTAGCAACATAAAGACGCGAGACTGGAATCATTAGTCTGCGAAGTGATACAAACAGCAAATGGAAAAAGTGAGATGATCAGTAATTTAAAAAGCTATGTGATTTCTTAAATTCGTTGTAATTACGAACAAACCTTATCTAGCTTTCCAAGATTCAATCCTTCAAAGTTTTTAAATACAAGGTGTGGTGGAATTGTAAATCTATACATGAACAAGTCATTGGCATATATCTTAAAACATAGTAAGATTTATCAAGTGGCTATAAATAATAATATGGGGTAAGGTTCAACGTCAAGAAGAACCAAATCATGAAAAATTGGTGTGTCCAAAAAATAAAATGCAGTGCTTATTTATAAATGATAGTTGTCAGCTAATATATTGTGTAAACTTGGAGAATATTCAAAGTTCTACAACTTAACAGCAGTATTAAAAAAAAAGTTCTACCCATAGCAAAAGATAAGATATATAGAATGAGAAAATATCAAAGTCTACAATATAAGAAAACAAAACATTTTTCAACCAACTACTGAACTATTGCCAATTGGGATCCTAGGAGCATCATTGGTAAGGCATTTTGTGTCTTTTGTTATGCTTAAGGGAGCATTAATATTATATATCATGACTATGATTTCAGCTGGTGTTGCTCTTTTGTTATATGTAATAATATTGTCATTGATTGTGTTTTGCATCATGTGCCATACTTAATTGGGCAATTCTCGAAAATGCAGACTAATGAAGATAACGCAAGTTTGAATGCTAAGATCTTGGAATTGCAAAGAAAATGGAGTGATATATGTCAATGATATATGGAAAATGTAGTTTGGAATGTATGGAAACTATTGACATCAAGGGTACTGGAATGTATTATTTGTATTTCATGTTTTGTGATCCTCAATTGAAGGACACTGTCATTTCTGGAAGAACTGTTTGGAGAAATCCATATGGTTATTTACCCGGGAAGATGACGCCATTGATGACATTTTATGGTTTCATGTCTTTGGCTTACCTTTTTCTCGGACTTGTCTGGTTTCTCAGGTTTGTACGGTATTGGAAAGATGTGATCCAGTTGCATTACCACGTTACTGCAGTCATTAGCCTTGGCATGTGTGAAATGGCCTTGTGGTATTT
Source organism: Vicia sativa (assembly GCA_021764765.1). NCBI lineage: Eukaryota > Viridiplantae > Streptophyta > Magnoliopsida > Fabales > Fabaceae > Vicia > Vicia sativa. The sequence continues at coordinate 54,764,362 of CM038794.1, read as the reverse complement.
TGAGTATGCAAATTTCAATTCAACATGAAGCAGGCAGATGATAATTACAGTTTGGGTTGTGACTTTCACAGCAGTCAAGAAGACAGTGTCGCGGCTTCTTCTTTTGGTTGTTTCTATGGGTTACGGAGTTGTCCGTCCAACGCTTGATGGTTTAACCACAAAAGTCCTTCTTCTTGGTGTGTTGTATTTTGTGGCCTCATAAGCACTTGAGCTGGTGGAACATCTCGGCAATATTAATGACTTTTCTGGAAAAGCAAGGCTTTTCCTGGTGCTGCATGTGGCTCTGTTGGATGCTTGCTTTATCCTTTGGATCTTTTCATCATTATCTAAAACCTTGGAGAAGCTTCAGGTAACTTAATATGCATTAATTGTCCAGGTTTAGGAAAACTATCAATCAACCACTATCCTGATTAAGTTTGTTAGAAACAGAACTGTAGTAGAAGAAGAGAGAGAAAGTACATCTTGAATGATAAAGTTCACTTATTTATGCGTGTAGTAGCTTAATCAAAACAATATCAACATTGTTTAATGATGTTTGAACTATGTAGTGTGTTTATGCTTCACTCTAATTCAGTTTTCAATTTTTGTGTTTTTTGTTTTCAATTTTTTGGCCTAATTTTCTTATGGTAATGTGACTACAGATAGCTGTTATTGCCCCGAATATTCCGGCTCTCTATGAAGCTCATTTTGGGATTCCAATGACAGGGCGGTGCTGAATCTGGTGAATATAAGGCTAAATGCAGCAACTATTGTTTTTCTTCTTGGTCATTGCACTGCGTCGGTTATAATTGTGGATCAAGAGTTCTTTTCGTTGGCGAGAGAAGCTTTGAAAATATAGTCTGAGAAATCTGAAACGTTCAAGTCACCGATTTTGATTGTCATTGGAGATGAAAAGTGCGAGCCTGAGTCACTTAGATATGCGTTGAGCAAAGGGGTTGTTGAGTATGAGGATTTTCTTCAAACTGGTGATCCTGAATACGATTGGAAGCCACCAGAGGATGAGTGGCAGAGCATTGCTTTGGGTTACACGTCTGGGACGACGGCTAGTCCTAAAGGCGTGGTTTTGCATCACCGTGGAGCGTATCTGATGGCTCTTAGTTGTGCACTTATTTGGGGAATAAGTGAAGGAGCTATATATCTTTGGACTCTACCCATGTTTCATTGCAATGGCTGGTACTACACTTGGACTCTTCCTGCTATCTTTGGCACAAACATCTGAATTATATTGTACAAAATAATAAGAAATGGAGAAAATAAAACTACATATAAAAACTTTAATATTAACGGGACTATAAAATTATTCGTAAAAATATTAAATATTAAATATTAACAAGAATATAAAGTTACCGATTAAAAAAATTGAATAATGACGGAAACATAAAATTATTGACCGAGATATTGAATTTTAACGGAGAAATTACTTATGAAAATATTTAATTTTAATGAAAAGTATTAAATTATAGTCAAAATATTGAATATTAATAAAACATTAATCTACTGATCAAAATATTTAATAATAACGGAGACATTAATTTACTAATCAATATTTAATAATAACGGGAATATGAAGTTACTGATTAAAATATTAAATAATAACAAAAACATGAAGTTACTGATCAAAATATTAAATAATAACGGGAACATGAATTTATTGATCAAAATATTGAATAATAATAGAACGACTTTATTATTTGTTTAAATATTTTTTACAATAATTTTAAAACAAAACTATTAACTTAGTTGTATAACCCTCAGTTGTATTTTTATACACCTAACTTAACAAATTTTCCTTTTATTTTACCTCCTTTTTTAATATATAAATAAATTACTATAATTCAAGCCATTTTTTATTTTACTTAAAACAAAAAAAAGTTAATTATATATATTTTTATTATATTTACCTCTATTCTAATATTAATATTGAATAAAATAAGAGGGCCGAAACGGGTACCGTGCGAAGGCACGAGTATCACACTAGTTGATTATATAATTTCGTCGTAGTTGTTCGAGGCCGAAAATATGAGTAATTATAACACCCTATAATCCCCATAAAATATATTGCACAATCAGAGTAAAATTAGAATGCATATCAAGAGGGCATTACATATTTTCTTAAAAAAATAAGACAATACATACAATTGGTCATAATCATAACACATAATTGAATCTCATGCTTTAAACCAAATCATGCATTTCACAGCAGATTATTTCATACACACAGATACTATCAATGATTACATCTCATACTTTAATCATTGGATGAAAAGCAATGAATCCTTAGTGTAAACGAGACATAAGAATTCATACTGAAATTCCTAGCAGCAGATACGTGATGTCACAGAGAATGTTATGACACAGTATCTGACACTCTGTTAACAATTCACACAGTAAATTCAAACAACAGTAAAGAACACAATAAATTGTTTACCCAGTTTAGTGTGTAACTACACCTACATCTGGGGGCTACCAAGCCAGGGAGGAAATTCACTATTAGTAGAATTAATTCAGGAATAAACCAATCAGTTTATCTCCTTCACTTAAAACCTACCCAATGCAACTTCAATCTAAGTCCTACTTAGACCTGAGTTCCTACTCACTCCCCCTCAATCACAACAGTGATATCAACCTATTGATTAATTGAATTGTGAAGACACACTTCAATAAACTATCTTGATTTTGCTTCAAAGCTTTAATCAAGAGACAAAACACTCGTGCTTCAAAGCTTTGAGTGATAAACAACCCTTACAACCAAATCCTAGTCCAAGGCACTTATCAATTGATAATTGCTTGGCTCACAAAAGTAACTAGAATTACACAAAATACAACCTGCTAAATCTTCAATACAGTTCAAGAGGCGCGACAGCAAAGTAAGGGTTCTATTCCTTTTATAGAAGCAGTCCTGAAACTTCAGTTTTGGGCTTCCATAATAATAGCTAGGGTTCACGTAATTAATCCTAAAAACTTGGTCTTTTCAACAACCAATTTAGGTTTAACTAAGATCAACCTAACATCCATGTGAGCATGCAATCTAATAACAGATAAACATAATAAAGCAGCTCAACAAACTTCCTGAAAAATCTCAGGAAAAACAGATTCTGCAGAATAGAATGTCACACAGGATGTCATGACATCTGTTATGACATCAATCAAACTTCTGCAGATTTCGATCTGATTGCTTCAAGTTCTGAGCTGTACTTAAATATCCTTGTCAAGTAGGATTTATCTTCAATCTCTGAATGTCATGACATTTATCAAGACATTGCCATAGCCTAGTTTTACCAAAAAATAATGCCAACTAAAAACACTTACACATACATCGGCACCAAGGCCACATCAAAATAGTATCTCAACATACAAATCCAAAATATATGAGAATACATAACAAATATCTCATAAAAGCAGAAATTCAGATAATCCCCGTGTTACATGACCAGAGCAACGACTCACTACCTAGTGTAAGGAATAAACTAAGTAAACTCCTTCAACTAGTCTCGTGCGAAGCACCACTATCCTCGTAACCTGCACGTTATCCACATAGAGGCAACATCACAATAGAAGGGTGAGAATTAACATCATTATTCAAATGTATATAATTGTAAGCAATAAACAACATCTATTAACGAATTTCACACACTTCAAGTGATATTTCAAAATAATATAATTATACAAACATTTCAAGTATAACACAATCACATTTATCACAATTAGCATAATGTCATCAATACAATCAATTTAATTATCCACATAATAAAATATCACAATCCAGCATACAATAATTCATTAATCAATGACTCATGAGACAGCAATGCAATGTGACTCATGCATGTGGTACCGTTTGGGAACATTCCGTTCACCTCGCTTCTGATTCAATAACTTAGAAATCAAAGCCACCAATGTGAACCCAAAGTTTCACCGCTACTAATCCATTCAAGAATCGAGCCATATTGTAAACCCAAAGTTTCACCACCTCATATTTCAAGGTCAACCATGTATGTATGTGCAATTCATCAACATAATATGCAAATTAAGATTATTCACCAACCTCAATTATTCAAGCATATCACAGTAATTCAACTCATGTGAACTATCTATCAATTGCACAACAACATGTTTCAACAACAACAAGCATCACAAGTAGCATTTACATATCACCACATATCACAAATAACATATAGCATACGATTTCATTCATGTTATTCGCAACATTTCACGAAAAAAAGATTCATACATGCTAAACTCAAGTATCAAACATACATTGAAATAGCATACGAAACCAATCCAAAACGCATTTAATTATAATCGGATCCATTAATCACATACATGAAAATACTCCATAAAATATAATCATATAAGATTTCATGTCAAAAGATCCTAAAAATAACATTTTTGATTTCAGGTCACACTAAGCCCAACCTATCGCGCTAAGCGCCCTTTCCTTAACAAACAACCTCAACTTACAGAACTTTTCGCGCTAAGCCCGGTCCTGCTGGCGCTAAGCGCGGTTAGCGAAACAACACTTTTTCTGCTACGAACCAGCTTCTTTCTCCCACAAAATTACCACACAAAACCCATTCCAATCATCCAAATAACATCATTAAAAGGTATCTAACATGTTTCTAATCATGGGTCATCATTCTAAGTTAAAAAACACAATTTCTCTTCAAACCCTAACATTCAAAGATTCTAGAAATTGAAATTAAACAACCTAGCATGTTACTAATTACTATCCACAACATACAATCAAACAATAACATGGATTCTCCCCCTTACCTCTTGAAGATTCCTCTTCTAGGGTTTTCTCTTCATTTTCCCCCTTTCTCCTCTTTGTTAAGGACCAAAATGTAGATATTTTGTAGATCATTTTGTGGTCCTTTACAATGTCTTTTGATTAATTAGTAGTATTTAATATAGTATTTTGGTCGAATTATGTTTTTATTTAGTTTTTGTTTATAATATATTATTTAACTTAGTTTACATTTAAATTGTAGGTTTTTTGGTATTGATTCCCTCAAGCTTGGATTCAAGGAAGCTTGAAGAGCTATTGGGACTTTTTGAAGCAATTTTTGAAGAAAAGTATGGTCGGCCAGCAGTTGAAGGGCTCGGTGAGTGAAGCGGGCTTAGCGCGGTCTGCGATATCAGGAAAAGGACAGTGACCCATGCCTATATCTTTTGTCACCCACTCTCTGATTTGAACCGCTATTCTGTGCTAGAAAACAAGAACCACACTTCTTCTTCATTACTCATCATCATTGTAAACTAGGGAATTAAAATTAGGAACTTGAATCTTGTTCTTCTTGATTTTTCTTCCATGTTCATCATCTTCTCTAAAAATTTTTGCAAGTGAAGCTACCATGACAATGACTGGCTAAACTCCTTTTGTCTCAAGATTAGAGGTAGTTGACCTAACTTTTATATATATATATATATATATATATATATATATATATATATATGTTGAATATCTTTGTTCTACTATCTCTTGATGCTTTGAATCATGATTGAAAAAGTATGTTTCAAAGTTGACCTAGGATATTCTTCCACTAATGAACAAATGCTATAAATAGATTTGTGAGTTAGTGTTTACTTGTATTGAACTTCATTATTATCATGTCAATAGTTGTAGTGAGAAATCATTTAAAGATTTACATGATAAAACTCATAATCTTGGTTTAAAATTAACAAGGTTGAGAGGATACGTAATTATATCGATCATCAACTAGTTCATCCACTTGATTAATTGAATATATATGAAAATAGGTTAATGAAACTAATCTTGACATGCTTCTATCATTTGAAAACAACTCAAAACTCTCTTGAATCCAAACATATCTCTCTTTGAAAAAGGAAACTAAAGTTGTTTGAGTGAAATTTATGATACTTGTAGTTAGGAAACAAAACCCTTGTGTTACCTCATCTTAAAATACGCGTTAACTATTGAACGACGGCAATATCACATCAATCCCTGTGGAGACGATAATTGAAAATACTTGATTCATCAAATATACTAACAACAAAATGGTGTCGTTTCCGGCAATGGAACCAAGGAGATATTGATGTTGGTGAGGATGAGGAGGATGATGAGGATGGTGATGATGGTTCTAGTTTCGATACTCCGGGAGATTCTATTCTGGAGGACTCTGACTGATTTCTGTTGTTTCCTTTGTTTTTATTTTAGTACTTTTAGTTTTAGTTTATGTTTTTGTTTTAGTTTCTTAAGACATGGTTGTATTTTGTTGGTTGCCATCCTTTTTAGGTGTGTTTTGTAATTCCAAATTTTACATTTTAAGGCAATATGCCTAAGTACTTTTTTATTTTGAAACACCATTTTGGGGTGTCTTTTTATTTATTTTGCCTTATCTTTTTAAGTTTTACCTTGTTTATTTTAAATTGTATTTCTTTTAGTTTGTCCTGGTTTTTCAATGGGCTCAAAAGCAAAGGTAAATGTGTTTTCACCAAAAAGTGATGGTGATGATATGATTCTCAATGTGATCCACATTTAAGGTACATTTTTAATCGTTTTGTAGAATGTTAACATGTTTATGAAATTTGTGCTTTATGCAAAATATTGTAGCATGTACATAAAAAATTTGTGTTCATGTTTGAATCATTAGGACTTAAACCACAAAGGTGAGAAGCTTTCCTGCTTATACCAAAAATTGAGAGTTCTAGTGGTTATGTTAACTCGTTTGGTTCATGTTTAATCTGAATTTGTTTTTGACATTATGGAAACTTAGAAAGTATCAAGGCATTTTTTGTGCACCATGAGAAAAACCATCAATTCCAAAAGGGTTTCAATTAACCGTGAGTGAGTGAATCTTAGTGAACCCTTTTGAGCTTAAAATTTGAATTTGTGGAATGAATTTATCAAGATCAACTAATTGTAAAGTAGGCCACTTAATAGTTATTGATAATCTATGAAAATTCAACAAAAATTCATTCTATAAAAAATTTCTTGTTTGTAAACACCAACCCTATTGTAGATTAACCCTTTGAAGAGCATGTTCTTACTTAAAAAGGATTGATGAATTGAAGTTGGGGAGGTTGATAAAAAAGAACCATGAATTGATGACACTATGACCCTAAAGAAAAAAAGAAAAAGAAGAAGAGATTGAATAGAAAAGAAAAAATATGTATATGAAAAGAACTTAAAAAGAAAAGAAAAAGAGGATCATTGTGTGAGAAATAGAAACAAGTGGTTGTGATAAATAAGAAGGAAGTGAGAATGATGTTGTGAAATGATCTTCATTATCTTTACCCAATTTTGTTTCAATGGCTTTGTACATAAATATCCTTTGTTTTTAACCCATGCCAAGTTACAACCCTTGAAAGTCCTTAGTGATCTTTGTTTCCATTTTGCTCATTTAACTTATTTTGATGAATGCATGAATTATTCCCGGATGTGCATGATTACTAGTGAGAGTGTTTAGTCCTATGTAAATATTGCATTTTGTTCTTCAAGGAATATTGAAGAAATCTTTAGGTGATTCAAGTGTGAACATGTCTTTTGTTTTGTTTACATGTGTCGATATATTGTGTTTAGAACGTAATTCATATCCATGTTGTGTTTCGAAGAAGCAATTATTGAGTATCTATGTCGGGTATGTTGATTTTGAACCATCCTTCTTGTGTTGATTTGTAGGTTTAAATTTTGTGATCTTGTTTGCTTTTTGAGTTTTTGACTTTTGTTTGAGGACAAACAAAGAAGTAAGTTGGGGAGTGTTGTTAAGGACCAAAATGTTGTAGATCATTTTGTGGTCCTTTACAATGTCTTTTGATTAATTAGTAGTATTTAATATAGTATTTTGGTCTAATTATGTTTTTATTTAGTTTTTGTTTATAATATATTATTTAACTTAGTTTACATTTAAATTGTAGGTTTTTTGGTATTGATTCCCTCAAGCTTGGATTCAAGGAAGCTTGAAGAGCTATTGGGACTTTTTGAAGCAATTTTTGGAAGAAAAAGTATGCTACAGGTCGCGCTCAGCGCGGGTGAGCGGGCTTAGCGCGGTCTGCGATATCAGGAAAAGGACAGTGACCCATGCCTATATCTTTTGTCACCCACTCTCTGATTTGAACCGCTATTCTGTGCTAGAAAACAAGAACCACACTTCTTCTTCATTACTCATCATCATTGTAAACTAGGGAATTAAAATTAGGAACTTGAATCTTGTTCTTCTTGATTTTTCTTCCATGTTCATCATCTTCTCTAAAAATTTTTGCAAGTGAAGCTACCATGACAATGACTGGCTAAACTCCTTTTGTCTCAAGATTAGAGGTAGTTGACCTAACTTTTATATATATATATATATATATATATATATATATATATATATGTTGAATATCTTTGTTCTACTATCTCTTGATGCTTTGAATCATGATTGAAAAAGTATGTTTCAAAGTTGACCTAGGATATTCTTCCACTAATGAACAAATGCTATAAATAGATTTGTGAGTTAGTGTTTACTTGTATTGAACTTCATTATTATCATGTCAATAGTTGTAGTGAGAAATCATTTAAAGATTTACATGATAAAACTCATAATCTTGGTTTAAAATTAACAAGGTTGAGAGGATACGTAATTATATCGATCATCAACTAGTTCAACCGCTTGATTAATTGAATATATATGAAAATAGGTTAATGAAACTAATCTTGACATGATTCTATCATTTGAAAACAACTCAAAACTCTCTTGAATCCCAACATATCTCTCTTTGAAAAAGGAAACTAAAGTTGTTTGAGTGAAATTTATGATACTTGTAGTTAGGAAACAAAACCCTTGTGTTACCTCATCTTAAAATACACGTTAACTATTGAACGACGACAATATCACATCAATCCCTGTGGAGACGATAATTGAAAATACTTGATTCATCAAATATACTAACAACACTCTTCTCTTCTCTTCTCTTTCTCTTCTTTCACCAAATGACAATTCTAATTATGATTTCCTTCTCACCCTTTACTAACTAGGATTATCTTATTGGGCTTAACACTTAACATCTCTTTATGATTTCTATTCATAAAATTAACCCCAATACCAAATAACCACATTTCTACTCATAAAACACAATTATTCAAATAACACTATATTCAAATAATTCAATTTTCATTTAAATTGCCCAATTAAATTAATTTTCACATATCATAATAAATAATAATAATTAATAATTAACTATTAAAAATCGGGATGTTACAACTCTCCCCTACTTAAAAGATTTCCGCCCTCGAAAGTTACCTCAAGCGAACAACTCAGGATACAAATCCTTCATCTGACTCTCAAGCTACCAAGTCACATTATCACTAGTAGGACCTCCGCATGCCACTTTTACCAAAGAGATTTCCTTCCCTCGAAGTTGCTTAACTTCTCGATCCTCAATGCACATCGGTAAAGGCTCAACCGTCAAATTATCTCTAACTTGCACATCATCTAGCGGCACAACATGAGATATATTTGACATATATTTAATCAGTTGAGATACATGGAATACTTCATGAAGATTAACAAGTGACGGCGACAAATAAATTTGATTGGCTACTTCAAACCTTCTCAACAATTTGATAAGGACCAATAAAATGCGGAGTCAACTTCCTTGACTTTAATGCTCTACCAATACCAGTCACAGGAGTAACCCTCAAAAGCACGTGATCTCCTTTCTCAAGGCTAAGATCTTTCCTCCTCTTGTCATGATAACTCTTCTGACGACTATGGTAAATCTTCATTTTTTCCCGAATCATCTTAATCTTATCCGTAGTTTGTTGAACTATCTCAGGTCCAACCACAACACTCTTACCGAATTCATACCAACACAAAGGCGTCCTACACCTTCGTCCATACAAAGATTCAAACGAAGCCATTCTAATACTCGAGTGAAAACTATTGTTATAAGTAAACTCAACTATCCCAAGAACCTCTATGCTCTAAGACACAAGCTCTCAAAAGATCTTCCAATGATTGAATCGTCCTTTCAATCTGACCATCGGTTTGCGGATGATACACCAAACTCAAACGCAACTTCGTACCCAAAGCACTTTGCAAACCTTCCAAAAAATGCGAAGTAAACCTCGGATCTCTATCTGAAACAATACTTGACGGAACACCATACAAACTCACAACTTTCTCAATATATAACTTATCAATCTTCTCCATAGGATAATCCATCAAAATTGGAATAAAGTGAGCAGATTTTGTCAATCTATCCACAATAACCCAAACAACATCATGACTACTCGAAGTCCTCAGAAATCCAGAAACAAAATCCATAGAAATACTATCCCGCCCACTGTGAATGCATAACGACTGCAATACACCAGACGGTTTCTGATGTTCAATCTTAGACTTCTAACAGATCAAACAAGAATACACAAACTCAGTAATATCCTTCTTCATACCTGACCACCAAAATAACTTCCTCAAATCTTGGTACATCTTAGTAGCACCAGGATGGATACTCATACCACTTCGATGTCCTTCATCAAGAATTCTCTTTTTCAGATCACCAACATCAGGAATGCAAACTCTATCACGACACCTCATGATACCATTCTCATCAGGCCAAAAATCACCACCTCGACCTTGATTGATCAACACCGAGTTATCTACCATGACCAAATCAGATTTATGACCTTCTCAATTCTCATCCAAAATACCACTAGTAAGATTCAACATACCAAGCTTAACACAATAAGAATTCACTTCACAAATCAAACTTAAGTCTCGAAATTGTCCAAGCAAATCCAATTCCTGCACCATCAACATCGACATGTGCAAAGACTTCCTACTCAAGGCATCAACTACAACATTCGCTTTACCTAGATGATAATTCAAACCAAAATCGTAATCTTTCAAGAATTCCAACCATCTTCTTTGCCTCATATTCAATTCTTTTTTATCAAACGGATACTTCAAACTCTTATGATCGCTAAACACTTCAAATCTCGAACAAAACAAATAATGTCTCCAAATCTTCAACACAAACACAATTGCGCGGTAACTCCAAATCATGCGTCGGATAATTCCTCTCATGAACTTTAAGTTGCCTCGAAGCATAAGCTACCACTTTCTTATTCTGCATGAACAAACCTCTTAAACCCATCAATGAAGCATCACAATACACCACAAATGGTTCTGTCGGATTAGGCAAAATCAAAATAGGAGCGGTTGTCAATCTTCTCTTAAGCTCTTGAAAATTAGCTTCACACTGCAACATCCAAACAAAATCTTGACCTTTCCTTGTCAACTGCGTCAACAACAACACCAACTTAGAAAATCCTTCAATGAACTTATGATAATAACCAGCCAAACCAAGAAAATTTCTAATCTCAGAAACAGATTTTGGAGCTTCCCATCGAGATACAACCTCAACCTTAGAAGGATCCCTAGAAATACCACCACTCGAAATCACATGCCCAAGGAAACTCACTTCCTTAAACCGGAACTCACATTTAGAAAGCTTAACATACAACTTCTTCTCTTTCAGCACAAATAACACAATCTTCAAATGTTCAACATGATCTTCTTCACTCTTGGAATAAATCAGAATACCATCAATGAACACAACCACAAATTGATCAAGATACTCATGAAAAATTCTATTCATATATTCCATGAATACACCAAGAGCATTAGTCACACCGAACGACATTATATAATACTCATAGTGACCGTACCTTGTCCTAAAAGTAGTCTTCTGAATATCCTCATCTTTCACACGAATTTGATGATAACCAGACCTCAAATCAATCTTACTGAAAACACAAGCACCAACCAACTGATCCATCAAATCATCAATCCTAAGAAGTGGATATTTGTTCTTAATATTCACCTTGTTCAGTTGTCTATAATCAATACACAACCTCATAAAACCTTCCTTCTTCTTAACCAACAAAACAGGTACACCCCACGGAGATACACTCGGACGGATAAACCTCTTATCAAGAAAATCTTCAAGTTGACTCTTCAACTCTTTTAACCCGTAAGTATATGCAATATGGAGGCATCAAAACAGAATAGTTCCAAGAACTAAATCAATCGAAAACTCAACTTCACGCTCTAGCGGAAAATCGCTACATCTTCGTGGAAATACCTCGTGAAAATCACGAACAACGGAAATTCACCCATAGCTTGTTTCTCACCGAGATCCAACGATGCCAACAAAGAAAACAACACAACACCATCTTTCACATATTCATCCACTTACTTAGCAGACAAAAACAAATCATTCTCGACACCAAAATCGAGAAATATAATTGACTTGTCAAAATAGTTGATAAAAACATGATTGTATTCCAACCGGTTCATACCAAGAATCACATCCAATTTATCTAATGGAAGACAAACTAAATCCATCCGAAAATCTCTACCAAAATACTCAACGGACAATCCAAACATGCAACATAAGTACAAACAGAACCCATAACAGGAGTATCATATTTCCATTCATATCAAACAATTCAAGATTCAACCTCTTAACACAATCCAGAAAAATAAACGAATGCGTTGCACTAGTATCAATGATGAAAATCAAAGGTTTACCATTAATAAAGCACGTACCTCAGATAACTCCATCCTCAACCGGAGTCTCAGCACCAGACAATGCAAACACTTTTCCTCTAGCTTGCTCATTCTTTGGCTTCTCACACTTAGTACTAACATGACCTTGTTCACCACAGTTGTAAGAAGTCACATCCATACTAAACTTGCAATCAACAATTTTGTGACCCGCCTTGCCACACCTAAAACACTTACTACCATCCTTACATAATCAAGCACGATGCCCTTCCACACTTGTAACACTTAATCGGAGTAGATGATCCTCCTCCACTTGGCTTCTTGTCACCACTAGTTTTCTTCTTATCATCATACGGCTTCCCACGGAATTGACCTTTTCCTTTCCTATCATTCACATTCTTGTAGTAAGAAGCACTCTCCCTACTATCCTCATCATAAATCCTAATCTTGCTCACCAACTCAGCAAAATGAGTAATTTGCTGATATCCAAGAGCCTTCTTGATATCAGGTCTAAAACCATTCACAAACTTCAGACACTTAGATTTCTCAGCATTCATAGTATTTTAATGAGGACAATACTTAATCAACTCTTGGAATCTTACAGCTTACTCAGCCACGGTTTCATTACCCTGCTTCAACTCAAGGAATTCCACCTCTTTCTTTCCACGTACATCTTCTGGAAAATAGTTCTCCAAAAATGCATCACGGAAAAGAGCCCAAGAAAATTCAACACCTTCCTCATCAAATCTCTTAACAGTGTTGCTCCATCAATCTTCAGCTTCCTTCTCCAGTATATACGCACCAAACTGCACCTTCTGCGCATCAGTACAATTCATAACTCTAAAGATCTTCTCAATTGATTTCATCCATGCTTGAGCCTTGTCATGTTCATGCTCACCCTCAAAGATAGGAGGATTGTTCCTCTGAAACTTCCCCAAAGAAAGAAACTCATCTTTCAGTCCTCAGTGTCCAACATTCGCCTGCAGAATCTGCCCAAGAGATCCAGCCAACAATCTCAAAGCATCAGTAGTAGCATCATCATTCCTTCCTGCAACCATCATCCTAAGACATCCAAGAGCAAACAACAATATTGATCGTGTCAGATACACAAATCAAATACAACAGGAACTAAATCAATTAATAACATGGCCAAATAAATCTGACTGACTATTGCTCTGATACCACTAATGTAACACCATCTAATCCCCATAAAATATATTGCACAATCAGCGTAAAATTAGAATGCATATCAAGAGGGAATTACATATTTTCTTAAAAATAAGACAACACATACAATTGGTCATAATCATAACACATAATCGAATCTCATGATTTAAACCAAATCATGCATTTCACAACGGATTATTTCATACACACAGATACTATCAATGATTACATCTCATACTATAATCATTGGATGAAAAGCAATGAATCCTTAGCGTAAACGAGACATAAGAATTCATACATCGACACCAAGGCCACATGAATATAGTATCTCAATATACAAATCCAAAATATATGAGAATACATAACAAATATCTCATAAAAGCAGAAATTCAGATAATCCCCGTGTTACATGACCAGAGCAACGACTCACTACCTAGTGTAAGGAATAAACTAAGTAAACTCCTTCAACTAGTCTTGTGTGAAACACCACTATCTTCGGAACCTTCACGTTACCCACATAGAGGCAACATCACAATAGAAGGATGATAGTTCACATCATTATCCAAATGTATATAATTGGAAGCAATATAGAAACAACATCTATTAACGAATTCCACACACTTCAAGTGATATTCCAAAATAATATAATTATACAAATTTTTTAAGTATAACACAATCACATTCATCACATTTATCACAATTATCATAATGTAATTAATACAATCAAATCAATTATCCACGTAATAAAATATCACAATCCAACATACAATAATTCATTAATCAATGACTCATGAGACAACAATGCAATGTGACTCATGCATTTGGTACCGTTTGGGAACATTCCGTTTACCTCGCTTTCGATTCAACAACTTAGAAATCAAAGCCACGCATCCGATCTGGACAAGACCAAAGCCACCAATGTGAATCCAAAGTTTCATCGCTACTAATTTATTCAAGAATCGAGTCACATTGTGAACCCAAAGTTTCACCACCTCATATTTCAAGGTCACCATGTATGTATGTGCAATTCATCAACATCATATGCAAATTAAGATTATTCACCAACCTCAATTATTCAAGCATATCACAATAATTCAACTCATGTGAGCTATCCACCAATTGCACAACAACATGTTTCAACAACAACAAGCATCACATGTAGCATTTACATATCACCACATATCACAAATAACATATAGCCTACGATTCCATTCATATTATTCGCAACATTTCACCAAAACAAGATTCATACATACTAAACTCAAGTATCAAACATACATTGAAATAGCATATGAAACCAATCCAAAACACATTTAATTATAATCGGATCCATTAATCACATACATGAAAATACTCCATAAAATATAATCATATAATATTTTATGTCAAAAGATCCTAAAAATAACATTTTTGATTCCAGGTCACGCTAAGCCCGGTCTATCGCGTTAAGCGCCCTTCCTTGAACAAACAACCCCAACTTACAGAACTTTTCGTGTCAATCCCGGTCCTGATGGCGCTAAGCGAGGTCTGCGAAAAAACATTTTTTCTGCTACGAACCAGCTTCTTTCTCCCACGAAATTACAACACAAAACCCATTCCAATAAGCCAAATAACATCATTAAAGGGTATCCTAACATGTTTCTAATCATGGGTTATCATTCTAAGTTGAAAAACACAGTTTCTCTTCAAACGCTAACATTCAAAGATTCTAGAAATTGAAATTAAACAACCTAGCATGTTACTAATTACTACCCACAACATACAATCAAACAATAACATGGATTCTCCCCCTTACCTCTTGAAGATTCTTCTAGGGTTTCCTTCACTTTTCCTCTTTCTCCTCTTCGCTTTTCTTCTTCACCAAATGACAATTCTAATTATGATTTCCTTCTCACCCTTTATTAACTAGGATTGTCTTATTGGGCTTAACACTTAACATCTCTTTATGATTTCTAGAAAATTTTACCTTATACCCCTACCTTTATTCCTATACCCCCACAATTTTGACACTTGGACGAAATTGCCCCTGTATAAATATTAATTGTCAAATTTTTTTTCACTTTTACCATTTTAACTTTAGAAAATACAGAGAGAAAGATAAATTTTTGACAAACCGGAGAACCCAGACAGCCTAAATCCGGTTCTCATTTTGCACTCCGGAAGACCCAAGAGTAAGTCATCCGGTTTGAAAAATTGAAATATTAACACTCCGGATAACCTGGGTAGTGGGTTATCCGGTTTGAAAAATTGGAAAATTAACACTCCGGATAACCTGAGTAGTGGGTTATCCGGTTTGAAAAATTGGAAAATTAACACTCCGGATAACTGGTAGTGGGTTATCCGGTTTGAAAAATTGGAAAAATAACACTCCGGATAACCTGGGTAGTGGGTTATCCGGTTTGTGTTTTGGGCTCCGGATTTCACCTCCCATGGTTATCCGGATTGTTGTTGCGTTTTTTGTAAAATTTTCCCTTTTTTGACTTTTTTTTTCCAGTGGTTCGCAGACGAGGAGCGGATGGCAATATTTTACGAGAAGAGTAGATGAGCGAAGACGTGTCCGGTGAAGCGATTATGCAGAGGGACATCGGCACTGTAGGGATCATTGTATCCACCTTTCCGTGAGGACCCACCGATACTTACTTATCGATATGATGATCACGTTGCTCGTCATCTTTGGTTTGGCGAGGTAAGTTTATATTTATCATTTTATTTTGAATAATTGTTATTTGTTAAAATTTATATATTTTATAACATGTTTGGTATAAATAATTTTCAGGAGAGGCATCCCAAGAAGGAGTTAAAGGTTGCTGCACATGGCAGCAAATTGATAGGTTGGGTTCCGTATATGCTACCTCCTATTATAGAGCATTGGTTGAGGAATTCTGGTCTATCATCTCTTCAAAGAACCAGTTTGTCGAGGATTGATCAACATCTCGTATCAGCATTTGTTGAGCGATGGCATCCTGAAACATCGTCATTTCACATGCCATTTGGTGAAATGACTATTACTTTGGATGATGTTTCATGTCTTCTTCACGTGCCTATTAGGGGTGAGTTGGTTGACCCTGCAGAAGGGTTTACTGATAATGACGCCATTAGATTAGCGATCGATCTTATGGGAGTTTCATTGGAGGAGATTGCTGAGGAGGTCCAATTCTGTAGAGGTCCTTACTACAGATTGGATTGGTTAAAGGTTATATTTGAGCGTCAGCGGGCGGCCAGCAGGTTTGATTGTGCTGCCAGAGCATACATGATGGTGTTATTGGGTTGCACCATTCTGACTGATAAGACCTTTACTCTGGTAGAGGCAAAATATCTATCACTATTTAGGGATTTGGAGGGATGTGGTAGATATTGTTGGGAGCTTGGTTAATCTTTACCGCTATTTAGGTGATGCTTCCTTCTATTCTTGCAAACAGTTGGGTGGATATGCCTCTCTATTACAGGTATAAAATATATATATATATATATTTTTTATCTTTAGTTATTTTTATATATATATATATAAAATTATTTTTTTTATCTTTAATTATTTATGAATGTTATTTATATTATGTGTAACAGTGCTGGATCCACGAGTATTTTCCCTCTATTGGGAAAAGAGGTCTATCTGGTATTTGCAGTAGGCAGTCCACTCCGAGCGATGAAGTGGTGTTATAGGCAATCGACTACAAAGGTCGAGCAAGATAGGGAGTGCTTAGATGCATTGACACCGGATGATGTCATTTGGCGCCCTTTGACGATCACCGACACATATGTCCATTTGATGATATATGTCTATACAAGGGTGGTCTCAAATGGTATGGTACAGAATGCTATATCTACCCGATGATGTTTGCGTCGGTTGGGTACAAACAATACATACCCCACCATCCTCCTACTATTGAGTCTCTTGATGTGGACATAGACCGCTAAGCTATGGTCGGGGTTTTGGATGTCATTCGATGTGGCTGCTCGACCCTATGATGTAGTTGATGAGTATATGGGTTGGTATTATATGGTGTCACATCCTCGATTGGTAGCACCACCAAAATGAGGAGAGAGATCCCGTGTATGCCGAGGGACGACCGAAGACGAGAGGTTAGCCTATATATCGGTGAGCTTCATCGCTACTTGCAGCCACGGTGCAAATGAGGAGGACGATGAGTTCATTGAGATCTTCGATCCTTACGTGTAGCTCGTGGACCACTACCTCGTGGAGGGCCGATACCTTACCCATCTCCATGATTTGTCTTGTTTATTATTTTTAGACTTATTTTGTATTTTGTGACATGTATTATCCTACGATTTACGCGACTTATCTATATTGCTTTGTGCACTCTTTTAATATTTCTACTTTCCACAATCCTAAATATAAAAATTAAAATAAAATCTAAAAATAACATGAAAGATATATGTCAATGAATCCAAAATCTAGCATGAAAGTCATATGTCAAATGAATATAAAACAAAACAATGACATCGAATCCAAAATCTAGCGTGAAATAAAATGTCAAATGAATACAAAATAAAACTAAACATAACAATTATAGTTTAATAATACGTGGCCCTACTATGTGTAACGCGCAATGTTGTAGTCGTCCAAATCCTATCATCCAAGAAGTCGCCTTGTGCGGAATTGTTTCCAAGCCGTGTGATGGGTGGTAACGAAATCCTTCGTTCATGTTTACTTATAAGTAATTGAACAAATAAGTTTATGCGTAATATAACAAATAAGTAAAATAAGTATATATGTAACTTAAAAATAAGTATAAGCGTAATTTAAAAAATAATTACCACCCAATGATTTCCATCTACAAATCCAATGCGAATGGACACATTAGGTGAATGTGAAGTCGTCATAGGAAAGAACGTTAGAGAAGGAAAACCCAAAGAGACAACAATGACATTATACCGATTAGCTATTACATAAGCCATTTCAGGTAATGTCATCCATTTCTCTAGTGGTTGAGGACCTAACTTTGATATCATCAACGAATCTCTCACTATCGAAAACGAGGTCCAAATAACTTTTCATACAGCTCTCTTCTAGGACCTTTAAGTTCATTATCCAAATCACGACGAACAATTGACCATCCATCCGATCCATAACCATGAAACAATGCAATGACTCTAAATCCACAATTTCCATCCTTCATCACATCAACAATGTCATCAATAAATGGTCTGATATATGCTGGAAATTGTGTAATGTATTTACTACATGGTTTTTTCTCAGAGGTTTGGGATAACTGTGAACATACCCTCTTTGAAGACTTTTGGGAGTTCGAGTGCGCTCGATCAACATACTCGTGATATGAAGGATCACGATAAACATCATATCCTTGGTCTCTTCCCATTCTTCTTCACTCCTCCCTTGGTTTTTATTTTTCGGGGTGCCAACATTTTTGATGTAGTGGGATAAGAAATTTCACACACCCTACTCTTTAATGCTCTTTTCCGACAACATCTGCTGCCTGTACTTTTCCAAATTTCCTCAATTGTATGGGTGTGTCTAACTCGATCCATCGCATCCACCTCTTGTTTGCCTTCCATACTTAGCTTTCTCCAATGAATGTGAATAGCCTCAATTGGTATTGGATCACCACTCAGTGTATATCTCCCTAACTCACAAGCACAAGGTAACCCATACACTTTTCTATGAGTACACCCGCATTTTTGGGTGTCTGTACCAACAATATCAACCCTCACCCACTCTTCAGCAATATGCCTCAAAGCAGCTCTAGATACAGATCCACGCAAATTTCCATAAAATGGGCTAGTGTGTGCATGTTCAACTTCATAAAAACTCTTCTGAAATGAAGCTCTAATGTTTCCCAATTGTATCTTAAGATTGCCATTCATAGCCTCCCAGCATTTGCACATATCACCTAAACTATTCTCCAACATTTGCTTCAATTTCCAATGTGCGGATTCAACCCTTTAAATAAATTAAAAAACAAGTAAGTCGACAATAAAATTAATATAAAAAAACATTGACTAAAATCAAGATATA
Source organism: Vicia sativa (assembly GCA_021764765.1). Lineage (NCBI taxonomy): Eukaryota > Viridiplantae > Streptophyta > Magnoliopsida > Fabales > Fabaceae > Vicia > Vicia sativa. The sequence goes on along the minus strand of CM038794.1, from coordinate 54,744,688 downwards.
TTAACATATGCATACCTATTGGTCGTGGTGTTTCCCAAATGCAACACTTGATTAGTCCATGCTTCGACGAATCTATGTCTATGCGGAGACAACCATGTATCTTTCACATAATCAATAAATGTTGTAAAGTCGACACATGCATGCTCAAGTTGTTGCAACCGTTGTTGATACTCCACCTCATCACTAGCCCTTACAAGTTCATACCACATTTTCTCTATCGACTCCCGCATGTCATCCACAACATATTCCTTACACTTCGCTTTCACATTTTTGTTGATGTGAAATCGATAAAGCAAATTGGTTGTTTTGGGAAATCTTGCTTCAATTGCTTTCATCAAGGCAAGATCTCTATCATCAACACCACTTGTGGCCAAAAATCGTCCTTAGTAAATAATCGTTTCAACTTATCCAAAACCCAACAAAATTTTCACCGCTTCGATTCCATATATGCAAATGCAACAACAAATGTCAACTCAGTGGATGTCACACCAACTATTTCAAACAGAGGTTGTCTATACTTATTTGTCTTGTATGTGCTATCCATAATCAACACAACAGGAAACATATTCAACAACTTCATCGATTCGATGAGCCCAAAAATATCCTCACAACTCGAATCATCTTTTTTCTCGCTCCAAGATATAATCTGATTCTTCTACCACTTAAACAAATGTTGCATTTCTTCTAGGCCCCTTATATCTTTCTCGTATTTTACTTTGTGCTTGTATATTTGCGTGATCCGAGTGACATTTTCGGATCTTGCTCCTTCAATGACAAAAGTATGTGTCTTGGTGGAACATGACGTTTTGTCAAATCAACAATATGTTGTTGTTGTTCGCATTAAGTCGACTTACAAACGGATGCCTGCAAATGTATCGTAACCCATGATTGTGAACTCCACATTTTACATCAATCTTCCATCCGAACCATCTTTTGACGGTGTGGATCTAATTTTGAACGGACAACCACATTTCTTACTAGCACTGTGTTTCACTTTCTCCTTCTTTGTATTTTCCACCTTTATCACAACCAAATATTACTTTATCACTTCTCCTCTCTGCTGTTTGGTATCCGAACGTGTTATTATAACGGTCACTTTATTCCTGATTCCAATCTCCTTAACCCATCTTATTACCTCTTCTCTTGTGGCAAAACGTTCTGCAGAAGTAAACAGATCAATGGTATCTACGCATGTCTGATTTTTATCGCATAACTGAGGAATAACACCTGTTAAAATAAAAATAAAAATAAAATAAATAAAATAAAAAAAAAAAAAAAAAAACGAATAAATACGAGCAAGGTTATCCGTTTGTAATATGGTACAAACCTAATACCCACAAAGGTTATCCGGTTTGTTATTTAGAACCGGAAAACTCAAAGGCTGTGTTTTCCGTTGAAAATTGCACACCGGATGTAGGGTGGCTGAGTTATCCGGTTTGTGAAAAAATGCATACCGGATGTAGCCATTCTGGGTTATCCGGTTTGTTAAATTTCTGCTTTTTTGGCTTTTTCGTACGCTCTCAGAAAAAAATAAAAATAAATAAAAAATCCATATAAAAATAAAAAAAGTAAAAAGGGTAAAATTGGAATATTAAAAATTGCGTAGGGGTATGGGAATAAGAGTGGGGGTATAGGGTAAAATTTTCTGATTTCTATTCATAAAATTTGGCCCAATACCAAATAACCATATTTCTACTCATAAAACACAATTATTCAAATAACACTCATATTCTAGTAATTCAATTTTTATTTAAATCACCCAATTAAATTAATTATCACATATAATAATTTATAATAATAATAATAATTAATAATTAACTATTAAAAATCGGGATGTTACAATAATCATATCCAAGGAAACTCTATTTATTCAATGAAAGTAATATATTGGAGAAGTCGTACCCTTCATGTGGCATTTGGATTTTATCATGTACATGAGAGTATCTTTAAAGATTTCATGTATGACAAACTATATATTTCTAGGCTTAGAATCACTTCTTCTTAAGAGATTTTGGTTTCTCCTTTTTCTCTTTGTTCTTGTTTTTTTCCTTATGGTTATATTGAATTTGGATTTTAAAAAAAATCTAAATTTATGAATTTCAAGTGGACCATCAATTTTTAAAAATTTTATACTAGTTTTTATTAAAAGTTAATTAATATACAATGTCACTCTAAAAATTTTTACATCATTGTCATTCAATCGCAACCATTAAAATTTTTAAAAAATCTATAAAAATAATTAATTTATATTATAATTTTTTATTAAATATAAAAAGAATTGATTTAAGCATGTAATAAATCATATCAATATACAAATTTTTTGTTTTACTCTTTTTTTTTTAAAGTTCTATAACTAAATTTGGTGTACTTTTAACCTTATAAATATGTTTTATTTATTTTTATCATTATTATTTTAAAAATATTTCAATATAAATTTATTGAAAATTTAAAAATACCACATTTTACATTCGTTGTTTTAAGATGAGAAAAAAATGCACTGACAATCTAAATTTTTTTTACACTGTTAATCAATTCACTATCATGTATCCAGTCAAGTCACACTTTAATTTTTAAAATACTAATATGACATGACAGAATGACAAAATCCTATGTCAATGCACTAACTTTAACCTCTTTTAAGATTCATGTGTTTTCCCAAGGTGTTCATATATAGAAGAGAAAACTCTCCTGGAACAAATTGTATTGTTGTTTCGCACAATGTTACGTCCTTACAACAAACACCTCCTCACAAAACAAGCACTTGTTGTAGTCATCAAAGATTGTCCATTCGACACCCTCTCATCTTCCAATCTCACATGGACTCTCGACATCGTCGTTGAAATCCTCTGCTCCCCTTTGTTTGCCTTATCATAAGGCACAACTATAAATAATATTGTTGGCTGGGATTTTCAACAAGGACTAAAATCCAACCAAAAGGAAAATAATTTAAGAAAAGGTTCTTTGAAAAGTGAAATACTTAAGTCGGCCACAACTGCAGTCGACCAAGAGAGATCCCATAAGTAGTTAATTGGGTCTAGAAACATCAAAAGCCCAAAAAGTATGCAAATAACCCAAATAATAGAAATGAAGGTTGCTTGGAGGGAAAATAAATTCGAGTGGAGAACGTGGATTCATGGAGAGAAGTTATAAAGTACACGTGACGTGCAAAGAAGCGAAGCCCGCCGAAAAGTGGTTATCATATGTGTATTATAAATAAAGCACTTAGTGCATAGTGTTAAAGGTTCAGTGACAACAGTCACGACGCATAACCTAGACAAGGGGTACCATCATTTGACCCAAATCGATCACTCTTCCCAGGGGGTCCAGGGTCATCATTTAGCCCTTATCAATATGGTATGCCTTTTACCATAATGGTTGGGTTACAGTCGAAACTATCCACATATACATAAAACATAGTGGCCACTAGACACCAATGCAGTTATGTGCCAGGTGGTCGACCAAGTGGTATTGGTTATGTTCCTTAATCGACACCATCTTTGAATATTATTTCTGATATGGCTTTGAGGCAACAGATGGATGAGAATAATTTAAAGTTTGTAAATGTTCTAACTCAGCAAATGGGAGTTGCCTTTAATCCTGTAGTTGACCAAATAGGCAGATTGATTAAGTCATTAGGGGTTCAACCAACTCAGGCGCGCCAAAGGCCGTTAAGATTTTTTGAAGAACAAGAGGAAGGTAACAATGAGTGTCCTTTTAGGTCTTGAAGGGTAGAAACACCCACTTATGAAGAGGAAGAATTCGTTGAACAATACGAGCCTATGCCAATCTTGGTTAGGAGAAACCAAGATGCTGATCGAATGTTAAGGAATGCTGACGTTGGGCATAACAACATAGTGAATGTAGTAGAAGAAGTGTTGACACGATCTCGGGTAAACGTTGGACTTCAAAGGCCTAATTATTCGTCTCATTTGCTTGATTATATTCGACAGGCAGAATTACCTAGGGGATGTAAGGTGCCTAAGTTTACCTAGTTCGCTGGTGATATCACCAACGATGAGGGTTTAAAGTTAAGATATTTTCCTAATTCATTAACCAAGAATGATTTTACTTGGTGAAACCACTCGACTAAACATCGACTGATAGGATATATCAATGAAGTCACCATCGAACATTTTTTATCTCACAAGAGGAGAAAGGAAAACATCGAGTAAACCTGATAGGGAAGAAATCACGGTCTTACGACCGAGAGATCTGGGTAAGGGAGTCTATTACGCAAGGGGAAGGAATTAGTACCCCATACACCCGTAGTACTCTACGGGATCCATATCTATTTTCTAGCTAATGTGTGTTTTATATCTATCTATCACTTAATCTCTACAATGCATGAGAAAGAAAGAGAAAATAAGGAAACCCCGGGAAAAAGAAGGAAGTATTTACAAAGTTTTGCTCGGTCGAGCCCCATGACAAGATGCCTACGTATTCCCTCGTGCAATGGGAAAGTCAGAGCGCCGTAGTTCGACTCACTTGTTTTGGTGGGTTTTGTATTTTTTACTTATGAAAAAGGTTTTAAACACAAAAGAAAGCGCCCGTAGGCGAAAAAGGTTTTTCATCGGTTGGTTGCTTTTACCTTTAAGAAAGGAGTTTTGAACCATTATTAGGTGTTTTAGTTTTCAAAGGAAAAAAAGCAAGTTTTAGTTTTAATTACATGCATGGATGCAAAAAGAAACAAGTCAACCAAAAGGGAGACTAACTAGTACTAGCTCTAATGTTGTCATGCAAAGATCGGACCTAAGGTTGAGGATGTAAGGGAATCTCTACCTATGCTGACATGTAAAGTATATATATCCTAATGTGTAGGCTCGAGAGCTATCCTAGCCGAGCGGTCATAAGGGAAAGTTATCCTATATCCGTCTTGGTTGTGGAACCAAGGGATGCAAAAGGATGAAGCAATCAAGTGCTTTGGCGAGACACAAGCAACACAATGCATAAACAAATGTCATATAAGTGCGGAAAAGAGAATGTCCCTTAGCCTACAACAGCAAGTTGAGGGATGGAAGCAACCAGGAACCAACACATTCCGATTCCCGTGAGTGGTATCACCACATGACAATAATTGTCAAGTGTGAAGAGCAAATGATGCGAGTTCAACAGTAAATGCGAACCCCAGGAAAGTGTGGAGAGTCAGAATAGGGAACTCTTGCCACTTTTATTATTGACTTGATAAAGGAAGCAACATGATTCGTGTGTGCTGAGATGACACGGACTAGAACTGTACGGGGGTCGATTGTAGACCATTTCCGCGTGCCCATCATATCATCATCATATATATCAATAAGTATCAAAGCGATACTTTTCTTGGTGGTGCCACTCTGGGTTGCCTAACCACTCTGACCTATGCAAGCACAAATATAAACACTTACTGAGAATTACCTCCCTATGCATGGAAGAGGATTTTAAACAAACCAAACACAATTAGCACACAATTTGCGGAATGCCTAGCTACAGGTCTTTAAACAACGACTTTGAGCCCAACGCTCATATCCTAATCGTGGAAAAGAAAGCGGTAAACCCCTACTTCTCATGATATCTAGGAAAGCTGTAAAAGAATGCGATAAACAAGGTATAACTAATACCAAACGGATAATAAATCCATAGAGCACAGCGAGCTAAAAGTACTCCGGAAAACTTCAAGTACTACAACCAAGCAATAAGAGTAAACTAGTGAGTAATGCACGGAGGCATCAAAGCATATGCGAAGTGCGCGTTTGTACGCATTCGAATTAATAAACCTGCAAAAGATAATGATCCAGACAAAGCAAACAAAGTATTGCCCGTTCGTACGCAAAACAAATATCAAATTGTGCGTTCGTGCATAATTGATACACATACACCTGTAAGAAAAAAAAACTAGACCATAGGATGCGCGTTCGTACATAAACAAGGATTAAAATGCGCGTTCGTACACAAACAAGGATTAGAATGCGCGTTCATACGCATCCCAATCAAAAGAACCAGCAAGAAAGGAGTAAAACCCAACAAGCAGACAATAGAATGTACGCGTTTGTGTACAAGTGATAGAATGCGCGTTCGTACGCATTCATACAAGAGCACATGCAAGAATGGAGTAAAACCAAACGAGCATACAATAGAATGTACACGTATGTGTACAAGTGATAGAATACGCGTTCATACGCATTGAAACAAAAGCACCTGCAAGAATGTAGTAAAACCAAACAAGCAGACAATATAATGTACACGTATGTGTACAAGCGATAGAATGCGCTTTCCTATGCATTCAAACAAGAGTACCTGCAAGAATGGAGTAAAAACAAACAAGCAGACAATAAAATATACAAGTATGTGTACAAGCGATAGAATGCGTGTTCGTACGCATTCAAACAAGAGCACATACAAGAATGGAGTAAAACTAATTAAGCAGACAATAGATTATACATGTATGTGTACAAATGATATAATGCGCGTTAAACGCATTCAAACAAGAGCACCTGGAAGAATGGAGTAAAACCAAACAAGAAGACAAGAATGTACACATATGTGTACAAGCGATAGAATGCGCGTTCATACACATTTAAACAAGAGCACCTGCAAGAATGGAGTAAAACCAAACTAGTAGACAATAGGATGTACACGTGTGTACAAGCGATAGAATGTGCCTTCCTACGATTTAAGAAAAGTACCGCAAGAATGGAGTAAAACCAAACAAGCAGACAATAAAGTACACACATGTGTACAAGCGATAGAATACACGTTCATACGCATTCAAACAAGAGCACCTTCAAGAATGGAGTAATACCAAACATGCAGACAATAGAATGCACACGCACGCGTACAAGCGCAAAATAAGGATGCTAGAAGTCCATATGTCATGTAAAAGAGGTCATAGTACCTTGCACATGAAATAAAGTGTCAAAATTAACAAAGCAAGTGCTAGAAATAAAGCATCGAATGCAAAACCGATTACAAATATGATTATAATCTAGTATAAGCATGTGAGAAGTGAAATAAAATCACAAAAATCAGAATAGGAAGACGGTTTTCCAAAATCGGAGCGAAAAGTTCAACTTCTCGGAATGGATTAAGAATCGCATGGTTTCTTTCAAAAGCGTCAACGAATTAAAAAATGTGAGCAATTTTAATTAATTCGAAGTTGAAGTGGCATTTTTTGGATCTTAAAGTGACGGGGCATCCACTCCGTTTTGGCATGTTGTGCTCAAAATTTGGTTCCAAAACCTCCAAAATCGTTTCCGGAATATGCTAAAACATAGGGAACATTTACCGTTACTTCTAACTTTCAAGGAAAAGTGAGTGTCGGTGTATAAAAGTGCTAAAAAATGCTTTTGGAACTCAAAACTCATGTGTTGAAATAAATTCTGATTCAAGTTTGTTTTGATTTTTGAAATGTGTTATGAATCAAATTTTAATTCATTACATGTAATCGAAAAGCCAAAACAAAATGAAATACAATTTATGTACAACTTTGATTGAAAATTAGAATCAAAAGTGTGTAAAAATGCATGTAAATGCATGTCTTTATGTACATTTTATGACATTATGATGGATGAAATACAATTTTTTGTGATATCATATGCAAATGATATATACTTAATGCAAATCCAATCTAAATGTCATGCAAAACATATGTTAATGTTCAAAAGAATCAAGTATGTGATATGTGTTGGTGTTGTGAAATCATATGTGTGAAAATGTGAGTGAAAGTGAGGTTTTGACACACATTAATATCACAAAAATTAAACACCGACACACAATCTTGAATTGATTATTCCATATGCAAATGTATGAACATATAAGGATGCAATTTATATCCAAAGTATGAGTTTAGGTGCATGTATATGTGTTATGTACAATGCAAATTCACCTAAGAATCAAAATGCAATGAATACTACATTTCGACACAAGTAAGAATGCAAATTATGTATTAATTTACATGCTCTAATGCAATCTAATCAATCTATATGCTCTCTAATGCATTATCATATAATAGACGATGCAAAATGCACAAATTAGTAGCCTAAATGCAAAGGAAAACAATTACACAAGTGTATGTGTGTGTTACGTACAATATTCCTTCACATCGACACACTTTAACGTCACAAAATCAGAATCAAATCAAAGAATTCGACAAAACAAATTCAAGAATCGGAATCCACACGAAAAATACAATCAATTCGACTATTCAATTTCAAGAAAAGATAAAAGTGAAAAATCACTTATGATAAGTGCTTAATTGAATTAATCACTTACTTGAACTTGAAGTTTGACTCAAATTGAAGAGGAATTACATGTAATCTTCAAAGAAAATACCAAATCTACTTCCAATTGATGATAATAACCGAAATCGAAGCTTGAACCAAAAGAAGAATGAAGAGGAAGTGCTTAATTCTTGAGAATGGGAGAAAATTGAAGGAGGAAAGTCTCCCTCTATGCTTGACCGAGCTTCCAATGTAGGAGAAAGGGGTTGACAAGACTGTCCGAGGAGGAGGATGGAAGATATAACCGCTTGGTTCTATGATAGAACCACTTGGTGCTATGGCGAGGAAGGGCGGTCGTCGGAGCTTCCCGGTCGGTCGACCTTAACGGAGGTCCGGAGCAGCTGAACGGAATTGGAGTGGTGGCTGGCCAGTCGGTCAAGGCAAGAGAGGGATGAGCTCGAAAAATTGGAGGAGGAGGAGGAGTCAAGTCAGCATCAGAGAAGCCTAGGCCGTTGTTGGCAGCCAAGCTAGCAATACAAACTTGAATTGATCAGTAGTAGTGTCTTGCGGTATGTGAGCATTCTTCAAAAACTTCACCAAGGCTTTGGCATGAGCCTTAGAGCACAAGAGCAGAACAAGCATGGAGATCTTGGACGGAGTCTGTCCCAACTGTTCCACAACATTGTAGTCACTCTTCTTGATAATCTTGAATTTCCATTTCTTGTTTGGAGGTGTCTTCAAACTTCCTTTGGTACTTGGTGAAAGGATGAGCTCTGGTTCTTTCCCTCTAGTCTCAGGAACTGGTTCAATAGCTGGAATGTGAGCTGGAGTCGCAGTGTCTTTTGGAGGAGAGATTTCTGGGGAGAATACTCTTTCGGTTCTGGTCACCTTGCTTGATCCGATGATGTTGTCAATGTCGAATGGTAGCTTCAACTGTGAGATCTTCAATGGTCGGGGTCGCTTGACGCCATGATAGTAAACATCACCCATAATTCCAAGGAATAGCTTTGTCGAGGAATATGGAACGATCCGGAGAAGTAATGATGAGAGGTGCCACTCTAGGCACAAGATCGTAGAGGAAATCCTTATAGTGTTAAAGATATTCTTGGAAATCGTCACCCCATCCGTTAACATCTTCAATAGGAATTTTGTAGCTCTCGAGCAGTATACTTCACCATGTAATTAAACTTTCCACTTGGCGCCCCAAGGTATCCCATATTTGCAGTTTCATTCACATCGATCTTCTTAGACATGTCTTCACACGTACTCTCCACGTGGTTTGGGAATAGTATTTCACGGTTATCCATCATGCATCGAATCGTCTTCTCAACCAAGCATAACCATCAGTGCGGATGGGCACCAACGACAATTCTCGGGCATCCTAGGTTGACACCGCTTGTAGCAAATTCTTCTTAATAGTCATCAGAGGAATGGTCAAGTCATCTATGTTGAAAACATAAGAGTTCTCGCCAATAGCATTGGAACTTTTGTCATGGTTAGGCATAGGGCGTTGATCACATTCGTAGTCTCAATAGGAGGGTCGAACTCAATCTGCTTAGCTTCAATCGTATCTTGAATTGTTGTTCTTGAGCCCAACAATTGTCGTTGTCGTGCCTGGCTATTGGAGTGGTAAGCACACCTAGCATTGGGATTGTATCTCGAGAGGAAGTGTTGACACTCGAGGAGGATCCTTCAAAGTAATTCAACATGTGTTGCAAGGCTTGCGACAACGACATGTTGATCTTTGTAATGTCTTCGTGGCGCGTTCGCTCACAGCGTTGTCTCTGAGGTTGTCTTGATGTAGGGTTGGAGATCCAACTGCCTACAGAGTGACGTTCGGTCTTGGCTCGGCTTTTCGACCATACACGTGATGGCTTCTTTCTTACCAAAAGATCTCTTTGCGATTTGAGGATGACTCCACCGAATCTTCCCTCTTGATACACCTAATACGCTTCCCGTTAATATCATTTCGGTGAATCCGACGGAAGAGTTTCAATTAGATGATTGAAGAATGGGCCTATCGGTGTTCCCATAAACATATCAACCAATTCCTATATTGACAAGGGTGGTTGAACTCTGCTAGATCTCTCATTTCGAGCATATTCCTTGAATTTCTCATCACGACCCATAGACATGCTCAGTTGCATGCGGTGAGTGTCAATTCAGCATTGTACTCATATCGTCTATAGAAAGCATCCGCTAAGTCACTCACGAATACGGTCATTCTCTAGCGATAATACCAACCGAATGAGTTCGGACAAACTCTCTTGAAAATAATGCATCCACAATTTTACATCATCGGTGTGGGGTTGATCTTCCGAACATACAACTTCAAATGCAACTGGACAAGAAATGCCATCATACTTGGCAAAAGTGGGAACTTTGAGCTTGGGAGGAATCACCACACGGGACAAGACTTAGATCATCAAAATTCAGCCCTAACATCTTCAGGTTTTCTACAGATTCGACGATCTTCAGTTGTTTGTACTTATCATCTTCATCGTAGTGGTCATTATTATAGTGATCTTCTGCTTTTTCTCGTGCTCACGCTGGTCCCCTTCCATTGCCCTTGACACTTCCTTGATCTTGACACTCCTTCTTTGAGCTCTATCCGTGACCACTTTAGGACCACCTTTGTAACGTCGCCCATGTTGAGAACACCACCCTCTTCTTTCGTTGATGAGTTTCTTCAGTCTTCTTGGCCTTGGACCAAGCTAGTAAACATCTCCAATCGAGCATTCGAGCACGAAGATCTTTGACATCTGTTCAAGATCCATTTCTGCTAAAATAAATAGCGAGAAAATGAGAAAACCGATCTTCAATGTACCTGTTATGAAATTTTATGCTATGATATGCGATGTTTATGCAAATGCAATGCAATGTTTTCAAGGACCTTAGGAATTTAAATTTGTTAAACAAGCATGAACAAACATTTATTAGTTCTCTTTTTATTCTTTTCTTTTTAAGTACAAGAGATAGTTAAAAATAATAAAAAGAAAAGCATAAAAATCCTAAAGCTCTAAGTCTCCCATGGGCGCTTCCTCTTGGTGCCAAGGTAGGCGTTGACGTTCCGCTCCTCGTGAAGTAGCTTTGCCAACTCTAGTACTTTCTTCTCGCTTGCATAGCACTGAGCTTCGAATGTATCCCTTTCTTCTTTTAGCTGAATCCAGGATCTCTTCAAGTCTTCAAAATCAGAAGGCATGTCAGGATGGAGAACAATATAGGGTACGTCACCTATAGCAACAGTTCCATAATTCTTGGTAGAAAGTAAATGGCATCATGAGGTTTTGAGCTCGAGCTCTCACCCATTTGAGGTAAGGTTCCCAAGGAATGGAGTTTTGGTGCCCCAAAGTCTTGGTATCAGTCTTCTTTACCATGCCCCAAGCGTGTATGAACCTTCGTCGGTAATTCTGGAGATCGTGGTTGTAGTCGAACACAATGTCTTGGAGAAGCATATCATGAGGACCATCTCTCCGAGCAAAACCAAACTGACGTAGAGCTAGAGAAGGGTTTTAAGTAATACCTCCCCTTATACCAAGGAGTGGTACATTAGGGAATTCTCCACAACGCTCAATAAATGTGAAGTCCTTTTGAGAGAAAAGACTCCAACGGATATCTGAATGAGAGAGTGACATTAGCCTTTGAGACCACTTCAATCTTTGTCTGTTCTTGAAAACTGATGAAGGAAGGTGCGAAATAGACCACCTGGAAAGTAATGGTATACAACACATGAGAGTTCCTTGTCTCTTAGTAGTACGTTTGTGGAGAGAATGTAGGATGTCTCCAAGTAAAGTAGGCACAGGATTGCGAGTAAGAAATAACTTAATGGCGTTGACATCTATGAATTGATCCGAGTTAGGGAATAGAACCAAACCATAGATTAGCAAGGCCACAATGTCTTCGAATGCATGGAAACTCATAACTTTGAGGAATTCTCGGGCTTTCTTAATTAAGAACTTGGCAAGTAAACCCTTAACTCCGCTTCTAGTTTCCCAATTAGCTTCAATGTCTGAGCGCTTTAGGTGTAATGCTGATGCAATGTCTTCGTACCTAGGGGCCTTTTATAAACCGGTGAATGGCATTTGGTCAAGAATAGGTATCCCAAGCAGCTTAGAGAACTCTTCCAAGGTAGGAACCAACTGATAATCTGGAAATGTAAAGCAATGGTGTTTCGGATCAAAGAACTGGAATAGGACGTGCATCATATCTTCTTCAAAACCGGAGATAACCAAGTCAAGTAGATAACCATGTCTTTTGATGAACTGAGCATGATCGGGAATTTCTGAAACCAATTCCTTGAGCTGAGAAGGTATACCCATGAAGTTGATTCGGATAGTCTTTCTAGAAGCCATAATCCCTACAAAATAGAGCAAAGATAAATCCCTAGGTCCTTGAAATAGTTAGAAATGATATGCAATGTTATGATGTCATGATGTAATGTTTAGCACACACAAACAATTCACACAATGAGCTTAGGTTTAAGGCTTGCATGAGGTATAGGTGATTACCCCACCAAAAGTTTGAGTTGGTTCATCCTGTCCTATAATAGTAACCGGGTTCTAGGAATCTCATATCATTGATCTTTCTCGTAGGCGTTTATTTCAATACGACTACCAAGTGGTCGACCCGAAAATATCCCAAAAGTCTGATCTTAATGAGTGTAGCATCGAGTATCAGCCAACCTCGGTCTACACCAAAGCCGGCCATCTCACTACCTTCTAATGGCCAAGATGGGTCAATTAAGGTTCTAAAAGTTTAGTTAGTGCTGATGACACCACGCACTAGCCAAATACTATCCTCAACTTGGAAATGAAGAGTATCAGGGCATCCAAAGTGTCACACTAACGTAGCCATCATGTTGACCGTTTCGATATACGTCTAACGGTCACGACGATTTATTGCTACTTACCTAAAAGGAAGCCCCGATCCGGGTATAGGATCCCCCACAAATATAATACCCAATAACCCTTAAAGTAAAGCAAGCAAGTCAAACAGAAAGCAGTAAAGATGATCTAAAAATCCCTAAGGCATTCTCTCTTTAGGGTGTTTCCCCGACAGAGTCGCCAGTTCTGTAATACGGTGAACTGACTTTGAGATTTTTGTATCGCAAATGTGCGGATAGCAAGAGTCGCCACCGACTTTTCTTTTATCCAATTAAGGGAAGGTAAAAAGTACAGAAATAGACCTTCGTTAGATTCTGAGTAAGGGAGAAGGTTATGAAAAAGGGAAGGTATTAGCACCCCTTTTCATCCGTAGTTATCTAGGGGCTCTTAGTTGCTCTTAGATCACTTTAAAATTGTGCTTTCTGTGTGTTTGACAAAAATGTTTTGAAAAGGGCATTTCGCTTTGACTCTGTAATGATTCATGTAGAAATGTATACAAAGTGTTCGGAAATGTTTTATTTTGAAAAGAGTTTGAACTTTGACAAAAGTGTGTGGTGTGAAAAGTATTTTGATAGAGCAAGCAACTAAAAGTCTTATTACCTACTCAGAATTGGTCATTTTCGTATTATTTTACGTTCCTTTAGAATAGTGCTATCCATACCATTAGTTGATAGGTAACCCTATTCGTTGGATGTAAGCGGGACATTCGAAGGGACATCGGATGGTCATAGAAGGCAACTTGTAGGAAGTATCCTAGCACATTCGAAGGGACTATCATCATTTTTCGTAGGCAACAATCGAGGGTCAAGATCATGTATTCGTAGGCGATATCGTGGGTCTATGATCTTTGTATCGAAGGGACTATGATGATTTGTTTTGAAGGCGACGGTGCTAGAATACCTCTACGTTCGAGGGACTTGACCATTTGTATTTGTAAAGGCAACGAGAGAGAATACCCTAAGGGGTGCATGTGTGAAAAGAGTGTGTCAATCCATATATTTAATCTTGGAATTATGAGTGATCTATGTCCAATTTTATCTTGCCATACACGCCTAATTACTAGCAGTTTATAGGGTGCAGAAAGTAAATTGCGGAAATGTAAAATGCGGAAAGATACAGTCCTACGCTATTACATGGCTTTGGGGCAGATACATGATAAGAGTGCAGAAAATAAAAGCCTTAATTAAACTATTACATCCCATAGGCAGTTACATAATTGGAAAAGAAAAGCAAGGAAAATCGTCTGAAACGTTACAACCTGTGAACAGATACATAATCGGAAAACGGAAGAAAATTGCATAAGAGGAAAATGTTAGTAAAAACATATATTTTTGAATGAGGAAAAAAGTTTTTGATTATTAATGATATTAATATGATAAGGTAAATTTTTGGTAATTTTTGGAATTGATTTGATAATTTAAAAACAATTAAAAGTCATTCAAATGATTAATTAGCAATTAAATTAAATATGCATGCAAGAATAATAATTTTAATTTTAAAAATTAAATAAGTATTTTTCTGATGATTATGCAAAAAATAAATATTTTTGGAGTTTTTTAGATGCATGATAAAAATATTTGAAGATAAATTAAAATGCATGAAAAATATTAAAGAAAATATATAAAAAAAATGTAAGTTTTGCAAACTTGTAAAAATACATGGTCCTGGTCAGGCTTGAACCGGTGTCCTCCTGGCAACACGTCACGCTCCCTTTGCCTTAACCACTGGGCCAACGCGCACTTGGTGTCAAATAATTGAAACGGAATCGTTTTAAGCAAACTTGATTTCTGGGAACCAAGAACACGCGCGAAGATCTTCATCTTCTTCATTTGAAATTTTGAAAACTTAGCGTCGGCTGAGTTCGACGCTAAGGCCCCGAAATCGTGTTTTCTCAATTCTTGATGTTTTTGAGTGTTGTAAAGGTCTGGAATGATTCTAGGGACTCCAAGGAATGTGTTTGAATGCTTAGAATTGGTTGAATCGAAGCAAAACAAGGCTGCCAATTGCTTGAATGTCACGGATTTTTTGAGGTTAGGGTTCTTCCAAGCAATTTTTCTGTTCTTGTTCATGTGGTATGCATTGTACATTTATAGTGGATGGATTTTGGGCTGAATTGAAGAGCAAATATTGATCAATCAATGCAAAAATTATTTGATTTTGTACAAAATCAAATCTTCCTTTTTTGATCAATTTCAATCAAATTCTTGCCAAATCAATGCAAATTTCGAAATTTGCAAGCTTGTGTGAGTTACTTGGATCTCAAGTATGAGAGAAAAATCAATTTTGCATTTAATTTTGATTTTATACCTTATTTTTTAATTTAATTTGTTTTTAAATGAATAAAATCCAAATTAAATAGAAAAATAAAGACAAAAATCGAGGCATTGGGCTTGAAGGTTCCAAATAAGATAAGGAACAAGTTTAAACCAAGAAAAACTAGGCCCATTTGCAAAATTTTGGATTTTGATAACTATTTTCCTTTGCGCACCTCTTCAAAAATGCCCAACTTGTGCAAGGTGTATTTTGCTTAATTTTCCACCTTTTTGAGTGTTCTTGGACTTTTTAGAAAGCTCTAAGTGTCATCTAAACAACCTCTTTGGTTTCATCTCAATTGGAGTTTCCATGCTCAATAAAACTTCAAAACAAAAAGTTGACTTTTTGTTGACTTTGAAAAGGACCTGTAATGTTTTGACCAAAAATCATGAAGTTTGACTGTATGTTGACCACAGTTGACTTTTTGTCAAATACAACTGATTTTCAACCATCTGAGCAATTGTCTGAGGAAACTTGACTTGTGAGGCTTGAAACTTGACATGAAGATCCTTGGAAGCATGTGAGGAGGCATGATGACCATTGGAGGTGTTGGAAGTCCATCTTGATCTAAGAATTGCCAAACCCTAGTTTTGGGTTGATGGCCTAGGAGAGGGTTTATCTGATCAACCCTTGAGGAATCCTTGAGTATGGATGTATGAAATATTTTGAGAAATAGGAGGGCAAATTTTGGGGTATGACAACTGCCCCTGTTCAATCTTCTTGTGCTGGAAGGGTTAGATTGGCATGCTTGCCTTTCGTGACCTGGAGGTAGAAGATGATTGAACACTCGAGTACACCTGAAAATTTGCACTCGCTGTTGGTGATGATGCGGGAATGGGCTTACAGATGCCATTTGGAGAAGTTGCAGATTTTGCTGGGGAATGAGTCGTACGCTAGACTCGAGATTGTTGTCTAAGTAGGAGAACTGTCGGAGATGGGCTAAAGATGCCATCTAGAAAGATCGACGCTGGGGAGTGAGCCGTACGCTAGGCTCTGTAGACGTTTCTGGAAGTGAAAGGCGCATGGAGATGGGCTTAAGATGCCATCCGGAGGGAGTCGTACATTAGACTCCGTGCTTGTCTTTAAATGAAGTTATTGGTTTGTATTGGTTTTTTTAACCAAATATGCAACATTCTGAAAGCGGAGGGATGTCAATAAATAATCTGAGATGGGCTTAAGATACCATCCAAGGAAACTGAGTCATACGCTAGACTCTGTAGTTGGTGTTGATAATAAGAGAGAGTCAGAACAAATCTTCGTCTTGATTGCTCTGAGGGGATAATAGTTGGAAAAATGTGGATAGCTTCTCTGTTGTGCTTTGGGTATTGATCCAATGCCTGTTGTCGGAGGATAACTTGTGTGATCGTTCAGATAGTTTTCCCGTCTGGCTTCGGGCATTAATCCTGGATTAGTTGTCGGAGGACAACTAGGGTGATCTTTCAGATAGTTTTCCCGTCTGGCTTCAGGCATTAATCCTGGACCAGTTGTCGGAGGACAACTAGGGCGGTCGTTCAGATAGTTTTCTCGTCTGGCTTCGGGCATTAATCCTGGACCAGTTGTTTCAGAAGTGATTTTCACCTGTTTGAAAAAATAAAGGAAACTTTGATAGAATATTGTTAGCCTTATGCAGATTATGATGCATGGCAATGTATATGAATGTCATATGCTCAAATTATGACTTTTATGAGTAATGTATGAATGATAGATGTTGTGGTATTTCAAGACATATCTATCTTGAAGAAGATGCGGATGTTCTACTTGAGGATTTCTGGCTTCTGTTTGGGGATGAAACGGATGGAAACCTTGAGAAGAAAAATAACCTCGATTCCTTCGATGCACTACGACCAAGTCTTGAACCTAGATATTGTTGAGGATGGTAGAGATCGAGAGGTACGTGTAATACGGTGAACTGACTTTGAGAATTTTGTATCGCAAATGTGCGGATAGCAAGAGTCGCCACCGACTTTTCTTTTATCCAATTAAGGGAAGGTAAAAAGTACAGAAAAAGACCTTCGTTATATTCTGAGTAAGGGAGAAGGTGATGAAAAGGGAAGGTATTAGCACCCCTTTTCATCCGTAGTTATCTATGGGCTCTTAGTTGCTCTTAGATCATTTTCAAAAAAGTGCTTTCTGTGTGTTTGACAAAAAATGTTTTGAAAAGACATTTCGCTTTGACTTTGTAATGATTCATGTAGGAATGTATACAAAGTGTTCGGAAATGTTTTGTTTTGAAAAGAGTTTGAACTTTAACAAAAAAAAGTGTGTGGTGTGAAAAGTATTTTGTTTGAGCAAGCAACTAAAAGACTTATTACCTACTCAGAATTGTCATTTTCGTGTTGTTTTACGTTCCTTTAGAATAGTGCTATCCATATCATTAGTTGGTAGGTAACCTTATTCGTTGGATGTAAGAGGGACATTCGAAGGGACATCAGATGGTCATAGAAGGCAACTTGTAGGAAGTATCCTAGCACATTCGAAGGGACTATCATCATTTTTCGTAGGCAACAATCGAGGGTCAAGATCATGTATTCGTAGGCGATATCGTGGGTCTATGATCTTTGTATCGAAGGGACTATGATGATTTGTTTTGAAGGCGACGGTGCTAGAATACCTCTACGTTCGAGGGACTTGACCATTTGTATTTGTAAAGGCAACGAGAGAGAATACCCTAAGGGGTGCATGTGTGAAAAGAGTGTGTCAATCCATATATTTAATCTTGGAATTATGAGTGATCTATGTCCAATTTTATCTTGCCATACACGCCTAATTACTAGCAGTTTATAGGGTGCAGAAAGTAAATTGCGGAAATGTAAAATGCGGAAAGATAAAGTCCTACGCTATTACATGGCTTTGGGGCAGATACATAATGAGAGTGCGGAAAAATAAAAGTCCTAATTAAACTATTACATCCCATAGGCAATGAAGCAACTCGATTTTCAAAAAAACTTTTAAATTCTCGAAAACGGTGAAATCGCCACCTAATTTTATTCGTTCTAAAAAGAACGGGAAAATATAGATAAAACCCCAAACAAGCGGATAAGGCGGTCTACGTGACCAAAAAGTGGAATCGGGAGTCGGTTATGTAAGGGGAAGGTATTAGCACCCCTTACATCCATCGTACTCGATGGGACCCATTTAATTCTACGCATTTGTGTGTGTGTTTACTAAGTTATGGATGCTAAAAGAAAACAGAATTTGTTTATTATTATTTTGAGTTTGGCACGGTTTCAGAACCGTGTGCCTACATATTCCCTCGTGCAATGGGAAAGTCAAAACTCTGTAGTTCCTCTTAAAAAGGCTTTAATTGGTTGCATTGATTTTATCTGAAAAATCGTGCGTTTAGACGTTTCAAATGCTTTGAGCTAGGACTTGTTTTGTTTGTTTGAAAAGATTAAGTCCTCGCTCGTATTTAAACGACTATTGCACACTCTTTGTCGAAAAGAGTTTTATGATCGCATATGAGCGAGAAAAGAATTTGAGTGGATTGAATTGTTTTTAGGTGGATGAAAAGTACCGAACAATAGGACTAACATCCTACGATTCAAATACTAGAAACAGGATGAGCTCAATGCTCAACGAGTCGTCTATCATCCCAAAAGTTTTCTTAAAAAAAGAGTGAAGTGAAACAAAGTTCACGTTGTTAAGAGCCTTTAAACAATTGGACTAGCATCTAACGATTTAAAGATTAGAAGTTCATTTTGCACAAGTATTTAAACAATTAGTCTAGCAACCAACGATTTAAATACTTGGGTTTTTATTGTGAAAGAGTTTTGAAAATGCACTCGACATTGGATCGAGGTTTGTAAGTTAATTATGAAAGTGTTTTGAAGTTTGATACGTGGAGGGATGCGAAATGGAGGAGAAATAATAGGACTAGCATCCTATGATTTGGTTTTGTGTAAGTGTCGACTTATGGGTGAAAAGTACCGAACAATAGGACTAGCATCCTCGATTCGAATACTAGAAACAAGATGAGCTCAATGCTCAGCAGTGTCTATCATCCCAAAATTTTTTCTTATGAAGAGTGAAGTGAAACAAGGTTCACGTTATTAAGAATCTTTAAGTAGTTAGTCTAGCATCCAGCGACTTAAAGATTCGAGGCTCATTGCAAGTGTTTAAACAATTAGTCTAGCATCCAACGGCTTAAACACTTGAGTTTTTTTTATGAAAGAATTTAGAAAATGCACTCGACGTTGGATCGAGGTTTGGAACCTTAATTGCGAAAGTATTCTGATACGCGTGCTGAGAGTAAAATGGGAGCGGGTTATGATTAATCAAGTATATGGACTTAATTAACCTCGTGAGGATAGGTGCTCCTATCCCAACCATGAGACCACAGTGCATGGTGATTGGTATATAGACCAATGTTGTTTTCGGGTTATGATCGATTAAAGCAACAAGGGCTTTAACCAATCTCGTGAGGATGGCCATGCCCATCCCCAACCATGAGACCCTTTAAGAAATCGGCATATGAGCCAATCAGGATGAAATCGAATTGATTTTTAATTTAATTGTGTGCAACGTGTACATTGGTGAATAAATACTGAACGAGTAAATAAACAGGCAAAATACCATGCAATACAATCGGAAATTTAAATAATTATTAGAGATGATTTTTTCTGTTTGATGAAAAATCGGCTAATAGTTTAATCGATAAGTCATCAAACAAAAACTATCAGATCCAACAATTATTTAATACATCGCAACAAAAATATTATTTACGAAATAAATTAATTGAAATAGAACGAAATTTAGAAATAGCCTGTATTGCCGTGATTCTTGGGCCAGACATGAAAAGAAAACCATCGATCTTTGATTGATGCAGAAACACCTCCACAGCTAACGAAGTGTAATGCTTCCACTTCAAAATAATCCGATTGTTCCAAAATAATAGCAATATCACACCATATACATATACACTAGGCTAATGCTAACATTTTTTGCTAAAATTATTTAATAGTAACAAAAATGAAAACAAAAATAGATTTTTCTTAAAAAACAAGGTGTGACACTTGTCACCACCATATTTAATATAAAATTTTAAAGAAAAGAATTTAAAAGAAATTGTTTTATATATTTTTTGGAAAAAATAAAGAAATAGGTAAGAGTGTTATTTTGGTAAAACAAAAGAACTCATTCTTGATCTCTCTCACGCGATTACGGATTTTCTACGTTCTCTCTTCACGACCACTCTCTCGGGAACCCGCTCCTCACTTTTTCTCTCGTCCCTCATGAAACTCTCCCTATTCTCGCCGTCGCGATGATCCTGTCCCTCTCTCACCGCGATTTACCGGACCCTCTCATCTCTCTCTCGATCTCTGTTTCTGTTTCACTCTCGGACCGTTTGCATGTTGATTCCGATTGTTTGATTTTCGATTTTGATTGTTTGACACAGGTTGTGAAGGGAAAGGAAAGAAACCCTAATCTTGGGCGATTCCAGCAACGGTGAAAACACCTGCCTTGGAGACGCGACGGCAGTGGAGGCTTACTTCCCGACCTCGTTCCGGGTGAGACCGTTTCTCTTACTCTTCTTCTTTCTCAATTTCAGAACATGCGATTTCTGAAAAAAAATGTCTGAAGGTTGTTGGCGTCGAAGATGATGATATTATGCTTGCCTGTTTGTCTTGTGTTGCTGTTTCGTTTTCGTTCTTGCTGGTTGGTGTAATGAAACTGTGTTTGCGTTTTAGAACTGGGATTTTGGAACTGTCTTTGGTTATGTTGCTGGCTTTTGTGTTTTTCTCATCTTTTTCTCTCTCTCTGTTGCCTGTCGGTGTTTCGATAAGAATGGATACTGCACTTTTTTGGCTTTGATTTTATGAGAGTGAACTGATACTACACTTTTTGGGTTTTTGATTTTTTGTGAGAACTCATACTGTCTTCCTGTTTTTTTCTTTTTTGATCCCTCCTCCTTTTTAGTTTTGGTAATGTATATCTATGTATCTTGAACAGATTTCTACCTTGTCTCTTCAGCCTGTCCCAGTTACTTGAATTGTGGTCTAACACCATGCTGTACTATCCTGAATTTCTAACTTTTGCCATGCTTTTCCTCTGATTTTCTGAGTTCTACCATGCTGTCTGCTCTGAATCTTTCTCGATTTTCTCAAAGCATCCTGTTGGATTGGTATGGTGCTGTGTTGACTTGGATTTAAAACGTTGCCTCAATGTATATTGTTGCCTTGTTATGAACTGATATCTGCTCTTTGACTTTAGACATGCTGCCTGTTGCCTTTTTGGGATCAAAATGTGAACTGTTGGGATTAAAATGTGAACTATTATATGTATATCTTGGGAAAAAGCCGCTTTGTATGCTTCCCGGAACTAAAATGTCGCTTCATTTTGCTCGTTGTATGCTTGTTGGAATCGAATCGGTTGCCTCTATTTCTTTGCTGCCGGGATTTAAAGCATCGATTCGTTTGCTTGTTTGTGAACCGGCTAGCCCGTGATTTGCAAGCAAGTGTTTTTGCCGATGATTAATCTTTTACAAGATTACGAGGCCTAGCGTTCAAAACACGATTCCATAACGCCGATGATGATCCTTGAAAAATAGTTTTCATAATTTCACGTTCGTTTAATTTTATGTTTGCTAACTTGCTCTTTTGTTTCTTGTTTCATGTTGCGAATTGGCACACTTGGAGGAAAAGGCGAAGGAAAAGACTTGCACAAGGGAAGCCATATGGAGCTTGAAGATGGAGCACCCGAGACAAAATCTTTGTGGTTAGGCATCGATTCTTAGGAAAATTTGCATTGTAACTCAATATTAGAATTGAAAATGTAAGGAGTTTCAAACATTTAGTGAACTTGTATGCTTCAATTTTGCAACACTCTTGTACCAAAGTTTGGTCATTTGAATAAAAACAAGTTTAGTTTGAACAATCTTTGATTCTTGAATCGCATAACACAATTGTTCCACTTGCGATCCTTTGAGATTGGTAAAATTATTCTCATAGTGAACCTTGAATGAAATAAATCTTGGCAAAATTTTCCAAAGCTTGTAAGAAATCTTGAATGAACAAAAACACTTGAATAAAATTCGTATTTGAATGGTGTTCAAAATTCAATTTGCCAATGTTGGTACCAACTTAGGACTTACAATTTGAATTTAAGAAATGCAATTCTTTCTTCAACCATGTAAATTGTCTTGTAAACTTGTAGAATTTATGATGAATGAAACCAATTAAATTATATTTAACAAAGAGTTGACCAAGAGAATCTCAAGTTTTGAAATAAAAATTCAAGTTCTTTAATTCTTTCCTCCTAGAAAAAGAAACGGGAACCTCAACTTGAAAATGAAGTCACATGAATGAACATTACTTTCTATCTTGTGGAGACTAAACTTGAAGTTTTACCGCAACTCTCCATGCCTAAAAAAAAACTTTTAGTGGAGCATCTTGAATTTGAAATCAAACTTGTGAAAGATAGTTGAATGATTATAGTTAACACTTGAATCTTGAACGAATTCCGATAAAAACCTAAATGAGGTACTTGAAACGGTAATAATGACGAATTCCACAAACTAAGAGTTCTAAGAATTTCAACACGACAATTCTTAGCAATATTACTCTTGGGTCACCAAACTTTACATCCTGAGCAAATTATTCGCCTCAAGTCTCTTGAACCACTTTTTGCATTTGGTAAATTCGGATTAACACAAACTAGATTCTTTCAACTTCACACATTTCGAATGAACTTGATTTTCCATTGTACAATACTTGAATGTATCTTGAACCAAAGTTTGAGTTAATTCAGGTTGAAACAAGGAATTAAGCATGAATATGTTTCAAGAAAAAATATGATAAGGAGGGTAAATTTTGGGGTGCGACAGGCAATTACATAATTGAAAAAGAAAAGCGAGAAAATCAAAGTATAACTTTTGTGCGGATACAAAATCGGAAAATCGAGAAACTTGCATAAGAGGGAAATGTTAGTAAAAATATGTATTTTTGGATGAGGAAAAAGGTTTTATGTTGGTAATGACATTAATATGATAAAATAAATTTTTGGGAATTTTTGGAATTGATTTGATAATTTAAAAACAATTAAAAGTCATTTAAATAATTAATTAATAATTAAATTAAATATGCATGCAAAAATGATAATTTTTATAAAAAATTAAATAAACATTTTCTAATGATTATGCAAAAATAAACATTTTGGAGTTTTTTAGATGCATGATAAAAATATTTGAAGATAAATTAAATAGAATGAAAATATTAAAGAGAAAAAAAGAAAATATGTTAGTTTTGCAAAAGAGTAAAAATAAAGTGGTCCTGACCAGGTTCGAACCCATGACCATTGAGAGAATCTGCACATCCACACGCCTTTACCAGCCCAAAGTGCACTTTGTGCTTAGGTACAAAGCATTGTTTTTAGGGTTTACGTGTCATGAGTTTCGAAATTCAACGCACAGTCAGTCGTGTGGGGTCCAGGTGGAACGGATGAACGAATCGAATTGCACAGAAACGCCACGCATGCTCTCAGCGATCGAGGCGGGTCAGCGGCAGCGGAGCCTAGCTCGATCGTCTTCTCCGGCGACATCAAACTTCAAACACCGCAAAATCTGAAGAATAAAGACAAAGGATACCTACCCCCTAAATCGGACCTGCGAATCAATGGTGGCATTAGTTTCGATTAAGCGCTGTACAAGCGGGTTCGAAGAAGACTCGAAAAACCTAACTATGGCAAATCGTGATTTTATATGCAAGCTCTTGAGCGATTGCCCGGATCGTCCCTTAGCATCTCTGAACATGTTAGAGTGGTTAGTTTTGATTAAAACACGAATAATAAAAATGAAAAATCAAGAAAATTATGAATATGTATGAATGAGTATGGCTCGATTCAAGCGACTTTGGCCATGGCTTTTGATGTATACTTACTCAAACTTACCCTAGGAACACAATGGAATGATTGAGAGAAGTGAAAGTGGTGCAAGTTGAAATTAATTTCACAACTTTGTGAAAATTTTGAGCAAAATAAGGGTTGTTGTAAGGCTAGGGTTTTAGTCCTTTGTCTTGTGCAATGAAATTTGGGTATTTATAGAGTGAAGAGTGAGGGCAAAGGTGAAAAAGATCTCTCTTGAATGCAAAAATAATTTCCTTTCAATAAAATCAAATCTTTGAAAATTTGATTTTCTCTTCCATATGCAAGCTAGCACAATTTGGCAAGTTATATGGGCTATCTTGGACCTCAAGTTTGATAAAAATCAATCGATTTGAAAATATATCTTGTTTTCATATTTTATATAATTTAAATTTGAATTAAATGGTTTTAATTTCAAAAATAAATCAAAAAAATAGAATGTGGTCATGAAAAGGCATCAATAGGTCACAAATAATATTATGATCAAGTTTGGATCATAAAATTATAGGCCCATTTGGAAAAAATTGGATTTTGACAAATATCTCCTTTTGTGCAATTGTTCAAAAATGCCCAACTTGTACAAGGCGTATTTTGCTTAATTTCCCACATTTTTGAGTGTTCTTGGACTTTTTAGAAAGCTCTAAGTGTCCTCTAACCAACCTCCTTGGTTTCATCTCAATTGGAGTTTCCATTCTCAATAAATCTTCAAAACAAAAAGTTGAATTTTTGTTGACTTTGAAAAGGACTTGTAATGTTTTGATCCATACCTTCCAAATGAAGAATTTTGTGAACATTATTGTGAGACATGAAGTTGTATAGAATTGAATTTCCTTCAAAATGAGAGGTGGTGGGAAAATTTCTGAGAAAGTATGAAGAAGTTATGCTCAGTCAAAGTTCAGTTGACTTTTCATTGGAAAACCCTAATTTGGAAAGTTTGACTTTTGAGCAAATCTTGAGTTTTCTTGATGAATCATGATCAACCCTTGATCAAATGATGAATGTGACTTTAAAATGAGGATGTTGAACAAAAATCAGGAAGTTTAGTTGTATGTTGACCACAGTTGACTTTTATCCAATCTGTTGATTTTCGACCATCTAGCAATTATGCGAGGAAACTTGGCTTGTGAGGCTTGAAACTTGACATGGAGAATCTTTGAACCATATGAGGAGGCATGATGACCATTGGAGATGTTGGAAGTCCATCGGATCGAGGTGCCAAACCTAGTTTGGGTTGATTGTCTGGAGAGGGTTTGTCGATCGACCCTTGAGGAATCCTTGAGTATGGATGTATGAAATGTCTTGAGGAATAGGAGGGAAAATTTTGGGGTATGACAGCTTCCCCTGTTCAATCTTCTTGTACTGGAAGGGTTAGATTGGCGTGCTCTCCTTTCGTGACATGGAGGTAGAAGATGATTAAACACTCGAGTACACCTGAAAATTTGCACTCGCTGTTGGTGATGATGCGGGAATGGGCTTATAGATGCCATTTGGAGAAGTTCAAGATTTCGCTGGGGAATGAGTCGTACGCTAGACTCGAGATGCCTTCTGAATAGGAGAGTCGTCGGAGATGGGCTTAAGATGCCATCTGGAAAGATCGATGCTGGGGAGTGAGCCGTCGCTGGGCTCATGAGCGTTTACGAAGTGGAAGAAGCATGGAGATGGGCTTAAGATGTCATCAGGAGGGAGTCGTATGTTAGACTTAGTGCTCGTCTTTGAATGAAGTTATTGGTTTGTATTGGTTTTAACCAAATATCAGACATTCTAAAAGTGGAGAAATGTTGACAAGTAGTCAGAGATGGGCTTAAGATGCCATCCAAGGCAACTGAGTCGTACGCTAGACTCTGTAGTTGCTGTTGATAATAAGAGAGAGTCAGAATAAATCTTTGTCTTGATTGTTCTGAGGGGATAGTAGTTGGCAAAATGTGGATAGCTTCCCTGTTGTATTTTAGGTATTGATCCAATGCCTGTTATTGAAGGATAACTTGTGTGATCGTTCGGATAGGGTTTCCCGTCTGGCTTCGGGTATTAATCCTGGATCCGTTGTCGGAGGACAACTTGGGCGGTCGTTCAGATAGTTTTCCCGTCTGGCTTCGGGCATTAATCCTAGACCTGTTGTTGGAGGACAACTAGGCGGTCGTTCGAATAGTTTTCCGTCGGCGGGCATTAATCCTGGACCTGATTGTTTTAGAAGTGATTTTCACCTGTTTTGGGAAAAAACAAAAGAAGCTTTGATAGAGTATCGTTAGTCCTATGCAAGTTATGATGCATGACGATGTGTATGAATGACATATGCACAAATTATGACTTTTATGAGTAATGTATGAATGATAGATGTTGTGGTATTTCAAAACATATCCATCTTGAAAAAGATGCGGATGCTCTGTTTGGGGATTTCTGGTTTCTGTTGGGACGAAGCGGATTGGAAACCCTGAGAAGAAAGATAACCTCGATTCCTCCGATGCACTATCTGACCAAGTCTTGAGCCTAGATATTGTTGAGGATGGTAGAGATCGAGAGACGCGTTGCTGAAGATCTTGTGCCTAGACCCTGCTGGGGAAAAATTAGGAGGCGCTCTACTGGGGATCTTGCGCATAGATCCTGCTGGAGAGCATTTGATAGCTGCTGGGAGACCGGGTTAGAAGGATCTAGAGCCCGTTGAAACTTCTAGCTGGGGAATAAAAGATGTAGATTTCCTCCGATGCACTATCTGACCAAGTTTCGAGTCTGGATATTGCTGTTGTCGAGGGAAATGATGATTGCTGAGAGATACTCTGCTGGGGATAAATTCCACTGCTGGAGATGAACCGTTACTGCTCGGAGACTGATGTAACATGATTCAGCTGATTGGGATCACTTCTCGGGACTAATGTGATGAAGCTTGGAATATGCGGACTAATGGAGGAGAATGTGTACTCCGTTGGGAAATTTTGTGGTGGCGACATCTACGTGGGGATTGTACTGCGAGGATCGTATTGGTGACTTTAGTCGTCATCTCAATTCCTAGAACTGTAGTAATTACTTTGATATGTTTGCTTTTTGCATGTTTGTAAGCATTTTTCTTTATCGGATGCATATAATCATTCAAAGCAAGCGTTGGACTTTATCAAACAACAATAGCAAAAATTGTAAAGAAAGAACTTGTATTTATTTGAAATGTGGCGTATGGCCAAGTGGTTTGTACACAATAAAAGTAAAAAGCTATCGCGAAACAATCTCGTTAAGTTCCAACTATGCTAGTACTCATATATCTCGACTATCTCATCTCCTTGTATCGGTGAAAGTGAGTAAGCGATCTTCGCCATTTGAATCTTGAATCTTGATAGTAGTAGTATGGAAGTAGGTGATCTAGGCGAAACATAGCCGCGCTTAAATCCTAACTTTTGCCTAGACCGCCTTTCGGGTTTTCGATCTCTGGATACCCTTTTTCCCCAATGGCCTTTTCGGGTTTCGAGTTCGGGTGTACATGTTTTGTGTATATATCCTTAACTTTTCCGAACCACTTTTGGTTCTTGAGGATACTATTTTTGCCTAGGCGGTCGACTTAGCGGGTCTCTTTTATGCGTAGTATTTTTGACCATGTCTGCGTTCACGAGGGTGTAGGAAGTCTTCACCATCCATGGTGCTAAGTATCATAGCTCGTAGGAAAATCATCTTGACTAAAACGGTCCACGATGGGTGGGAGTCCATTTGCCCACAGGATCACCTTGTGGAAGAATGATGCGCTTGACTACTAGATCACCCGAGCTTGGTAGACTCGGTGCTTGACCCTCTTGTTAAATGCTCGATCATTCGTTTACGATAGATCATCCATGGCGGATGGATGGCGAGTTTCTCATCAATCAAGTTAATACGGTCGAGGCGGTTTGGATCGATCGTCTTCGCCTAACTCTGCGTCTGAGGACTACGGTTGAGGTATACGAACCTCGATTGATGGATTGCTTCCATACCGTATACAAGAGAGAGGGGTTGCCCTGTGGATGTTTGTCTTGTGGTCGATAACCATGAAGAGCAAATGGTAACATCTCGTGCCAATCCTTGTAAGTCCTTTGTCATTTTACGTATAATCTTCTTAATGTTCTTGTTGGCGGCTTCAGCTGCGCCATTCGACTTAGGCGATAAGGAGAAGAATTGTGATGCTTGATCTTGAGCTGCGTGCGAGTTCGGTGATCATTTTGTTATTGAGGTTAGAGCCGTTATACGTGATAATCCTTTCGAGTGCCATAGGCGAGATAAGATTGTGCTTGATGAATCGAGCCACAACACTCTTAGTAACGAGATCTGACGAGGTACGCCCTAACTTGGTGAAATAGTCAATTGCCACAAGGATGAAACGATGTCCGTTGGAAGCTGTGGGCTTGATTTCTCCGATCATGTTAATGCCCCACTGTGTAACAAAAGTAGTCTTCTCCATGTCTTCAGGAGCCATTTTGATCTGATTGTAACCGGAAAAACCATCCATGAAGGAGAAAACCTTATGTTGGGCAGTGTTGTCAACTAGAACATCGATGTGTGGAAGTGGAAAATCGTCTTTCGGACTCGCTTTGTTCGGATCTACGTAATCCACACATTTGTACTTTACCATCTTTCTTAGGTATAGGAACCACATTTGCAACCTTGTGGATGAAGTAATGGCTAGGAAACCGGCATTGAGCTGCTTCATAACTTTGATTTTCTCGGACATCTCGGGGCGCATCACGACCAGACATACATTTCCTTTGAGGAAAACCTTCTTTTATCGGATCGGTGTACCACAATATCAATGTCTAAACCGGCATGTCTTCGTATGACCAAGCAAAACCTTGATATAGTCGTATCACTGACCAATCTCTCTTTGACCTTTGTTCTCAAGACCGCTCCTATCTTGATCTCTTTTACGTCTCCATCGGTACCCGAGTTCCAATCTAAGGGACTCTCGTGTGGGTTGTATAACTCGTTCTTCTTCTGTGTGAATCGACAAGTTCTCTGACGCTTCATCTTCCTCACCTTCGTCTTGACTTGGTAGATCGGATTATCGAGTCATATTTGTAATAGCATAAATTTGTTATCAACGAGATTGAGTGATTACTGCGATGTACCTGCGTGGGTGTGTAAGAAACACATAGCTTTTTGAAGGGGTGATAAAGTAAAAGAAAGAAACAATTAAATGCAAAGTCCAACGATTTTATTGAATGAAAATATGCAAATGACGAGATAATAACCCTCACAAATGAGCCATGATGCCGGGCGAAACACTAGGCTTTAGAGTTTATGTTCAAAACATAGAAAACAGCGGAAACAAAAACAAAACAATTACTCTCTAAAGGAGATTGGTATAGCGTCTTGAGTCTTCCAATTCTTTGAGTACATTGTCGGGTTTGGGAAGATCCCTTTGCGATGTCGAAGTCGTTGTATCGTCTTCTATAGCATGGATTCACTCGGCTGATCACGGAAGGAAGTTGGCCCGTGGCGCTCGCGGCGTATCATCTTCGTCCTTTGATGGTGAAGCCTAAACCGGTCTTGTCAGTTGAAAGGGAAGATGGGGCTGTCCCAAATAGTACTACCTCCCTCTTGACGGCGGCTTGCATATTTAGAGGGGCCATCCTAGGCGGAACTTGCGTAACCGGGAGTGACGGGGAGTCGGTAGGCATGACTCTCGGTATTGTTTCAAAAGCTTGCGAGAAGTCTCGAAGAATTCACCTTCCATCTCGAAGATATCGGAATGATTGTAGATGGTGACCATATATTCTTCTTCACCACATCACGTAACAATTCCCTTTCACGGGTACTTGATTTGATCTCTGAGAGGTAATATGGCGCACTACTATGTATCAAGAGGCGTCCAAGTAGGAAGAGTAGTGGGCGGATATCCGACAAAGAAAACAAAGTCAAAAGTCAGGGCAGACTTTAACAGGCGAATAGGCTCTCAATCTTGTTAGCTTAGAACCATCAAAACTCTCACAATTATGTCCTTTGGGCTTTAGAACCAATCCTTCAACATCAAGTCGGTCAAGCGGTCTTGGTGGGATGTTCGAGAAGCGAGCAGGTATCCACCAAAACATGAGACAACGTAATGCCCTTGCATTCAATAGAGATGTGCAAGGCTTTGTTGTGTTTCTTTCAGTCGAATGTCGACATCGGAGAAGCCTGGGCCGTTGTTGGCGGCCGGGCTAGCACACTTAAAGCTTCAATTTAGTAGTAGTGTCTTGCGGCGCGTGAGCATTCTTGGCTTCACCAAGGCGTTAGCATGAGCCTCGAGCCTGAAGCGAGCAAGCATGGAGATTTTTGAACGGGTGTCCCTGACATTGTAGTCACTCTTCTTGATGATCTTGAATTTCCTCCATTTCTCGTTTGGAGGTGTCTTGATGTTCCCTTGATACTTAAATACGGCGGGGATGAGTCTTTGGTTCTTTCCCTCTAGTCTCGGGAGGCGGTTCATAGGCGGGTCGAGCTAGAGTCACGGGCGTCTTTTGGAGGAGAGATTTGGAGAATACTCTTGGGTTATATGTACTTGATCGTTGATGTTGTCAATGTTAGGAATGGTGGCTTCCAGTGTAAGGTCCTCAATAATCGAGAGGATCTTGCTTGCGCCATGATAGTGACCTCGGATCCATAATTCCAAGGATAGCTTTGTCGGAGGAATATGGGCTGATGCAGGAGATAATGATGAGGGTGCCACCAGGCACATGATCGTGAGAGGAAATCTTTGTGTTGACATCGGCATAGTCTTACGGGAAATCGTCGCCCCATCCAGTTTGCTAACATCTTCAATAGAATCTTGTAGCTCTCAGGGCAGTGTACTTTACCATGTAATCAAACTTTCCTTGGGCGCCCAGGTATCCCACATTGGGTACAATTTCATTCCATCTTGATCTTTAGTTTCTTAGACATGTCTTCACGGACTCTCCACGGTGGTTTTAGGAATAGTATTTCACGGTTATATCATGCCTCGTTAATCTTCTCGACCAAGCACAACCGCCAGTGCGAGATGGGCACCGCGACAATTCTCTAGGCATCTGGATTTACAAACTGCGGCAAATTCTTCTGCGGTCATGGAGGAATGGTCGAGTCATCTATGTTGAAAACATAAGAGTTCTCACCAATAGCATTGGAAATCTCATGGTTAGGCATAGGGGCGTTGATCATTGGTCTGCGGGAGGGTCAATCGATGCTTGATCATATCTTGAATCTTGTTCTTGAGTTGCGGTTGTCGATTAGTCGTTGCGTACGAAATTGTTGGAGTGGTAAGCACATTAGCGTTAGGTTTGTATCTCGGAGAAAGTTATTGATACTACAGGAGGATCCTTCAATGTCAGCTCTGCTTTCGACATGTGTTGCAAGGCTTGCGACAACGGCATGTTGATCTTCGTAAACTATCTTAAGTAGCGCGTTACAGCTCGCGTGTTGTCTCGGCGAGGTTGTCGATGTAGGATTGGAGATCACAAGCGCAGTTGAGCGGTCGGTCTTGGCTCGGCTTTTCGACCATACGGCATTAGTTTCTTTCTTACCACCAAAGATCTCTTCAGCATTTGAGGATGACTCACACAGATGTTCCCTCTTGATACCGACTTCAATCGGCTCCTGTCAATATCGATTCGGTGAATCGGCGGAGAGTTTCAATCGGATGATTGAAGAATGAGCTGTCGGTGTTCCCATAAACATATCAACCAATTCCACTATTGGACGAGGTGGGTTGAACTACTGCTTCAGGTCTCTCCATTTCGGCATACTCTTTGAACTTCTCATCGACCCGTAGACATGCTACGTGGTTGCATGCGGTGGGTGTCAACTCGACATTGTACTCATATTATGCATAAAGCATCGCTAAGTCACTTCGTATGTCCAGTCTCGGTCATTCTGGTGATAATACCACCAATTGAGTTAGGACAAACTCTCTTGAAAATAGTGCATCCACAACTTTACATCATCGGTGTGGGGGCGATCTTGAACATAGGACTTGAAGTGCGACTTTGGACAAGAAATTCCATCATATTTGGCAAAGTGGGAACTTTGAACTTTGGAGGAATCACCACACAGGAGCAAGACTCGGATCATCAAAATTCAACACGGACATCTTGAGGTTTTCTGACGTCGAGACGGTCTTGAGTTGCTTGTATTTGTCATCTGATCAGTCTTGGTCATTATCATATTGATCTTCTACATCCTTCTCGGGGCTCATGGTCTTCTTCATTGCCCTTGACACTCCTTGGTCTTGACACTTTCTTCAAGAGCTCTGTCCGGTGACCACTTTAGGACCACCTTTGTAGCGTCTACCCATGTTGAGAACACTGCGACCCTCTTCTTTTTGTTGATGAGCTTCTTGAATCTTCTTGGCCTTGGACCAAGCTAGTGAACATCGATGGGCCAGGCATTACGAGCACGGAGATCTTTGTGACTGTTCAAGAGCCATTTACGCTAAAATAAATAAGCGAGAAAATGAGAAAACCAATCTTGATGTACTGTTATGAGATGTTATGCCATGATATCGATGTTTATGCGGATGCAATACAATGTTTTCAAGGACCTTAGAGATTTAAATTTGTTAAACAAGCAAGAACAAACATTTATTAGTTCTCTTTATTCTTTTCTTTTTAAGTACAAAGATAGCTCAAAACAATAAAGAAAAGCATAAAATCCTAAAGCTCTAAGTCTCCATAGGCTTCCTCTTGAGAATGTAGAGGTAGGCGTTGATGTTACGCTCCTCGTGAAGTAACTTTGTCAACTCAGTACCTTGTTCTAATTCTGCATAA
>CM038794.1:54606216-54711618 GCA_021764765.1 Vicia sativa | reverse complement strand
ATTCATTTATTATTTGTATGTTGTTGTTGTTGTTGTTATATTTTGTGATTTTAATATTTTCTTATTGTTAGATAGTGTATAATTTTCATGGTTGTTTGTAGGACTAAAGAAGAGAATGAGAAACAACAACATCAACAAATTCATCTAGTTTGAGATACTATGAGAAGAAATATAAAGTATGGAGCTATTGTGTAAACTTCATACATCTTTTTTCCATGGCTTCATAAACTAGATGAACATCATTTGGTGATGATGATGTTGTTGTAACAAGCGTGTAGTATGAATTGGTAATACATATAGTTTGTGTAAGTAAAATAATACAAAAAGTATGAAGTCATTGTGGAAACTTCACCCCCTTGTATTTTTTTCATTGCATCTAAACTAGATGAACTTCACAGTTTTACGATTATTTTTCAATAAAAGGGGTGTTCCATAAATAATTTAATATATATTGTGATATTGTATGTTGGTGTTTTTTTGTTGCAAAATGTATGTTTTATAGTGTTCAAGGCGATTCTAGCTATTTAGAGACCCAGGATTAATAATAAAATGGCCTGATAAATAATATAATATTAAAAAAAACCATATATTTAAATTATAAATAATACATTATTTTTTTTAATTGAAAAAAAAAACAAAGTAAATAGAAAATTACGGTTATTTTAAAAAAAAAATCTTTTAAAATTGAAAAGGAAAAAAATCAAATCAAGTAAAAATATATATTATACATATTTTAAAATTGAAAAGAAAAAGAAAACAAATCAAGTAAGATAGAAAGATAGAAAGTTCATGAATTCTTAGAAAGTTCATTATTTCTTAGAGTATACAACTAAATGTTCCAACCGCTAGGCTGTGTTGCCTTCTTTATTTTAAATTTCGTTATGTTTTATATATATAAAATATTGATGTTAAATATATTTAAAGTTTAATGCAAAATTTTAAGGCCCATTATTTTTGAGGTCCTAGGACATGGGCCTAGTTGATCGACCGAGCCGATCTGATTATCTTGTATATTTTTGTTTTATTGTATGATATTTTTGTTGACATATGTTCTCAAACAAGAATATAACATTACTAAGTCATAAGAAAAAACTTTTGTTGACATATGCTTATGTTGTTTTATCAATATTTTGTTCTTTAAAATCATATACAAGTAGACAGTAGATAAAGTTTAGTTTATTATATATTATGTAATAAACTAACATTTTAATGAATGCAATCATTTAAATTGATATAGAAACTTATAATCTAAAAATTAAGATGTATTTGAAACTCAACCTATATCAATCAATGTTTTATAAATTGCATGTGTCATTATGCATATTTTATGTTTCTAAACACATAATATATGGTTCAATAATCTGATTCCTACAATACATCGATATCTAGAATTATTCTTTACTCGTTGTTGTCGCTTATCATCATGATTGTTAAGATTATGATTGTTATGATGATAGATCATCATAACAATCACAATGATAAGCGACGATGATGAGGTAAACAATAATAAAACATATCGATGCATTGAAGAAATCCAACCATTGAACTAAATATATATATATATATATATATATATATATATATATATATATATATATATATATATATATATATATATTGTGTGTGTGTTAAAGAATATAAAATATGCATGATGAAACACATGCAATTAACTCTGATGGTGTGTTTAAGTTGGTTTTCAAGAATAGTTTAATATTAGAGATTATATAATTCTTTACCAATTTTAATGGTTCTATTTCTTTAAGTGCATGGTAAAACAAGCAATATACATTGGTATATAATAAACTTTGGGTATGTTTCACAATGATTTTCAATATTAGTGAACTAATGTAATTTATTTATCTTGGGTTTGAACTTAGTAAAGTGTATATCACAATGGTTGTTAAGCATAATCGTTGTGATACCACATGCGTTTTCCTGTATACTACAATGGTCCCATGATGATGGTTTTATGGATGAAGCAAAAAACGATGATGATGATTGAGTTGTGGAGAGGGGTGAACAAAGGTTAATGATGGTTTGAAAATGGAAGAGACATGATGATCTATGTAACGCCCGTTTTAATTAATATTATATTATATTAATATTTTCGAATTACCGATCGATATTTATTTTGCGACGAGAATATTTATATTAATTAATATATCTATTAATATATTTGGCGAAGTTTCGTTCGGTCCGGTTTTTATTCCGTTCGGTTCGGTAAAATATTATTCGGACCGATATTTAATTCCCTGAAATTATTTTAATAAATTGAGTTAATGATATAATTAGAGGTTGTTAGTGTGTTAAGAATAGTTAGGGGTGTAGGGAGCAATTTGTTAGAATTGGGTTTTTCACCCTTCGCTAGTATAACACACCATAAATATATACTTTCATTACTTCCTTTTCACTTTTCCAAGAACAAGCCAAAATAGAAACTTGAGAAAAGAGAGGGTTTTGGTAGAAGGAGAAGAAGAAGATCAAGTGAAGAACAAGGTTGGGTTTGTAGAATCATCAAGAACAATGAAAGTTTTTGAGGTAAGGGGTTTGATTCTCCATCTCATATTGTTAGGTTTTGATGTTTATATTTTGGATTTGGGGGAAAAGTTGATAGTTGATTTATAGGGTTTTGGTTGATTGTTTGTTGAATGACTTAGAAGGTTTGAGTTAGGAGTATGGATTGTGGGTGTTTTAGGTGCTAGCTTGTAGAAATTAGGAGTATTGAAAATGGAAAAGAAAAGTATAACAGTAAAACAAGAAAAAACCAGAAAATGAAGAAACTGTAAAACAAAACGCAGGGAGAAGAAGAAGTGTGGTGGGGGAAGGACAAAGGGGCGCCCACCTCCATGTGTGGGGAGGCCGTCCCCCAAGGTGAGGCACCCGCCTCCCTTCCTTATGACAATTAGGGCGTCCGCCCTTGGGTGGCTAGGGAGGTGCAGCGAAATTACATGTTTTCGGTTTTACATTTGCAATTTTACATTTCTGCAGAATTTATGTTTCTGCATAATTTGGTTGCTAGCCTCTGTTTGTTTCAATTCTCTCAATTCCACATACTACTAGTTGGTATTAATAAAATATAATTAATACACAAGTTAGCCGATTAAATTTAGAACCCGATTATGTTCCAATTTTCCGATTCCGGTAAATTCGACGACAAGTTGCTCGAATTCAAAATTGACGTGCTAGCTAAGTTCGACGTGTAGAACGTAATGATGAGGTTAGTTTTTTGAAATTACAAGATTTTACGGATCAACCCGAAATAGGCTTAATTACAGTTAAATTGAATCGGATTTCGTTTTAGTGGATTTAGGACACGTATGGACGATCCGATTGCGACGTTGACGATTAGGATTAATGTCGGTTATTAGGAATGACTTTCGCGACGATTATAGGTGTTTGACTATTTTTCCGTTTTTGGAATTTAGTGAATGAATTGGTAATGATGTAGTGTGATTAAACATAATGTTTGCGACGACGTATTAATTAATAAATACTTGATGATTTACGATGCAATAATATATGTTTTTGTACATGATGATGTGATGATTATATTGATGTTGTTAATAAATGCTTCCGATTTGTGAATGCATGATTTTTGATGATGATGAATTATTGGTGATGTTTTGCATAATGCAAATATGATGCGATGATATATTTATCTTGTTTTGGATAAATTATGGCGATGTGAGCTTTATGTCAATTTTGATGAGCGATGATGATGTTTTTGTGTTGTGTTGTTTTATTGTCGAGTCACATACATTGCATTGACGACGATGAGATTTTATGCCAAGCGACGAGGCTTTTATGCCAAGCAACGAGGCTTTTATGCCAAGTGTTCCTAATTATGGACAAAACGACGGGTACCACATACATAACATAGTCGTGTCTCATGGAGTCGGTTATGTTTATGTTTGAGTTGTTTGGCGTTGGGTGTTTAATTGATGGATGATGTTGAATTGCGATGATTTATGATGTTTTGTTTGGTGATGATCTTTATGATGAACATGAAATGAATATAACTTGATAGTTTCATGATAACTAGGCGATGAATATAAATGATGAGTTTTGTGATGATGTAATTTTGATGAAATGCTTAATGCAAATATGATGTGATGATGGGCTTTTATGCCAAAAGCGACGATGGGCTTTAGCCAATTTGTGATGATTTTATTTATGTTGATTAAGTTATTAGTATTGTTTAATGTTGTTGTTTATAACTTCCGTGTTGATTAGTGACGTATTAACATGTGATGATTTCGTGGTGATGGAAGTTTATGTGTTGTTGTGATGAAGTATGCCGATGAGGTTATGACGATATAGTGTAGATTATACTCATTAGAATGACGATCGAAGTAAGTGAGGTTTGGATATGTGTTGGAATGCACTTATTAACTTATATCCCTTATGATTCCAAATATATATATATATATATATATATATATATATATATATATATATATATATATATATATATATATATATATATATATATATATATTTAATTATATGTTTTGGATTATCTCACCCTTTACTTGTTTCGTTACCTTTATATTGGTAACGTGAAGGTTATGAAGATGGAGTTTTAGGCTGCTATTAGTCGAGTCGGTGTCGCTCTGATACGTAGCACTCGGGGGGAATAATTATGTTGTCTTGTTGTTGTTCTTTGTTGTTTTCCTTTGTATATAAGAATCATACTTTATGAAAATATGATTTGTTAAGGAAGTTTAATAAAGAAGATGTTTTGATTTTATGAATCCCTTTATGCTTTTCCGACGTTGCTATGTATCCGAGATTTATACTTTAAAGTAAACTATTTAAAGTGATTCGGTTTTGAAGGTGTGATGCCTCAGTATTGGATTTATGAAATTTTAATTTACTCTGATTTTTGCATATAAAACTTTGGGTAATATTGGGGTGTTACATTAGTGGTATCGAGGCGAGGTCGATCATCGGCCGGTTGTTAATGTGTTTAACCCTTTTGTATGCGACATGTGTGTGAAACACTGTCGGTACTTGCTTGTTTCTATTTGTTTGTCTGCAGAGATGAGTTTGAAACAAGTGGGGGAGAAGTTTTACTTCTTGGTGGCGCTTGTGGCTTAGAGGTGGAGCCTCAAGCAGTGTTACGCTTTGGTAACTTGAAGTGTAAGTTTGAAGACGCTGTTGTAGTTTGGTGAAGATGGTTTATGTCGCCATCATGATTGTCGATTGTCTATTGACAAATTGAGAACCGATCACCCTTAATCTCTTGTTGATTGTATTCGGAATTGTGTTGGTTGGGATAAACTTGTCTTGCCGACTTAGTGTATGAAGGCGATGCGTTTACACAGGAGGTGCATAGTTACTTGAGTTGTGGGTGAATTTGGATTTTGGTGAGGAACAAGATTTTGGCAAGCGAACTTCTTGTTGTGACTCTTCGAGCATATTGTGAAGATGTGAGTGAATTACCGTCGTGCGGTGAAGTTTTGATGGATTTAGTTTCTGGAATTAGTTGTGATTCGGAGTATCCTTAAGGGATGTTTGCTTCTGAATTAGAGTTGAAGAGTCAACTTGAGGATTGGTTTGAGCAGAGTTGTTTATTCGAGCGGGTCACCGTGGAGTGCTACCGTTGTGTTATTCGAGAAGAACGAAGGTCGCTTAAGTTGATGTGTCGTTTTCAGACAAAGGAACGAAGTGGATGTTGAGGACAAGTATCTATTTCCAAGGACTGATGTTGGATAAATCAGTCATTTGAAGCTTTTGTGTTTAGTGGGATCGATGTGAAGTCTGGATGTCTACGGGTTAGTGTGAGAGCTGAAGATGTTTAGACAATGCTTTTCAAGACAGTGTATGGTCTGGCGAGTATTTGCCGATGTCATTAGTGTGACTAATGCGTCAGGTATAATTTTGGAATGTTCGAACAGTACTCTCGTGAGTAGCTGTGGGAGTTGTTTCGTGTTGATATATAATATTTGGTTCACATCAAGTTAAGGATATTGTAGCAAGCATCCAAGCTTTGTGTTATCAGTAGTGAAGTTATATCGGTGCATGTCGAGTATTCTAACGAAGGGGTTTAGAATTGTTGGATGTGAGTGCCTTAAGTAGGCGACTTAGACGGTGATATTATGGGCAGTTCCGCGAAGATTTATTTTGTATCTTGTAGGAGACCTCAAGAGGTATTTTAGAGCTTAGAAGTTCCTTGTTTTGTATGGTTAGCTTTGTGATTTTGATGGAAGATCTTTTATAAGTTGGTATTGATCGTGGGTACTTTGACTTGAGATGGTTGAGTCGCTATTTGGACTTCACAAATGGGAAGCGAATTTGTTTGAGCCAGTGGAAAGTTTAGCGTATGCTTTGATTTTGGTTTTGTTTTGTACTGAAGAACCTTGTGTGGTGTATTGTGATATTTCATTTTGGACTTAAGATGTATTTCGACTTAGAGTTGGAAAAAAGTGTATTACTACCTAGGAACAATTTGTTTTTCATCAGGAAAAACTGCCGGACGCGTGAGTTAGAGTTTGATGCGGTGGTGCTCATTTGAAATCTAAAAGGTGCAGATGTTAACGACGAGGAGATTGGAATTGTTAAAGACAATTCAAGTTTGAGTGCGATCTATAAAGAGACTTCGTCTGTTGTTGGGTTTAGTATGTTGATATCGCGATTAAACCAAGAATATCTGATTTGGGATTTTATTATTTTGAAGAATGTTGCATGTTTGTTTTGGGACACTTGTCGAGATTAAGCTCGGAAGATTATTAAGGATTTGTTCACTACTAACATATGGATTTCGTCGGATACTAATGGTCGCGGTGGATTATTAGATTACGACTAAGATAAGTCTTGACGGTAAGGAATTTTGTGATGGTTTGGTAGCCACGGGTACCTTAAGATGATTTATGTGTTATAAAAGAAAGTATTCTATTTGGGACTGAAGTCGGTCGCGACGGTGTTCTTGTTGGGTTCTATAGAAATTGATGTTATGGTTCTAAGTCCAACTGTTTTGTAATTATAGTAGTATGAGGCAGCGTTGATGGGAAGAGTTCTTGAGAGTGTGTTGGTTTGAATTACCACTTTGGAAGATTGAAAGTTATGAAGGTGTTTCGAATAAGAAGCCTGTGTATTGATTGTTGCGACGGTGCGAGGATGGCGATTAGTTAATACAAATTTTGGGAATTGAATTGTTATAAGGGAAGACTTCGTTGAAGTCAAGAGTATACGTCGAAGTTTCACAAGTGAATATTTGGACAATGCTTGAATAGGTCAAACTATGTCGTGTATTTTAGAGGATCAATGGACGTTGATCAATCAAGAATGAAAGAGTGATTTTTCAAGTGGATGAGACTGATGTTAAGAGGTGTCCTGATGGCGGGTACGCTTTGAACGTATCCATTCCAAGTAATTGTGAATTTGAGGATTAACCAAATTGTTTTACGGTTGGCATCTTATGCATAAAAGTGACGACATGGTTTAGATATCGAGCATTGAATTGATTAGCAGTATGCGAGATTGTTGGATTTGGGCTAGTGAGTTATAGTCGCAAGTCGTCAGTATAAGCCCTAGAATGAGTGGTGTATCGTAGTTTTGTTACGTTTGAGTAACTTGTTTTGTTCAAGGGTGGTACGTTGGTAATCTACAAGGACGATGTGACCTTGTGATTTTCTGGAATGAGAGCGATAGCTGCAAGTGTGATTCTTGAGTTTGTATTTATGTGTGAATGAAGGTATCCTTTTTCGTGGTTGCGTAGCACACGTGAGTCTATCCTACTCTAATTGTTTCAGTTTTGGTTTGTATAACCATTTTGTTGTTTTCGTTTTAGCGATGGTGTCGGTGTTGTGTTTTAGGACTTTATGTTCCTACCTTTGGTGACTCGTTTAGGTGTCGGTTCAGTGCGTAACTAATTCTATGGTTGAGGCGTTAGGATAGTATTGATCTTGTTTGTTTGGTTCTCGAGTGAACCGGTGTGTCTGTGACTTGTTTAGTTGTTGGGTGTTAGTTGGTTGTCGAGTGCATTGTATGGGCTTTGCATCTCGACATAGTTGTTCTTGACTGGACGTTGTGGTTAGGGAGATACCCTTATTTTTGGTGTCTTTTGTGTTGTTTAATTGGCGCAGAGATTGAGCGGACAATCGTAGGCATGTTCCGATTTGTTCGTTTGGTCGAAATTCGAGACGAAAAGTTTATAAGCGGGGGAGAGTTGTAACGCCCGTTTTAATTAATATTGTATTATATTAATATTTTTGAATTAACGATCGATATTTATTTTTGCGACGAGAATATTTATATTAATTAATATATCTATTAATATATTTGGCGACATTTCGTTCGGTCCGGTTTTTATTCTGTTCGGTTCGGTAAAATATTATTCGGACCGATATTTAATTCCCCGGAATTATTTTAATAAATTGAGTTAATGATATAATTAGAGGTTGTTAGTGTGTTAAGAATAGTTAGGGGTGTAGGGAGAAATTTGTTAGAATTGGGTTTTTCACCCTTGGCTAGTATAACACACCATAAATATATACTTTCATTACTTCCTTTTCACTTATCCAAGAACAAGCCAAAATAGAAACTTGAGAAAAGAGAGGGTTTTGGTAGAAGGAGAAGAAGAAGATCAAGTGAAGAACAAGGTTGGGTTTGTAGAATCATCAAGAACAATCAAAGCTTTTGAGATAAGGGGTTTGATTCTCCATCTCATATTGTTAGGTTTTGATGTTTATGTTTTGGATTTGGGGGAAAAGTTGATAGTTGATTTATAGGGTTTTGGTTGATTGTTTGTTGAATGACTTAGAAGGTTTGAGTTAGAAGTATGGATTGTGGGTGTTTTAGGTGCTAGCTTGTAGAAATTAGGAGTATTGAAAATGGAAAAGAAAAGTATAACAGTAAAACAAGAAAAAAACCAGAAAATGAAGAAACTGTAAAACAAAACGCAGGGAGAAGAAGAAGTGTGGTGGGGAAGGACAAAGGGGCGTCCACCTCCATGTGGGCGTCCCCAGGTGAGGCACCCGCATCCCTTCCTTATGACAATTAGGGCGTCCGCCCTTGGGTGGCTAGGGAGGTACAGCGAAATTCTGTGTTTTCCAGTTTTTCTGTTTGTAATTTTTCTGTTTCTGCAAAATTTATGTTTCTGCAAAATTTGGTTGCTAGCCTCTGTTTGTTTCAATTCTCTCAATTCCACATACTAC
The DNA here is from genome assembly GCA_021764765.1 of Vicia sativa. Taxonomy (NCBI): domain Eukaryota; kingdom Viridiplantae; phylum Streptophyta; class Magnoliopsida; order Fabales; family Fabaceae; genus Vicia; species Vicia sativa. The sequence continues at coordinate 54,702,460 of CM038794.1, read as the reverse complement.
TAGTTGGTATTAATAAAATATAATTAAGACACAAGTTAGCCGATTAAATTTAGAACCCGATTATATTCGATTTTACGATTAGGTAAATTCGACGAGACAAGTTGCTCGAATTCAACGAAAATTGACGTCTAGCTAAGTTCGTGTAGAACGTAATGGTGAGGTTAGTTTTTCGAAATTACGAGTTTTTACGAATCAACCCGAAATAGGCTTAATTACGGTTAATTTGAATCGGATTTCGTTTTAGTGGATTTAGGACACGTATGGACGATCCGATTGCGACGTTGACGATTAGGATTAATGCCGGTTATTAGGAATGACTTTCGCGACGATTATAGGTGTTTGACTATTTTTCCATTTTCGGAATTTAGTGAATGAATTGGTAATGATGTAGTGTGATTATACATAATGTTTGCGACGACGTATTAATTAATAAATACTTGATGATTTGTGATGCAATAATATATGTGTTTGTACATGATGATGTGATGATTATATTGATGTTGTTAATAAATGCTTCCGATTTGTGAATGTATGATTTTTGATGATGATGAATTATTGGTGATGTTTTGCATAATGCAAATATGATGCGATGATATATTTATCTTGTTTTGGATAAATTATGGCGATGTGGGCTTTATGCCAATTTTTATGAGCGATGATGATGTTTTTGTGTTGTGTTGTTTTATTGTCGAGTCACATACATTGCATTGGCGACGATGGGCTTTTATGCCAAGCGACGAGGCTTTTATGCCATGCGACGAGGCTTTTATGCCAAGTGTTCCTAATTATGGACAAAACGACGGGTACCACATGCATAACATAGTCGTGTCTCATGGAGTCGGTTATGTTTATGTTTGAGTTGTTTGACGTTGGGTGTTTAATTGATGGATGATGTTGAATTGCGATGATTTTATGATGTTTTGTTTGATGATGATCTTTATGATGAACATGAAAGGAATATAACTTGATAGTTTCATGATAACTAGGCGATGAATATAAATGATGAGTTTTGTGATGATGTAATTTTGATGAAATGCTTAATGCAAATATTATGTGACGATGTTTGTGACGATGGGCTTTTATGCCAAAAGCGACGATGGGCTTTAGCCAATTTGTGATGATTTTATTTATGTTGATTAAGTTATTAGTATTGTTTAATGTTGTTGTTTGATGTTGTTGTTTATAATTTCCGTGTTGATTAGTGACGTATTAACTTGTGATGATTTCGTGGTGATGGAAGTTTATGTGTTGTTGTGATGAAGTATGCCGATGAGGTTATGGCGATATAGTGTAGATTATACTCATTAGAATGACGATCGAAGTAAGTGAGGTTTGGATATGTGTTGGAATGCACTTATTAACTTATATCCCTTATGATTCCAAATATATATATATATATATATATATATATATATATATATATATATATATATATATATATATATATATATATATATATATATATTATCATGCCTTTAATTATATGTTTTGGATTATCTCACCCTTTACTTGTTTCGTCGTTACCTTTATATTGGTAACATGCAGGTTATGAAGACGGAGTTTTTAGCTGCTATTAGTCGAGTCGGTGTCGTTCTGATACGTAGCACTCGGGGGGAATAATTATGTTGTCTTGTTGTTGTTCTTTGTTGTTTTCCTTTGTATATAAGAATCATACTTTATGAAAATATGATTTGTTAAGGAAGTTTAATAATGAAGATGTTTTGATTTTATGAATCCCTTTATGTTTTTCCGACGATGCTATGTATCCGAGATTTATACTTTAAAGTAAACTGTTTAAAGTGATTCAGTTTTGAAGGTGTGATGCCTCAGTATTGGATTTATGAAATTTTAATTCACTCTGATTTTTGCATATAAAACTTTGGGTAATATTGGGGTGTTACAATCTACGGTTGGTTGTGTTTGTTTTTGAGATGTGGGAGAGTTGTTTTAACCTGAGTTTCCTTTTCATTTGTAGAATAAGGGAAGATGATGCTCCCTGTTATCTCTCTTTGCATATTTTCTTTTTTTCATTTCTTGGTTTTTGAATCTTCCCCAAATATGATTGGTGGATGAAGAGTAGAGAAAGTGTTGCATCCAACTCTCTTTGGTCCATTTTGCATCTCCACTTTCACTTTCTATTTATACTATTACTTAGGGTTTTTAGGTCTCATAAAAAAACCAAAATTTCCCTTTTGCAAATTACTTGTTTTATAAATATAAACTAAAATTACAATAGAAAAATAAAATAAACACTAAATATTTTTTTGGTTTTAATTTTTTTCAAATAGAAAATAATTGAAAAGAACTTAAACAAATAAAATGCGAGTGTGCGCTGATAAGTGTCAATTTGTAGTTATTTTTATATATACTTTTGTGGCATTTATCGACTATTTACCTTAACTTTTGTGTGAATTTGCACATTAATAAATGACTAAATAATAAAAATAATTTAGTAGCACTTCTAACGAGAGGTTGCTTTGGTGCTTATCGAGAGGTTGCGTTAGCATGCTTCCTTCAGATGTTGCTTTCACTTGCTTGACCAGAAGTTCTATTCTTCATTAGAACTTCTAATACTTCATGATCTTCTGTAAGCCTTATTGAACACATCTTCTATTAGGGGTTTACATATGGTGCTTCTATCAGAGTTTGTATTTCAATCTTTACTCAGAAGTTTTCTTTACAGCGTGCGTGTTCCAGGAGTTTTTCCTTAGAACTTCTAAATTTATCTTCTGCTCAACATAGTATAATGTTCCATTTTAAGCGTTTGAGTCAGAACAATTTTTTATTAACCAACTTCATCATTTCATTAACCAATTTTTTATATTTCATTAACCAACTTTATTTTACTATTAAAAAAATATAATTTTTTTTAATAGCTAAGTTAAGGAATCAGAAGTTAAACACACTTTTGGACATAACCTCTGAAGTTCTACTACTTCTGAATACAACCTCAGAAGTTCTATAACTTCTGAGGAACAGAACTTCAATTGTCCCTCTGAAGTTCTGAATATGAATTATTCTCAACACCATCCCTTAATTCATATTCATCATAAACTAACAACATCAATTTCATCCCTCAAACAGATAAGGTGTTCAGTCTTGACATCCTTCATCAGAACTTCTGCAAGTTTCTTCTGGTTGCTACACTGTGCAACCTCCAATACTCCATTTAGAAATGCAGATTTCTCCATGAAAACCCATATAGCGTTGATGGTTTTCTTCTCCTTTGGAAGCTTAATTAACTTCAAGTCTTGTTTCTTTTGAAGCCTCAAGTTCTTCTTCGAAGGCTTGGAAAAACATAGAGGGGTTGAATAAGTTTTTCTTCTTTTTAATTCTTTTACCCAAACAACAATACTAAAATACTCAAGAATTTTTATCCTGGTTCGTTTGAAACTCAAACTACTCCAGTCCACCCGTCAAGGTGATTTCGCCTCTCTCAACGAGGACTTAATCCACTATAATCAACCGATTACACTGCACAACCAACTGTTGTGACTAACTTCCTCTAAGACTCACTAGTCCTAGCCTTCTCGAGAATTTTGACCCAACTGGTCTCTCAAGGAACAACTTTGCACAAGCCAACTACAAGTGACTAACACCTCTAAGACTCAACTAGTCCTAGCCCTCTCGAGAATATTGACCCAACTGGTCTCTCAAGAAACAACTATCAAATAAATGATTTATGACTGACTGTGTACAATATTGCTTCTAAAAGCTTTTCTTCACAAAGTGAAGTTTACACAAAAATTTAGCTCAACAATAAAGAAAACTGATTACAAGTATTGACTTTTTATTTTGGCAATGTGAGTTTTCTAAGAATGATTGTTGTAAGTTGTTTTTTTTTCTCCTTTGAATTTGAACACTTATATAGTGCTTCCAGAATTTGTCCGTTGTTAGGTGGCGTGTCTTGGATAAAGCAAAGAGTAATAAAGGATGCATAATCTTCACATGATTTTGCTTAACCAATGATCCTTGTAAATTGAGCCACTCAAGTACTTAGCCGTTTTAGCTTTGTAGGTTAACGTTGTTGGAGCAGAACTTGTCTTAGAAGATGATGTATACATATTTTGTACGCCTTGTTGAAACATCTTCTAGTCAGAACTTTCTTTTGGTGCTTCTTATCAGAGGTTGCGCTTTGCTTGCTTCCATCAGAAGTTGTATTTTATTCTTTACTTCAGAAGCTTTATATATAGCATGCGTGTTCCAGAAGTTCTTGCTCAGAACTTCTAACTTCATCTTCTGCTCAACATAACATAATAATTCATTTTAAGCACTTGAGTCAGAACATCTTCTGAAACCAAACATATGCATGTCAGGGTATCATATTCATCAGAAGATCATAACTTCTATACAAAATTTATTATACTTGTTATCATCAAAACTTTAATATATTATTAGAAACAAACTTTGTTCTAACACTTTCATGGCCTTCAACCACACTTTTTTCTTGAGAACTTCTTCAATACCTATTTGTTCAGAATTTCCTTCTGATTCTGGAACCGTATCTCCTTCTGGACTTTCTTCTGAGTTTTACTTCCACCAGAAGTTCCACCTTTGTTAACTTCTAGACCTTGTCCAGAACCATCACCTTCAAAAGTTCCTCCTTCAGAATCATGACCACCACCAGAAGCTGGACTACCTTTAGAAGCTTCTCCTTGATGAGTCCACCTTTAGAGTCATGATTACGACAAAAATTTGATCACCTCGAGCTTGTCCTCCGGAACCTACGTCTTGAGTTTTTCATTTCAGAAGCATGATCACCACCAGATTCTTGATCATCATCGAAATCTGGATCAGAATCAGATTCACCATCTGACTCATCCTTAGAGTCTCCAGAAGATTCTTCATCTTCTGACTTTAACTCTTCTTCATAACTTTTAAGTCACGAATCATCTTGAACCTTCATGTTCGACTTATCTTGACGAATCTCCTTGAGATTCTAACTCATCTTCGATTCTTCTTCATACTCGAGATCACCTTGGTTTTGACTTTTCTTGACTTGAGTCATCTTCTAACTCTGACTCTTCTTCCGAAACCTCAGATTCTGACCGATCTTCAGAATCTTCAATGTCATTTTTTGACTCTTCAGAAGTTTCAACTGACTCTTCTTCAGAAGTTGGTTGGGACTTACTCCATCAAACTTGACGCTTTCACAACAACGTCTCTGCTGATTTCAACTTTGTTGGTTTCTGGACAATAGAGCTTATATACACTTGTACTGTGGTACCCCACCAGTAACATTACCTTGCTTCTATCATCCAACTTTTGTCTTCTAGCTTTTAGGACGTGTTTGTAACATACATAACCAAACACTCTCAGATGACCAACACTTTGCTTATCTCCAGTCCACTTCTCTAAAGGAACAATTTCCTTCAGCTTCTTTGTTGGACACTTATTCAGAACATTTCTTGATGTGGCAACAACTTCTTCTCATAATATATGAGGTAGCTTCTTCTCTTTCAGCATACTTCTGGACATATCAAGCAAAGTTATGTTTCTTCTCTCAGCAAGACCATTGTGCTGAGGAGTATATGGAGCAGTAATCTCATGTTCTATTCCATTCTCGTCACAGAACTTCTGAAACTCTATAGAGTTATACTCACCTCCCCTATATGTTCTCAAAATCTTCATCTTGACCACTCGCTTCCGACCTTCACATTGAACTTAAACTCGAACACTTAACATCACTGACCAAATTTGGGCTGTTGTAGAAATATCCTTGAAACTATCATATAAGTAAATTGATGTTCTTAAAACCCAAATACCCTTATCTTAAAAAGGGTAATTATAGATTTTTAAAAACACCTAATTTTATTATATGATATATTTTCAACCGTCCCACTTCCTCATTTCTCTCTTCTCTAACTTCCACACTTTCACACTTTCTTCCTTCATGCAACCTTGCAGCAGAGAAATGCATTCCCACAACTCCCTTTTCAACTCTTCTTCTCCTCCTCCTCCTTCTCAAATCCCCATTCCTCTCCAAAACCACCCACAGATCCAAATCAACAACAACAACGACAACACATTTCAACAACAAGACGATTTCCTCAAACAAATGCTCTCCAATCTCCCCCCTTCCTCTCCCTGGAACAACTCCAAACCCTTATGGGACCCTTCCTCCGACGAAACTCTCTCTTTCCCTTACGACGAACAAACCAACCTTTCCTCCAAGTTTCGTAACCACCAGATCACTGACAAAACCACCGCCGCCGCTCTCATGCTTCTCATGCCCTCTGCCGCCGATTCCGGACTCCTCCACATGCCTACTGACTTTGACTCCTCTCAAAACGACGTCGTTAACGTATTAAACTATTTTCTCACACTCTTATTTTATTAACGATTTTTTAATTTTTTCACTGAATATTTTATTGTTAGCTTTACAGCCTGGTGACGGTTCCGTTCAAGCTCTCTATAACGGTTTCTCCGGATCTCTCCACGGCGTCAACAATCAATCTCACCATTTTCAAGCTCCTCAGGTTCTTTTCTCATATTTTAGAAATTTTAGAAATTTTAGAAATTTTATAAAGTAACATTTAATGTGATTTTTCTGTCTATGTTATGTATTTGATTTGATTTAATTTTTTTGGGAATTATGAATGATAGGTGCAAAGTTTTGGCGGTGGTTCGGTTAGTGTGACGAACCAGGCGCCGGCTAGTGGTGCTCCGGCTCAGCCGAGGCAGAAGGTTAGGGCTAGGAGAGGTCAGGCTACTGATCCACACAGTATTGCCGAAAGGGTATGTTTTTCAGTACTATGCCGTGTTTGGTTGTTTAACAATTGTGCAAAAATAGTTTCATTTCTGTTGTCATTTTCAGTGTGGCAATTAATATAGTTCTGAAAACGTTAAAATGTTAGTACATGTTCTTCTGAGAAAATGATATTGTCAGTGGGTAACAGAATTTTAGCCTTATTTGTTAGGGCCTACTATCATTCTGTATTGATTTTAAAAATAACTTTGTTTTGTTTCCATTAGGTTTAACTAGTACTAGTACCCCAATACTTATAAAAGATTTTAAAAATCCATCTGTTATCATGATTAAATGGTATTTAAAATTGTTGATATTGTTACAGTTATTTATCCTATTTGTGATAAAAAACAATTTGTAATTAATTCACATCGCAATGACTGTAACCATTGTTGTAACATGACTATTATTTAAAACCTTGCTTATAAAAATCTAAATGAATGAACAAATTAAAGGTATCACATGTATCTTAACCCTGCATGAGTGTCACACGGCTAACATGTTTTTGTTTAGAGATGTCGATACTATATTGAGTTTAATTCTTGATTCAAATTAGAAATAGTTCTCAACAAAATTACTTTTTATGGAAGAAATGGTAATTTGATAGTTTTATTTTGATGTATGGCAGTTAAGGAGGGAAAGAATTGCTGAAAGAATGAAAGCATTGCAGGAACTTGTTCCAGATGCCAATAAGGTAACCACTCAATCCTCAATTATTGTTCTTTTCTTTTGATTAGTAGTAGTAGTATGAGTGATATTCAATTTCAATCATCATGTGATATTTTAGTTATATTTTCAATAGTTATGGTTCATTACTCTTATGCACACCTTTACATTCCCCCTTATTTTAGTCAACAAAGAATTGATTTTATCTTAGTCTAACAGACAATAATTTTCTAAGAAACGTGTTTTCTAATTAAAAAATATTATAAACATAATGTAATGGGTCTATCTATCCAAACTTTAATACTTTGTCTGGTCTGTGAAGTGACAGACAGACAAGGCCTCCATGCTAGATGAGATCATCGATTATGTCAAATTCCTACAAGTTCAAGTCAAGGTGAGATGAGATTCCCCTCTTTTTCTTCAATATTTTTTGCCATGTTTTCTATGTGACTCAAAACATAATTGAATTAAATGTTCAAATAAATACTCTTAGCATTTTAGTTTTAATTATTTATTGCATAATTGAAATATTTACAGGTTTTGAGTATGAGTAGATTAGGCGGAGCAGCTGCCGTAGCTCCCGTTGTTGCTGATATGTCCTCCGAGGTAGTAATTTCTTTATTCATGTCATTATATTTGATATTTTGATAACTCTGCAGCATTATTGAGTCGGAATCGACTTAATCAACTGAGTCGGGTTTAATCAACCGAGTCGGGGTTTAACGGAATATGAATCATTTATTTTAATGATTCATTTCTTAACCAAAAATTGACAAGGCAAGAAATTGAGAGAGAAAGTAAGATAGCATGCTAGAATTTCCATAAGAAGAAATACTCAGCATCCATGAAATGATGTCGGAGTGATGAGTCTTCTGAGACGATCAAACACACACCTACTTTCTTTTTTGTAGGCTTTGTTTGGCTCATACTTTAATCAATCAATTTCAAAAATTCTCAGTCACCACAAAACGACAAATCAAAAGTATCACGCGTGGCTACTTTCTCAGATTCTATTTTCTGTTTTCAGGGTATCAGTGACTGCGTCCAAGCTAACGGAAACGGTGGGGTCCACCCTAGAAACCCCAAAACGTCGTCGTCCAACGAGTCTCTCACAATGACTGAGCATCAGGTAGCGAAGCTGATGGAGGAAGACATGGGATCCGCCATGCAATACTTACAAGGGAAAGGTCTCTGCCTCATGCCTATTTCTCTCGCCACTGCAATCTCCACTGCCACGTGTCACAACAGGAACCCTTTGATTAACGCTCCCAACCACAATATCAACGCTATCCCCGCATCCAACGGTGATGGGCCAGCCTCTCCCGAATGTCCGTTAATAGCGCCGTTAAAGATGCTAACTCCGCTTCTAAATCGTAGACGCCGTTTGGTTGACTTTTAGTAACAAAACAAAAGAGCATCTGAGATGAGATGAAAACAAAATGACGAGAATTTGTCAAGTCTAGGAAAATAATGCGTCACTCACACGTTGTGGACCTTTACGACGTCGTATTTACCTAGACTTAAGCGGAGGCTAACTTTTGTAGTAATTTCGGCATATTGATCACAGACAACCTTATCAATTTTCTAGGTTTTTATTTTTGCTGCTGTAATTTATTTATTTTTGTCAAGTGTTAATTGTTTTTCTTTTGGAGAATGGTTAACTAAAATGTATTTGTTGAGAAATAAAAAAGTAAACTTTGCACGAGAAAATGATATATTTATTATATGTGCCTAATAGATATTTAATGTAAAATAATTATTTACATGATCCATACATGATTCATTTTCTTTTATTATGTTATTTATAATTTGTATAACTAGATTAAATTATCTTCTTCTATTAGTTTCTTATAGAAAGTTTTTAATTTAGAAATTCATTCGAAAGATTAATTTATTTATGACTTAAATTGTATTTTGGTTTTTGGAAGTCAGCAAATTTTTTATTTTTGTCATAATTTTTTTTTTCCAAATCTTTATATGTTATTTTCTTATTAGTGTTGGTCTTTTATGTCAACGTTCGGATCAAAAGTCATATGTGGCTAACATTGCTTAACTTTTATTATGCATCATTCCATTTCAACATTGTTTGAATCCACTTCAACACTTACATCATTCCCTTCAAGAACATTACCTTCTTCCACACAGTAACATTTGCATCATTGACTCCTCCAATTCCTTCTTCCACAACAACATTTGCATCATTGTCTCCTAAGGGACGAAAATTAACCATAATATATAATTATAGGATCAAAATGAATATTTTGTCTGTTTTAGATTTTCAAATAATTAAGATATAAATGTACTTACCCATATTTTATTTGATGAAATCCTTTTTTTTTTTATCACTATGAATTATAATAGAAAAAGTCCAATTTTCTTTTTCTATTCTGCTTTTTTCACAGTTACCTCAAATCGATGACCAGGGTGACCCAAGTGACCTATTGTGAACCAAATGAACCATTGTGCTACTATGGAAAAAAGAGTTCAAAGGTATAGGATTTTAAGTAATTGAAAAAAATAAATTGAGGCAAAGTCAATATTTGTCCAGTTCAAGTAAATTTAATTAAAAATATATTCAATTTAAATTTATTCTAATGTATTTAAAGTGAGGTAGTATTAATAAAATATAGTTCAATTGTAAATTTTTTTCCATTTGTCACTGAAACTTACTATTTTCATGGATCATTACTACTACAATATAATTTTAATAGTTAATACCTTTAATAACTCAATAAAAGAGGTTAGAAATTTAAGTTTTAAGTTTTTACCAACTCTATAATCGAAAATTATAAGTTTTGTTGACTAGATGTAACCTTTACTAACTCATGTGATTTTTATCACCGAATCTTATTATTTTCACGGGACACTATCATCACAATATCTTTTTTATTTTAATCAACAAAATATTTGTACATATTTATAGTTATCAGTAATATTTGTAAAATGTGTATAGTTATTATTCATATTTGTTAATATTTATAGTTATTAGACTTAGAGTCAGTTTGGTAAGACAAATTGGGTTTATGGCTTATAGCTTGTAGCTTATAAGCTCATATGATATTTTAGACATGTTTGATAACGGTCTTTTGATCACGAGCTTATAACTTATTTTGCTAACTTATAGCTTATTTTCGAGCTATTTTAAATAGCGTTTTATCTTATAGCTTATGACTTATTATTTTTTCTTCCTTTTTATCCTTATTATTTTAACAAAAACTCACTTTTATCCTCAATAATTTATTTTGATTTAAAATACAATAATTACATATTAAATATCTTTTATGTCATTTTAAATTTATAAGTCAGTTGAACCCGTTAATGTTAACAAACACTTCAATTAGCTTATCAACCATCAGTCTCAACCATCAGCTATAAGCTATAAGCTATAAGCTATCAGTCATCAACCATCAACTATAAGTATAAGCTATAAGTTATCGACTAGCTTATCAGTTAACCGCTATTTTTATCAAACAGTCTCATATCTTCGATAAAAATTTATTATTGGATATATATTGTAATTATAAAATCACTAATAACTAAAAATATTTGAAAATAAATATGTAGCAAATAAATCATGATCCAAGATATGAATGAACTTACGCGGACGCTTCCGTCTTACTAGTTTATTATAGAAAATTTTAATTTGAAATTCATTCGAATCAATTTATTTATGACTTAAATTGTCTTTTGGTTTTTGGAAGTCGGCGAATTTTTGATTTTGGTCCTTAATTTTTTTCCAAATCTTTATATGTCACTTTCTTGTTAGTGTTGGTCTTTTACGTCAATGTTCGGATAAAAAGTTCATATGTGGCTAACGTTGCTTACTTAACTTTTAGTTTTTAATTTTTATTATTACGTGCGAAATTGCAACATGATGATTATTAAAAAGAAGGATGAAATCAAAACAAAAAAAACATTTTGCATATTTCTCTCTCTCTCTCTCTCTCTCTCTCTCTCTCTCTCTCTCTCTTACGTTAACTTCTTCTTCCTCTGCACTTTCATCATCCATTCTTTCATGACTTATTCCTCAACTACAAACTTTAATCTAATTCAAGTGCCAGTATGTGGCTGTAGTAGATCAACAAAATTATTTATGTCAAATTCACTTAAAAACCCTAAATAGAGATATTGGAAGTGTCAAGATTTTGGCTTAGTGTCAAGTTGTAAGCTCTTCATATGGGATGATGAACTTGAGCGAAACACATAATGAACCCATAACTTCAAATGGATGTAACTTCCCAGAGGTTGTAAAGAATTTAGATAACATAGTTAAGGAGCTTGAGATTAGGAACAAACGAAGATGAAGATGAAGTTGGAAAATGAAAGGAGAAAAATCAATTTGTTCAAGCTTATGTGGGTTTGTTCATTGCTTATAAAAAATTATGGTGATTTCCATTTGAATGAGTCTGTAATGTTTTTTGTTTTGTTTTTAGTCTCTGTAACAAGCAGTCATTATGAATTTCATCTTTGGTTTCACCTATAATGCATATTTAATAAATAAATAAATAAATACGATGTTTTAATTTTCGTCCTTATATGTTTGTGATTTTATTGTTATCATTCGTGTTTATTAATGATCAAAAATAAGATAAGAGGTCAAAAAGCATAACAAAGATACAACAAAGTTTCATACAAAAAAGATACAACATAAATCTAAAAAGGTCAAATATTACTAAAAAATAATGATGGTTAATTGTTGTACCCTAGATTTTGACCTAAGATTCCACTTCCTTTTGCATCATTTGCATAATATTAAAAGATGAACTCATTCATATTTGCACCCACTAACTTTATGAGATTGAAAAGATATGCTTTGTTTTGTTTGTTATTTTGCTACATAGGAGATCAAGGGATTGATAAAGTCATTGGTCCTAAAAAATTCAAGCTTCTCATTCAAGTCATCATCAACCTTCACCTTATTAGGGTTTCATTAGATTCATCACGTGATTGAAGAAATTAGGGTTTTTGGGTCCCTTGGATGAAAAATCAAGAATTAGGGTTTGAGGCCTTCATTTGTGTATCACTAAAGTTTTAATCATCTCATTATTTTAAGGACTTTAAGGAGATCTTAACATGCTAAGAATTTCATCATGATCAAAAGTTCCCATTGAAACTGGACAATTTGGAGATCTGGTATAAAGTCAACTGCAAGGTCAAATTTACATCTGGTGATAGGAACGGGTGCACGCGCAAAAGTAGACACACGTGAGAAATGAAATTGAGTTTCAAATTTGACTTTTATTTACTTCCAATCTCTGCATTGATCAGTAAGAGAAAGATTATGGGTTGGATTCCCATTCTTAACCTTTACCATATTCATATTATTTAATCTTTTTATATATTTTTTTTTAATTTAACCTTTACCATTTAATCTTTTTATACTGATGATATATATTTTTAATTTAACATTTATCATAATTAAATGAATATATATCAAAATTTACATACTATTTATTTTATTAAAATTTAAGTTAGTGTTAAAAATTAATTAGAAAACATCATATAAATAATTAATAAAATAAAAAAATAAGAATTAAAAATAAAAATTTAAAGTAAATAAAACTTAATACAAAAAATTACATCATCCTAATGTAAGGCCAACATCAAACAAACTTTTCTCTATAACAAATTGATAACACAATCCAAAAATTGTGTAATTTAATTTCGAGTAATTAATATTCATAGAGCACATACTTACACTAAGTACAGAGGACAAAAGGATCAATGAAACTGAACCATAAAAGAATTTCCTGTGTACAATTTTGCCCCTGTCAACAACAAAAGATGACATTGTCTAATGACATAAAGATCCAAACAAGTTCCCACAATTGTTCAACAAATAAAATGTGAAAAAGGAAGATAAAGCTATGTAACAAAATCATAACCAACAACAACATCTGAAATCTGCAAATATATAGTCTTTGCTTGTTCATTGTAAGCAATCAGTGTGAGCGGCTCCCATTCGAATAATTTGTCACGAAATTTGCGACGCGTAGAGGCAAAAGTCTCATGCATGACAGTATGGATTAATTTCCACCTAAAAGTTTCAGAATCACTGACCGGCCTGGAATTACCTGCGGATATTGTATGCTATTAAATATTGGATTTTTTTTTTAATTTAACCTTTTGACCATATTATTTGACACTATTTTATGTATATTAATAATTAAGTAAAAAAAACCAATAAAATAGAAAAAATAAAGATTAAAAATAAAAATTTATAAATTTTGCATACCTTTTATTTTATTAAAATTAATGTTAACAATTAATTAAAAAAATATCACAAAAATAATTAATAAAATAGAAAAAATAAGGATTAATAATTTTTTGTAAAATTTAAACAAAAAAAACTATTATTTTTTTAAAATATTTAATATTAGTTAAATATTTCTTGAGAAAAAAATTAGTTTATGAGAAATTTAGATATTTTAAACAAACTGCAAAACAAATCTGCAGCAAAATCCATGAAAACTTTCCTACAAAATTACCTGCGGATTTGTATTGCAAAAAGGTGTTTTATTCTAAATAAGAAAATCGCAGCAAAATCCGCAGGTATTCCTGTGGATTTGTTTTTCGCCGGAAACTTAATTGTATTTAATAAAGTCGCAGGTATATCTGCGGATATTTTTCCTCAGGAAATTCCGATATTTTTAATAGTGATAATTGATTTGAATTTCTAATTAACACAAAATATACTAAAAAAAAAGTATCAACGCACAATAGCATAAACAATCATTTCAAAATTTATTTTTTAAACATTTTATTTTAATATTGTTAAATTATATATCACTCACTACAAGATAAATGTAGGGTCTTATAAATTCCACCCAATAGTGTCTTTGTTTTCTATGTTTTCTAACTTGTCTCAAAGATGAAGTTTTCATTCTTCCTTATATTGACTCTTCTCTAGTCCATTTTCACTCCCATTTCAGTGATAAACTCTAGCCCCATTTCCAATCTCCTCAAACATCGCAGCCCTACCTCCATTTACAACCTACTCCAATGTCGCAGCAGTACCATCATTTCATACCTCTTATGTCATAGCCCTCCTACCTTCTCACAGAAATTGATAGCACCACCACCACCATACAATCATCTCACGCGAGTTGATCAATGACCACATGCTGCATGTGTGAAAGCGGGACTACCACCATGCAAGCCTCATATACCAACGTAATTTACATTACATGGCATATGGCTGTCAAACATAGCACCACCTCATCCAAAAGGATGCACACCTCCTTCTTTCGATCTTAACATACACAACTAGAAATATTAAAATTTCCTGCAGATTTTTCTGCAGCAAATTCCGCAGGTATACCTGCGGATTTCTCATAAAACACTTTTTTTCTAATACAAATTCGCAGGTAATTCCGAAGAAAAGTTTTCTGCGGATTTTGCTGCGGACTGTTTTGTAGTTTGTTTAAAATATCTAAATTTCTCATAAACTAATTTTTTTTTTCAAGAAGTATTTAACTAAAATTAAATATTTTATAAAAATAATAGTTTTTTTTTGTTTAAATTTTACAAAAAATTATTAATCCTTATTTTTTCTATTTTATTAATTATTTTTATGATATTTTTTTAATTAATTTTAATAAAATAAAAGGTATGCAAATTTATAAGTTTTTATTTTTAATATTTATTTTTTCTATTTTATTAATTTTTTTTATGATTTTTTTTACTTAATTATTAATATACATAAAATAGTGTCAAATAATATGGTCAAAAGGTTAAATTAAAAAAAATCTAATATTTAATAGCATACAAAATCCGCAAGTAATTCCGAGCCGGTCAGTGATTCTGAAACTTTTAGGTGGAAATTAGTCAATACTGTCATGCATGAGACTTTTGCCTCTACGCGTCGCAAATTTCGTGACACATTATTCGAATGGGAGGCGCTCACTGATTGCTTATGAACAAGCAAAGACTATATATTTGCGATTCTTTGTTGGTTATGATTTTGTTACATAGCTTTATCTTCCTTTTTCACATTTTATTTGTTGAACAATTGTGGGAACTTGTTTGGATCTTTATGTCATTAGACAATGTCATCTTTTGTTCTTGTTGACAGGGGCAAAATCGTACACAAGAAATTCTTTTATGGTTCAGTTTCGTTGATCCTTTTGTCCTCTGTACTTAGTGTAAGTATGTGTTCTATGAATATTAATTACTCGAAATTAAATTACACAGTTTTTGGATTGTGTTATCAATTTGTTATTGAGAAAAGTTTATTTGATGCTGGCCTTACATTAGGATGATGTCATTTTTTGTATTAAGTTTTATTTACTTTAAATTTTTATTTTTAATCCTTATTTTGTCTATTTTATTAATTATTTATATGATGTTTTCTAATTAATTTTTAACACTAACTTAAATTTTAATTTTAATAAAATAAATAGTATGTAAATTTTGATATATATATTTATTTAATTATGATAAATGTTAAATTAAAAATATATATCATCAGTATAAAAAGATTAAATAGTAAAGGTTAAATTAAAAAAAGCTATATAAAAAGATTAAATAATATGAATATGGTAAAGGTTAGGAATGGAAGTAAATAAAAATCAGATTTGAAACTCAATTTCATTTCTCACGTGTGTCTACTTTTGCGCGTGCGCTCGTTTCTATTGTGACATCCCAAATAATTCGATTATTAAATAATTAGAATTTTTAATTAATTATTTAATTAGAAATTTAATTGTTGTATTTTTGGGATTGTTGGAATTAATTAGAATAAAAGTGGAAGTGTTGGTGGTGTGAAGTGTAAAGTGGGGGTGTGATGAGTAAAAGGCAATACTCACACTAATTGTTTTATTTTTATTATTTTACAATAATAAAAGGAATAAAAGAAGGAAAAAGAGGAAAAGAGACATATTTGGGGAATTCTTATCATACGTACAATTGAGAAGAGGAGAAAGAAGGAGGAAAAGCCAAAAGTGTCAGAATCGACGAATTCTCACGAGGTAAAGGGTGATTTCTCGCAGTTATGATGTCTTATGGGTTTTAGGGAAATCAATAGAATAGTTGATTATGTTAGGGAACCCGAATTAGATTTTCTAGGTTTGTAGGATTATCCCTAATGTGTCGAATTGCATGAATTTGATCCAATTGTATGTTATGGGGTTATTGGGAATGAATGTATTATACTACATGACATTGTGTTGGTGTGTATTTGGTTGAATTTGGTGTTATTGATGTTTTGATTCGTATGAGAATGAAAAGGAAAAGGTTGGGAAACATGCTGCTATTAAAATTGCAGGTTTTGGTCACTACAGGTCGCAGGAACCGGTTCCCATGTGGGAGGAACTGGGTTCCTGGTACAAAAACCAGGGAGGAGTACTTCAGGGTTAGTGGGAACCGGTTACTCCTTGGGAGGAACCGGTTACTCCTGGGGAGGAACTGAGTTCCCAGTTGAAAAATTACACAGGAAAATGAACTTTTTAGTGGGAACCGGTTCCCAATTTAGAGGAACCGAGTTCCCCATAGTAAAATCCAGAGAGCGTGAAATTCAAACCTGTGGGAACCGGATTCTCCCTGGGAGGAACCGGTTACCACTGTGTTATTTTGAAAAACCTTTAAACTTTGAAAAATCGTATTTTCTAAACCGTAACTCCGATTCGAGTGTCGTTTTGGGCAGTGTTCTTTAAATTAAAAATACTATTTTATAAAATGGAGAAAATACTAATCAATGAATTTTATTTTAAAAAGAGTCGACTTTCTGATTTTGTGAACTATGGTAGTTTTAGGAATGGTGGGTGAACCGGTAGAGTTGTTCTGACAAGTTGGACGAGGATTAATGCTTATGTGTTATTTTCCTGTTGTTTATTCATGATTGTATTGATATTATGTGATGATTGTTGGTGTTGTTATTCATGGAATATAGTTGTTAATATCATGTTCCGTTGTTGAATGTGACATGCTTTTGATGTGCATGCATATGCATTCTGGTGGAGTTAATTCCCATTGTATGGAATTGGACTTGTAGAGCCAATACCCGTACCCAGTTGTCTAGTGGTGGTGAGGTTGGATTCGTGTCTCAATGGTGTATGGACGAATCGATGATTTGGGGGTCAACGATACCTTCTCAATGCCCTTACATTTCTCCGCCAAAGGTAAGTACTGCCTAATTGTTCCACGGCCTTCACAAATTTTTTGTGCAGCTCTGGTGTCCAGTCTACCTGTGACAAAGTACCAAAACTTTGTTTAAGATAATTGAGTTCAGAAGATCACTTGTAAGCAAACAGTGTGGAACGAGGGTCAAAGGAACACGAATATTATGAGAAGAATGAATGATCGTAAAGCAACTTACTTTCATCTTCTTCCTATTAGCTTTTAATACAGATTTATGATTACGACGACCACTTTATTTTTAGATGCGGTATTACTTTCACTATTGGTAAGAACCTTCACATTTTGTGGATGTGGAGAAACAACACTCTCACACTTAGAAGTGTCCATAAAATCCTCCTCTTCCTTTTGAACCAAAGTAATTTCAGATTTCCTTTGTTGAAGAGTGCTTTCAGCATTCAAATTTTCACAAGTAGTTTCGACAGATTTAGATTCTCCATCATGCTCTCCACATTCTTTTTGAGTCGAGCAATTAGTCTGCTCTTGGCGAGTACTCTCAGCATTCAAACTTTCACTAGTTTCGACAGATTTATATTCTCCGTCATGCTCTCCACTTTCTTTTTCAGTTGAGCAATTAGTCTGCTCTTGGCGAGTACTCTCAGCATTCAAATTTTCACAAGTAGTTTCGACAGATTTAGATTCTCCATCATGCTCTACACTTTCTTTTCCGTGGAGCAATTAGTCTGCTCCTGGCAATCCCCGTCGTCTACTAATCTTTCCACCTGTTTCAATTGTGGGGTTGAAGGAGCTGGATAATGCTCGTGGTCGTTGTCAGAAAACCGAGATACGTTTTCTAACTCAACCGAAGCTCTATTGTCGTGTTGTTCATTGTCTATTTGAAGCTGGAAGATGGAGACTACAGATTCCTTGACAGGTTTCAATGATTCAGACAGGACATTTGCCCCGGCATTGAACGCCTGCTAGATTTAAACCACATAAGAATTATTTCTCTCATCGTATGGTAAGCATAAATACATGCAAAATTTCACCAATGTTAATTAGAAGACCTTGTGAACCACATGCTGCCGGATATTTCTGAGCTTGTCCTCAGAGAGTGGTTTGCTGATAAATTCCACTGCCCCGAGCTTTAAAAAGACAACAAAACAAAGCAATGAGTCAAGAGTTGTGCATCAATTTATTTCCATTGCATGATCTATTTCTCTATTAATTTCTGTTTTCGAATTTCGGGTTCCCGTTATTATTCAAAGAATACAACCAAAATCTTACCGCTATGCACTTCATCATGGTGTTCAGACAATTGTTGTTTGAAGTCACTGCATCAAAAACTGAAAAATTATAAAACTTGCAGCAAACACAAATTCCATTTCATTGGTTTTTTGTGACATTGTTACTTCTTTTCTGCAGGATCAAATTGCTGCATATGTTGAGTACTTGATTCAGTTTACATCAGAGCAATTTGCGGATGATATTGCTGAGGTACACCTCTAGTTACTGATAAAGCTTGTGAACCACAAGTAGAAATATTCTAACTATTTTCATGGATTCAATTCTTAGTGTTATGTTTTGCCTATTTGTTTTTGGCGTGATAAAATATTTTGTTTGCAATTTTGGTTTCAAGATGGTTCCAGTGCATATATATACGATCTTCAAACTGGGCAGTGAGTGTCAAGTTTTGAGACCGCACTAGGTATTGAATCTTTGAAAGGATGTTGGTTATCTTTTTATCTCAGTCTTGGTTTTAATATGAAATATTTTGAATTTGTCGCCCTTTTCTAATCTATCAGTTTCTTAAAGTATTATGTTTCATTTAGAACATCTTCAAAATGTTTATTCTGTTCATATTTCCTTAATACTTCGATTTTACTTTAGGAGTAAATGTACTGTATTGTTTTCTGAATTGGTATATGGATTGTGTTAGTGCAGGGCAGGTTTGGTGTTCATATGATGAAGGCTGAACTGGTTTTCTTTAGGAGTAAGTAACACATATCATAGCATTCAGTTTTCTCTTTAGGGGTTACTGACGCTGTCTCAATTTTCTTTAGGAGTTATTGGCACAGTCTCAAATTTGAACTATATGTGGCTATTATTATAAAAAGGTTGCGCAAGGTGTTAGAAGGCCAATGTTCAAGCCCAAAAGAAGTAGAAAACAACCCATGTGGCATGGAATATCACAGTGTTTGTATGGCTGTCACCTTTGTATAGCTTAGACTCATTTGATTGTATGAGTTAGTGTAGTTATTATTGCTTAAAAATTGCTTGTAAGTTACACAATTGCTAAATTTTTCAGAACCCTAGAAAGTGTTGCCTCTGCCACAAATTCAAGACCCGCACCGCTAAATTCCGACAATGGATACACATCTTGATACATCAACGGTATGTGTAATATATTTGTTGAAATACTGATTTTTTTTATTAACATATTTCTATTGCTTTGTTCCCAGAATTATAAAATTTTAGAATTAATATGGGGAATTGTATTAAAGAGTCTTGCTCCAAATTTTATGACAGTATAATAGAGCAGAGGCACTGTTATAAAGCCACACTTATAATTTTGGACAAGCTCTTGGCTTTAACTAGTTAGCTAAGTTGTGCTCTATGTACCATTGCTCTGCAAAACCCCTAATTCCATGTAGATGACAGCAAATTGTATAAAGGAGCCATGAACTCAAAGCCAAAAAGAAGCGATAAAAAATTAAGGCATGTACATAAAAATTATGAAACACCAATTATTGTATATACTCCATCACACAGTCAGTGTAAAAAGAGATGTATCATATCAAATTCTCCTCTTCATAAATACTAGTATTAATCATCGTTGCTCTTAAATTTTCAAACTAGGTCCCACCTTCTCATTTACATATTGGACCACCCTACCCTCTATCCCCCAAAGCCAAGGTTGAAAATGATGCTTACATGATTTTGATAAGGCTCTGGAGTTTCCAGCTTAGTTGAAATGGAAGCTGCTTAGTGCTGAGCTCCGAGAATAATTTCCAAGATTCTACTTTACCTTGGTAAGCTCTTCATAATCACTATGATTTTGTTGAGTGGTCCTGTGATTTTGTGTTGAAGCACCTCTCAATGCTGCATAAACTGAGCAATAAGTCTATATTAATGGTTATGATTTAGATGTGCATGCAATATTTTTATTTCTTAGGGGTGTTTTTCAATTGAATCATGGCTGATAATGGATAAAAGCGACATGCCAGACTTTAAATCACTTAATGTGTCTTGTGTGCTATATAATAATGATAAACTCTGCTTTTGTGTATTAAATTAAGAGTAAAAGATAATATTTATGCTATTTATTGAATTGTTTTTTTCAGGTTTAGTTTCTTAGTGTTTTGACTGATCGCAGAAAACAACATGGTTTGCTACATTTTACATGTGTATACTAGCTGAAACTGCTCTGGGATATGTTTATGGTGGATTGGTAAGATTTTTCGCACAATCTAAGGCGTGTTCAATATGAAGATGGCTTTGAAGAACCATCTAATAAAAGTGATCAATACGAAGATGACGTCGAAGAATCACATGAAGAAGACATTAGTAATGAATTCTGATTTTTAAGTTAGGGAGACAAATGAATTTTTTGAGTCATTTTTAGTAATGCGACTATATAAGAACTTGTTACAAACTTTGTACTTTATAATTGTTATTCTATGAATTTGTTTTATTTAAAATCAAAGTATTTAAAATTAAAATTTTATTTTTTGTAGTTTAAAAATATTTGTTCTATGAATTTGTCTTCTTTAAAATCAAAGCATTTTAAATTAAATTAATCAAAGCATTTTAAATTAAATTTTTATTTTTATATTATGGTTATTTTTATATATAATTAAAAAGGATTTAAAAAAATTGATATAAACATTTCCTGCGGAATTTCCTGCGCATTTTGATGTAGTTCAATGACATAGTAAATCATTATAGATTAATCTCAAAATTTATAGGTATCATCTATATGATGGTATGTTTCAATCCAACGGTTGATTTTAAAAAATATTAATCCGAAGTGACGTTTTTGAGCGAGTGTAACTCATGGTGTAACTCTTGAGTATAATTTGATCCCTTTTATATATATATATATATATATATATATATATATATATATATATATATATATATATATATATATATATATATATATATATATATATATATATATATATATATATATATATATATATATATATATATATATATATATATATATATATATATATATATATACCTAAGTTTTTAATTAAACCGAAAAATCATTCGTCTCTACTTCAAGTTTGGTTATAAATACACGAGTGTTGTAAATTTCAATATTTTTCAAAATAAAGAAAACATAAAAAAAATATTTTCCTTTCTTGATTTGTGTAATTGTATCAACAAAATGTTGTTTTATAGAGTGAAATGTTGTAGCTTTCAATTTATTTGTTTTATAGAGTAAAATGTTGTTTTTTTTTTTTCTATTAGAAAAATAGATAGTTAATTTAAGTGAATTTTTTAATCCACTCTTTAGGGGTAAGGCGCATCTCATGAAAATCCAAAAATATCTTTCATTAAATCGGAAGTTTATTTTCGGTGCGCATCATTTTTTGAAATATTTGAGTGAAAATCAGAAGTATATCTCCGATTTCTTACCGAAAATATACATCTGGTTCTGGGCATGACAATTAGCAGAAAAACAAAACTATAAGCAATTTAATAAAGAATTCAATTTATAATTCAAATTAAATACCTGCAATTTTTAAATCAAACAAAAGTCCAAAAAATGTTATCCAAAACGCATTTCATAATAATAGTATTCAAAGCAAAGATTTGATACAATACGAAATAAAAAAAACTAAAGTCAAACTACAATCAAACTAAACTACGTATATGAGTGGCATGTCACCCTCGAGGTATTCCTCTGTTGTCTCTTGTATACTAGGGCACCTTGAGCCTCCGTCATGATGGCCTCCAAAACTCCTCTGACATCGAATCTGTCAAGAAACAACCCTCTGTTAATGTTATCCCTAGCAAGCTCCATGATACAGAGGCACCTAGGCAGCACATCCTGGGCATGATCCCTCCTCGCCTGCTCCTCCTCTCGGATCTCCTGATGAACCGTCCTGGATGGTTCCCCTGGAGCCCATTGTATCATGTATGGATGAAACACCTTGAAGAACCACAACATGTAACCGTACACGTAACTCCAGTCGTCTAGAGCCACGATACTCCTGGCCTCCTCAAGTACGAGATGATTCTCAAAACCATCAAAATTCTCATTCATCTCCTTCCTCTTCACTATCAGAGGGGCAGATAAAATAGGATGTCGAGGAATGGTCTGTGTATTCCCGAACTGATGCATCACTCGCTCAGGCATATAAGCAGTAGTCTTCCGAGTACCGCATGCCAACCAACATGTAAATAGAGAAACATCATTAAATGGTATCGTCTCACGGTGGTCGGCGTAGGCACTGAAGTGGATGTCCTCATGCACTATCCAGTCCAGGTAAACTTGATACAGTAGTGTCGTCTGGTTGCCTCTGAGCGGATCGTATGCACATGCACGAGGCATCTGCTCAGTATAACCCTCAACAAATTACCATCCTAAAATTTGTGGGAAGTGTTGTAGGATCCATCCCTGAAATATCAAAATTAAACCAATTAGATTCAAAATCAAAATAATTAAAAAAGGAAGCTAAGAGAAATATTTTATATCGTCATAAGAGACATACTGCCGGTTATCTGCCTCGTCTTCCACTTAGTCGCCTCAGTCAAATTGGTATACAAGTAAACCAAGCAGGAAGCCCCTCAGTTCCACCCACTAACATGCTCTAAATCAGCAAAGAACCTAAGGTACGTGATGTCAATGTAGGTGGCACTGGTGTCCACAAAGATCTGGGTGCTAACACGATACAAGAGGTATGCTCTCATGGCATACCCCCTGTGAAGGGTAACCTGTAACACCCCCTTCTATTTACCCGCGTTTTATAAATAATAATCAGAGTATTTAATCAAAATCCAAGAGGCGTCACAATTTTAAATATTGTAAATCATCAATGCAGTTGTCATGCTTTCACTGAAGAAGACTTATTAAATAAATAAGGCAACAGTTATGTTTAACAGCGGAAATGTAACATAACCAAAAATTCTGAATACAACATTCACAGTATTCCAGAACAATAAACTAAAACATGAATCAAAACATTAAAGAATTCCAGGATATTTAATCAAGACACAATTCTAAACTAGTATGAAAATATCCGTTTAAAGGATTCAAACAACCGTTTCCCTAGTGTTACATCTACCAGAGCACGACACTGACACGCGGACTAATTAACTGACTCAATGCTAGAGCTATCCTCACCAACTCCAAGCAGCTAATCACTTCGGATCTGAAAATGTTGAGTAAGGGTGAGATCTCAATTCAATATAACATGCATTATACGTTTTTAGAACACAACAGAATAATCAGATGCGTTAATTTATAAATCTAGCACAAATCATAGTCAATTCACCAGGCAATCCACACAATGAACATGTATATAATCAAACAATGGAAATTGCAACACTGGAAACCATCCTAGCATGTTACAATCCCATATGCAATGCAGACTCTATGCATGTGGTACCAAAACGTGAACCGAGTTCACACACACCGCTCCGTTTACATGTGGAAAGACGGTGTAAATTCATGATTCACCCATAGCTATTGGGTCAAGAATCCAGCCTCACTACCTCAACCTCCGGGTAAGTCTATTGGCTCAACCAGTTCACTTCCGCACAATGGGAATGAACCATAATCAACAAATGCGTATGCATGCGTCATCAAAAGCATGCAACATTAATTCTCAGATCATGATATCAACATATATCACACAATGCCAGTTCATCAATGTATCACATTCAACCATAATGAATATCAAGATACAACATAGGAAGCATTAATATTTCATCCGGTAACTTAGACCAATGGTAATAGTTCTCCAATATCATTAACTACTCACTCTTTTCAAAAATCGGGAGCTCGATCATTTTTGAAATAATTTTAGCAAAGTAGTATTTTTCTCTTTTCAAAAGGTAGTATTTTAAATTTAGAAAATAACGCCGAAAACGGAACTCGAATCGGAGTTACGGTTTAGAAAATATGAAGTTTTAAAGTTTTAGAAGTTTTTGGAAAAATACACATGGAACCCGGTTCCTACATACAGAACCGGTTCTGAAGTTAAAAATATCTCGCTCCCTGGTTTTTGTATGGGAACCCGGTTCCTACCTATACAGGAACCGGTTCCTGAGCCTAATTTTCCCAGTTTTGCCAATTTTAACACTGGGAACTCGGTTCCTCCCCACAGGAAACCGGTTCCCACGACCTGTAACAGTGTTTTCTGCAACTTTTGACAGCATTTTGCATCCATTATTATTTCCAAACTTTCCAATACGATTTGGTACATTAGGAACACCATTTCATCATCATTTCACACTATTATAACATCAAACAACATGGTTTATTCATCCCTATCAATTATCTGACATACTTATGATCCTAATCCCAACACCGACACAAAATAGGGTTTATTCCTATAACTCATAATCATCATAATTCAAACTCTCTAACATACCCAATTATCCCTATGATTCCCAAAACCCATAAAGCATATTAATCGATCGAAACCACCCCTTACCTCGCGATGATTCTTCGATTTCTCTCGGCGTCAGCTTTCCTCTCTTTTCCTCTTCTCTCCAATTCTACGTGAAAGCAGTTTCTCCAAAAAAACCTATTTTTCCTTTCTTTTCCTTTTTATATTCCTTTTAATGTTCCTTTATTTTTCCAAATAAAATGAAATAATAATAATTAGTAAAGTAGAGTAATTTACTCCTCATACCCACTAATTATTCCTACACCTCCAATCCTTTCTTTATTAAATGACCAAATTAATCCAACTACTATTAATACTTAAGACTTCATTTAATTAAATAATTAAATCCTAACTTATTTAATATTTAAATTAAATCGGGGTGTCACATAACCTGCTCGGGATCACCATCAGCAACAGTAGCACGTGCAAGCTCATATGTAAAAAACTGCTTCAGCCAACTATATCTCACGTAGCTACCACGTGTCTTATCAACCTCCTCCAGAGCCTTCTCCACGATAACTCGCAGCCTCTCAACCAACAGATCAATCTCCTCCTCTTTCTCCAACTTCAGGTGATCCAGAAACCGCCCTCTGACCGGCATGTGAAGCAGACAAGTGACGTCGTCCAATGTAATCGTCATCTCTCTGTGTGGTAGATGAAGCGAAGACGTCTCCTCGTGCCACCTCTTTACAAAAGTGTTGGTTATCCCCCAGTTGACCACGCTATATCCACAGAGGTTCAAATCTCCCAATCCTGTAATGCATAGTAGATCATCAAACCATGGCTCGAGAGGGGGAGTTAGCTTGCTGATCTTCCTCTCATGGCTTATGACCTTCAGTGTATCGCGATCCTGCAAGAAAAAATTCACTGTTAGAATTCATAATATTATTCATGACATAATTAATAATTGTAAAATAAATGTAAATTTCACATCTCTCAATCCCATATGCCACATGGATGGGGTAAAGAGCGAGCGCAGATAAATCAAAAGGTCCCCCTCTAAAGACCTGAGGAACCTGTGGTACCGCCTCTGCTGTTAATGCCTCTGCTGGCACTGGTGCCTCTGGTGCCACTGGTACCTCGGGTGGCACTAGTACCTCTGGTGCCACTGGTACCTCGTGTGGCACTGGTACCTCAGGTATTGGGGGTGTAGGATCAAGTTTCACCTCAGATGGCCCCGCCTGTGAAGTAGATGGGGATCCCGTCTTAAAAACCCGTAGTGGTGAGGATGGTGAGGATGCGAGTCTGGTAGGACGGAGGCGGGGAGAGATGGACTGGAGACTCCCGTCTACTACGGGAGGAAGTAGTAGAAGGTGTAGAATCGGAATTAGTAGAATGTGCCTTGGACATAGCCAGTCCAGATGTCGAAACAGCCCGTGTGGCCTGACTCCTCTCTCTCCGCACATAAGCATGTTGTGCAACCCGACCATGCCTCAAACGTGATGGTCTCTCAAACATATCTCCTGTAGATGTAAGAATGAAACGTTATCATATGGCTTACAGAGGAAAAAAATTTAAAAAAAACAATGCCGAAAGAAACCGAAAATAATCTTTTCGTTTTGTTATAGAGGAAAAAAATGAAAAACAACAATGCAGAAAGATATCGAAAATCAACTTCTGGTTTTGTTCATGCCATGAAACCGAAAATAAACTTCCGGTTTCTTCTAGAAAACAAAGCTTCGTACAACCCACCTCAACATCCCAAATGTGTTAACAAACATGGATTGATCATCAAAAACAATTTAGAAACAGTTATATAATGACTCCTAATGCTATAAATTGTAAAAAAACAACACATTTAAAACCCTATTTCATTAATTTCAATAGAAATTACATAAACTCTAAAAATATGTTAAATCACTTAATTGATTGATTAAAGATGGTTGTTGCTTACTTGATTCCGTTAGTTGTTGTATTTATGCAATGGTTGATGGTTTGTGTTGGTTGTTTGAGGAAAAATTGAATTTTGAAAGAAATGGTAGAAGAGAGTGATTGAGAGAGTTTGAGTTTGTTTTTTCAAAAGTTTTCTATTATGGGGACGGGAAAGGTTTTGGCGCCCTTTAAATGCATCCAGGAATCGGAAATATACTTACGGTTTGGAATTGGAGGTATACCTCCAATTTATACCAAACCATTTTCAAAGAGATTTGCATGGTATAGGGTGCGAACCGGAAGTATATTTCCGGTTTCTAGGGGCAGTAGTGGAATTTCACGTGGTGCGCTAGAAGACTATGGGGTGGGTTAAAAAATTCACTAATTTAATATGTAAGTTTAGATTTCATGTGATAGACGTTTTATATATTGAATATTGTAAGATTCAAGAAATCACATCTTTAAATTTCTTTTTTCACCACAACAAGAAGTATGATATATAGTTAAGGTTGTTAAAATCTCGATTTAAAACCTAAACTCTATAGATTTCACGTTTCTAGGTCAACATTTCGTTTTAAATCGTAGGTAAAAATCTTTTTATGTAAAATCGTATTATGGGACGAATTTAAATGATTTAAATCGCTATGAAATCAGTGAAATCGTGTAAAGGCGTTCGATTTTACTCTTTGACCCGATTTTACATTTTTTGTCAAATTTTAAAAAATATGTTTTGTATATTTCTCCCATGAAAACTTCTTTCGTGCTTTTTAGTTTTATTCACATTTCTATCTTAGTTATAGTATTGAAGAACCTTTTTCATCTAGATATAAATGTAATCAAATTGAATATGAACTCACTTATGAAGATGATGTTGTAAATGAATTGAACTGATGAAGATGAAAACACTTGTTTTTGTGAACTTTAAAAACTTATGAAACTCTTATTTTTTTATATAATCTTTTGGATGTTATTTTTTATGATTTGGTGGATACTTTTTATAAATTTAATATTATTTTAATATGAGGTAAAATCCATGAATTTACGTTTCGATTTTACCTAAACAAAACGAGTTAAGATAAAAACTTAATTCAGACAACCTTACATATATTGATAGAGAAAATACGTCGTTGTATGTTGTATGTCTACTTCGTAGATAAATGTTATGTTTGTCGTGCAACACTGTTAACTATGAGTTTACTCACAAGCGATGTTAGGAAAGAAGATTTAGGTAATCTCGATAATGGTAATACTGATGCTACTTCTTCTAATGGTAATGTTGAGTCGGTCCTGCTATTCCCCTGCGGCACCGCAACAGATGAATAACCCCCTCAATTTCACATTTCATGTTTCTACTGATTCGGAGTCTCATGTTTCTGTTTTCGTTCCGTCTACTCAACACAGTCTTGACATTGTGCAGGTAGAGTATGAAGTTGATGTTGCAGTCATCAAAGACAAAACATTTTGTGGAATTCTTGGGCTGTTTTGGCAGATGAGCTAGAAGAGGATAGGAGTACTGATTTGGTTCATAACAATGGCAATGGTGTTTTTTCTGCAGCAGTAACTAACCTTAAGAAGAACAAAAAACTTCCTAATTCCAATTAGAAGTATGGTACTATGTCCCAAACAGGCCTCAAGAATATTACATTATGAAGTGTGTATATTGGAATGTTAGGGGAATAACTAAACCTCCATCAAGATTAGCTATCAAAAGGCTTTTGATTCTTCACAAGCCTAACTTCTTTTTCATTTTTGAACCTAAGATAATGTATGATAAGCTTCCTTGCAATTGGTTTCTCAAGCCTGGGTATAAATACTTTGCTTGTAATAACTCTCCCTAACCCTCTCTTTGGTTGTCCTATGTTTGTCCTTGGTTGAAAGCTTCAGTTGCTCATAGCTGCCTTGAAAAATTGGAACCATAATTCTTGGAAATGATACAATAATTCTTGCTGAAGACAAGCTTTCTCTTCCTCTCGACTTGGATGACTGTTTTTGGAGAAAAATCTAGAGTGAAGTGACATCTAAACTATTATAAAAAATGAGACAAATATTTATTATTAATAATTAATAATTATTAAATTAAACACATGAAAAATATTTGTCAATGATACATGAAAAATCACGGGACATAAGACACATATTTTTCATTGATAAGTATAAAAAAACTCAAAATCAAATATTTAATTAATCAAATATATTATTTATTTCATACTTTACTAATATTGAACATTAAAAATATTTATAAGAAACTTTTGTTATCCCGTGCTGTAGCAGAGATACTAATCTAGTACTACATTGTAACATCACTCCTCCAAGTATGAGAAATTGATCCCTATTCTTTCTTCAGTGTTTTCTATTGCTTGATTCTCACTTGATAATAGTGACAAAAAGTACTTGGTATTTACTTTATGAAAATGAGAGTGACTGAATAGTAAGTAATTGGTAGTAAAAATAAAACCAGTCATTCATATTATAATCACTCATGACTTATCAATGATCGCTTTAGCGAAGTTCTGTTCATATTAAAATGACAATTTCTTGTTGCCTCCTGTCCCGTAAATGCAAGTGGCAAGTTGACACCTTGCAGAACCATTCTGTAAATCCAATAAATTCAACTATGATTACATGCAAATAAAACTCAAAAGTAGGTAATATGACTAGAGAACTATCCTATTGCATTGGTTGAAACACACTTAATGCTTCATTTCTATGATGGTGTACCACTACACTATCAATCATGATATTCTAGATCATCAACTCTTTTCCAAATTATCAAAATCTTCACCAAACCTCTCAAGCACGAAGACTTTGTTAAGTTAAGATATTTACTTGGAATATCTATAAGGTGATTTATAGCTATTAATTTAAGTTTGTGGTGTCAAAATAGTGATAGTTGATTTAAGAATGTCATTTATATAAATAGAGGTGATGTATTGGATTAAATTTTTATCAAATCAAAACTCATAAACTCTCCATAATGCAAATAGCCTTCCTTTAAAAATAAAAAATACTGTACTTAACAGTATGTACAGTATATTTAACAAATAGTCTTCCCCAATAGCATTCCTATACGTCATACTTCCTTCACCTATCCAAAACTTCCTTCCAACAATTCAGTTTTTTTTGTTGTTCTCTTCCGGCAATGGTTGCAACTGAATCAGAAGCAGATTGAAATCGCGTTCCCTCGACGATTTCGTTCCCGCCACTCGTTGAAAATGGAGAAACTTGTGACTCTGAAGAGCAATAAGGTTAGCAATCACATACCTGACGATGCTTCGCTCTCCATTCTATCAAAACTATATATAAAATCTTTCAAGAGATTTGAATGTGTGTGTAAACAATGGTCACTCTTATTTCAAAACCCTTATTTAATCAATATCTTCCGCAATCATATCATACATAAAAATCATGATGATGATGATGTATCTCTCATATTACAACTTGGTATACGACTTAGTCCCGCAGTTATCGCAGCTACTCGCGGACCCACATGCTGCACCAATTTGTATTTCGTTTCTGGGGACAGATTTGAGAAGAAACTCAAACTCAATTTTTCACTTCCCTCTCAAGTCCTTGGCTCATCTATTAATATTATTGGGTCTACAAGTATCAATGGCACTCTTTCTCTCTCTACTTTCTTTAATGATGAGAAACATGTTGTATTGTGGAATCCAACTACCGACGAATTAAATGTCATTCCTCCTAGCCCCGTTGAGTCCTCACCTTACCGATCGTTTATGGTTTTTGTTGATGGATTTGGTTATGATCATCTTAATAATGACTATAAGTTGATCCAGTACGTGGAATTTGACAGTCTAACTTACTATGAATTTGAGTTTGGGGCATATCATGGGATGATCCTTTATATATAAATGTATCCCTGGAGCCCTTATGGGAGATATATAGTCTAAAAGCAACTCTTGGAAGAAATTTGATGTTGACATGTCTACGGTGCTGCGCCTAATTGGGGAAAGATCTTATCCGACTCTACCGGATGGAATGTGTCATTGGTGGGATAAAATTGAAAAAGACAATGATGGATCATATTTTGTTTCATTTGATGTGAGCAATGAGGTGTGTTTTAAGAAACCCATGCCCTTAGACATCGATGATACTTCAGTGAAGAGGCATTTGGTGATGTTAAATGAGTCCATTGGTTTGATCTCATATAGCCACGAGACGGACACTCTTCACATATCATTTTTAGGTGAAATTGGGGTAAAAGAATCATGGACTAACCTTTTCATTATTGGGTCATTGTCTTGCATTGACCATCCCGTCGAAGCAGGGAGGAATGGTGACATATTCTTAATAAAAAAAGACGGAGAACTAGCCTGTTTTAATTTGGATACTCAGACGATTACAAAGCTTGGTGTAGAGGGAGGCCTAAGTCGAATGGTAATTTATAAAAGAAGCCTTCTTTCGATAAGAGGAATAAATAAATAATTGTTATTGTTTTGTTTTCACCCAAGAGGTCTATTTAGAGCTTCTTGGAATTTTACGTTGTATGCGAAGTGGCTTGTCAATTGCGCATATCATATTTGTCATCAATTACATGATAGATTAAGAAACCATTTGGTAATATGAATTTTCCTT
The DNA here is from genome assembly GCA_021764765.1 of Vicia sativa. Classification (NCBI taxonomy): domain Eukaryota; kingdom Viridiplantae; phylum Streptophyta; class Magnoliopsida; order Fabales; family Fabaceae; genus Vicia; species Vicia sativa. The sequence goes on along the minus strand of CM038794.1, from coordinate 54,670,876 downwards.
TATCAATTTTATTTTGAAAATTTTCTCTTTATATTCGCATATTCATGTGATTTGCATTTCCATTGTAACTTGTAACAATGATCTTTTTCCCTTACTGAATGACCTACAATTGTAACATGTAACTTCAAAATGTTGATACTCAAATGAGAAAATATCTCTGTTTGAAATTTGTCTTTCGTTACCCTGAGTTTTTTGTGGGAATGACATGGTATATCAGACGTTGGTTTATTTAACTCGTGTTATCTTCCATTAATTATCATCAGTCATTATCTTGTGTGGTGGAGCATGTGGATTATTTTGTGTTTGTAATGTATAATGGTTGGAAGATGTTAGCGTCTTTCATAGAAAAATTAGATTTTGTTGTGGGTTTATAGAAGGTCTAACAAGATTGAGGTTAGTATAAATAAGAGAAGACTTTGCAATGAAGTAAAAGACGTTCAGTTCAAGAGACATTTCATGGTGTATTTCTGTTTTTATCAAATATCAAACTCTTTCATCTACCTATAAGGATGGGATTTTGTTGCACTTTTCCGCCATATCTCTCTTTATCTTTTTGCAATTTATGGACTTGTGCTTGTAACTCCTGCAATTTTTGCATCACTTCTTGATTACTAGGATTTATTTTCCTTGGATGCTTATACAAAGAGGTTGGAGTCACACCATGACCTTTATCCCTCACCTGACCGGGATACTCAACAACATTTAGTGCTCGACTAAGTATGCTCATGTTATCCTGGTCTTCACCTGTGGATACCGATTGCGATAAGGTTTCCTGTAATTCATTTACATATAGAAAATTATTAGTGGAGGTAAAAAAATTAATTATATATTAATAAGCATTTGATTTAATTAAAGACACAATGTTATACTTACACATTCATCATAAATATGTTGAACATCAAGATTAACAACTCGATCCTTGCCACACGAGCTTCCTTCCACAAAACATGTGTTAGAAGTGATGTTTCGCCACTTTTCGTCTCGTCTAACTACGCATTGACACAAATAATAAGATCATCAATTATAACACATTGAGACAATTAATAAGATTGTAGCATTTATATTTACTTACAATTTTTCCTGTAAGCGTGCATATCCCATACGCCCTTTTTTGTATGGATACATGGGTTTTGATGCTCTCTCACGATTTTTGGCACTCACTTTCTTGAAATTCTCGTCTCTTCTTTGGCCTACAAAAGCAACTCATTCTTTAGGTGTAATGAAGCTCTCATACTTCATTGGACGTTCCGGATCCTCTTCAATAAAATTTCCTTCCTCATCCTTAAGATACTTGTTTGTTAAAAAAGCTTTCCGTCCTCTGTGTCTTTTTCCGGCCAAACCAAGTATATAGTTTTTACGGGTATCTTCAATGTTAAAAGACCTCTACGAAAAAACATACGCATAAAGTGTGTTAGTATAAGTAATTTAAACACATTATCGTCAAGATAAAGCAAATAACAACAACCATATATGGTAACTTTATCTCAGTCCAAATTTTCTCTTTACCCTAAGCCAACTCTTCTCTTTTCCATCTAGGAGTGGTGATTGGAATGTGTGTACGAACAAGTGTATCAATGTAGCTTGTCAACTTTGCAGCATTAGACCCAATTAGTTGGTCCTCATTATTCCAATCTACATTATATGTTACTCCTCTATCTCTATCACGAATGATTCCCCTCGTAATAGTTATGCCTCGTGTAATATCTTTTTCTGAAGTATCATCTGGAGCATTTGCATCTTGTGAGTTTTTTTTATTACTAGCCATTTGACCTATAACAAAGAAAGAAAAAAAATGAAATGACAAATATAAAAATCCATAATCAATAATCCATATATATATATATATATATATATATATATATATATATATATATATATATATATATATATATATATATATATAAAATGACATATATTTGAATTTTATTGAATGATGTAGGCTATAATTTTACTATTACCTTTTTCACTAATGTCTCTTTCTTTTCTTGGTAGGAATATGTTATACTCGTCTCTTAACAACGCGGACGGTTGGATTGATCAAAATACCCTCATTATGATCATTTATAATACATGATTCATTCTCATTTTGATCATTTATGATAATTCAATGTCAACACCAATATCACCTTGAACTTTTTATTGGATTTAAATTTGTTTTAGAAGATGATAGATATGTAGATAAAAGTATAGAAATTTTTTAAATTATTAAGTTGTAAAAAGTTAAGTAGAACACTCTTGTACCTTAAAACTTAGTTGAATACCAATAAATAATATTATTGTAATGTCACATCATTTTTTATAATTATTTTAATTTTAAATAAATCAAATTTTAAATCAATTTACATTAAATATATCGATACCAAATTATTTAGCATGTGTACTTAAGAATTTATAAAAAATTAATTATCCATATATTTAATTATGATGGTGATGTTGATTATTTGTATCTAAATTTGTTTAAAGTAAAATTGAGGACTAAAAACACGGTTTTGAAATAGGAATCCAAAGTTTAAAATAACTAAATAAGGTTAAAAAATGCATTTAAGTCTTAATTTAAATAATGAAATGATTTTTAATTTTTTAAAAATTAGAAATATTTAAATACATTATAGAAACATATTTAAATAATGAAATAATATTTTAATTATTTTAAAAAATTATAATAGTTGAATTGGAGAAACTAATTTTATACTAAATCTTTTAATTAAGTGTTGCTACATTACTCTAAAACCAGTACTTTTACCATGTCGATCTGCGTGTTTAGGTAGAATTTTAGTTTAATTTTAGCTAAAATGTGTATTCTGTTTTAATATATTAAAGATAACAAAATGAAAACAAAAGAACTTAAAGAGGCTAATGTTGTAAAATTCAAAAAAGAAAAATTCAATTTCAAAAGTGGAAGACTAAAGCTGAATTATTTTGGGATAATATATATTAAATAAAGAATAAAATTTAAAAAAAGAAACTTTATATGTCATTTGAGTTTATTTTTTAATTTTGGGATAAAAGTATACATTAAATAAATAATAAAATTAAAAGAAGAAACTATATCAAAACATTATATGTCATTTATATATGGTTAAAGATCATATATATTATGCCTTCAAAACAAAAGATCATAATATTATCATATGAGCTATTTGTGTAATTGTGTTAAATAATATTAAATAGATAAAATAATAATAGACAGAATATAATTTATTTCCTTTTTTCTTTCAATTTTTTCTTTCGTTCAATTTTAGAAACGCGTCTTCAAGTTTCTTCTATAAATAATTTCGACTTTAAATACCCTTCAAACCCTAATATTTGATTCACACATTTTCTCAATTCTTCACAACTTTCTCGGTTGAATCTTCTTCATCTTTCAACTATGACTTCTTACACCGTTGTTTTGATGCTAGTTGTTACATTGTTGGTTAGTTTCACCGTTGCTCAGTCTCCACCACCAGTTGTCACTCCTCCTGTCCCTAGCGCTTCATCTCCTTCACCATCCACTGTCATCGCACCACCTCCTGCTGTCACCACTCCACCGCCGATCCCAAAGTCTCCCGCTAAAGCACCCTCGCCGTCCAAAAGCAGTGTTGCCGCTTTGAACGGATTCACTGTTTCTGGATTCGCGGCTGTTGTTATCTTTGCTGCTGCTTTCATGATGTAGAACTAGAGAGTAGAGAGTTTTACTCTTTTGCGTTTTAGTTTGATTTATTTTGTTTTAGTTACAAATTTACATTGATCTAAACTTTTTAACTTATTTTCATTTGTTTCTGTGAGATATTTCGATTCGATCATTTTCTGTAATCTACTTAATATTACTTAATATTTTAATAAATGATGTAATAACTTTCCGTTATTTTCTTCAACTATTATTTATATTATTTGCAATGTCTTTGTTGTATAAATTATTTGTATCTATGTTTCGTTAACTATTTACGTGCTAAAATTAAAGATATATGATTTGAAGCTAGGTTCTGTCTTTTGATTCAGTTAGAAAATATATTCTGGTCCCAATAAAATAAAATTAGTCTAAATCAATTATTTCTCACATACTAAATGTGTGTCTGTATTGATTTTTAAAAATTTCGGAATCAATTTTAGATGTGTAAAATTGATTATGAATAATATTGAGATGTTTGTTTTATTAAAAATATAATTGATTCATCCTTCAGAATTGATTGTAATAGTTAAAAATTTTGGATGATTTTTACGCTAAAATTTATTATTTAATTCACTTTTACATAAATATATCCAAATATAAATTAATTATGCTGAGCTCAATTCTATTAAAATCAATTCTATCAAATTTAATTTTGCTAGAATCAAACGTAAATTCTAATACCTAATTTGATTATTTGATTGAAGGCATGATATTAAATAGTTAAAAAATTAATTATTTTAAATATTTAAATTAGTCCTAGAAAATGTATTTAAATATTTTTCTATAATGTAATTAAAATAAGACCTACGAATATCTCTTGAATATCTCTTTAAAAAAGCATTTTTATCTATTGTTTAATTAAAATATTTGTAAAAGTAAAATTTCTAACTAAAAGAAAAATTATCAATTTTAGAGAATCAAGACCTACGAATAAGTGTGTCATAATTATTTTGTAATTAATAATAATTAATCGTTAAAGGTGAATTGTAAAAATATAAAAAACTATGTAAGTGAAAATTAAATAAGGAACACTTATGAAGTGTTTCAGAAGACAGTTTCTATTTTAAATTTGGAAATATGCAACGCTTCTGAACTGTTGTCGTAGGTGAAACAGTGTACCTGTTGATAAAAAGTGTTGTTGTAGGCGAAACAGTGTAATATTTGGTAAAAGTGTTGTTGAAAGCGTTTGTTTCATTAAGGATCGCAATTTTATTAAACAACATCAATTTGACTTATAAATTGAGCATTGTAGGTTCATAAAAAAACACAAAAATGTACATCTTCTTCACTGAAAATTTCAGATACTCTTTACTACATTTGAGTTTTCATCGATCTTGCACAAACTCGATAAAAGGTTGAATTATTTTGGCTATTCCTGCGTAGAAACTCTAAGACAATTTGAGAGTGATTGAAATACTATAAGAAAAATGATCTTAAGACTTATAAGGAAGCATTAGCTTCAAAGGATGTCTCCTTTTGAAATAATGATATCTAAGACGAAGTAGATTCAAATATGTTATCATATCAACACTTTGTAGAACCATGTCACGTATCCCTCAACATAGTGCCAACTGTTGGTTGCCTGTATCGTCCGACCCTCCTCAGGCACCATATGATTCTCCCAATCCTGGAAGATGCCATCGAGTTCTCGGCGGACAATGGTGTCAGGAGCAGCCTAAAAAGGAGATTTGGGTATGGTCCGCACATAGCCAAATTGCCGCATCCATCGCTCCAAAAGATATCTGACCATAGTGTTGGTCTCACATGCCAGCCACCTGAGTACAGTGAGACGGACTCGAACTGGATAATCAGTTGGTGATCCTCGAACGACGTCCATTGGATGTCATCATGGACAATCCTATCCAGATATGCTCAGAAAGGCAACATAGTTTGGTTCCCTCTGTGGGGGGCATACCAAGCATCCCTCGGCATGTACTCACTATAATCTAGAGCATAATCGAAACCATGGATGCGGTGGAAGTGAAAAATGATCCAGCCCTAAAAAAATGAATAAGATTCATGTAAGAACAACTAAGTTATTAATAGTAAATTAAATTTAATAGTTGGAATGATAATTACCGTCCGTAGGTAATCGAGCCTATCAATTTTCGTGTCCTCCAGTTAGAGGTTTCATTCCGATTTTGGTATAGGTTACCAAACAGCCCCCTAGTTCCATTCCCTCACCCTATCCAAATCCATGAAGTACTTGAGGTATGTTACATCCACGTAGTTGGCGCTTTTGTCCATAAAAATGGACGTGCCAACCAAGAACATGAAGTAGCACCTCAGAGCACACTGACGACGATAAGGAACAAAGAAGTCTCCTCCCTCTGACTGGGAATCAACTGTCGTAGAGAGGTGCTGGTGATATAGCGTATTAAGGGTGATGCAACTCAGATATCTTCCACGCGTGGTTCACGCACTTTAGTGGCTAGCGTTCATGTAAAGATAAATAATTAATATTAATTTTTACATATTAGTGCCTAAATCATTAAAATGAAAACTGTAACAAAAATTAGTATACTTGTCCCTTTGAAATATATCGAGCGAAATGATTGGTGTAATAGATCAAGAGGGCGGTGTCAGACGACCCTCTAGCAAATCTCACATTAGTCTCCTCCTCGGCTTCTGAAACATCAACCATTTTGGGTTCTAGAACCTGAACTCGCTCGGGTTCCTCCTCCTCCTCGTAATCCCTAGACGAGGACGCATGTGAAAGGCGGCTCCTCAGAGCAGCAGTCGATGTTCCCTCAACTTCTTCTCGTGGTACCCGACCGCATCCTCGTCGCCTCGTAGTCTGCTCGTCTCTCTCGTCGAACAGATGCAGTTTGGTTGGACCTACCAAGTCTTAATCTTTTGTGGTTTTATGTCATTTTTCTGTAAAAACAAATAATCGCTAATCAAATCAAAGGTAAGCGGAAGAACAAGAACATGTTTGAAAATTTTTTAAAAAAAACTCAGGTCTATTTTCGGAGACGCATCTCTGAAACTCCTCAAAGGGGTTTTCAGAGATGTATCTCTGAAAAACCTGTGATATCCATTACCAAAACTTCAACCTAACAACACCATTCTTACACCAAAATCCAATTTTTACACATAAAAGCAAGATTTTTACAATTTATACATAATCTAATCAACTTAAAATAGAAATGTAAAGATTAAAAGGATTAGAGAACTTACTCAAATTTGAGTTTTTAGAGTTGTTGAAATGAGTTGTAACAAGTGCATATGAGTAGGCAAACTTGTATGAGTTTTGAAAGTATAGATTTTGTAGATTTTTGGGGTGTTTGAGAGTTAGAATTCCGGAGGAAATAAGAATGAGGGGTGATTGTTCGTATTTGTTACTGTAATAGCCTAATTTTGAGATGTATCTCTGAAACACCCTTGATTTTTTTTTAAAAAAAAAATGTTATAGCAATACATCTCTAAAAATACCCCAAAAAAATAAATTATGGTGCGTTTGAAAATGCATCTTTAAATTTTAGGAGTAAAAACGTAATTTTGATAGAAGTGGCTTTTGCCAGGATGTGAAAAAAAAAATTCCCTTTGATTTTTGGAGTTTGTATGTGTCTTTGATAAAGTCCCTTACTTTGATAAAAAGACAAGGGACATCAAGAGAAAGGGTCAGTGTGTAGATACCCAGTATTAGTGGTGGCTTCCAACTAGAAGAAGATGAACAAAATCCTTATTTCATTTTGCGGCATGGTAAACTATTTTTTTCTGATTCTATATTGTGCCAAGTGTTTTTTGTTTTTCTTATATAGATAATTTGAACAAATACAACAAGCACAAAGCTTACAAAGAAAAACAAAAATGTTTGTGAGGTTGAGGCTCACTGTTAGAGCTGTCAAAATGGGTTATCCGATTTATTTAGGGTCGATCTTTATGGGTTTGGGTTTTTTAAGACTGGGCCAAAAAATCCTATTATAATATAGGTCTCAAAATTACTACTCGAGTTCGGTCCTAGATGGGCTTCGGGCTACTCGATCCTAAATGAGCTTTTTTTAAATAAAAAAATTAAAGTAAAAAATCCATAATTTTGACTATAAATAAAATAAAAAATTATATTATTCTAAATATAATACATTTTTAAGTACTATATTATCTTTTACAAATATTATAATGTGTTTTTAAATACAATATATGTCTAAATCATAAAAAATAATGCTCAAAATATTTAACATAAGAGAAACTAATCGAATACGAGAAAAAAAATGTTGATTATATTAATGTATAATATTTAAAAGAGAAAGATTGAATAAAACAGAGACTTTGTCTGGTGAAGTGAGAAAAATTAATGTGTTATTTTGAAGTAACATAATATAATAATTAATATGATTTTTAAAATTTTGTAGCAATCCGGGTCTAATGGGCTACCCACGGCCCATAAGGGCTAGCTCTAATGGGTAGCGGGATTTTTAGGGCTGGACAAAAAAGACCCTTAAAAATATGGGCTCTAATTTGAAGGCCCAATCCCTATGATTTTTCGGGCCGGGCCATATGGGCTAGCCCATTTTGATAGCTCTACTCACGATATGAAGTTAAGGCTCCCCACCACTAATGCTTCTATTTTGGTTGTTTGGCATTCAACAAGTTAGACTATCCTCTCTTCACACATTATGTTCCTTTTCCATTCGGTAAAGGAGATGAAGATCATCAATTTATTCGGGACAACTTACTAAAGATTTGAAGGACCACAAAGAATCATACATGATTTATATGGAAAATAAAATTATTTTTTGATGCAATCCATGAATCTCTTGTTCTTCGCATTAATGAATTTATGTGATTAAACATGTTTTGAATGTAACATTTCCTTAATATTAATGATGTCAAATATATAAAATTTAAATATTCTAATATATGTTTAAGTTTTCAAAAATATTTCTCCATTTTCAATTTTAAAATAGGCTTTGTTTTTTAAATTGATTTTGTGTTGGGTGGTTCCGAAAATGTATTTTCATAAGATTAGTATAGGGTGGTTCCAAAAATGTATTTTCGTAAAATTAGGATAGGGTGGTTTCAAAAATGCATTGATAACACGAAATCGCATTATATATTTACTATGAAATTAACCCGTTTTATATCATATTGACCCGATTAATTCTCGAATATTCCGAGTTGGTTATGACTTTTTGCAGGTACCACATATCTCAGCTCAAACTAGAAGAAAACATGAAACATGCAAAGCTAGCAACAAAGAACAGAAGAAAAGACAAATCAAGAAATGCGATTTTCTTTGTTGTAACCACCGCACCACGACCGTAAGATGTTTCAAGAGCGCGTGACGTCCGTCACGCCTTGGACACGACCGTAACATGTTGACTTATGAAAAATGCTCGTAACGTCCCTGCCATGACCGTAACAAGCCTTATATCAGTTGTAAAACAAGTGCAGAACGTGGAAAAGCTCAAGCAGAGGAGTCAAAGACTCCTGATTTCACTCAACCACCCATGCAGCCACGATCAATCCCACGTTCCTATATTTCTGGAATTTTAAAGTGAAGCCCACGAAGCTTAAATCCCAACTGCCGGTTCACCATTCCTCTATAAATAGTTCAAACTTCGAAGTGAAAGACACATAGCATTTTAGAAATTAATTGTGCGGAAGCTCTGCCGAATTGAAAACCAGTTGTTTACTCGTTCTTATTTTTCCAGCATTTCGTATTTTTCCTTTGTTTATTTCACTGCCCAAATAACAATTCCCAACATTAGGAAATTGTTATTCTAGTTTAGGATTTATTTCAAGCTTCAGATTTCTTTTTACATTCCAAATTCCGAAGTCCGAATTTCCGATCTGTGGAAGAAGGATATAGGATACTGCTTATTTCAGGTTTTTAACATTACGATTGTATTACAGTTTATTTCAATTAATTAATTTGAGTTTTATTAATTATTTATAATGTCTGTCTTATTTTTCTTTATTTCTGTTTGCTGTGAATTTATTCCAATTGCCATGGCTAGCTAAACCTTTAGTGTCGGTATGGAATAGTAAGAGACAGTAGGTATCTGATCAAAACTTAAGCTAAAAACTTAATTAACTTAGGCTCTGGTTATAACTTTTATGCTTAAAAATAAAACCTTTTTGTTACGAAAGTAAGAGAAGTAAATAGGTTAGGATCGAGACCACGAAAGTGTGAGATTTTCACCGGATAGCTAAAGTTAGGCATTCGATTTAAATACAGTGAAAGCGCTTTAAAACGAATTAGAATTAATTAAGTTTTCAAAAAGTATTTTCTAAACACTTATATGCTAGCGAAAGCAGGCATAGGGCTTTAGACGTATAATCCGAGATAAGACCACGAAAGTGTGAGTTGAAGGTTTTTAGACTGATTATTTCTACAGAACAACTAAGTTAACCATCCTTATACGCTTAGGTTCGATTAGATCCCTTAAGTTCACTCTATTACATACCGACCGTTCCATTTATTATTAATTTAAAATCAATTAGTTTACTTTCCTTAACCTTCCTAAAACTAACCGTGACATTATTCGTCTTAGCTAAACTAGCATTACTTTCCCACACTAGAGTGATTACAAAGTCCCTGTGGATTCGACAATCTTTTATTACTACCGCGATAGGCTGTGCACTTGCAGTTAAGATACCGTTAGACACATTAGGTCGATCGCACATCATGCATCTCTGAAATTTCTCTTGATACATGCTTGAATTTCTACGGGTTCATATTAGCCTAGAATTTGTATAACTACGAGTCTCTCATTTCATATTTTTTACAAAATACATTACATCATAATGAACATCAATTGGCATGTCGCATTTTTCAACTTCAACGGGGTAGATCCTCCACTTGAATTTAAATTCATAGAGTACACCTCTTTTGAAGATTTGATATCAATATTGGAGATGCTCCTACAATACCCAGACAATAGAAGAATTATGAAGCTTAAGTATCGTTCACCCTCGATTGACAATGAAGAGAAGATTCAATTCAACAACTTTGAGTTGAAGACGAGTGCAGATTTAAAGATTATGTGGAATACATTTAACCGTTATGAAACAAAATATTTGATCGAGATGAATGCGACGATTGTGAGATCGATCAAAGATATTATGAAGATGTTGAAACATCCATCTTGATGTTTAAATGTAATGTTTGATTTATGTTAATGATTATCTATGTAATGTTTACTTTTTATGTTATCAATGTTGATTTATGTTTGTTTCTGCGTCTGTTTCATTTATGTATTTGTTTATGGTTTAGTAGGTTACAAAAATACACTTTCGTAAGATATATAGATATGCATTTCCAGATTAAATTCAGCCAAAAATAATGGGGTGTGACTAAAAAACAAATTAATTGAGTGTGTTTGAGGTGCGTTCGAAGATGGATTTCTGAATTCTAAGGGTAGTTTTGATTTATCACTAGGGTGGGAAAACAATCTTTAGGGTGTTGGAATAAGTTTGGTTCGTTGTTAAGGATCAAATTGTAGTTATTTTGTACATGATTTTGTGGTCCTTAACAATGTCTTTTTAATTAATTAGTATTATTTATTCTAGTATTTTGGTTTAATTAGGTTTTTATTTAGTTTTTGTTTAATATATATTATTTAACTTATTTCACTCTTAATTGTAGGAATTTATTGACTTATTCTCTCAAGCTTGGATTCAAGGGCACTTGAAGAGCTTTAGGGATGATTCTTTTTGAAGATATTTTTGGATGAAGGAAGCATGCTACAGGTCGCGCCTTTCAGCGTGTAGGGCTTAGCGGCGATGAATCGAAAAATGGCCACCCATGCTTTCACCTTTTGGCACCACCCATCACTTCATGACTTTTGGCTTGTAAAGAAAGAAAGAAACACTTCATCATGATTATCTTTTCATCTTTGTAAAAATCTAGGGCAAGAATTGAAAAGGAACACCATAGCTTTTCTTTCTTAAATCTTTGATTTTCATCATTTTCTACCAACAATCTTGAGAGCAAGCAACCATGGAAATGAGTGGCTAAACTCTTTTGTGTCAAGATTAGAGGTAGTTGATCTATATAGTATGTATTTATTTTAATCCATTTGTGTATGAACATGGTTGATGATTAATATAGTTGAATATCTTTGTTCTTCATCTTTATGCTTTGAGTTTTGCTTGGAAAAGAATACTTCAAAGTAGACCTAGGATATTCATCATCTAATGAACAAATGCTAGGAATAGATTTGTATGTTAGTGTTTACTAAATATTGAACTTAATGATTATCATGTTAATAGTTGTAGTGAGGAATCATGCAAGGATTAACATGATAACATCCAATCTTGGTGGGAATCTACAAGATTGAGAGGATATGTATTTATAAAAATCATCTACTATGTTCATCACTTAATTAATTGAATATGTATGAAACTAGATCAATGAAACTAATCTTGACATGCTTCCTTAATTTGAAAACAATCTCAAACTCTCTTAATCCAAACCATAACTCTCTTTGAAAGAATTAATTTAGTTATTTGGTTGGAAACTCATGTTTCTAGTAGATTAGATAACAAACCCCTTGGTTACAATATCTTAAAATACACTTTTCTATTGAAAGACTATAACATACACCAATCCCTATGGAATCGATAATTAAAAATACTTTGTTCGCGGAAAAAACCTACAACAAAATGGCGCCGTTGCCGTGGATTGGCGATTTATGTTGTTAGTATAGCAATAGTTGTGTATTTTAAGACTTTTTCTACTAATCTCTCTTTGTTTCTTTTGTGTGGCTAGACTTTTTCAGGAATTAGTTTATGCGGGGAAGTATTCCGTCGACCAACTCCTTTCGATCCGAAATTGAAAGGGCTAGAAGACTTAATAGTAGTGCTAAAAGAAGAAAAAAGACAAGCTAGGCAAATGCAAGAAAGAGAAGCATCTACTTCTTCAACACCACCCGTGTTTGGAGAAGTCACCACTATGGAGGAGAATCAACCACAACCACCACCACCACCACCACGGGGGTCGTGTGTCAATAGCCCTCGTCACAATGCTCAATTTGCTCGACAAGCAAATGCAAGGGTCGCGGAAATGAAAACGGGTTTGCTCCAACTTCTCTATGCAAGTCCATTTCATGGACATGATCATGAAGATCCTTACACTCACCTTACTAAGTTTTATGAGAACGCGGGAGCGGCCGGGGCTCCGGAAGACCAAGAAGAACAATACTTTCAAAGGCTCTTCCCTCATTCTCTAGTGGGGAAGGCAAAAGATTGGTATCTAGACCAATTGCAAGAAACCATGACAAATTGGAACGTTTTGGAGGAAAAGTTCCTTGAAAGATTTTTCCCTCAATCGCGTTTCATGGAGGCAAAGACCGCTATCTCGGTATTTTCACAAGGAGTAAACGAGCCTTTGAATCGGGCTTGGGAAAGGTACAAGTCTATGCTTAGGAAGTGTCCGAGCCATGGTTTTGACGAGCTCACCCAAATTCATATCTTCCGAAATGGTCTCCAACCGCAACACAAATTGTTGTTGGATGCCACGGCGGGGGGTTCTTTGATGGCAAAAACACCATATGAAGCAATCCAAATAATTGAGAAGATGGGTAGGAATGATCATCAAACTCAACATGATCAAGGAGGTGTACAAGTGAAACGGGGTTCTAGAAATTGGTTCGAGTCACGAAGCACTTGTGGCGCAAAACAAATTGTTTGAAACAAGTTGAAGAATTGACAAAACAAATGGCTAGACTCCTCAATAAATCATGGAGTTACAAGGAACATCAAGTAAGCAAGCTCACCAAACAGCTTGTTGTGAATTGTGCAAAGGAGATCATAAAACGGATTTTGTCCTCCAGAATGAGGAAGCTAACTATATGGCCAACCAAGGGGTACCAACAACGAGCTCCTTACCCTTATCCAAAAGGCCAAGGTTACCAACAAAGGGTAACCAAGGTTATCAAGGAGGGTGGAGACAAGATAACAATAATCAAGGAAGGCAAAATCCATATCAAACTCAAAATCAAAATCAAGCTCAACCGAAATCAACCTCAAAATCAAGTGAGATCTTCCAACATTCAAGACACTCTAGCTCAATTTATGCAAGCTTCTATGGCTAATCAAAAGACACGGGCATCTCAAGAACTTGGAAACTCAAGTGGGCAACTAGCTAAGCAACTTTCCGAACAAAGTGCTTCGACATCATTTTCCCAACTACGCAAACAAATCCTAAGGAGCATTGCAAAGCCATAACAACAAGTGGTAGAGTTTGTGATGAGAAAAGGAAGGTGGTTGAAAGAAAAGAAAAGTGAGAAGGATGAAGGTGGAGGAAGAGGTAGTTGAAAAGATGATGAGGTTGTGGTTGAAAAAATGATGATGTTGATGTGGAGGATGACTTAGTTGAAAATGAGGTGTTAGTTGAAAATGAAAAAGAGAATGGTGTAGTTGAAAAAGAAAGGGGAGAAAAGAAGAAAATGAAAAGGGAAAAAAAGGAAGTAACTTATCCATTGAGAAGCTTACCATATCCTCACCTTCCTTCTAAAAAGGATGATGCAAAGCACTATGCTCGGTTTATGGATATTTTTAAGCAATTGCAAATAAATATTCCATTTACCGAAGCATTAGAGCAAATTCCCAAATATGCAAAATTCATGAAGGATATCTTGACGAAAAAGAAGCGGTACACGGATCAAGAAACTATAATGGTGGATGCAAGTTGTAGTGCAATAATTCAACGCATTATTCCGAAGAAAGAAAGTGATCTGGGGCGTGTAACTTTGCCCGTTACCATTGGGGATGTATATGTCGGATAGGGATTAATTGATTTGGGATCAAGTATCAATATGATTCCATTATCCATTGTGAAGAGGTTGGGGGATATTGAATTAAAGTCTACAAAAATGACATTGCAATTGGCGGACAAGTCTATTACTCGCCCGCACGGTGTAGCTTTAGACTTGTTGGTGAAAGTGGACAAATTCTTTTTTCCGGTTGACTTTGTTGTGATAGACATGGAGGAAGATGTGGATGCACCTTTAATTCTTGGAAGTCCATTCATGAAGACGGCTAGGATGATGATTGACATTGATGATGGCTTAATGAAGGTGAGAGTTCAAGATGAAGAGAGTTGCTTTAATCTTTTTGAAGCAATGAAGCATCCAATGGATAAGAAAGATTATTTCAAGATTGACGTTATTGAGGAAGCAACACAAGAAGTGAATGATGATGATGATAGTCGAGATATTGAGGAGTGTTTGGAAGGAATGGAGATTTCCAAGGAAATACACCCATGGGAGGAAGAAGAAGTGGAAGTGTTGAAAAATGATCCTAAAGATGAAGAGCCAAAACTTGAGTTGAAAGAGCTACCATCTCATTTGAAGTATGTGTTTCTTGAGGAGGGAGGTAAAAAGCCTGTAATCATTAGTAATACATTGTCGGAGAAGGAGGAGGAAAGCTTAATTGAAGTTTTGAAATCTAACAAAAATGCGATTGGTTGGGTTTTAGCCGATTTGAAAGGCATAAGCCCGGCCTATTGCATGCATAACATCATGATGGAGGAGGAGTACAAACCGGGTAGCCCAACCTCAGAGGCGTTTGAATCCGGTGATGAAGGAGGTAGTTCGAAAGGAAGTAGTGAAGATGCTTGAAGCGGGAATGATTTATCCGATTTCGGATAGTACTTGGGTGAGCCCGGTGCATGTGGTTCCGAAGAAAGGAGGGTTGACGGTTGTGTCTAATGATAAGGATGAGTTGGTGCCCACAAGAAAAGTGACGGGGTGGAGAATGTGCATCGATTACCGTAGGCTTAACAAAGCAACGAGAAAAGATCATTTTCCTCTTCCGTTCATCGACCAAATGTTAGAAAGGCTTGCGGGACAACAATACTATTGTTTCTTGGATGGTTATTCGGGGTACAATCAAATCTCGGTGAATCCGGAAGATCATGAGAAAACGGCTTTCACATGTCCTTTTGGAATTTTCGCGTATAGGCGTATGCCTTTCGGCTTATGCAATGCGCCGACAACATTTCAAAGGTGCATGCAAGCTATATTCGCCGATTTGATTGAGAAAACAATTGAAGTTTTTATGGATGACTTTTCCGTTTTTGGAGCTTCATTTGATTTATGTTTGGAAAATTTGGACACCGTCTTGAAGAGGTGTGTGGAGACCAATTTGGTCTTGAATTGGGAGAAATGCAACTTTATGGTGACCGAGGGAATTGTCCTTGGCCACAAGATATCTTCAAGAGGAATTGAGGTCGACAAAGCAAAAATTGATGTTATCGAGACGCTTCCCCCACCTACCAATGTCAAAGGCATTCGGAGCTTTCTAGGACACGCGGGATTCTATCGAAGATTCATCAAGGACTTCTCCAAAATAGCCAAACCTTTGAGCAACTTGCTCAACAAAGATAAGTCTTTCTTGTTTGATAAAGATTGTTTGTTAGCTTTTGAAAAATTGAAGGAAAATTTGATAAATGCACCCATAATCACTGCGCCTAATTGGAAGCTTGATTTCGAACTAATGTGCGACGCTAGTGATTATGCGGTGGGAGCCGTGCTTGGCCAAAGGAAGAACAAAATTTTCCATGCTATACATTATGCGAGCAAAGTTTTGAACGATGCTCAAATCAATTATGCAACAACCGAAAAAGAGTTGCTCGCAATTGTATATGTATTGGAAAAGTTTCGTCCTTACCTTATTGGGTCAAAGGTTGTGGTTTTCACGGATCATTCCGCGATAAAATATCTGCTTACCAAACCGGACTCTAAACAAAGGCTAATCCGATGGATTCTTCTTTTACAAGAATTTGATTTAGAAGTCCGAGATAAAAAAGGTTCGGAAAATTTGGTAGTGGATCATTTGTCTCGCTTAGTGAACGTGAAAATTATGGATAAAGAAAGTGAAGGAGGAATTTCGGGATGAGAAGTTATTTGCAATCCAAGGCGACCGTGGTTTGCCGACATGGCAAATTACCAGCGGGATTAATCTTGGGAGGATTTGACTTGGAATGAAGGAAATTCTTAGCCGATACTAAGTATTATGTGGGGACGAACCTTACATTTTTAGGTTGAGTAGCGATGGGTTGCTAAGAAGGTGTGTGAGTGATGAAGAGGCCAAAAATATTCTTTGGCATTGTCACAATTCCTTGTGGGGACATAATGGAATGGATGACCAAAGTCCTACATCGGGATTTTATTGGCCTTCGCTATTCAAAGATGCTTATGCTCACACTAAGTCTTGTGACAATTGCCAAAAGTGGAGGTATAGGAAAAAGAGATGAAATGCTGTAAGTCGATTGATTCGGTTTTCTCTTTCAAATGAATACATTGTAGGGGATTACGTGATCAGTCCTGGGCCATTTATTCGTCATTTTTGCTCTTGGTGGGTGGGGTGCTCTTAGTGATGGTGGTCGCACTGCAATACATTGTTACAAAACTTTATGGGCGTGTCGAACCGCGAGGTGTCCAATAAATCAAAAGATTTTGGAAAAAAGCTTCCCGTTTTGGTGTTGTGTATGGGGAGAAACTTGTCACCTCGGTAGAGATGGAGCACAAAGCATTATGGGCCCTCCGATTCTTGATTTCGATCCATCGTTGGCGGGTGAAAATACAACTTCGTTCAATTGGAAGAAATGCGAGAGGGCATACCATTCAAAGGAGGTACAAAGCAAAAGTTAAAGTTTCTCATGATAAGAAGATAAAGATCAAGGAATTTAGGCCGACAAAGGTTCTCTTGTTCAATTCCGGATGAGGCTTTTAGGAAAACTCAAAACAAAGTGGTCCGGTCCGTTTTAATCAAAGTAAAGAGTATGGTGCAATTGTGTTGCAAGATCTTGAAAGGACGAAAGAATGGACGGTGAACGCATCGGTTGAAAGCAGTGCGTTGGCGGAGGTGAGCACAACATAGCCCTTCGATGATCAATGATCATCATGAACCGTCGAGCTATGGACGTTAAACAAAGCGCTTGTTGGGAGCACCCCAACATTGTAAGTATTCTTCCTTGAACTCATTTACACTTGCATCGTTTTCTTTGTTTCTTGAAAAATCAAAATTATGCGAACCCTTTCGGTAGCAGCTTCCCATCGAAACTTTCGGCTTAGCGTGAGGGTCGCCATAGCCTTGTCTCAGGATTTTTAAAAAATAATTTTGAAAAGGATTTTTGAGGCCCATTTCGTGGCTGGTTGTTTTAAAAGGGTAAGGGTTATTTTAAACCCTTTTATAAGTTTTCTTCATTATCTCACTCTAAATCCCAATCGACCAAAAATCTTCATATCTTTGTGAATTTCTTTGTCAAATCAATCTCCCAAGGCACTAAGTAAGTGTTCTAACCTTTTCTTCTTTCAATTTTGTTTAAATTTCATGTTTAGGTTAGATTTTGAAAACCTAGGTTTAGGAAAATTTTCTCTTAGAATTAGGTTGTTTAGATGATAGAAGCCTTAGGATGGTATTTTATTTGCTATTGGATGTGTTTTGTGGAAAAAACTACTTTTTGAAAATTTTTGAAATCATGGGAGAAAGCTTCAATGGCTTCAGCGATCTGCAATTTGAAAAATTCTTCTGCTTTGTTTTTGTTTCAGATTAATCGTAATGCTTTGGTTGGTTGATTTGCTCTGTGTTTGCTTGAATATTTGCTAATGGACACCTCGGTGTCACTTTTCATTGATTTTTGTGTTGAATTTCGGATGGCACCGAAAAGGCAACGAGTTTCTCTCTTTGAGGTTGGGTCCTCTGGGCCCGCTGCATTGTTATTCACTTTATGGGACATGCTCGGGAGGCTCGATACAAAAGCTTGAGGGCGCAAACATTTGTGGCGCCATCCGCCTCATGAGCATGGTCACTATTCGAGAGATCGATGTTATTCTTTCCAACTACGGGTTGGATGTTCTGTGAGCCTCGGTCAAGGTCAATGTTGGTGATCTTGAGGAATTCGCAAATGCCATTAGTGAGGATGTAATTTAGGTTTGCTTCCGTTTTGAGGCAAATCGGTTTCTTTCTCTCCGCCATCACAGATTTTGAGCATCAATTGGGCAGAAGGACCAGCTGGATGTTTACCATGAGCACTGGCTCGTGGTAATTGGGATTCAACATGTTAAGGAGCAAACTACATTTGTCGGGCATTCCTATGAATTGAATGGTTGGACAACCATTGAAATTCAACGGTCTAGTATGAAGACTAGTGCGGAGTTATGTGTGTGTGGCTCATATAATCTGAAACCTCGAGCCACACATCTTGATCCCATGGAGAGGCCGTTTGATTGCATTATATGCTCGATGAGAGCAAATTGATTTTAGTCGTCGATTGCGAATGTCGAAAAGGGTTGCACTTAGTTATACCTCCGGGGAGGCGTATAAAGTGTGCTCTCACTATCTGGGCTGATCATGGGTTTGTTGAAAAAGCGAAGGTTGCCTTTCTGTTGGGCACCTCACCATTGATGGAGTTATTGATGATCACTCTGTGATCGATTTGTAGGGCCCTTGGTGATATCTTTGCCGGCTATGTACCGATTCTGACACTTCCTCGAGCTAGTCCATTAGAAGAATGGAGCAGGCGAGATGCATCTCGCTCATCGAGCATTCATGTTTATGCGGAGCATGGAGCACCTTGCTCTACAGATTAGAGCCGGGTGAACCATTTCACTTCATGCGGGAGGCAGCTCGATGCATATCTTTGGTTGGCCGGGGTCGGGCCAAATGTTGAGAGGAGGTGGGAGATGAGGATGATGGAGAAGATAGTTACAGTTCGGTTCGGTTCGATTGAAGGTCTATTGGAATTCGATTCTCGGGCCTTGATGATTTCTTTTATTTTCTGTTTTTATTTTACTTTCAACATTTTAGTGTTTTTAGTTTTTATTTTCATTTTAGTTTAAAACTACGGATTTTGTTGGTTGCCATCCATTTTGGGGATAGGCTTGTAATTCAATTGTATTTTGTAGGCATGGAGCCTAAGTACTTCTTTTAAGTTTTAAACACCATTTGGGGTGTCTTTTTATTTTATTTTATTTTAGTTTGTTTTATTTTATTTTATTTTTAGATTATAGTTTATTTAGTTTGAATTATTACTTCTTTTGGTTTGTCCAATTTTTCAACGGTTCTTCAAAGCTAGTAAGTGTGTTTCACCAAAGTGATGGTGATGATAAAATTCGATTCAATCCACAAAGAAGGTACATTTATTGTTTTGTAGAATAATAACATGTCTATGAAATTTGTTCTTTATGCAAAACATCTTGGCATGTACAAAAATTGTGTTCACATTCGAATCATTAGGACATAAACCACATATGTGAGAAGCTTCCACTTTTACCAAATATAGAGTGTCTAATAGTTGTGTTAACTCGTGTGATTCATGCTTAATCTTTATTGTTTGTGATAACTTGAAACTTAGAAATGATCAAGGCAATTTTTGTGCATTATGAGAAAAACCACCAATTCTAAAAGGGCTTCAATACCGTGGTGAGTGAATCCTTGAACCCTTTGAGCCTAAATAGTATTTGTAGGATGAATTTATCAAATCGACTAATTGTTAAGTAGCCCTTAATAGTTGTTGATAATCTTTGAAAAATTCAATGATAATTCATTCTATAAATTTTTCTTGTTTGTGAATACCAACCCTTTTATTAATTAACCCTTGAAGAGCATGTTCTTGAATAAAAAGGATTGATATAAATGAAGTTGGGGAGGTGGATCAAAAAGAACCTAGAATTGATGGCACAATGATCCTAAAGAAAGAAAAAGAATAGAGAAAGAAAAATACAAAAGAAGAAAAATTTGTATATGAAAAGAAAAAAAAGAAAAGAAAAAAAGAGGATCATTGTGTGAAAAAGAAAAAGGTTGTGAATAATAAGATGGGATTAGTTGTGAAATGCTCTTCATATCCTTTTACCCATTTGTTTCAATGGCTTTGTACTAAATATCCCTTGTTTCTAACCTAAGCCAAGTTACAACCTTGAAAGTCCTTAGTGATCTTTGTTTCCATTTTGTCATTTAACTTGTTTGATGAGCATGAATTATTACGGATGTGCATAATTATTAGTGAGAGTGTTTAGTCCTTTGTGAATATGCATTTTGTTCTTCATGAACTTTGAAGAAATGATTAGGTGATTCAAGTGTGAACATATCTTTTATTTTGTTACATGTTTTGATATATTGTGTTTAGAACTTAATTCATAGCCATGTTGTGTTTGAAGAAGCGATCGATGTGTGCTTTTGCACAGTATGTCGAGTTTGAACCATTATTCTTGTGTGAGTTTGCATGCTTGCATTTTGTTTCTTCTAGCTTTAAGATTATTATTGACTTTTGTTTGGGGACAAACAAAAGTAAGTTAGGAGAGTTGTTAAGGACCAATTGTAGTTATTTTGTACATGATTTTGTGGTCCTAACACATGTCTTAATAATTAGTATTTATTCTAGTATTTTGGTTTAATTAGGTTTTATTTAGTTTTGTTTAATATATATTATTTAACTTATTTCACTCTTAATTGTAGAATTTATTGACTTATTCTCCCAAGCTTGGATTCAAGGGCACTTGAGCTTTAGGGATGATTCTTTTGAAGATATTTTTGGATGAAGGAAGCATGCTACGGTCGGCTCAGCGGGGTGCCTGCCGACATGGCTCGGTGGCAGCGTATGGGGCTTCAGCGTTGAAAAATCGAGAAAAAAGGACAGACATGCTTTCACCTTTGGCCACCAACCCATCACTTCAGGTGACTTTTTGGCTTGTAAAGAAGAAGAAACTTCATCATGATTATCTTTTCATCTTTGTAAAATCTAGGGCAAGAATGAAAGGAACACCATAGCTTTTCTTTCTTGATCTTTGATTTTCATCATTTCTACCAACAATCTTGAGAGCAAGCAACCATGGAAATGAGTGGCTAAGCTCTTTTTGTCAAGATTAGAGGTAGTTGATCTATATAGTATGTATTTCTTTTAATCCATTTGTGTATGAACATGGTTGATGATTAATATAGTTGAATATCTTTGTTCTTCATCTTTATGCTTTGAGTTTTGCTTGGAAAAGAATACTTCAGTAGACCTAGGATATTCATCCTCTAATGAACAAATGCTAGGAATAGATTTGTGTGTTAGTGTTTACAAAATATTGAACTTAATGATTATCATGTTAATAGTTGTAGTGAGGAATCATGCAAGGATTAACATGATAACATTCACATCTTGGTGGAAATCTACAAGATTGAGAGGATATATTTATAAAAATCATCTACTATGTTCATCACTTAATTAGAATATGTATGAAACTAGATCAATGAAACTAATCTTGACAAGCTTCCTTATTTGAAAACAATCTCAAACTCTCTTTAATCCAAACCATAACTCTCTTTGAAAAAGAATTAATTTAGTTATTTGTTTGGAAACTCATGTTACTAGTAGATTAGATAACAAACCCCTTGGTTACAATATCTTAAAATACACTTTTATTGAAAGACTATAACATACACCAATCACAATGGAATCGATAATTAAAAATACTTTGTTCGCGGAAAAAACACAACATTCGTCAACTAATCTTTTGAGTTTTGATGATAACAAGTACATTTGTATGAAAACAATTGTGTTCAATAGTTTGTTCAATGTGCATATCTGAAAGTAACTACGGCTTTAAAAGTCAAATTGGAATACACCGGATGTTGAGCTTAGCACATGTTAAATATAGATATCGATGAGGTCACGAGATTGACAAAGTACGAAGATTGGCATTATCATAAAAAAAAACACAATTTGATGTATGAGAATGACTTTTAAATTTGAACAAACTTCATCATTATTTATCGAAGCCTTGATTCAAATGGATAACGTTTGAAAAGAAGTTCTTAAAAACTTAAACCAAATCTAGAATTTGTCAAAATCAATTCATCTACAAATTTATTCATAAAGACATCTAAATATAATTTAACTCTAATCCGACTACATATCTCGAGAAGCTGAAGACCAATCTAATCAAGCTTCATCATAACATGAAAGCCCACGATAAAAGTTGAGTGTGAAGAAAAATATAGTGACTTTGATCTACGATCAAGCTTCATATACATATCAAAACCTACGAATCATGAGATTAGTTGTAAAAATGGAATTATGTGAATATTATAAAATACGGATCATGTGAAGTACAACATCTTACCCAGCAACACCGCAAAATCGGGATAAGGGTGTTACAATGTCACAATTCTTTGTTTTCCAAGTCTCATCATATTATTGCTAATTTACTCTTATTCTAGCTAATGTCTCCAACATCATCTATTGTGTGGATACTCAATCTCTCTTTCTCCAATAGATCTATTTTCTCTATCTATTTAAAGAGAAATTGAAAGATTGAAATTATAAACGTATGACAACAATGTAGACAATATATACACACGAAGGAAGAGAGAAAAAGAAGAAGAAGTCTAAAGTGGAAAAAGACACATGCAAAAAGAAGAAAATATGTGAAAACTTCATAAAAGAATGAAAAAGCTCTCAAGAAAATTAAAAAAAATTGCATCGAAGAGTTACATGGAGCAAAAGAAGCAAATTAACACATTATACACAGAAGAAAAAGAAGATCCAACAAAGAAGAAAAAAAACAAATGTTAAGAAGACTAACAACACACAAGACAATAACACCTAGAATTTTATGTTCTAAATTATTTAATTGTTGTCTTTTAGCTTAATTTTGTGTAATCAGTGCTACGTAGAAACAATCATGTATACACACAAATATATTTAACCAATTGTTTTAGGGATGAGATTTAGTCTAGAAACCTTGAGATGTCAATAAAAAGTGTTATTGAGGATTGTATTGAGGAGACGGTTAGTGAAATTCTTGAGATGTCAATAACAATTGTCATTGATTTTCTTGAGTGATTAAGTTTAGTCATAATACTTAAGATGTCATTGAGTTTGTATTTGAATTATAATTCCTTGAAACGACATTGACAAGTACTCTTTGTGGTTGTAATCATGAAATTGATTATTGGATTAAGTTCTTATTGATAAACAAATTAGATAAAAAAATTATATGAAAGATATTATTTATAGAGGAATAAGGACTTAATCAAATCCATACAAATCAGTAACAAATAAAACACAACAATAATAACAACAAAAACGACAAAATTGACATACTTCCTCTAACATACATCTATACTATTTTGCAAAAGGAATTTCGTCAAAGACTGATGAAGAAAAATAAAATAAAAAAAGATAAAAACTAACCAAAAGAAATTGAAACACAAAAATACAATTGTAGTTATCGATTCAGTTTATCAATTTGGTGATTTCGAAAAACTAAAACCAATAACCAAACTAGACCAAAATAATTTATTTTTTTTCAAATTGACTTGATTTGAATTATCAATTTAATCATTTTTTCTTATTCGCTTATACCCCTACCCACATCAATGGTAAAAGGCAAGCATTGAAGCAATTTTTTTGTTTTAAAATGTAAATTTGTTACTTAAAAAACAAGTAGTGCTACATAAACCATGAGTCACAAATAAGTAACGAAATACACCCCACAGCAAAGCAGGCAATTTCATCTAAAGAAACATCAGAAGATGACACTACCAATTATCTGATACTGCAATTTCTTCATAAACATATACCTTCCATGTCCCAACATTCTTCACCCATACACCTGATTTTCTATACCAAAGTAAAAATTGATGCATATCATACAGAGATTGAACTTATACACATATCATGCATTGCTACACACAACATTCTATTTCTATAGGTATGTAGGAAAGATCATAACTTTTAACACATGCGATCGGATTGCTATGTACCATAAGATAAACGAGCAATCTATCTTCGCCCATTAACGTGCCCTCTTTCTCATTTCGGTCCTCAAATACATAATAATCAGTTCCTCAGAAATGAGGAAACGTTGCGATTACCACCAACTTCATTTACTTGAACAGAGAAGGAGGATGGAAGTTCATGACTGAAACTAATGGTTTGCTCTATAAAGTTATAATCACTCATTTCTTGACAAGAGAACTAAGCAAATTCGCGATCAGGAAACAACAGGAGCCAAGAGAGTCCACAGATACAACCCAGCAGTAACCCATTCTGTGCCAATCCGAATACCAGATGTCCAACCAACATCTATCAGATCAGAGTTTTCAGATGAGCTGGTCCATCCAGAAAGAAGCATGGCAGAATACATGCTAGCCAGGGCAAATATTAGGTGGAAGAATGAATAGGAATAACTAACTGGCCTTCTTTTTCTTCCTTTTTTGCTCTTTCCTTTTCATCTTCAAGAAGAGGTTCGCTCTCACCTGAATAAACATTTTCCAAAAACTTTTATATGGAGATGAAGTATGAATAAAGCATGCAAATTTAACAAAACTATGAAAGTTATTGTATGTAAACAGAGGCGTAAAGGATTTAGTACAAAACCAACACGTGAATGAAAAGATACGAGATCGTAAAAAGTCCTGACTTATTCTATTACCTGCTTTAGGTGAAGATGGTGGTGATAAGAATGTGGTTGAAGAAGATCTGCGGTGCAGAATACAACACAGACAGAACTGTTGTTAGTACTTGGTGTACTTGTGCTAACAGCTCGGGACTTGTTGAGACCATTGCACTCAGAACCTCGAGGTTCACTAGAAAGACCAGTGTAGCACGTAAGCACAGTAAAGTGAAATCACAGGCAGGCAATAAGCTTCCGCTTACCTGTTTTTGCATATAAAAAGATCAATTGAAATTGTAGCACCTCATGTTCTCTCTCATTTCAAGCAACTCATATTGCACAAAAACATGGAATATAAATAGAGTTTCAATTGCTTAAAGACCTTTCTATCCATTACCTTAGGATGTAGAGCAACAACTGCAAACACGAAACAAAGAATCATCATGGAAAGGAAGAAGACATTAAGACCACAATCGTATCCACCAGGGTTGAACCAAATAAAAGAATTCCAGACAACGCATATGCTGCAATGTAGCATCCGAGTGATACAACAAGTAGAGCAATATACCTAAACATGCACATTTATTAAGAACACAGTGGCAATTAGAAAACCATGGCCAAAAAATCATATCGAAACTATCAGCATACCATTTCTGTTCATCTTTCTCAACCGCATCATTCAATTATGTGCAGTCGAGTAAAATTAGCACTTGAATCAATAAAACAAGCCAGCCCCAAACTTCGATATGAATCCTGCAGATATTATAAATATACACGTCAATCATCAATCTCACAAGGAACCAAAAGCAAGAAAGTAAGGGCTGCAGAGCATACCATACACTAGCATTACGGAATCTGGAATGAAGAATGCAAGGACAATCAGCAAAAACCATATCACTATCTTTCCTGTCCATCCACCATGGTGCCATGAATCGTCTATCATTCTGGTCCTTCACACCAATCATTATGAGGGCTAAAACACCAAAGAACAAGAAATTTCCCAAACTCACGAAGAACCGCTTGTGCTTGATACCATTCCTGTGTGGGTCCCCGATGAGTCCCTGTAAAAGGATAAACAATTTCAAATCTTAGCACAAGAAGAGTCATGCTCAGAACAAAAGAAACAAAAATAAACCCATTTTATCATATAATTATCCTATCATTAACCCAAATACCCAAACAAAATTACAAAGTTGAAATCTTTAGCTAAAAACATGAAATTACATGGGATTTTCTCCAAAATGGACAATTAGGTGAATGTGAAGTCGTCATAGGAAAAACGTTAGAAGAAGAGAACCCAGACAACGATGACATTATCTTAGATGCGCTATTACATAAGCCATTTTCGGTAATCTCATCCGTTTCTCTAGTGGTTTGAGGACCTAACTTTGATATCATCAACGAATCTCTCACACTATAGAATGTCTTGAGGTCAAATAACTTTTCATATTTCTATCTTCTGGGACCTTTAAGTTCATTATCCAAATCACGACGAACAATTGACCATCCATCCGATCCATAACCATGAAACAATCTTATGACTCTAAATCCACAATTTCCTCCTTCGTCCATCGACAATGTCATCAATAAATGGTTTTGATATATCTTTGGAAGTGTGTAATGTATTACTACATGGTTTTCTCGAGGTTTGGGATATGCATACCCTCTTTGAAGACTTTTGGGGAATTAGAAATTATTTCGTTCACATACTAAGTGATATGAAGGATCACGATAAACATCATATCCAGCAGTCTCTTCCCCATTCTTCTTCACTCCTCCCTTGGTTTTTATTTTTTGGTGCTGCTTTTTGATGTAGTGGGATAAACACCACACACCACTACTCTTTAATGCTCTTTTCCAGACAACATACTTGCCTGTACTTTTCAAATTTCCTCAATTGCATGGGTCATGTCTTTCGATCCATCATGCATCCACCTCTTGTTTGCCTTCCATACTTAGCTTTCTCAATGAATGTGAATAGCCTCAATTATTGGATCACCACTCGGTGTATATCTCCTAACTCCACAAGCCAAGGTAACCATTACACTTTTCTATGAGTACACCCGCATTTTGGGTGTGCTGCCACCAATATCAACCGCCCGCTCTTGACAATATGCCTCAAGCAGACTCTGAATCTGAGATCCGCAAAATTTCCATAAAATGGGCTAGTGTGTGCATGTTCAACTTCATAAAAACTCTTACGAAATGGCTAATGTTTCCCATTGTATCTTAAGATTGCCATTCATAGCCTCCGGCATTTGCACATATCACTAAACTATTCTCCAACATTTGCTTCAATTTCCAATGCTGGATTCAACCTTTAAATAAATTAAAAACAAGTAAGTCGACAATAAAATTAATATAAAAATTGACTAAAATCAAGATATATTAACATATGCATACCTATGGTGGGTGGTGTTTCCCAATACAACACTTGTTAGTCCATGCTTCGACGAATCTATGTCTGTCGCGAGAACAACCATGTATCTTTCACATAATCAATAAATGTTGTAAAATCGACACATGCATGCTCAAGTTGTTGTTGCCGTTTTGATACTCCACCTCATCACTACTTACAAGTTCATACCACATTTCTCTCGACTCATGTCATCCTGACATATTCCTTACACTTGGCTTTCATTTTTTGATGTGAAATCGATAAAAACAAATGGTTGTTTTGGGAAATCTTTGTTTCAATTGCTTTCATCAAGGCAAGATCTCTATCGATCCAACCACTTGTGGCCAAAAATCGTCCTTAGTAAATAAATGTTTACTTATCAAAACCCAACAAAATTTTCGATCTGCTCCGATTCCATATATACAAATGCAACAACAAATGTCAACTCGGTGGATGTCACACAACTATTTCAACGAGAGGTTGTCTATACTTATTTGTCTTGTATGTGCTTTATCCATAATCAACACAACGAGGAAACATATTCAACAACTTCGATTGGATGAGCCCAAAAATATCCCTCAACTTACGAATCATCTTTTTGCTCCGGTATACATAATCGATTCTTCTACCGGCTTAAACAAATGTTGCATTTACATTCTAGGCCCCTTATATCTTTACGTATTTTACTCTTGTGCTTGTATATTTCGTGATCAAGTGACATTTTACGGATCTTGCTCCTTGAATGACAAAAGTATGTGTCTTGGTGGAACATGACGTTTTGTCAAATCAACAATATGTTGTTGTTATACGCATTAAGTGATCGACTTCAACGGATGCCACAAATGTATCGGGTAACCTGATTGTGAACTCCACATTTACATCAATCTTCCATCCAAGACCATCTTTTGACGGTGTGGATCTAATTTTTGAGCGGACAACCACATTTCTTACTAGCACTCGTGTTTCACTTTCTCCCTTCTTATTTTCCACCTTTATCACAACCAAATATTACTTTATCACTTCTCCTCTCTTTTTGTTTTGGTATCGAGCGTGTTATTATAACGGTCACTTTATTCGATTCAATCTCCTTAACCGTCTTATTACCTCTTCTCTTGTGGCAAAGCGTTATAAGCAGATCGATGTGGTATCTCGCGTATCGATTTTTATCCATAGCGAGGAATAACACTGTTAAAATAAAAATAAAATAAAATAAATAAAATAAAAAAAAAAAAAAAAAAAAAGCGACAGGATAACAATAAGCAAGGTTATCCGGTTTGCAATATAATATTAGAATACCACCGAGTTATCGGTTTGTTATTTTAATGACAGGAAAACTCAAGGCATGTTTTCGGTGAAAATCTGCCGGATGTAGGGTGGGTTTGAGTTATCGGTTTGTGAAAAAATGCATATCGGATGTAGCCATTCAGGTTATCAGGTTTGTTAAATTACTTTTTTAGCAGCTTTTTCGTCGCTCTCGAGAAAAAAATAAAAATAAATAAAAATCCATATAAAATAAAAAATAAAAGGGTAAAATTGGAATATTAAAAATTGCGTAGGGTATGGGAATAAGAGTGGGGGTATAGGGTAAAATTTTCGATTTCTATTCATAAAATTTGGCCCATAAATAACCATATTTCTACTCATA
Source organism: Vicia sativa (assembly GCA_021764765.1). NCBI lineage: Eukaryota > Viridiplantae > Streptophyta > Magnoliopsida > Fabales > Fabaceae > Vicia > Vicia sativa. The sequence continues at coordinate 54,641,843 of CM038794.1, read as the reverse complement.
AAACACAATTATTCAAATAACACTCATATTCTAGTAATTCAATTTTTATTTAAATCACCAATTAAATTAATTATCACATATAATAATTTATAATAATAATAATAATTAATTAACTATTAAAAATCGGGATGTTACAATAATCATATCCAAGGAAACTCTATTTATTCAATGAAAGTAATATATTGGAGAAGTCGTACCCTTCATGTGGCATTTGGATTTTATCATGTACATGAGGTCTTTAAAATTTCATGTATGACAAACTATATATTTCTAGGCTTAGAATCACTTCTTCTTAAGATTTTTGGTTTCTCCTTTTTCTCTTTGTTCTTGTTTTTTCCTTATGGTTATATTGAATTTGGATTTTAAAAATCTAAATTTATGAATTTCAAGTGGACCATCAATTTTTAAAAATTTTATACTAGTTTTATTAAAAAGTTAATTAATATACAATGTCACTCTAAAAAATTTTTACATATTTGTCATTCAATACAACCATTAAAATTTTTAAAATCTATAAAAATAATTAATTTATATTATAATTTTTATTATTAAATATAAAAAATTGATTTAAGCATGTAATAAATCATATCAATATACAAATTTTTTTGTTTACTCTTTTTTTTTAAAGTTCTATAACTAAATTTGGTGTACTTTTAACCTTATAAATATGTTTTATTTATTTTTATCATTATTATTTTAAAAATATTTCAATATAAATTTATTGAAAATTTAAAAATACCACATACATTCGTTGTTTAAGATGAGAAAAAATGCTGACATCTAAATTTTTTTTTTTACTTTGTTAATCAATTCTTATCATGTATCCGATCAGTCACACTTTAATAAAAATACTAATATGACATGAGAATGACAAAATCCTATCGATGCACTAACTTTAACCTCTTTTTTAAGATTCATGTGTTTTCCCAAGGTGTTCATATATAGAAGAAAACTCTCCTGGAACAAATTGTATTGTTGTTTGCGATATTGCGTCCCTAAACAAACACCTCCTCACAAACAAGCACTTGTTGTAGTCATCAATTGTCCATTCGTGCTTCCATCTCACATGGACTCTCGACATAAATCGTTGAAATCCTTGCTCCCCTTTTGCCTTATCATAAGCCACAACTATAAATAATATTGTTGGTGGGATTTTCAACAAGGACTAAAAATCAACCAAAAGGAAAATAATTTAAGAAAGGTTCTTTGAAAAGTGAAATACTTAAGTCGTACAATGCGATCGACCAAGAGATCCCATAAGTAGTTAATTGGGTCTAGAAACAAAAAACCCAAAAAGTATGCAAATAACCCAAATAATAGAAATGAAGGTTGCTTGGAGGAAAATAAATTAATGGAAGCATTGGATTCATGGAGAAGTTATAAAGTACGTGGCGTGCAAAGAAGCGAAGCCTTGCGAAAAGTGGTTATCATATGTGTATTATAAATAAAGCACTTAGTGCATAGTGTTAAAGGTTCGGTGACAACAGATCACGGCGCATAACCTAGACAAGGGGTATGACCCAAATCGATCACTCTTCCGGGGGTCGGGGTCATTTAGCCCTTATCAATATGGTATGCCTTTTACCATAATGGTTGGAGTTCACGATCGAAACTATCACATATACATAAAACATAGTGGCCACTGACACCAATGCGGTTATGTGCCGGTGGTCGACCAAGTGGTATTGGTTATGTTCCTTAATCGACACCATCTTTGAATATTATTTACGATATGGCTTTGAGGCAACAGATGGATGAGAATAATTTAAAGTTTGTAAATGTTCTAACTTCGGCAAATGGGGTTGCCTTTAATCACGTAGTTGACCAAATAGGCGGATTGATTAAGTCATTGGGGTTCGAAACCAACTCGGTAGCAAAAGCCGTTAAGATTTTTGAAGAACAAGAGGAAGGTAACAATGAGTGTCCTTTTAGGTCTTGAAGGGTAGAAACACCCTTATGAAGAGGAAATTAGTTGAACAATACGAGCCTATGCCAATCTTGGTTGGAGAAACCAAGATCTTGATCGAATGTTAAGGAATCTTTGGCGTTGGGCATAACATAGTGAATGTAGTAGAAAAGTGTTGACACGATCAGGGTAGCGTTGGACTTGAAGGCCTAATTATTAGTCTCATTTGTGATTATATTCGACAGTGAGAATTACCTAGGGGATGTAAGGTGCCTAAGTTTACCTAGTTATGGTGATATCACCAACGATGAGGGTTTAAAGTTAAGATATTTTCCTAATTCATTAACCAAGAATGATTTTACTTGGTGAAACCACTCGACTAAACATCGGTGATAGGATATATCAATGAAGTCACCATCGAACATTTTTATCTCACTGAAGGAGAAAGGAAAACATCGAGTAAACGATAGGGAAGAAATCACGGTCTTACGAGAGAGATCGGTAAGGGAGTCTTACATAGGAAGGAATTTGTACCCCATACACCCGTAGTACTCTACGGGATCCACATCTATTTTCTAGCTAATGTGTGTTTTATATCTATCTATCACTTAATCTCTACAATGCATGAGAAAGAAAGAAAAAATAAAACCCGGGAAAAAGAAGTATTTACAAAGTTTTGCTAATCGAGCCCCATGACAAGATGCCTACGTATTCCCTCGTGCAATGGGAAAGTCAGAGCGCCGTAGTTTGACTCACTTGTTTTGGTGGGTTTTGTATTTTTTACTTATGAAAAAGGTTTTAAACACAAAAGAAAGCGCCCGTAGGCGAAAAAGGTTTTTCATCGGTTGGTTGCTTTTACCTTTAAGAAAGGAGTTTTGAACCATTATTAGGTGTTTTAGTTTTCAAAGGAAAAAGAAAGCAAGTTTTAGTTTTAATTACATGCATGGATGCAAAAAGAAACAAGTCAACCAAAAGGGAGACTAACTAGTACTAGCTCTAATGTTGTCATGCAAAGATCGGACCTAAGGTTGAGGATGTAAGGGAATCTCTACCTATGCTGACATGTAAAGTATATATATCCTAATGTGTAGGCTCGAGAGCTATCCTAGCCGAGCGGTCATAAGGAAATTATCCTATATCCGTCTTGGTTGTGGGAACCAAGGGATGCAAAAGGATGAAGCAATCAAGTGCTTTAGCGGAAGCACCCAAGCAACACCTGATGCATAAACAAATGTCATATAAGTGCAGGAAAAAGAGAATGTCCCTTAGCCTACAACAACAAGTTGAGGGATGGAAGCAACCAGGAACCAACACATTCCGATTCCCGTGAGTGGTATCACCACATGACAATAATTGTCAAGTGTGAAGAGAAATGATGCGAGTTCAACGATGAACACGAACCCCGGAAAGTGTGGAGTCGAATAGGGAACTCTTGCCACTTTTATTATTGACTTGATAAAGGAAGCAACATGATTCGTGTGTGCTGAGATGACACGGACTAGAACTGTACGGGGGTCGATTGTAGACCATTTCCGCGTGCCCATCATATCATCATCATATATATCAATAAGTATCAAAGCGATACTTTTCTTGGTGGTGCCACTCTGGGTTGCCTAACCACTCTGACCTATGCAAGCACAAATATAAACACTTACGAGAATTACCTCCTATGCATGGAAGAGGATTTTAAACAAACCAAACACAATTAGCACACAATTTGCGGAATGCCTAGCTACTGGTCTTTAAACAACGACTTTGAGCCCAACGCTATATCCTAATCGTGGAAAAGCGGTAAACCCTACTTCTCATGATATCTAGGAAAGCTGTAAAGAATCGATAAACAAGGTATAACTAATACCAAGCGGATAATAAATCCATAAACAGCAGCTAAAAGTACTCCGGAAAACTTCAAGTACTACAACCAAGCAATAAGAGTAAACTAGTGAGTAATGCGGAGGCATCAAAGCATATCGGCTTGGCGTTTATCGCATTCAATTAATAAACCTGCAAAAAATAATGATCCGGACAAAGCAAACAAAGTATTGCCGGTTAGTGCATAAAACAAATATCAAATTGCGTTAGGTGCATAATTGATACATACACCTGAAGAAAAAAACCTAGACCATAGGATGTTCGTACATAAACAAGGATTAAAATGCGCGTTAGTACACAAACAAGGATTAGAATGCGCGTTCATGCGCATCCCAATCAAAAGAACCAGCAAGAAAGGAGAAACCCAACAAGCGAAATAGCGCGTTTGTGTACAAGTGATAGAATGCGCGTTAAGAGCGCATTCATACAGAGCACATGCAAGAATGGAGTAAAACCAAGCGAGCATACAATAGAATGTACACGTATGTGTACAAGTGATAGAATCACAGCGTTCATACGCATTGAAACAAAAGCACCTGCAAGAATGTAGTAAAACCAAACAAGCAGACAATATAATGTACCGCGTATGTATACAAGCGATAAATGCTTTCCTATGCATTCAAACAAGAGTACCAAGAATGGAGTAAAAACAAACAAGCGAGACAATAAAATATACAAGTATGTGTACAAGCGATAGAATGCGTGTTCGTACGCATTCAAACAAAACACATACAAGAATGGAGTAAAACTAATTAAGCGAACAATAGATTATACATGTATGTGTACAAATGATATAATCGCGTTAAATACGCATTCAAACAAGACACTGGAAGAATGGAGTAAAACCAAACAAGAAGACATAAGAATGTACACATGTGTACAAGCGATAGAATGCGTTCATACACATTTAAACAAGAGCACCGCAAGAATGGAGTAAAACCAAACTAGTAGACAATAGGATGTACGTATGTGTACAAGCGATAGAATGTGCCTTCCACATTTAAGAAAAAGTACCTGCAAGAATGGAGTAAAACCAAACAAGCAACAATAAAGTACACACATGTGACAGCGATAGAATACACGTTACGCATTCAAACAAAAGCACCTTCAAGAATGGAGTAATACCAAACATGCAGACAATAGAATGCTACGCGCATACAAGCGCAAAATAAGGATGCTAGAAGTCCATATGTCATGTAAAAGAGGTCATAGTACCTTGCACATGAAATAAAGTGTCAAAATTAACAAAGCAAGTGCTAGAAATAAAGCATCGAATGCAAAACCGATTACAAATATGATTATAATCTAGTATAAGCATGTGAAGTGAAATAAAATCACAAAATCAGAATAGGAAGGCGGTTTTCCAAAATCGGAAAAGTTCAACTTCTCGGAATGGATTAAGAATCGCATGGTTTCTTTCAAAGCGTCAACGAATTAAAAATGTGAGCAATTTTAATTAATCAAGTTGAGTGGCATTTTGGATCTTAAAGTGACGGGGCATCCACTCCGTTTTGGCATGTTGTGCTCAAATTTGGTTCCAAAACCTCCAAAATCGTTTCGAATATGCTAAAACATAGGGAACATTTACATTACTTTAACTTTCAAGGAAAAGTGAGTGTCGGTGTATAAAAGTGCTAAAAAATGCTTTTGGAACTCAAAACTCATGTGTTGAAATAAATTCTGATTCAAGTTTGTTTTGATTTTTGAAATGTGTTATGAATCAAATTTTAATTCATTACATGTAATCGAAAAGCCAAAACAAAATGAAATACAATTTATGTACAACTTTGATTGAAAATTAGAATCAAAAGTGTGTAAAAATGCATGTAAATGCATGTCTTTATGTACATTTTATGACATTATGATGGATGAAATACAATTTTTTGTGATATCATATGCAAATGATATATACTTAATGCAAATCCAATCTAAATGTCATGCAAAACATATGTTAATGTTCAAAAGAATCAAGTATGTGATATGTGTTGGTGTTGTGAAATCATATGTGTGAAAATGTGAGTGAAAGTGAGGTTTTGACACACATTAATATCACAAAATTAAACACCACACAATCTTGAATTGATTATTCCATATGCAAATGTATGAACATATAAGGATGCAATTTATATCCAAAGTATGAGTTTAGGTGCATGTATATGTGTTATGTACAATGCAAATTCACCTAAGAATCAAAATGCAATGAATACTACATTTCGAACACAAGTAAGAATGCAAATATGTATTAATTTACATGCTCTAATGCAATCTAATCAATCTATATGCTCTCTAATGCATTATCATATAATAGACGATGCAAAATGCACAAATTAGTAGCCTAAATGCAAAGGAAAACAATTACACAAGTGTATGTGTGTGTTACGTACAATATTCCTTCACATCGACACACTTTAACGTCACAAAATCAGAATCAAATCAAAGAATTCGACAAAACAAATTCAAGAATCGGAATCCACACGAAAAATACAATCAATTCGACTATTCAATTTCAAGAAAAGATAAAAGTGAAAAATCACTTATGATAAGTGCTTAATTGAATTAATCACTTACTTGAACTTGAAGTTTGACTCAAATTGAAGAGGAATTACATGTAATCTTCAAAGAAAATACCAAATCTACTTCCAATTGATGATAATAACCGAAATCGAAGCTTGAATCAAAGAAGAATGAAGAGGAAGTGCTTAATTCTTGAGAATGGGAGAAAATTGAAGGAGGAAAGTCTCCCTATGCTTGACCGAGCTTCAATGTAGGGAGAAAGGGTTGACAAGACTGTCAGGAGGAGGATGGAAGATATAACCGCTGGTTCTATGATAGAACCACTTGGTGCTATAGGCGAGGAAGGCGGTCGTCGGAGCTTCCCGGTCGGTCGGCCTTAACGGAGGTCCGGCGCAGCTGAACGGAATTGGAGTGGTGGCTGGCCAGTCGGTCAAGGAAAGAGAGGGATGAGCTCGGAAAATTGGAGGAGGAGGAGGAGGAGGAGTCAAGTCAGCATCAGAGAATCCTAGGCCGTTGTTGGCAGCCAAGCTAGCAATACAAACTTCGAATTGATCAGTAGTAGTGTCTTGCGGTATGTGAGCATTCTTCAAAAACTTCACCAAGGCTTTGGCATGAGCCTTAGAGCACAAGAGCAGAACAAGCATGGAGATCTTGGATGATGCATCCCAACCCCATTCCACAACATTGTAGTCACTCTTCTTGATAATCTTCAGAATTTCCTCCATTTCTTGTTTGGAGGTGTCTTCAGCAACTTCCTTTGGTACTTCTGGCTGAGCAGGATGAGCTACTGGTTCTTTCCCTCTAGTCTCAGGAACTGGTTCAATAGCTGGAATGTGAGCTGGAGTCGCAGTGTCTTTTGGAGGAGAGATTTCTAGGGAGAATACTCTTTCGGTTCTGGTCACCTTGCTTGATCCGATGATGTTGTCAATGTCAGGAATGGTAGCTTCAACTGTGAGATCTTCAATGGTCGAGGTCGTGCTTGCGCCATGATAGTAAACATCGCTCCATAATTCCAAGGAATAGCTTTGTCGAGGAATATGGGCGATCTGGGAGAGTAATGATGAGTGCCACCTAGGCACAAGATCGAGAGGAAATCCTTATAGTGTTAACATCGGCATATTCTTACGGAAATCGTCACCCCATCCGGTCGCCTTAACATCTTCAATAGGAATTTTGTAGCTCTCGAGCGAGTATACTTCACCATGTAATTAAACTTTCCACTTGCCCGGTATCCCACATATTGATGCAGTTTCATTCACATCTCCGATCTCTGATTGTTAGACATGTCACACAGACTCTCCACGGTGGTTTCAGGTATTTCACGGTTATCCATCATGCACTGAATCGTCTTCTCGACCAAGCATAACCATCGGTGCGGATGGGCACCAACGACAATTCTCTGGGCATCTAGGTTGACACGGCTTGTAGCATTCTTCTTAATAGTCATCGAGAGGAATGGTCAAGTCATCTATGTTGAAAACATAAGAGTTCTCGCCAATAGCATTGGAACTTTTGTCATGGTTAGGCATAGGAGGCGTTGATCACATTCGAGTCTCGATAGGAGGGTCGAACTCAATCCTTAGCTTGATCGTATCTTGAATCTTGTTCTTGAGCCCAACAATTGTCGATTGTCGTGCCTACGGGCTATTGGGTGGTAAGCACACCTAGCATTGGGATTGTATCTCGGAGAGAAGTGTTGACACTCGAGGAGGATCCTTCAAAGTCGGCTCGCTTTCAACATGTGTTGCAAGGCTTGCGACAACGACATGTTGATCTTTATAAGCTGTCTTCGTGGCGCGTTACGGCTACAGCGCGTTGTCTCGCGAGTTGTCTTGATGTAGGGTTGGAGATCTGGCGCCCCTGAGGTGAGATACGTTCGGTCTTGGCTCGGCTTGACCATACCGTGTTGGCTTCTTTCTTACCACCAAGATCTCTTTGACATTTGAGGATGACTCCACCTTCCCACTCTTGATACACCTGATCGCTCTCTGTTAATATCATCGGTGAATCCGACGAGTTTCAATTAGATGATTGAAGAATGGGCCTGGTGTTCCCATAAACATATCAACCAATTCCTATTGGACAAGGGTGGTTGAACTCTGCTGCTAGATCTCTCCATTTCGAGCATATTCCTTGAATTTCTCATCACGACCCATAGACATGCTCTAGGTTGCATGCGAGTGAGTGTCAATTCAACATTGTACTCATACATCTAAAAGCATCCGCTAAGTCACTCCAAGTACGAATACGGTCATTCTCTGGCGATAATACCACTCAATGAGTTCGGACAAACTCTCTTGAAAATAATGCATCCACAATTTTCTGTCATCAGTGTGGGGGTTGATCTTCTGAACATACAACTTCAAATGCAACTTCGGACAAGAAATGCCATCATACTTGGCAAAAGTGGGAACTTTGAGCTTGGGAGGAATCACCACACGAGGACAAGACTTAGATCATCAAAATTCAGCCTAACATCTTGAGGTTTTCTCTGACATTGAGCGATCTTCAAGTTGTTTGTACTTATCATCTTCATCAGTCTTGGTCATTATAGTGATCTTCTCTGTCTTTCTCGAGGCTGGTCCCGTCATTGCCCTTGACACTTCCTTGATCTTGACACTCCCTTTGAGCTCTATCCGGTGACCACTTTAGGACCACCTTTAGCGTTCCCATGTTGAGAACACCGACCCTCTTCTTCATTGATGAGTTTCTTGGTCTTCTTGGCCTTGGACCAAGCTAGTAAACATCTCCTGGCCAGGCATTCGAGCACGAAGATCTTTGACGATCTGTTCAAGATCCATTTACGCTAAAATAAATAGCGAGAAAATGAAAACCGATCTTCAATGTACATGTGAAATTTTATGCTATGATATGCGATGTTTATGCAAATGCAATGCAATGTTTTCAAGGACCTTAGGAATTTAAATTTGTTAAACAAGCATGAACAAACATTTATTAGTTCTCTTTTTATTCTTTTCTTTTTAAGTACAAGAGATAGTTAAAAATAATAAAAGAAAAGCATAAAATCCTAAAGCTCTAAGTCTCCATGGGCTTCCTCTTGGTGCCAAGGTAGGCGTTGACGTTCCGCTCCTCGTGAAGTAGCTTTGCCAACTCTAGTACTTTCTTCTCGCTTGCATAGCGAGCTTGAATGTATCCCTTTCTTCTTTAGTGAATCCGGGATCTCTTCAAGTCTTCAAAATCGAAGGCATGTCGGGATGGAGAACAATATAGGTCGTCACCTATAGCAGGTTCCATAATTCTTGGTAGAGCAGGCGTAAATGGCATCATGAGGTTTTGAGCTCGAGCTCTCACCCATTTGAGGTAAGGTTCCCAAGGAATGGAGTTTTGGTGCCCCAAGTCTTGGTATCGATCTTCTTTACCATGCCCAGCGTGTATGAACCTTAAATCGGTAATGCGGAGATCGTGGTTGTAGTCGAACACAATGTCTTGGAGAAGCATATCATGAGGACCATCTCTCGAGCAAAACCAAGACGTAGAGCTAGAGAAGGGTTTTAAGTAATACCTCCCTTATACCAAGGAGTGGTACATTAGGGATTCTCCTGGCGCTCAATAAATGTGAAGTCCTTTTGAGAGAAAAAGACTCAACGGATATCTGAATGAGAGTGACATTAGCCTTTGAGACCACTTCAATCTTTGTCATTCTTAAAACGATGAAGGAAGGTGCGAAATAGACCACAGAAAGTAATGGTATACAACACATGAGAGTTCCTTGTCTCTTAGTAGTACGTTTGTGGAGAGAATGTAGGATGTCTCCAGTAAAGTAGGCGAGGATTGCGAGTAAGAAATAACTTAATGGCGTTGACATCTATGAATTGATCCGAGTTAGGAATAGAACCAAACCATAGATTAGCAAGGCCACAATGTCTTGAATGCATGGAAACTCATAACTTTGAGGAATTCTCGGGCTTTCTTAATTAAGAACTTGGCAAGTAAACCCTTAACTCCGCTTCTAGTTTCCCAATTAGCTTCAATGTCGGCGCTTTAGGTGTAATCTTGATGCAATGTCTTCGTACCTAGGGCCTTTTATAAACCGTTGAATGGCATTTGGTCAAGAATAGGTATCCCAAGACAGAGAACTCTTCAAGGTAGGAACCAGCGATAATGGAAATGTAAAGCAATGGTGTTTCGGATCAAAGCTGGAATAGGGCGTGCATCATATCTTCTTCAAAACGGAGATAACCAAGTCAAGTAGATAACCATGTCTTTTGATGAACTGAGCATGATCGGAATTTACGAAACCAATTCCTTGGTTGAGGTATACCCGTGAAGTTGATTCGGATAGTCTTTCTAGAAGCCATAATCCCTACAAAATAGAGCAAAGATAAATCCCTAGGTCCTTGAAATAGTTAGAAATGATATGCAATGTTATGATGTCATGATGTAATGTTTAGCACACACAAACAATTCACACAATGAGCTTAGGTTTAAGGCTTGCATGAGGTATAGGTGATTACCCACCAAAAGTTTGAGTTGGTTCATCACGTCCTATAATAGTAAGGGTTCTAGGAATCTCATATCATTGATCTTTCTCGTAGGCGTTTATTTCAATACGACTACCAAGTGGTCGAGAAAATATCCCAAAGTCGATCTTAATGAGTGTAGCATCAGTGTATCGGCCAACCTCGGTCTACACCAAAGTCGGCCATCTCACTACCTTCTAATGGCCAAGATGGGTCAATTAAGGTTCTAAAAGTTTAGTTAGTCTTGATGACACCACGCAGCCAAATACTATCCTCAACTTGGAAATGAAGAGTATCGGGACATCCAAAGTGTCACACTAACGTAGCCATCATGTTGACCGTTTCGATATCGTCTAGCGGTCCGACGATTTATTGCTACTTACCTAAAAGGCCCGATCCGGGTATAGGATCCCCACAAATATAATACCCAATAACCCTTAAAGTAAAGCAAGCAAGTCAAGCGAAGCGATAAAGATGATCTAAAATCCTAAGGCATTCTCTCTTTAGGGTGTTTCCCGGCAGTCGCCGATTATGTACGGTGAACTGACTTTGAGATTTTTATCGCAAATGTGCGGATAGCAAGAGTCGCCACCGACTTTTCTTTTATCAATTAAGGGAAGTTAAAAGTACGAAAAAGACCTTCGTTAGATTACGAGTAAGGAGAAGGTTATGAAAAGGGAAGGTATTAGCACCCCTTTTCATCCGTAGTTATCTAGGGCTCTTAGTTGCTCTTAGATCACTTTAAAATTATGCTTTACGTGTGTTTGACAAAAATGTTTTGAAAAGGGCATTTCGCTTTGACTTTGTAATGATTCATGTAGAAATGTATACAAAGTGTTCGAAATGTTTTATTTTGAAAAGAGTTTGAACTTTGACAAAAGTGTGTGGTGTGAAAAGTATTTTGATAGAGCAAGCAACTAAAAGTCTTATTACCTACTAAATTGGTCATTTTCGTATTATTTTACGTTCCTTTAGAATAGTGCTATCCATACCATTAGTTGATAGGTAACCTATTAGTTGGATGTAAGCGGGACATTCGAAGGGACATCGGATGGTCATAGAAGGCAACTTGTAGGAAGTATCCTAGCACATTCGAAGGGACTATCATCATTTTTGTAGGCAACAATCGAGGTCAAGATCATGTATTCGTGGCGACATCATGGGTCTATGATCTTTGTATCGAAGGGACTATGATGATTTGTTTTGAAGGCGACGGTGCTAGAATACCTCTACGTTCGAGGACTTGACCATTTGTATTTGTAAAACAGCGAGAGAGAATACCTAAGGGGTGCATGTGTGAAAAGAGTGTGTCAATCCATATATTTAATCTTGGAATTATGGTGATCTATGTCCAATTTTATCTTGCCATACACGCCTAATTACTAGCGGTTTATAGGTGCGAAAGTAAATTGCGGAAATGTAAAATGCGGAAGATACAGTCCTACGCTATTACATGGCTTTGGGGCGGATACATGATAAGTGCGGAAAATAAAAGCCTTAATTAAACTATTACATCCCATGGCGGTTACATAATTGGAAAAGAAAGGAAAATAAATGCGAAACGTTACAACTGTGAACAGATACATAATCGGAAAAGCGGAAGAAAATTGCATAAGAGGAAAATGTTAGTAAAACATATATTTTGAATGAGGAAAAAGTTTTGATTATTAATGATATTAATATGATAAGGTAAATTTTGGTAATTTTGGAATTGATTTGATAATTTAAAAACAATTAAAAGTCATTCAAATGATTAATTAGCAATTAAATTAAATATGCATGCAAGAATAATAATTTTAATTTTAAAAATTAAATAAGTATTTTTCTGATGATTATGCAATAAATAAATATTTTTGGAGTTTTTTAGATGCATGATAAAAATATTTGAAGATAAATTAAAATGCATGAAAAATATTAAAGAAAATATATAAAAAAATGTAAGTTTTGCAAACTTGTAAAATTACATGGTCCTGGTCAGGCTTGAACCGGTGTCCTCCTGGCAACACGTCACGCTCCCTTTGCCTTAACCACTGGGCCAACGCGCACTTGGTGTCAAATAATTGAAACGGAATCGTTTTAAGCAAACTTGATTTACGGAACCAAGAACACGCGAAGATCTTCATCTTCTTCATTTGAAATTTTGAAAACTTAGCGTCGGTTGAGTTCGGCTAAGGCCCAATCGTGTTTTCTCAATTCTTGATGTTTTTGAGTGTTGTAAAAGTGCGGAATGATTCTAGGGACTCAAGGAATGTGTTTGAATGCTTAGAATTGGTTGAATCGAAGCAAAACAAGGCTGCCAATTGCTTGAATGTCACGGATTTTTTGAGGTTAGGGTTCTTCCAAGCAATTTTTCTATTCTTGTTCATGTGGTATGCATTGTACATTTATAGTGGATGGATTTTGGGCTGAATTGAAGAGCAAATATTGATCAATCAATGCAAAAATTATTTGATTTTGTACAAAATCAAATCTTCCTTTGATCAATTTCAATCAAATTCTTGCCAAATCAATGCAAATTTCGAAATTTGCAAGCTTGTGTGAGTTACTTGGATCTCAAGTATGAGAGAAAAATCAATTTTGCATTTAATTTTGATTTTATACCTTATTTTTTAATTTAATTTGTTTTTAAATGAATAAAATCCAAATTAAATAGAAAAATAAAGACAAAAATCGAGGCATTGGGCTTGAAGGTTCCAAATAAGATAAGGAACAAGTTTAAACCAAGAAAAACTAGGCCCATTTGCAAAATTTTGGATTTTGATAACTATTTTCCTTCTTTACCTCTTCAAAAATGCCCAACTTGTGCAAGGTGTATTTTGCTTAATTTTCCACCTTTTTGAGTGTTCTTGGACTTTTTAGAAAGCTCTAAGTGTCATCTAAACAACCTCTTTGGTTTCATCTCAATTGGAGTTTCCATGCTCAATAAAACTTCAAAACAAAAAGTTGACTTTTGTTGACTTTGAAAAGGACACAATGTTTTGACCAAAAATCATGAAGTTTGGTGTATTGACCACAGTTGACTTTTTGTCAAATACAACTGATTTTCAACCATCTGAGCAATTGTCTGAGGAAACTTGACTTGTGAGGCTTGAAACTTGACATGAAGATCCTTGGAAGCATGTGAGGAGGCATGATGACCATTGGAGGTGTTGGAAGTCCATCTTGATCTAAGAATTGCCAAACCCTAGTTTTGGGTTGATGGCCTAGGAGAGGGTTTATCTGATCAACCCTTGAGGAATCCTTGAGTATGGATGTATGAAATATTTTGAGAAATAGGAGGGCAAATTTTGGGGTATGAGAACTGCCCCTGTTCAATCTTCTTGTGCTGGAAGGGTTAGATTGACATGCTTGCCTTTCGTGACCTGGAGGTAGAAGATGATTGAACACTCAGTACACACTCATGTTGGTGATGATCGGGAATGGGCTTCTGAGATGCCATTTGGAGAAGTTCTGATTTTCTTTGGGGAATGAGTCGTACGCTAGACTCGAGATTGTTGTCTAAGTAGGAGAACTGTCGGAGATGGGCTAAAGATGCCATCTAGAAAGATCGACGCTGGGGAGTGAGTCGTACGCTAGGCTCTGTAGACGTTTCTGGAAGTGAAAGGCGCATGGAGATGGGCTTAAGATGCCATCCGGAGGGAGTCGTACATTAGACTCCGTGCTTGTCTTTAAATGAAGTTATTGGTTTGTATTGGTTTTAACCAAATATGCAACGATACGAAGCGGAGGGATGTCAATAAATAATCGAGATGGGCTTAAGATACCATCCAAGGAAACTGAGTCATACGCTAGACTCTGTAGTTGGTGTTGATAATAAGAGAGAGTCAGAACAAATCTTCGTCTTGATTGCTCTGAGGGGATAATAGTTGGAAAAATGTGGATAGCTTCTCTGTTGTGCTTTGGGTATTGATCCAATGCCTGTTGTCGGAGGATAACTTGTGTGATCGTTCAGATAGTTTTCCCGTCTGGCTTCGGGCATTAATCCTGGATTAGTTGTCGGAGGACAACTAGGGTGATCTTCGATAGTTTTCCGTCGGCTTGGGCATTAATCTGGACCCGTTGTCGGAGGACAACTAGGCGATCGTTCGAGATAGTTTCTCGTCGGCGGGCATTAATCTGGACGGTTGTTTGAAGTGATTTTCACCTGTTTGAAAAAATAAAGGAAACTTTGATAGAATATTGTTAGCCTTATGCAGATTATGATGCATGGCAATGTATATGAATGTCATATGCTCAAATTATGACTTTTATGAGTAATGTATGAATGATAGATGTTGTGGTATTTCAAGACATATCTATCTTGAAGAAGATCGGATGTTCTACTTGAGGATTTAAAGCTACATTTTGGGGATGAAGCGGATGGAAACCTTGAGAAGAAAAATAACCTCGATTCCTTGATGCACTATCGACCAGTCTTGAACCTAGATATTGTTGAGGATGGTAGAGATCGAGAGTACGTGTCTGTGAGCTGACTTTGAGAATTTTGTATCGCAAATGTGCGGATAGCAAGAGTCGCCACCGACTTTTCTTTTATCCAATTAAGGGAAGGTAAAAAGTACAGAAAAAGACCTTCGTTATATTCTGAGTAAGGGAGAAGGTGATGAAAAGGGAAGGTATTAGCACCCCTTTTCATCCGTAGTTATCTATGGGCTCTTAGTTGCTCTTAGATCATTTTCAAAAAAGTGCTTTCTGTGTGTTTGACAAAAAATGTTTTGAAAAGACATTTCGCTTTGACTTTGTAATGATTCATGTAGGAATGTATACAAAGTGTTCGGAAATGTTTTGTTTTGAAAAGAGTTTGAACTTTAACAAAAAAAAGTGTGTGGTGTGAAAAGTATTTTGTTTGAGCAAGCAACTAAAAGACTTATTACCTACTCAGAATTGTCATTTTTGTGTTGTTTTACGTTCCTTTAGAATAGTTCTATCCATATCATTAGTTGGTAGGTAACCTTATTCGTTGGATGTAAGAGGGACATTCGAAGGGACATCAGATGGTCATAGAAGGCAACTTGTAGGAAGTATCCTAGCACATTCGAAAGGGACTATCATCATTTTTCGTGGCGACAATCGAGGTCAAGATCATGTATTCGTGGCGCATCGTGGGTCTATGATCTTTGTATCGAAGGACTATTATGATTCGTTTCATAGCAGCGGTGCTAGGATACCTCTACGTTCGAGGACTTGACCATTTGTATTTGTAAAGGCAACGAGAGAAATTACCTAAAGGTGCAAGTGTGAAAAGAGTGTGTCAAATTCGGATATATTATCTTGGAATTATGAGTGATCTCGTCCAATTTTATCTTGCCATACGCCTAATTACTAGCAGTTTATAGGGTGCAGAAAGTAAATTGCGGAAATGTAAAATGCGGAAAGATAAAGTCCTACGCTATTACATGGCTTTGGGGCAGATACATAATGAGAGTGCGGAAAAATAAAAGTCCTAATTAAACTATTACATCCCATAGGCAATGAAGCAACTCGATTTTCAAAAACTTTTAAATTCTCGGCGGTGAAATCGCCACCTAATTTTATTCGTTCTAAAAGAGAACCGGAAAATATAGATAAAACCCCAAACAAGCGGATAAGGCGGTCTACGTGACCAAAAAGTGGAATCGGGAGTCGGTTATGTAAGGGGAAGGTATTAGCACCCCTTACATCCATCGTACTCGATGGGACCCATTTAATTCTACGCATTTGTGTGTGTGTTTACTAAGTTATGGATGCTAAAAGAAAACAGAATTTGTTTATTATTATTTTGAGTTTGGCACGGTTTCAGAACCGTGTGCCTACATATTCCCTCGTGCAATGGGAAAGTCAAAACTCTGTAGTTCCTCTTAAAAAGGCTTTAATTGGTTGCATTGATTTTATCTGAAAAATCGTGCGTTTAGACGTTTCAAATGCTTTGAGCTAGGACTTGTTTTGTTTGTTTGAAAAGCTTAAGTCCTCGCTCGTATTTGAACGACTATTACACTCTTTGTCGAAAAAGAGTTTTATGATCGCATATGAGCGAGAAAAGAATTTGAGTGGATTGAATTGTTTTAGGTGGATGAAAAGTACGAACAATAGGACTAACATCCTCGATTCAAATACTAGAAAGCAGGATGAGCTCAATGCTCAGCAGTCGTCTATCATCCCAAAAGTTTTCTTAAAAAAGAGTGAAGTGAAACAAAGTTCACGTTGTTAAGAGCCTTTAAACAATTGGACTAGCATCTAACGATTTAAAGATTAGAAGTTCATTTTGCACAAGTATTTAAACAATTAGTCTAGCAACCAACGATTTAAATACTTGGGTTTTTATTGTGAAAGAGTTTTGAAAATGCACTCGACATTGGATCGAGGTTTGTAAGTTAATTATGAAAGTGTTTTGAAGTTTGATACGTGGAGGGATGCGAAATGGAGGAGAAATAATAGGACTAGCATCCTATGATTTGGTTTTGTGTAAGTGTCGACTTATGGGTGAAAAGTACTGAACAATAGGACTAGCATCCTACGATTCGAATACTAGAAACAAGATGAGCTCAATGCTCAACGAGTCGTCTATCATCCCAAAAGTTTTTTCTTATGAAAGAGTGAAGTGAAACAAGGTTCACGTTATTAAGAATCTTTAAGTAGTTAGTCTAGCATCCAACGACTTAAAGATTCGAGGCTCATTTTTGCAAGTGTTTAAACAATTAGTCTAGCATCCAACGGCTTAAACACTTGAGTTTTTTTTATGAAAGAATTTAGAAAATGCACTCGACGTTGGATCGAGGTTTGGAACCTTAATTGCGAAATTATACGTCAGCGTCTTTGAGAGTAAAATGGGAGCGGGTTATGATTAATCAAGTATATGGACTTAATTAACCTCGTGAGGATAGGTGCTCTATCTGACCATGAGACCACAGTGCATGGTGATTGGTATATAGACCAATGTTGTTTTCGGGTTATGATCGATTAAAGCAACAAGGGCTTTAACCAATCTCGTGAGGATAGCCATGCCCATCCCAACCATGAGACCCTTTAAGAAATCGGCATATGAGCCAATCGGGATGAAATCGAATTGATTTTTAATTTAATTGTGTGCAAGCGTGTACATTGGTGAATAAATCTTGAGCAGTAAATAAGCAGGCAAAATACCATGCAATACAATCGGAAATTTAAATAATTATTAGAGATGATTTTTACATTTGATGAAAAATCGGCTAATAGTTTAATCGATAAGTCATCAAACAAAACTATCGGATCCAACAATTATTTAATACATCATAACAAAAATATTATTCTGAAATAAATTAATTGAAATAGAGCGAAATTTAGAAATAGCACATATTGCGTGATTCTTGGGCGAACATGAAAAGAAAACCATCTGATCTTTGATTGGTCTGAAACACCTCCACGCGCTAACGAACCGGGTGTAATGCTTCCACTTCAAAATAATCCGATTGTTCCAAAATAATAGCAATATCACACCATATACATATACACTAGGCTAATGCTAACATTTTTTGCTAAAATTATTTAATAGTAACAACAAAAACAAAATAGATTTTTCTTAAAAAACAAGGTTGTGACACTTGTCACCACCATATTTAATATAAAATTTTAAAGAAAAGAATTTAAAAGAAATTGTTTTATATATTTTTTTGGGAAAAAAATAAAGAAATAGGTAAGAGTGTTATTTTGGTAAAACAAAAGAACTCATTCTTCAGTCTCTCTCTCACGCGATTCTGGATTTTTCTCTGGTTCTCTCTTCCGACCCTCACTCTCTCTCGGAACCCGCTCCCTCACTGTTTCTCTCCGTCCCTCATCGAAACTCTCCCTATTCTCGCCGTCGCGATGATCCTGTCCCTCTCTCACCGCGATTTACCGGACCCTCTCATCTCTCTCTCGATCTCTGTTTCTGTTTCACTCTCGGACCGTTTGCATGTTGATTCCGATTGTTTGATTTTCAATTTTGATTGTTTGACACAGGTTGTGAAGGAAAGGAAAGAAACCTAATCTTGGGCGATTCCGACGGTGAAAACACACGCGGCGATGGAGGCTTACTTCCCGACCTCGTTCCGGGTGAGACCGTTTCTCTTACTCTTCTTCTTTCTCAATTTCAGAACATGCGATTTCTGAAAAAAAATGTCTGAAGGTTGTTGGCGTCGAAGATGATGATATTATGCTTGCCTGTTTTGTCTTGTGTTGCTGTTTCGTTTTCGTTCTTGCTGGTTGGTGTAATGAAACTGTGTTTGCGTTTTAATGGGATTTTGGGCTGTCTTTGGTTATGTTGCTGGCTTTTGTGTTTTCTCATCTTTTTTCTCTCTCTCTGTTGCCTGTCGGTGTTTCGATAAGAATGGATACTGCACTTTTTTGGCTTTGATTTTATGAGTGAGCGATACTACACTTTTGGGTTTTGATTTTTGTGAGAACTCATACTGTCTTCCTGTTTTTTTCTTTTTTGATCCCTCCTCCTTTTTAGTTTTGGTAATGTATATCTATGTATCTTGAACAGATTTCTACCTTGTCTCTTCAGCCTGTCCCAGTTACTTGAATTGTGGTCTAACACCATGCTGTACTATCCTGAATTTCTAACTTTTGCCATGCTTTTCCTCTGATTTTCTGAGTTCTACCATGCTGTCTGCTCTGAATCTTTCTCTGATTTTCTCAAACTGTCCCTGTTGGATTGGTATGGTGCTGTGTTGACTTGGATTTAAAACGTTGCCTCAATGTATATTGTTGCCTTGTTATGAACTGATATCTGCTCTTTGACTTTAGACATGCTGCCTGTTGCCTTTTTGGGATTAAAATGTGAACTGTTGGGATTAAAATGTGAACTATTATATGTATATGCTGCTGCCCGGAAAAACTGTCGCTTTGTATGCTTCCCGGAACTAAAATGTCGCTTCATTTTGCTCGTTGTATGCTTGTTGGAATCGAATCGGTTGCCTCTATTTCTTTGCTGCCCGGGATTTAAAACTGTCGATTCGTTTGCTTGTTTGTGAACCGGGCTAGCCCGTGATTTGCAAGCAAGTGTTTTGCCGATGATTAATCTTTTACAAGATTACGAGGCCTAGCGTTCAAAACGATTCCATAGCGATGATGATCCTTGAAAAATAGTTTTCATAATTTCACGTTCGTTTAATTTTATGTTTGCTAACTTGCTCTTTTGTTTCTTGTTTCATGTTGCGATTGGCACACTTGGAGAGGAAAAGGCGAAGGAAAAGACTTGCACAAGGGAAGCCATATGGAGCTTGAAGATGGAGCACCCGAGACAAAATCTTTGTGGTTAGGCATCGATTCTTAGGAAAATTTGCATTGTAACTCAATATTAGAATTGAAAATGTAAGGAGTTTCAAACATTTAGTGAACTTGTATGCTTCAATTTTGCAACACTCTTGTACCAAAGTTTGGTCATTTGAATAAAAACAAGTTTAGTTTGAACAATCTTTGATTCTTGAATCGCATAACACAATTGTTCCACTTGACGATCCTTTGAGATTGGTAAAAATTATTCTCATAGTGAACCTTGAATGAAATAAATCTTGGCAAAATTTTCCAAAGCTTGTAAGAAATCTTGAATGAACAAAAACACTTGAATAAAATTCGTATTTGAATGGTGTTCAAAATTCAATTTGCCAATGTTGGTACCAACTTAGGACTTACAATTTGAATTTAAGAAATGCAATTCTTTCTTCAACCATGTAAATTGTCTTGTAAACTTGTAGAATTTATGATGAATGAAACCAATTAGAATTATATTTAACAAAGAGTTGACCAAGAGAATCTCAAGTTTTGAAATAAAAATTCAAGTTCTTTAATTCTTTCCTCCTAGAAAAAGAAACGGGAACCTCAACTTGAAAATGAAGTCACATGAATGAACATTACTTTCTATCTTGTGGAGACTAAACTTGAAGTTTTACATGACTCTCCATGCCTAAAAAAAAACTTTTAGTGGAGCATCTTGAATTTGAAATCAAACTTGTGAAAGATAGTTGAATGATTATAGTTAACACTTGAATCTTGAACGAATTCCGATAAAAACCTAAATGAGGTACTTGAAACGGTAATAATGGCGAATTCCACAAACTAAGAGTTCTAAGAATTTCAATTCTTAGCAATATTACTCTTGGGTCACCAAACTTTACATCCTGAGCAAATTATTCGCCTCAAGTCTCTTGAACCACTTTTTGCATTTGGTAAATTCGGATTAACACAAACTAGATTCTTTCAACTTCACACAGTTTCGAATGAACTTGATTTTTCCATTGTACAATACTTGAATGTATCTTGAACCAAAGTTTGAGTTAATTCCGGTTGAAACAAGGAATTAAGCATGAATATGTTTCAAGAAAAAATATGATAAGGAGGGTAAATTTTGGGGTGCGACAGGCAATTACATAATTGAAAAAGAAAAGCGAGAAAAATCGTCCGAAACCGTATAACCTGTGAGCAGATACAAAATCGAAAAATACGAGAAACTTGCATAAGAGGGAAATGTTAGTAAAAATATGTATTTTTGGATGAGGAAAAAGGTTTTATGTTGGTAATGACATTAATATGATAAAATAAATTTTTGGGAATTTTTGGAATTGATTTGATAATTTAAAAACAATTAAAAGTCATTTAAACAATTAATTAATAATTAAATTAAATATGCATGCAAAAATGATAATTTTTATATTAAAAATTAAATAAACATTTTTGGAGTTTTTTAGATGCATGATAAAAATATTTGAAGATAAATTAAATAGAATGAAAATATTAAAGAAAAAATAAGAAAATATATTAGTTTTGCAAAAGAGTAAAAATAAAGTGGTCCTGACCAGGTTCGAACCCATGACCATTGAGAGAATCTGCACATCCATACGCCTTTACCACTGAGCCAAAGTGCACTTTGTGTTTGGAAATTGCAAAGCATTTTTTTTAAGGGTTTACGTGTCATGAGTTTGGAAATTCAACGCACAGTCAGCCGTGTGGGGTCCAGGTGGAACGGATGAACGAATCGAATTGCACAGAAACGCCACGCATGCTCTCACTGATCAGAGACGGGTCAACGACGCCGGAGCCCTAGCTCCGGTCGTCTTCTCCGGCGACATCAAACTTCAAACCTGCAAAATACGAAGAATAAAAGACAAAGGGATACCCTACCCCCCCTAAATCGGACCCTGCGAATCCAATGGTGGCATTAGTTTCGATTGAAAACGCCTGTACAAGCCGGTTCGAAGAAGACAGCTCGAAAAACCCTAACTATGGCAAATCGTGATTTTTATATGCAAGCTCTTGAACGATTGCCCAGATCTGTCCCTTAGCATCTCATGAACATGTTAGAGTGGTTAGTTTTGATTAAAACACGCGAATAATAAAAATGAAAAATCAAGAAAATTATGAATATGTATGAATGAGTATGGCTCGATTCAAGCAGCTTTGGCCATGGCTTTTGATGTATACTTACTCAAACTTACCCTAGGAACACAATGGAATGATTGAGAGAGGCTGAAAGTGGCTGCAAGTTGAAATTCGAATTTCACAACTTTGTGAAAATTTTGAGCAAAATAAGGGTTGTTGTAAGGCTAGGGTTTTCGTCCTTTGTCTTGTGCAATGAGCTGGGTATTTATAGAGTGAAGAGTGAGGGCAAAGAGAGTGAAAAAAGATCTCCTCTTGAATGCAAAAATAATTTCCTTTCCAATAAAATCAAATCTTTGAAAATTTGATTTTCTCTTCCATATGCAAGCTAGCAATTTGGCAAGTTATATGGGCTATCTTGGACCTCAAGTTTGATAAAAATCCAATCGATTTGAAAATATATCTTGTTTTCATATTTTATATAATTTAAATTTGAATTAAATGGTTTTAATTTCAAAAATAAATCAAAAAAATAGAATGTGGTCATGAAAAGGCATCAATAGGTCACAAATAATATTATGATCAAGTTTGGATCATAAAATTATAGGCCCATTTGGAAAAAAATTGGATTTTGACAAATATCTCCTTTTGTGCAATTGTTCAAAATGCCCAACTTGTACAAAGTATTTTGCTTAATTTCCCACATTTTGAGTGTTCTTGGACTTTTAGAAAGCTCTAAGTGTCCTCTAACCAACCTCCTTGGTTTCATCTCAATTGGAGTTTCCATTCTCAATAAATCTTCAAAACAAAAGTTGAATTTTGTTGACTTTGAAAAGGACTGTAATGTTTTGATCCATACCTTCCAAATGAAGAATTTTGTGAACATTATTGTGAGACATGAAGTTGTATAGAATTGAATTTCCTTCAAAATGAGAGGTGGTGGGAAAATTTACGAGAAAGTATGAAGAAGTTATGCTCGATCAAAGTTGATTGACTTTTCATTGGAAAACCCTAATTTGGAAAGTTTGACTTTTGAGCAAATCTTGAGTTTTCTTGATGAATCATGATCAACCCTTGATCAAATGATGAATGTGACTTTAAAATGAGGATGTTGAACAAAAATCAGGAAGTTTAGTTGTATGTTGACCACAGTTGACTTTTTATCCAATACAACTGATTTTCAACCATCTAAGCAATTGTCTGAGGAAACTTGGCTTGTGAGGCTTGAAACTTGACATGGAGAATCTTTGAACCATATGAGGAGGCATGATGACCATTGGAGATGTTGGAAGTCCATCTGGATCTGAGAATTGCCAAACCCTAGTTTGGGTTGATTGTCTAGGAGAGGGTTTGTCTGATCAACCCTTGAGGAATCCTTGAGTATGGATGTATGAAATGTCTTGAGGAATAGGAGGGAAAATTTTGGGGTATGACAGCTTCCCCTGTTCAATCTTCTTGTACTGGAAGGGTTAGATTGGCGTGCTCTCCTTTCGTGACATGGAGGTAGAAGATGATTAAACACTCGAGTACACCTGAAAATTTGCACTCGCTGTTGGTGATGATGCGGGAATGGGCTTATAGATGCCATTTGGAGAAGTTCAAGATTTCGCTGGGGAATGAGTCGTACGCTAGACTCGAGATGCCTTCTGAATAGGAGAGTCGTCGGAGATGGGCTTAAGATGCCATCTGGAAAGATCGATCTTTGAGAGTGGTAGCACGCTGGGCTCTGTGAGCGTTTAAAGTGGAAGAAGCATGGAGATGGGCTTAAGATGTCATCCGGAGGGAGTCGTATGTTAGACTTCGTGCTCATCTTTGAATGAAGTTATTGGTTTGTATTGGTTTTTAACCAAATATGCAGCATTCTAAAAGTGGAGAAATGTTGACAAGTAGTCAGAGATGGGCTTAAGATGCCATCCAAGGCAACTGAGTCGTACGCTAGACTCTGTAGTTGCTGCTGATAATAAGAGAGAGTCAGAATAAATCTTTGTCTTGATTGTTCTGAGGGGATAGTAGTTGGCAAAATGTGGATAGCTTCCCTGTTGTATTTTAGGTATTGATCCAATGCCTGTTATTGAAGGATAACTTGTGTGATCGTTCGGATAGGGTTTCCCGTCTGGCTTCGGGTATTAATCCTGGATCCGTTGTCGGAGGACAACTTGGGCGGTCGTTCAGATAGTTTTCCCGTCTGGCTTCAGGCATTAATCCTAGACCTGTTGTTGGAGGACAACTAGGGCGGTCGTTCAGATAGTTTTCCGTCGGCGGGCATTAATCACGGACTGATTGTTTTAAGTGATTTTCACTGTTTTGGGAAAAACAAAAGCTTTGATAGAGTATCGTTAGTCCTATGCAAGTTATGATGCATGACGATGTGTATGAATGACATATGCACAAATTATGACTTTTATGAGTAATGTATGAATGATAGATGTTGTGGTATTTCAAAACATATCCATCTTGAAAAAGATGCGGATGCTCTGTTTGGGGATTTCTGGTTTCTGTTGGGACGAAGCGGATTGGAAACCCTGAGAAGAAAGATAACCTCGATTCCTCCGATGCACTATCTGACCAAGTCTTGAGCCTAGATATTGTTGAGGATGGTAGAGATCGAGAGACGCGTTGCTGAAGATCTTGTGCCTAGACCCTGCTGGGGAAAAATTAGGAGGCGCTCTACTGGGGATCTTGCGCATAGATCCTGCTGGAGAGCATTTGATAGCTGCTGGGAGACCGGGTTAGAAGGATCTAGAGCCCGTTGAAACTTCTAGCTGGGGAATAAAAGATGTAGATTTCCTCCGATGCACTATCTGACCAAGTTTCGAGTCTGGATATTGCTGTTGTCGAGGGAAATGATGATTGCTGAGAGATACTCTGCTGGGGATAAATTCCACTGCTGGAGATGAACCGTTACTGCTCGGAGACTGATGTAACATGATTCAGCTGATTGGGATCACTTCTCGGGGACTAATGTGATGAAGCTTGGAATGTCTGGACTAATGGAGGAGAATGTGTACTCCGTTGGGGAAATTTTGTGGTGAGCGACATCTCTGTGGGGATTGTACTTTGCAGGGGATCGTATTGGTGACTTTAGTCGTCATCTCAATTCCTAGAGCCTGTAGTAATTACTTTCGTATGTTTGCTTTTTGCATGTTTGTAAACAGATTTTTACTGTCAGATGCATATAATCATTCAAAGCAAACGTTGGACTTTATGCAAACAACAATAGCAAAAATTGTAAAGAAAGAACTTGTATTTATTTGAAATGTGGCGTATGGCCAAGTAGTTTGTACACAATAAAAGTAAAAAGCTATGCGGAAACAATCTCGTTAAGTTCCAACTATGCTAGTACTCATATATCTCGACTATCTCATCTCCTTGTTGTCAGTAGAAAGTGAGTAAACTGATCTTCGCCATTTGAATCTTGAATGCTGATAGTAGTAGTATGGAAGTAGGTGATCTAGACGAAACATAGCCGTACGCTTAAATCCCTAACTTTTGCCTAGACCGCCCTTTCGGGTTTTCAGTCTACCGGGATACCCTTTTTTCCCCAAGCCGCCTTTTCAGGTTTTCGAGTTGCCGGGTGTACATGTTTTGTGTATATATCCTTAACTTTTTCGAACCCTTTTGGTTCGCCAGGATGCCCTTATTTTTGCCTAGGCCGGTCGACTTAGCGGGTCTCTTTTATGCGTAGTATTTTTTGACCATGTCTGCGTTCACAGGGTGTAGGAAGTCTTCACCATCCATGGTGCTAAGTATCATAAGCTCCATAGGAAAATACCGTCTTGACTAAGCGGTCCACGATGGGTGGGAGTCCATTTGCCCACAGGATCACCTTGTGGAAGAATGATGCGCTTGACTACTAGATCACAGACTTGGTAGACTCGGTGCTTGACCCTCTTGTTAAATGCTACGATCATTCGTTTCGATAGATCATCCATGGCGGATGGAGCGAGTCGTTTCTCATCAATCAAGTTAATCGGTCAAGGCGAGTTTGGATCGATCGTCTTCGCCTAACTCTGCGTCTGAGGACTACGGTTGAGGTATCGAACCTCGATTGATAGGAATTGCTTCCATACCGTATACAAGAGAGAGGGTTGCCCTGTGGATGTTTGTCTTGTGGTCGATAACCATGAAGAGCAAATGGTAACATCTCGTGCCAATCCTTGTAAGTCCTTTGTCATTTTACGTATAATCTTCTTAATGTTCTTGTTGGCGGCTTCCTTTGCGCCATTCGACTTAGGCGATAAGGAGAAAATTGTGATGCTTGATCTTGAGCTGCGTGCGAGTTCGGTGATCATTTTGTTGTTGAGGTTAGAGCCGTTATACGTGATAATCCTTTCGAAGTGCCATCCGGCGAGATAAGATTGTGCTTGATGAATCGAGCCACAACACTCTTAGTAACGGATCGACGGTGCTTCCCCACTTGGTGAAATAGTCAATTGCCACAAGGATGAAGCGATGTCCGTTGGAAGCCGTGGGCTTGATTTCTCCGATCATGTTAATGCCCCACTGTGTAACAAAAGTAGTCTTCTCCATGTCTTCAGGAGCCATTTTGATCTGATTGTAACCGGAAAAACCATCCATGAAGGAGAAAACCTTATGTTGGGCAGTGTTGTCAACTAGAACATCGATGTGGAAGTGGAAAATCGTCTTCGGACTCGCTTTGTTCGGATCTCGTAATCCACACACATTTGTACTTTACCATCTTTCTTAGGTATAGGAACCACATTTGCAACCCACTGTGGATAAGAAGTAATGGCTAGGAAACCGGCATTGAACTGCTTCATAACTTCAGCTTTGATTTTCTCAGACATCTCGGGGCGCATCGACCAGACATACATTTCCTTTGGAGAAAACCTTCTTTGTAATCGGTGTACCACAATATCAATGTCTAAACCCGGCATGTCTTCGTATGACCAAGCAAAAACCTTGATATAGTCTCGTAGCATCTGAACCAATCTCTCTTTGACACTGTTCTCAAGACCCGCTCCTATCTTGATCTCTTTCATCTCCATCGGTACCCGGTTCACAATCTCAATGACTCTTCGTGTGGCTGTATAACTCGTTCTTCTTCTTTGTAGCAATCGACAAGTTCTCGGCACTTCACAATCTTCCTCACCTTCGTCTTGACTTGGTAGATCGGATTATCGAGTCATATTTAGCAATAGCATATTTGTTATCAACGAGATTCGAGTGATTACTGCGATTACCACGTGGGTGTGTGTAAAACACATAGCTTTTTGAAGGGGTGATAAAGTAAAAGAAAAAAGCAACAATTAAATGCAAAGTCCAACGATTTTATTGAATGAAAATATGCAAATGATGGATAATAACCCTCACAAATGAGCCATGATGCCGGGCAAGGCACTAGGCTTTAGAGTTTATTGTTCAAAACATAGAAAGCAGCGAAAACAAAAACAAAGGCAATTACTCTGTCTAAAGGAGATTGGTATAGCGTCTTGTCTTCCAATTCTTTGAGTCATTGTCGGGATTGGGAAGATCCACTTGCGATGTCGAAGTCGTTGTCGTCGTCTTCTATAGCATGGATTCCACTCCGGCTGATGCGGAAAGGAAGTTGGCCGGCGCGCTCGCGGCGTATCATCTTCTGTCCTTTGATGGTGAAGCCTAAACCAGTCTTGTCAGATTTGAAAGGAAGATCAGGGAGCTGTCCCCAAATAGTACTACCTCCCTCTTCAACGGCAGCTTGAGCATATTTCAGCGAGGCCATCCTAGGCGGAACTTGCGTAACTTCAGGAGTGACAGGAGAGTCAGTAGGCATGACTCTCGGTATTGTTTCAAAAGCTTGACAGGGAGTCTCGAAGAATTCACCTTCCATCTCAAGATATCGGAATGATTGTAGATGAGTGACCATATATTCTTCTTCACCACATCGTAACAACCTTCCCTTTCACGGGTACTTGGTTCGATGCAAGGTAGAAGTAACGCGCCCTATGTATCAAGGGTCCAAGTAGGAAAGAGTAATGGACGGATATCCATGACAAAGAAAGTAGAATCAAAAGTGGGGAACCGACTTTATGAGCGAATAGGCTCTCAATCTTGTTAGCTTAGAACCATCAAAAGCTCTCACAATTATGTCCTTTGGGCTAGAACCAATCCTTCAACATCAAGTCGGTCAAAAGGTCTTGGTAGGATGTTCGAGGCGAGCGGTATCCACCAAAACATGAGACAACGTAATGCCCTTGCATTCAATAGAGATGTGCAAGGCTTTGTTGTGTTTCTTTCCAGCAGGAGTCAAATCAGCATCAGAGAAGCCTAGGCCGTTGTTGGCAGCCAGGCTAGCAATACACACTTCAAACTGGTTAGTAGTAGTGTCTTGCGGCACGTGAGCATTCTTCAGAAACTTCACCAAGGCGTTAGCATGAGCCTCGGAGCACAAGAGCAGAGCAAGCATGGAGATTTTGGACGGAGTCTGTCCCAACTGTTCCACAACATTGTAGTCACTCTTCTTGATGATCTTCAGAATTTCCTCCATTTCTCGTTTGGAGGTGTCTTCAGTAACTTCCCTTGATACTTCTGTCTGAGCAGGATGAGTCACTGGTTCTTTCCCTCTAGTCTCGGGAACTGGTTCAATAGCTGGAATGCGAGCTAGAGTCACAGCGTCTTTTGGAGGAGAGATTTCTGGAGAGAATACTCTTCCGGTTATGGTCACCTTACTTGATCCGGTGATGTTGTCAATGTCAGGAATGGTGGCTTCAACTGTAAGGTCCTCAATAATCAGAGGATCTTGCTTGACGCCATGATAGTAGACCTCAGATCCATAATTCCAAGGGATAGCTTTGTCAGAGGAATATGGGCTGTGCAGGAGAAGTAATGATGAGAGGTGCCACCCTAGGCACATGATCAGCAGAGGAAATCTTTATTGTGTTGACATCGACATAGTCTTCTGGGAAATCGTCGCCCCATCCGGTTGCCTTAACATCTTCAATAGGAATCTTGTAGCTCTCAGGAACAGTGTACTTTACCATGTAATCAAACTTTCCACTTGGCTGCCCCAAGGTATCCCACACATTCGGTACAATTTCATTCACATCTTCGATCTTTAGTTTCTTAGACATGTCTTCACAGACTCTCCACAGGTGGTTTTAGGAATAGTATTTCACGGTTAGCCATCATGCCTTGAACCGTCTTCTCGACCAAGCACAACCAGTGCGAGATGGGCACCGACAATTCTCTAGGCATCTGGATTTACACGACTGCAACAAATTCTTCTTAACAGTCATCAGAGGAATGGTCAAGTCATCTATGTTGAAAACATAAGAGTTCTCACCAATAGCATTGGAACTCTTGTCATGGTTAGGCATAGGAGCGTTGATCACATTCGGGGTCTCAACAGGAGGGTCAAACTCAATCGATTAGCTTCAATCATATCTTGAATCTTGTTCTTGAGCCCCAGGTTGTCGATGTAATGGTACACATTGGAGTGGTAAGCACATAGCGTTAGGTTTGTATCTCGGAGAAGAGTATTGATACTCGAGGAGGATCCTTCAAATGTCGACTCTGCTTTCAACATGTGTTGCAAGGCTTGCGACAACGGCATGTTGATCTTAGTAAACTATCTTCGTGGCGCGTTACGCTACGTGTTGTCTCGAGGTTGTCTTGATGTAGGATTGGAGATCTAGCGCCCCCGCAGTTGAAACAGTCGGTCTTGGCTCGGCTTTTCGACCATACCATTAGTTTCTTTCTTACCACCAAAGATCTCTTCGCGACATTTGAGGATGACTCACACAGATGTTCCCACTCTTGATACCGGCTTCATCGCTCCCTGTCAATATCATTTCGGTGAATCCGTGAGAAGAGTTTCAATCGGATGATTGAAGAATGGGCTGTCGGTGTTCCCATAAACATATCAACCAATTCCTATTGGACGGGTGGTTGAACTACTGCTGCTAGGTCTCTCCATTTACGAGCATACTCTTTGAACTTCTCATCACGACCCATAGACATGCTACGTAGTTGCATGCGGTGGGTGTCAACTCGACATTGTACTCATATTATGCAGTAGAAGCATCGCTAAGTCACTTCATGTACGAATCGGTCATTCTCTGGCGATAATACCACTCAATTGAGTTAGGACAAACTCTCTTGAAAATAGTGCATCCACAACTTTCTGTCATCAGTGTGGGGGCTGATCTTGAACATAGGACTTCAAGTGCAGCTTTGGACAAGAAATTCCATCATATTTGGCAAAAGTGGGAACTTTGAACTTTGGAGGAATCACCACACCAGGAACAAGACTCAGATCATCAAAATTCAACCCGGACATCTTCAGGTTTTCTACAGCATTCAGACGGTCTTCAAGTTGCTTGTATTTGTCATCCTGATCAGAGTACTGGTCATTATCATATTGATCTTCTCTGTCCTTCTCAGGCTCACGCTGGTCTTCTTCATTGCCCTTGACACTCCCTTCAGTCTTGACACTTTCTTCTAAGAGCTCTATCCGGCTGACCACTTTAGGACCACCTTTGTAACGTCTACCCATGTTGAGAACACCAACGACCCTCTTCTTTTTGTTGATGAGCTTCTTCAAATCTTCTTGGCCTTGGACCAAGCTAGTGAACATCTGATGGGCCAGAGCATTACGAGCACAGAGATCTTTGACTTTGTTCAAGAGCCATTTACGCTAAAATAAATAGCGAGAAAATGAAAACCAATCTTCATGTACTGTTATGAGATGTTATGCCATGATATGCGATGTTTATGCAGATGCAATGCAATGTTTTCAAGGACCTTAGAGATTTAAATTTGTTAAACAAGCAAGAACAAACATTTATTAGTTCTCTTTTTATTCTTTTTCTTTTTAAGTACAAAAGATAGCTCAAAACAATAAAAGAAAAGCATAAAAATCCTAAAGCTCTAAGTCTCCCATGGGCGCTTCCTCTTGGTGCCGAGGTAGGTGTTGATGTTCTGCTCCTCGTGAAGTAGCTTTGTCAACTCTAGTACCTTGTTCTCGCTTGCATAGCACTGGGCTTCAAATGTATCCCTTTCTTCTTTAAGCTGAATCCAGGATCTCTTCAAGTCTTCAAAATCAGTAGGCATGTCAGGATGGAGAACAATATAGGGTACGTCACCTATAGCAGGTTCCATAATTCTTGGTAGAGCAGGCGTGAATGGCATCATGAGGTTTTGAGCTCGAGCTCACCCATTTGAGGTAAGGTTCCCAAGGAATGAGTTTTAGTGCCCCAAAGTCTTGGTATCGATCTTCTTTACCATGCCCCAGCGTGTATGAACCTTAAATCGATAATTCTAGAGATCGTGGTTGTGTCGAACACAATATCTTGGAGAGCATATCATGAGGACCATCTCTTGAGCAAAACCAAGCGGCGTAAAGCTAAAGAAGGGTTGTAATTAATACCTCCTCTTATACCAAGAGGTGGTACATTAGGAATTCTCCACAGCCTTTCGATGAATGTGAAGTCTTTTTGAGAGAAAAGATTCCAACAGATATCTGAATGAGAGAGTGACATTAGTCTTTGAGACCACTTCAACCTTTGTTCGTTCTTCAAAACTGATGGAGGAAGGTGCAAAATAAACCACCTAGAAGTAGCAGTATACAACACATGAGAGTTCCTTGTCTTTTTAATGCAGTGTGGAAGAATGTAGGATATCTCCAAGTAAGGTAGGCCTTGGATTGCGGGTAAGGAATAACTTGATGGTGTTGACATCTATGAATTGATCCGAGTTAGGAAATAGAACCAAACCATAGATTAGCAAGGCCACAATATCTTCAAATGCATGGAAACTCATAACTTTGAGGAATTCTCGGGCTTTCTTAATTAGGAACTTAGCAAGTAAACCCTTAACTCCTTCTTGTTTCCCAATTGGCTTCAATGTCGGCGCTTTAGGTGTAATCTTGATGCGATGTCTTCGTACCTAGGGACCTTTTCTAAACCGTTGAATGGCATTTGGTCAGAATAGGTATCCCAGTAGCTTAGAGAACTCTTCCAGGTAGGAACCAATGATAATACAGAATGTAAAGCAATGGTGTTTAGGATCGAAGAAGCTGGAATAGGACATGCATCATATCTTCTTCAAAACCGGAGATAACCAAATCAAGTAGATAACCATGTCTTTTGATGAGCTGAGCATGATGGAATTTACGAAACCAATTCTTTGGTGAGAAGGTATACCCATGAAGTTGATTCGGATAGTCTTTCTAGAAGCCATAATCCCTACAAAAGCAGGCAAAGATAAATCCTAGGTCCTTGAAATAGTTAGAAATGATATGCAATGCGAGATGTCATGATGTCATGTTTAGCACACAAACAATTCACACAATGAGCCTAGGTTTAAGGCTTGCATGAGGTATAGGTGACTACCCACCAAAAGTTTGAGTTGGTTCATCTGTCCTATAATAGTAGGGTTCTAGGAATCTTACATCATTGATCTTTCTCGTAGGCGTTTATTTCAATTACGACTACCAAGTGGTCGAGAAAATATCCCAAAAGTCGATCTTAATGGCGTAGCATCAGTATCGACCAACCTTAAATGCACCAAAGCCGGTCATCTCACTATCTTCTAATGGCCAAGATGGGTCAATTAAGGTTCTAAAAGTTTAGTTAGTGCTTGATGACACCACGAAGCCAAATAATATCCTCAACTTGGAAATGAAAATATCGGGACATCCAAAGTGTCACTAACGTAGCCATCATGTTGACCGATTCGATATCGTCTAGCAGTGCGACGATTTGTTGCTACTTACCTAAAAGGAAACCGGATCGGTGTAGGATCCCCACAAATATAATACCCAAGCAACCCTTAAAGATAAAGCAAGCAAGTCAAACAGAAAATAGTAAAATGATCTAGAAATCCCTAAGGCATTCTCTCTTTAGGGTGTCTCCCGTGAGTCGGGTTACATGTCACGGTGAGACTTTGAGAATTTTGTATCGCAAATGTGCGGATAGCAAAGCATGCCAATTTTCTTTTATCCAATTAAGCGAAGGTAAAAGTACAAAAAGACCTTCGTTAGATTACGAGTAAGGGAGAAGGTTATGAAAAGGAAGGTATTAGCACCTTTTTCATCCGTGATTATCTCTGGGCTCTTAGTTGCTCTTAGATCATTTTCAAAAAAGTGCTTTCTGTTTGTTTGACAAAAAATGTTTTGAAAAGACATTTCGCTTTGACTTTGTAATGATTCATGTAGGAATGTATACAAAGTGTTCGGAAATGTTTTGTTTTGAAAAGAGTTTGAACTTTAACAAAAAAGTGTGGTTGTGAAAAGTATTTTGTTTGAGCAAGCAACTAAAAGACTTATTACCTACTCGAATTGTCATTTTCGTGTTGTTTTACGTTCCTTTAGAATAGTGCTATCCATACCATTAGTTGGTAGGTAACCTTATTCGTTGGATGTAAGAGGGACATTCGAAGGGACATCGAATGGTCATAAAAGGCAACTTGTAGGAAGTATCCTAGCACATTCGAAGGGACTATCATCATTTTCGTAGGCGACAATCGGGGTCAAGATCATGTATTCGTGGCGACATCATGGGTCTATGATCTTTGTATCGAAGGGACTATGATGATTCGTTTCGTAAACAGCGGTGCTAGGATACCTCTATGTTCGAGGACTTGACCATTTGTATTAAGTAAAGGCAACGAGAGAATTACCCTAAAGGGTGCATGTGTGAAAAGAGTGTGTCAAATTTAGATATGTTATCTTGGAATTATGAGTGATCTATGTCCAATTTTATCTTGCCATACCGCCTAATTACTAGCGGTTTATAGGGTGCGAGAAAGTAAATGCGGAAATGTAAAATGCGGAAAGATAAAGTCCTACGCTATTACATGGCTTTGGCGGATACATAATGAGTGCGGAAAATAAAGTCCTAATTAAACTATTACATCCCATAGGCAATTACATAATTGAAAAGCGAGAAAAATCCGAAACCGTATAACACGTGAAGCGGATACAAAATCGAAAACTGAAACTTGCATAAGAGAAATGTTAGTAAAATAAGTATTTTGAATGAGGAAAAAGGTTTATGTTAGTAATGACATTAATATGATAAAATAAATTTTTGGGAATTTTTGGAATTGATTTGATAATTTAAAAACAATTAAAAGTCATTTAAACAATTAATTAATAATTAAATTAAATATGCATGCAAAAATGATAATTTTTATATTAAAAATTAAATAAACATTTTTGGAGTTTTTTAGATGCATGATAAAAATATTTGAAGATAAATTAAATAGAATGAAAATATTAAAGAAAAAATAAGAAAATATATTAGTTTTGCAAAAGAGTAAAAATAAAGTGGTCGACGGGTTCGAACCATGACCATTGAGAGAATACGCATCCATACGCCTTTACCACTGAGCCAAAGTGCACTTTGTGTTTGGAAATTGCAAAGCATTGTTTTTAAGGGTTTACGTGTCATGAGTTTGGAAATTCAGCATAGTCGACGTGTGTGGGGTCGAGTGGAGCGGATGAACAAATCGAATTGCACGAAAGGCCCACGCATGCTCTCGCGGTCAGGAGGCGGGTCAGCGGCGCGGAGCCTAGCTCGGTCGTCTTCTCCGGCGACATGAAACTCAAACACGCAAAATCGAAGAATAAAGACAAAGGGATACCCTACCCCCTAAATCGGACCTACGAATCCAATGGTGGCATTAGTTTCGATTGAAAGCCTTTGTACAAGCGGTTCGAAGAAGGCATTTCGAAAAACCTAACTATGGCAAATCGTGATTTTTACATGCAAGCTCTGAGCGATTGCCCAGATCGTCCTTAGCATCTCATGAACATGTTAGAGTGGTTAGTTTTGATTAAAACACGGATAATAAAATGAAAATCAAGAAAATTATGAATATGTATGAATGAGTGGCTCGATTCAAGCGACTTTAGCCATGGCTTTTGATGTATACTTACTAAAACTTACCTAGGAACACAATGGAATGATTGAGAGAGCTGAAAGTGGCTGCAAGTTGAAATTCAAATTTCACAACTTTGTGAAATTTTGAGCAAAATAAGGGTTGTTGTAAGGCTTGGGTTTTAGTCCTTTGTCTTGTCAATAGTGTTGGTATTATAGAGTGAAGTGAGGGCAAAGAGAGTGAAAAAAGATCTCCTCTTGAATGCAAAAATAATTTCCTTTCAATAAAATCAAATCTTTGAAAATTTGATTTTCTCTTCCATATCTGACTATACCCAATTTGGCAAATTATATGGGCTATCTTGGACCTCAGTTTGATAAAATCAATCCATTTGAAAATATCTTGTTTCATATTTTTATAATAATTAAATTTGAATTAAAATGGTTTTAATTTCAAAATAAATAAAAAAATAGAATGTGGTCATGACAAGGCATCAATAGGTCACAAAATAATATTATGATCAAGTTTGGATCATAAAATTATGAGCCATTTGGAAAAAAATTGGATTTTGACAAATATCTCCTTTTGTACAATGTTCAAAAATACCCAACTTGTACAAGGTGTATTTTGCTCGATTTACATTTTTGAGTGTTCGTGGACTTTTAGAAATCTCTAAGTGTCCTCTAACCAACCTCTTGGTTTCATCTCAATTGAGTTTCCATGCT
>CM038794.1:54458142-54606116 GCA_021764765.1 Vicia sativa | reverse complement strand
ACATAGGATAACTGGTGAAATGGGTTATCGGTTTGAAAGAATGGAAAATTAACACTCTGGATAACTTACGGGTAGTGGGTTATCGGTTTGAAAAATGGAAAATAACTCGGATAACACGGGTAGTGCGGTTTATCGGTTTGTGTTGGGCTCAGTTCACCTCCATGGTTATCCGGGTTTGTTATTCTTGCACGTAAAATTTTCCTTTTGACTTTTTTTTCCGGTGGTTCGCGAGCCCGAGGAAGCGGATGGCAATATTTTCACGTAGAAGAGTAGATGACGACGTGTCCGTGGCAGATTATCGTGAAGGGACATCAGGCTGCGGGGGATCGATTGTATCCACCTTTCCGGGAGGACCCACCGATACTTCTCTACTTATCGGATATGATGATCACGTTGCTCGTCGCATCTTTGGTTTGGCGAGTAAGTTTATATTTATCATTTATTTTGAATAATTGTTGTTGTTAAAATTTATATATTTTATAACATGTTTGGTATAAATAATTTTCGGAGAGCATCCCAAGAAGGAGTTAAAGGTTTGCTGTGACAAATTGATAGTTGGGTTCGCATATGCTACCTCTATTATAGAGCATTGGTTGAGGAATTCGGTCATCATCTCTTCAAAGAACCGGTTTGTCGGATTGATCAACATCGGTATCGGCATTTGTTGACGATGGCATCTGAAACATCGTCATTTCACATGCCATTTGGTGAAATGACTATTACTGGATGATGTTTCATGTCTTCTTCACGTGCCTATGGGGTGAGTTGGTTA
Source organism: Vicia sativa (assembly GCA_021764765.1). NCBI lineage: Eukaryota > Viridiplantae > Streptophyta > Magnoliopsida > Fabales > Fabaceae > Vicia > Vicia sativa. Next base: position 54,605,344 of record CM038794.1, on the reverse strand, counting down.
ACCTAGAGAAGGTTCTTGATAATGGCGCCATTAGATTAGCGATCGATCTTATGGGAGTTTCATTGGAGAGATTCTGAGGAGGTCAATCTGTGAGGTCTTACTACAGTTGGATTGGTTAAGGTTATATTTGAAGCGTCGGTGACTGACAGGTTTGATTGTCTGCCGGAGCATACATGATGGTGTTATTGGGTTGCACCATTCGTTGATAAGACCTTTACTCGGTAGAGGCAATATCTATCACTATTTAGGGATTTGGAGGGATGTGGTAGATATTGTTGGGGAAGCCGACTTTGGTTAATCTTCTGCTATTTAGGTGATGCTTCCTTCTATTCCACCAGCAGTTGGGTGGATATGCCTCTCTATTACGGTATAAAATATATATATATATATTTTTATCTTTAGTTATTTTATATATATATATATAAAAATTATTTTTTTATCTTTAATTATTTATGAATATTATTTATATTATATGTGATCTTTGGATCCACAGTATTTTCCCTCTATTGGGAAGAGGTCTATCTGGTATTGCGGTGTGGTAGTCCACTTCGAGGCGATGAAGTGGTGTTATAGGCAATCGACTACAAGGTCGAGCAGCATAGGGAGCGATTAGATGCATTGACACGGATGATGTCATTTGGCGTCCTTTTGAGGATCAAACACATATGTCCATTTGATGATATATGTCTATACAAGGGTGGTCTCAAATGGTATGATAGAATAATATATCTACCGGTGAGATGTTTGCGTCGGTTTGGGTACAAACAATACCCCATCCTCCTACTATTGGTCTCTTGATGTGGACATAGGCGGCTAAGCTATAGTCGGGGTTTTGGATGTCATTCGGGATCTTGTTTTTCTGTTCGACCCTATGATGTAGTTGATGAGTATATGGGTTGGTATTATATTGTCACATCCTCGATTGGTAGCACCACCAGAAAATGAGAGAGATCCTGTGTATCTTTGAGGGCGAGAAGGCGAGGGTTAGCCTATATATCGGGTGAGCTTCATCGCTACTTGCGGCGTCACGGTGCAAATGAGGGACGATGAGTTCATTGAGATCTTCGATCCTACGTGTAGCTCGGTAGGACCACTACCTCGGGGAGGCCGATACCTTACCCATCTCCATGATTTGTCTTGTTTATTATTTTTAGACTTATTTTGTATTTTGTGACATGTATTATCCTCGATTTACGTATTTACGTGACTTATCTATATTGCTTTGTGCACTCTTTTAATATTTCTACTTTCCACATCCTAAATATAAAAATTAAAATAAAATCTAAAAATAACATGAAAGATATATAATGAATCAAAATCTAGCATGAAAGTCATATGTCAAATGAATATAAAACAAAACAATGACATCGAATCCAAAATCTAGCGTGAAATAAAAATGTCAAATGAATACAAAATAAAACTAAACATAACAATTATAGTTTAATAATAATGGCCCTACTACGGTGTAAGACGCTGCCAATGTTGTAGTAATCGCCAAATCCTATCATCCAAGAAGCGCCTGTTGTGCGAATTGTTTCAAGCGATTGTGATGGGTGGTAGCGAAATCCTTGGTTCATGTTTACACGGTTATAAGTAATTGAACAAATAAGTTTATAAGTAATAAACAAATAAGTAAAATAAGTATATGTAACTTAAAAAATAAGTATAAGCGTAATTTAAAAAATAATTACACAGCCCAATGATTTCCATCTACAAATCAATGCGTAAATGGACACATTAGGTGAATGTGAAGTCGTCATAGGAAAGAACGTTAGAAGGAAAACCCAAAGAGACAACAATGACATTATACCGATTAGCTATACATAAGCCATTTCGAGGTAATGTCATCCATTTCTCTAGTGGTTGAGGACTAACTTTGATATCATCAACGAATCTCTCACTATCGAAAAGCGAGGTCCAAATAACTTTTCATAGCTCTCTTCTAGGACCTTTAAGTTCATTATCCAAATCACGACGAACAATTGACCATCCATCCGATCCATAACCATGAAACAATGCAATGACTCTAAATCCACAATTTCATCCTTCATCCCATCAACATGTCATCAATAAATGGTCGATATATGCGGAAATTGTGTAATGTATTACTACATGGTTTTTCTCGAGTTTGGGATAGCGTGAACATACCCTCTTTGAAGACTTTTGGGGAGTTCGAGTGCGCTCGATCAACATACTCGTGATATGAAGGATCACGATAAACATCATATCCGGGTCTCTTCGTTCTTCTTCACTCCTCCCTTGGTTTTTATTTTTCGATGGTTGCCAACATTTTTGATGTAGTGGGATAAGCAATTTCACACCCTACTCTTTAATGCTCTTTTCCGACAACATCTGCTGCCTGTACTTTTTCCAATTTCCTCAATTGCATGGGTCATGTCTAACGATCCATCATCGCATCCACCTCTTGTTTGCCTTCCATACTTAGCTTTCTCCAATGAATGTGAATAGCCTCAATTGGTATTGGATCACCACTCGGTGTATATCTCCTAACTCACAAGCACAAGGTAACCCATACACTTTTCTATGAGTACACCCGCATTTTGGGTGTCTGACATAACAATATCAACCCTACCCACTCTTGACAATATGCCTCAAGCGACTCAGATGGATCCGCAAATTTCCATAAAATGGGCTAGTGTGTGCATGTTCAACTTCATAAAAACTCTTCTGAAATGAAGCTCTAATGTTTCCCAATGTATCTTAAGATTGCCATTCATAGCCTCCATTTTGCACATATCACCTAAACTATTCTCCAACATTTGCTTCATTTTCCAATGTGCGGATTCAACCTTTAAATAAATTAAAAACAAGTAAGTCGACAATAAAATTAATATAAAAAACATTGACTAAAATCAAGATATATTAACATATGCATACCTATTGGTGGTGTTTCCCAAATGCAACACTTGATTAGTCCATGCTTCGACGAATCTATGTCTGTCGGAGACAACCATGTATCTTTCACATAATCAATAAATGTTGTAAAGTCGACACATGCATGCTCAAGTTGTTGCAACCGTTGTTGATACTCCACCTCATCACTAGCCCCACAAGTTCATACCACATTTTCTCTCGACTCCGCATGTCATCCACAACATATTCCTTACACTTGGCTTTCACATTTTGTTGATGTGAAATCGATAAAACAAATTAGTTGTTTTGGGAAATCTTGTTTCAATTGCTTTCATCAAGGCAAGATCTCTATCGATCAACACCACTTGTGGCCAAAATCGTCCTTAGTAAATAAGCATTTCAACTTATCAAAACCCAACAAAATTTTCGATGCGTCGATTCCATATATGCAAATGCAACAACAAATGTCAACTCGAGTGGATGTCACACTATTTCAAGCAGAGGTTGTCTATACTTATTTGTCTTGTATGTGCTATCCATAATCAACTGACGAAACATATTCAACAACTTCGATTACGGATGAGCCCAAAAATATCCCTCACAACTTGAATCATCTTTTTTACGCTCCGGTATACATAATCGATTCTTCTACCGGCTTAAACAAATGTTGCATTTACATTCTAGGCCCCTTATATCTTTCTGTATTTTACTCTTGTGCTTGTATATTTGCGTGATCCGAGTGACATTTTACGGATCTTGCTCCTTCAATGACAAAAGTATGTGTCTTGGTGGAACATGCGTTTTGTCAAATCAACAATATGTTGTTGTTGCGCATTAAGTCGACTTACAACGGATGCCACGCAAATGTATCGGGTAACCCATGATTGTGAACTCCACATTTTACATCAATCTTCCATCGGAACCATCTTTTGTGGTGTGGATCTAATTTTGAACGGACAACCACATTTCTTACTAGCACTACGTGTTTCACTTTCTCCTTCTTTGTATTTTCCACCTTTATCACAACCAAATATTACTTTATCACTTCTCCTCTCTTTTTGTTTTGGTATCGAGCGTGTTATTATAGCGGTCACTTTATTCTGATTCCAATCTCCTTAACCCATCTTATTACCTCTTCTCTTGTGGCAAAGCGTTACTGCGAGTAAGCAGATCGATGGTATCTACGCGTATACGATTTTTATCATATAGCGAGGAATAACACTGTTAAAATAAAAATAAAAATAAAATAAATAAAATAAAAAAAAAAAAAAAAACGAACGGATAACACAGAGCAAGGTTATCCAGGTTTGCAATATAAAGCAACCGGAATACCCAGTTATCGGTTTGTTATTTTGTGAACAGAAAACTCAAAGCATGTTTTCGGTGAAAATACACCGGATGTAGGGTGGTTGAGTTATCGGTTTGTGAAAAAATGCATACCGGATGTAGCCATTAAGGTTATCAGGTTTGTTAAATACCTTTTTTGGCTTTCGTCGCTCTCGAGAAAAAATAAAATAAATAAAAATCCATATAAAAATAAAAAAGTAAAAGGGTAAAATTGGAATATTAAAAATTGCGTAGGGTATGGGAATAAGAGTGGGGGTATAGGGTAAAATTTTCGATTTCTATTCATAAAATTTGGCCCAATATAACCATATTTCTACTCATAAAACACAATTATTCAAATAACACTCATATTCTAGTAATTCAATTTTATTTAAATCACCCAATTAAATTAATTATCACATATAATAATTTATAATAATAATAATAATTAATAATTAACTATTAAAATCGGGATGTTACAATAATCATATCCAAGGAAACTCTATTTATTCAATGAAAGTAATATATTGGAGAAGTCGTACCCTTCATGTGGCATTTGGATTTTATCATGTACATGAGAGTATCTTTAAAGATTTCATGTATGACAAACTATATATTTCTAGGCTTAGAATCACTTCTTCTTAAGAGATTTTGGTTTCTCCTTTTTCTCTTTGTTCTTGTTTTTCCTTATGGTTATATTGAATTTGGATTTTAAAAAATCTAAATTTATGAATTTCAAGTGGACCATCAATTTTTAAAAATTTTATACTAGTTTTATTAAAAGTTAATTAATATACAATGTCACTCTAAAAAATTTTTACATCATTTGTCATTCAATCGCAACCATTAAAATTTTAAAAATCTATAAAAATAATTAATTTATATTATAATTTTTTATTAAATATAAAAAGAATTGATTTAAGCATGTAATAAATCATATCAATATACAAATTTTTTGTTTTACTCTTTTTTTTTTAAAGTTCTATAACTAAATTTGGTGTACTTTTAACCTTATAAATATGTTTTATTTATTTTTATCATTATTATTTTAAAAATATTTCAATATAAATTTATTGAAAATTTAAAAATACCACATTTTACATTCGTTGTTTTAAGATGAGAAAAAAATGCACTGACAATCTAAATTTTTTTTACACTGTTAATCAATTCACTATCATGTATCCAGTCAAGTCACACTTTAATTTTTAAAATACTAATATGACATGACAGAATGACAAAATCCTATGTCAATGCACTAACTTTAACCTCTTTTAAGATTCATGTGTTTTCCCAAGGTGTTCATATATAGAAGAGAAAACTCTCCTGGAACAAATTGTATTGTTGTTTCGCACAATGTTACGTCCTTACAACAAACACCTCCTCACAAAACAAGCACTTGTTGTAGTCATCAAAGATTGTCCATTCGACACCCTCTCATCTTCCAATCTCACATGGACTCTCGACATCGTCGTTGAAATCCTCTGCTCCCCTTTGTTTGCCTTATCATAAGGCACAACTATAAATAATATTGTTGGCTGGGATTTTCAACAAGGACTAAAATCAACCAAGGAAAATAATTTAAGAAAAGGTTCTTTGAAAAGTGAAATACTTAAGTCGTACAGCTGCGATCGACCAAGAGATCCCATAAGTAGTTAATTGGGTCTAGAAACATCAAAAAAAAAGTATGCAAATAACCCAAATAATAGAAATGAAGGTTGCTTGGAGGAAAATAAATTCGAGTGGAAGCATTGGATTCATGGAGAAGTTATAAAGTACCGTGGCGTGCAAAGCGAAGCCCGCCGAAAAGTGGTTATCATATGTGTATTATAAATAAAGCACTTAGTGCATAGTGTTAAAGGTTCAGTGACAACAGTCACGACGCATAACCTAGACAAGGGGTACCATCATTTGACCCAAATCGATCACTCTTCCCAGGGGGTCCAGGGTCATCATTTAGCCCTTATCAATATGGTATGCCTTTTACCATAATGGTTGGGTTCTGATCGAAACTATCCACATATACATAAAACATAGTGGCCACTAGACACCAATGCAGTTATGTGCCAGGTGGTCGACCAAGTGGTATTGGTTATGTTCCTTAATCGACACCATCTTTGAATATTATTTCTGATATGGCTTTGAGGCAACAGATGGATGAGAATAATTTAAAGTTTGTAAATGTTCTAACTCAGCAAATGGGAGTTGCCTTTAATCCTGTAGTTGACCAAATAGGCGGATTGATTAAGTCATTAGGGGTTCAACCAACTCGGTAGCGCCAAGGCCGTTAAGATTTTTGAAGAACAAGAGGAAGGTAACAATGAGTGTCCTTTTAGGTCTTGAAGGGTAGAAACACCCACTTATGAAGAGGAAGAATTAGTTGAACAATACGAGCCTATGCCAATCTTGGTTAGGAGAAACCAAGATCTTGATCGAATGTTAAGGAATCTTGACGTTGGGCATAACAACATAGTGAATGTAGTAGAAGAAGTGTTGACACGATCAGGGGTAAGCGTTGGACTTCAAGGCCTAATTATTCGTCTCATTTGCTTGATTATATTCGACAGGAGAATTACCTAGGGGATGTAAGGTGCCTAAGTTTACCTAGTTATTGGTGATATCACCAGCGATGAGGGTTTAAAGTTAAGATATTTTCCTAATTCATTAACCAAGAATGATTTTACTTGGTGAAACCACTCGACTAAACATCGGTGATAGGATATATCAATGAAGTCACCATCGAACATTTTTATCTCACAAGAGGAAAGGAAAACATCGAGTAAACGATAGGGAAGAAATCACGGTCTTACCAGAGAGATCAGGTAAGGGAGTCTATTACGCAAGAGAAGGAATTAGTACCCATACACGTAGTACTCTCGGGATCCATATCTATTTTCTAGCTAATGTGTGTTTTATATCTATCTATCACTTAATCTCTACAATGCATGAGAAAAAAAATAAAAAACCCAGGAAAAAGAAGGAAGTATTTACAAAGTTTTGCTCGGTCGAGCCCCATGACAAGATGCCTACGTATTCCCTCGTGCAATGGGAAAGTCGGGCGCCGTAGTTCGACTCACTTGTTTTGGTGGGTTTGTATTTTTACTTATGAAAAGGTTTTAAACACAAAAGAAAGCGTGGGCGAAAAGGTTTTCATCGGTTGGTTGCTTTTACCTTTAAGAAAGGAGTTTTGAACCATTATTAGGTGTTTTAGTTTTCAAAGGAAAAAAAAAGCAAGTTTTAGTTTTAATTACATGCATGGATGCAAAAAGAAACAAGTCAACCAAAAGGGAGACTAACTAGTACTAGCTCTAATGTTGTCATGCAAAGATCGGACCTAAGGTTGAGGATGTAAGGGAATCTCTACCTATGCTGACATGTAAAGTATATATATCCTAATGTGTAGGCTCGAGCTATCTAATAGCGGTCATAAGGAAAGTTATCCTATATCCGTCTTGGTTGTGGAACCAAGGGATGCAAAAGGATGAAGCAATCAAGTGCTTTGGCAGAAGCACACAAGCAACACAATGCATAAACAAATGTCATATAAGTGCAGGAAAAAGAGAATGTCCCTTAGCCTACAACAACAAGTTGAGGGATGGAAGCAACCAGGAACCAACACATTCCGATTCCCGTGAGTGGTATCACCACATGACAATAATTGTCAAGTGTGAAGAGCAAATGATGCGAGTTCAGCGATGCATCGAACCCGGAAAGTGTGGAGAGTCAGAATAGGGAACTCTTGCCACTTTTATTATTGACTTGATAAAGGAAGCAACATGATTCGTGTGTGCTGAGATGACACGGACTAGAACTGTACGGGGGTCGATTGTAGACCATTTCCGCGTGCCCATCATATCATCATCATATATATCAATAAGTATCAAGCGATACTTTTCTTGGTGGTGCCACTCGGGTTGCCTAACCACTCGACCTATGCACACAAATATAAACACTTCCGAGAATTACCTCCCTATGCATGGAAGAGGATTTTAAACAAACCAAACACAATTAGCACACAATTTGCGGAATGCCTAGCTACTGGTCTTTAAACAACGACTTTGAGCCCAGCGCTCATATCTAATCGTGGAAAAGAAAGCGTAAACCCTACTTCTCATGATATCTAGGAAAGGCTGTAAAAGAATGCGATAAACAAGGTATAACTAATACCAAACGGATAATAAATCCATAGAGCACCCGAGCTAAAGTACTCGGAAAACTTCAAGTACTACAACCAAGCAATAAGAGTAAACTAGTGAGTAATGCGGAGGCATCAAAGCATATACGAAGTCTTGCGTTTATGCATTCAATTAATAAACACTGCAAAAGATAATGATCGAGACAAAGCAAACAAAGTATTGCCGTTAAATACATAAAACAAATATCAAATTGTGCGTTCGTGCATAATTGATACACATACACTGTGAAAAAAAAACTAGACCATAGGATGCGCGTTCGTACATAAACAAGGATTAAAATGCGTTAGTACACAAACAAGGATTAGAATGCGGCGTTCATGCGCATCCCAATCAAAAGAACCAGCAAGAAAGGTAAAACCCAACAAGCGGACAATAGAATATGCGTTTGTGTACAAGTGATAGAATCTTGGCGTTAAATGCGCATTCATACAAGAGCACATGCAAGAATGGGTAAAACCAAGCGAGCATACAATAGAATGTACTGCGTATGTGTACAAGTGATAGAATCAGCGTTCATACGCATTGAAACAAAAGCACTGCAAGAATGTAGTAAAACCAAACGAGACAATATAATGTACGTATGTGTACAAGCGATAAATTTCCTGCATTCAAACAAGAGTACTGCAAGAATGGAGTAAAAACAAACAAGCGGACAATAAAATATACAAGTATGTGTACAAGCGATAGAATGCGTGTTAAATGCGCATTCAAACAAAACACATACAAGAATGGAGTAAAACTAATTAAGCGGACAATAGATTATACATGTATGTGTACAAATGATATAATCTTGGCGTTAAATGCATTCAAACAAGAGCACTGGAAGAATGGAGTAAAACCAAACAAGAAGGCAGTAGAATGTACACATATGTACAAGCGATAGAATCGGCGTTCATACACATTTAAACAAGAGCACTGCAAGAATGGAGTAAAACCAAACTAGTAGACAATAGGATGTACGCGTATGTGTACAAGCGATAGAATGTGCCTTCCTAATTTAAGAAAAAGTACCTGCAAGAATGGAGTAAAACCAAACAAGCGAGACAATAAAGTACACACATGTGTACAAGCGATAGAATACGTTAAATGCGCATTCAAACAAAACACCTTCAAGAATGGAGTAATACCAAACATGCGAGACAATAGAATGCACTGCAGCATACAAGCGCAAAATAAGGATGCTAGAAGTCCATATGTCATGTAAAAGAGGTCATAGTACCTTGCACATGAAATAAAGTGTCAAAATTAACAAAGCAAGTGCTAGAAATAAAGCATCGAATGCAAAACCGATTACAAATATGATTATAATCTAGTATAAGCATGAGAAGTGAAATAAAATCACAAAATCGAGAATAGGAAGAGCGGTTTTCCAAAATCGGACGAAAAGTTCAACTTCTCGGAATGGATTAAGAATCGCATGGTTTCTTTCAAAAGCGTCAACGAATTAAAAAATGTGAGCAATTTTAATTAATTCGAAGTTGAAGTGGCATTTTTTGGATCTTAAAGTGACGGGGCATCCACTCCGTTTTGGCATGTTGTGCTCAAAATTTGGTTCCAAAACCTCCAAAATCGTTTCCGGAATATGCTAAAACATAGGGAACATTTACCGTTACTTCTAACTTTCAAGGAAAAGTGAGTGTCGGTGTATAAAAGTGCTAAAAAATGCTTTTGGAACTCAAAACTCATGTGTTGAAATAAATTCTGATTCAAGTTTGTTTTGATTTTTGAAATGTGTTATGAATCAAATTTTAATTCATTACATGTAATCGAAAAGCCAAAACAAAATGAAATACAATTTATGTACAACTTTGATTGAAAATTAGAATCAAAAGTGTGTAAAAATGCATGTAAATGCATGTCTTTATGTACATTTTATGACATTATGATGGATGAAATACAATTTTTTGTGATATCATATGCAAATGATATATACTTAATGCAAATCAATCTAAATGTCATGCAAAACATATGTTAATGTTCAAAAGAATCAAGTATGTGATATGTGTTGGTGTTGTGAAATCATATGTGTGAAAATGTGAGTGAAAGTGAGGTTTTGACACACATTAATATCACAAAATTAAACACCGACACACAATCTTGAATTGATTATTCCATATGCAAATGTATGAACATATAAGGATGCAATTTATATCCAAAGTATGAGTTTAGGTGCATGTATATGTGTTATGTACAATGCAAATTCACCTAAGAATCAAAATGCAATGAATACTACATTTCGACACAAGTAAGAATGCAAATTATGTATTAATTTACATGCTCTAATGCAATCTAATCAATCTATATGCTCTCTAATGCATTATCATATAATAGACGATGCAAAATGCACAAATTAGTAGCCTAAATGCAAAGGAAAACAATTACACAAGTGTATGTGTGCGTTATGTACAATATTCCTTCACATCGACACACTTTAACGTCACAAAATCAGAATCAAATCAAAGAATTCGACAAAACAAATTCAAGAATCGGAATCCACACGAAAAATACAATCAATTCGACTATTCAATTTCAAGAAAAGATAAAAGTGAAAAATCACTTATGATAAGTGCTTAATTGAATTAATCACTTACTTGAACTTGAAGTTTGACTCAAATTGAAGAGGAATTACATGTAATCTTCAAAGAAAATACCAAATCTACTTCCAATTGATGATAATAACCGAAATCGAAGCTTGAATCAAAAGAAGAATGAAGAGGAAGTGCTTAATTCTTGAGAATGGGAGAAAATTGAAGGAGGAAAGTCTCCCTCTATGCTTGACCGAGCTTCCAATGTAGGAGAAAGGGGTTGACAAGACTGTCCGAGGAGGAGGATGGAAGATATAACCGCTTGGTTCTATGATAGAACCACTTGGTGCTATGGCGAGGAAGGGCGGTCGTCGGAGCTTCCCGGTCGGTCGACCTTAACGGAGGTCCGGAGCAGCTGAACGGAATTGGAGTGGTGGCTGGCCAGTCGGTCAAGGCAAGAGAGGGATGAGCTCGAAAAATTGGAGGAGGAGGAGGAGTCAAGTCAGCATCAGAGAAGCCTAGGCCGTTGTTGGCAGCCAAGCTAGCAATACAAACTTCGAATTGATCAGTAGTAGTGTCTTGCGGTATGTGAGCATTCTTCAAAAACTTCACCAAGGCTTTGGCATGAGCCTTAGAGCACAAGAGCAGAACAAGCATGGAGATCTTGGGCCGAGTGTCCCAAGCTTCCACAACATTGTAGTCACTCTTCTTGATAATCTTGAATTTCCTCCATTTCTTGTTTGGAGGTGTCTTGACAACTTCCTTTGGTATACAGGTGGCGGGATGAGCTCTTGGTTCTTTCCCTCTAGTCTCGGGAGGCGGTTCAATAGGCGGAATGTGGTGAGTCAGATGTCTTTTGGAGGAGAGATTTCTGAGGAGAATACTCTTTCGGTTCTGGTCACCTTGCTTGATCCGATGATGTTGTCAATGTCAGGAATGGTAGCTTCAACTGTGAGATCTTCAATGGTCAGAGGGTCGTGCTTGACGCCATGATAGTAAACATCAGCTCCATAATTCCAAGGAATAGCTTTGTCAGAGGAATATGGGCGATCAGGAGAAATGATGAGAGGTGCCACTCTAGGCACAAGATCGATGAGAAATCCTTATAGTGTTAACATCAGCATATTCTTCTGGGAAATCGTCACCCCATCCGGTCGCCTTAACATCTTCAATAGGAATTTTGTAGCTCTCAGGAACAGTATACTTCACCATGTAATTAAACTTTCCACTTGGCTGCCCCAAGGTATCCCACATATTCGGTACAGTTTCATTCACATCTCCGATCTTCAGTTTCTTAGACATGTCTTCACACAGACTCTCCACAGGTGGTTTCAGGAATAGTATTTCACGGTTATCCATCATGCACTGAATACGTCTTCTCAACCAAGCATAACCATCGAGTGCGGATGGGCACCAACGACAATTCTACGGGCATCACGGGTTGACACCGCTTGTAGCAAATTCTTCTTAATAGTCATCGGAGGAATGGTCAAGTCATCTATGTTGAAAACATAAGTTCTCGCCAATAGCATTGGAACTTTTGTCATGGTTAGGCATGGGCGTTGATCACATTGAGTCTCAATAGGAGGGTCGAACTCAATCGCTTAGCTTGATCGTATCTTGAATCTTGTTCTTGAGCCCAACAATTGTCGTGTCGTGCCACAGGCTATTGGGTGGTAAGCACACTAGCATTGGGATTGTATCTCGGAGAGGAAGTGTTGACACTCGAGGAGGATCCTTCAAATCAGCTCCGCTTTCAACATGTGTTGCAAGGCTTGCGACAACGACATGTTGATCTTTATGCGTCTTCGTGGCGCGTTACGGCTACAGCGCGTTGTCTCGCGAGGTTGTCTTGATGTAGGGTTGGAGATCTGGCGCCCCTCAGTGAGTACGTTCGGTCTTGGCTCGGCTTTTCGACCATACAGTGTTGGCTTCTTTCTTACCACCAAGATCTCTTTGCGACATTTGAGGATGACTCCACTGAATCTTCCACTCTTGATACACCTTCATCGCTCTCAAGTAATATCATTCGGTGAATCCGGCGGAAGAGTTTCAATTAGATGATTGAAGAATGGGCCTATCGGTGTTCCCATAAACATATCAACCAATTCCCTATTGGACAAGGGTGGTTGAACTCTGCTGCTAGATCTCTCCATTTGAGCATATTCCTTGAATTTCTCATCGACCCATAGACATGCTCTGTAGTTGCATGCAGTGAGTGTCAATTCACATTGTACTCATCGTCTATAAAGCATCCGCTAAGTCACTCCAATACGAATCGGTCATTCTCTAGTGATAATACCACTCCAAGCGAGTTCGGACAAACTCTCTTGAAAATAATGCATCCACAATTTTCTGTCATCAGTGTGGGGGTTGATCTTCTGAACATACAACTTCAAATGCAACTTCGGACAAGAAATGCCATCATACTTGGCAAAAGTGGGAACTTTGAGCTTGGGAGGAATCACCACACCAGGGACAAGACTTAGATCATCAAAATTCAGCCCTAACATCTTCAGGTTTTCTACAGCATTCAGACGATCTTCAAGTTGTTTGTACTTATCATCTTCATCAGAGTACTGGTCATTATCATAGTGATCTTCTCTGTCTTTCTCAGGCTCACACTGGTCGCCTTCGTCATTGCCCTTGACACTTCCTTCAGTCTTGACACTCCCTTCTTTGAGCTCTATCCGGCTGACCACTTTAGGACCACCTTTGTAACGTCTGCCCATGTTGAGAACACCAACGACCCTCTTCTTTCTGTTGATGAGTTTCTTCAGGTCTTCTTGGCCTTGGACCAAGCTAGTAAACATCTCCTGAAACTGAGCATTCTGAGCCTGAAGATCTTTGACAGTCTGTTCAAGATCCATTTCTGCTAAAATAAATAGCGAGAAAATGAGAAAACCGATCTTCAATGTACCTGTTATGAAATTTTATGCTATGATATGCGATGTTTATGCAAATGCAATGCAATGTTTTCAAGGACCTTAGGAATTTAAATTTGTTAAACAAGCATGAACAAACATTTATTAGTTCTCTTTTTATTCTTTTCTTTTTAAGTACAAGAGATAGTTAAAAATAATAAAAGAAAAGCATAAAATCCTAAAGCTCTAAGTCTCCCATGGGCTTCCTCTTGGTGCCAAGGTAGGCGTTGACGTTCCGCTCCTCGTGAAGTAGCTTTGCCAACTCTAGTACTTTCTTCTCGCTTATGCCGAGCTTGAATGTATCCCTTTCTTCTTTTGAATCCGGATCTCTTCAAGTCTTCAAAATCGGAAGGCATGTCGGGATGGAGAACAATATAGTCGTCACCTATAGCAACAGGTTCCATAATTACTGGTAGAACAGGCGTAAATGGCATCATGAGGTTTTGAGCTCGAGCTCTCACCCATTTGAGGTAAGGTTCCCAAGGAATGGAGTTTTGGTGCCCCAAAGTCTTGGTATCGAGTCTTCTTTACCATGCCCCAGCGTGTATGAACCTTTCGGTAATGCGGAGATCGTGGTTGTAGTCGAACACAATGTCTTGGAGAAGCATATCATGAGGACCATCTCTCCGAGCAAAACCAAACTGACGTAGAGCTAGAGAAGGGTTTTAAGTAATACCTCCCCTTATACCAAGGAGTGGTACATTAGGGAATTGTCCACAAGCTCGATAAATGTGAAGTCCTTTTGAGAGAAAAGACTCCAACGGATATCCGAATGAGAGAGTGACATTAGCCTTTGAGACCACTTCAATCTTTATCATTCTTGGCGATGAAGGAAGGTGCGAAATAGACCACCTGGAAAGTAATGGTATACAACACATGAGAGTTCCTTGTCTCTTAGTAGTACGTTTGTGGAGAGAATGTAGGATGTCTCCAAGTAAAGTAGGCACAGGATTGCGAGTAAGAAATAACTTAATGGCGTTGACATCTATGAATTGATCCGAGTTAGGAATAGAACCAAACCATAGATTAGCAAGGCCACAATGTCTTGAATGCATGGAAACTCATAACTTTGAGGAATTCTCGGGCTTTCTTAATTAAGAACTTGGCAAGTAAACCCTTAACTCCGCTTCTAGTTTCCCAATTAGCTTCAATGTCTGAGCGCTTTAGGTGTAATGCTGATGCAATGTCTTCGTACCTAGGGGCCTTTTATAAACCGGTGAATGGCATTTGGTCAAGAATAGGTATCCCAAGCTTAGAAACTCTTCCAGTAGGAACCAAGCGATAATCTGGAAATGTAAAGCAATGGTGTTTCGGATCAAAGAACTGGAATAGGACGTGCATCATATCTTCTTCAAAACCGGAGATAACCAAGTCAAGTAGATAACCATGTCTTTTGATGAACTGAGCATGATCGGGAATTTCTGAAACCAATTCCTTGAGCTGAGAAGGTATACCCATGAAGTTGATTCGGATAGTCTTTCTAGAAGCCATAATCCCTACAAAATAGAGCAAAGATAAATCCCTAGGTCCTTGAAATAGTTAGAAATGATATGCAATGTTATGATGTCATGATGTAATGTTTAGCACACACAAACAATTCACACAATGAGCTTAGGTTTAAGGCTTGCATGAGGTATAGGTGATTACCCACCAAAAGTTTGAGTTGGTTCATCACGTCCTATAATAGTAACGGGTTCTAGGAATCTCATATCATTGATCTTTCTCGTGGCGTTTATTTCAATACGACTACCAAGTGGTCGACCGAAAATATCCCAAAAGTCGATCTTAATGAGTGTAGCATCAGTGTCGACCAACCTCGGTCTACACCAAAGCGGCCATCTCACTACCTTCTAATGGCCAAGATGGGTCAATTAAGGTTCTAAAAGTTTAGTTAGTGCTGATGACACCACGCACTAGCCAAATACTATCCTCAACTTGGAAATGAAGAGTATCAGGACATCCAAAGTGTCACACTAACGTAGCCATCATGTTGACCGTTTCGATATCGTCTAGCAGTCCGACGATTTATTGCTACTTACCTAAAGGAAGCCCGATCCGGTATAGGATCCCCACAAATATAATACCCAATAACCCTTAAAGTAAAGCAAGCAAGTCAAACAGGAAGCAGTAAAGATGATCTAAAAATCCCTAAGGCATTCTCTCTTTAGGGTGTTTCCCGAGCAGTCGCCGATTCATGTCTGGTGAAGCTGACTTTGAGATTTTGTATCGCAAATGTGCGGATAGCAAGAGTCGCCACCGACTTTTCTTTTATCAATTAAGGGAAGTTAAAAAGTACAGAAAAAGACCTTCGTTAGATTCTGAGTAAGGGAGAAGGTTATGAAAAAGGGAAGGTATTAGCACCCCTTTTCATCCGTAGTTATCTAGGGGCTCTTAGTTGCTCTTAGATCACTTTAAAATTGTGCTTTCTGTGTGTTTGACAAAAATGTTTTGAAAAGGGCATTTCGCTTTGACTCTGTAATGATTCATGTAGAAATGTATACAAAGTGTTCGGAAATGTTTTATTTTGAAAAGAGTTTGAACTTTGACAAAAGTGTGTGGTGTGAAAAGTATTTTGATAGAGCAAGCAACTAAAAGTCTTATTACCTACTCAGAATTGGTCATTTTCGTATTATTTTACGTTCCTTTAGAATAGTGCTATCCATACCATTAGTTGATAGGTAACCCTATTCGTTGGATGTAAGCGGGACATTCGAAGGGACATCGGATGGTCATAGAAGGCAACTTGTAGGAAGTATCCTAGCACATTCGAAGGGACTATCATCATTTTTTGTAGGCAACAATCGAGGGTCAAGATCATGTATTCGTAGGCGACATCATGGGTCTATGATCTTTGTATCGAAGGGACTATGATGATTTGTTTTGAAGGCGACGGTGCTAGAATACCTCTACGTTCGAGGGACTTGACCATTTGTATTTGTAAAGGCAACGAGAGAGAATACCCTAAGGGGTGCATGTGTGAAAAGAGTGTGTCAATCCAGATATTTAATCTTGGAATTATGAGTGATCTATGTCCAATTTTATCTTGCCATACACGCCTAATTACTAGCAGTTTATAGGGTGCAGAAAGTAAATTGCGGAAATGTAAAATGCGGAAAGATACAGTCCTACGCTATTACAGGGCTTTGGGGCAGATACATGATAAGAGTGCGGAAAATAAAAGCCTTAATAAAACTATTACATCCCATAGGCAGTTACATAATTGGAAAAGAAAAGCAAGGAAAATCACGAAGCGTTACAACACGTGAACGGATACATAATCGGAAAAGCGGAAGAAAATTGCATAAGAGGAAAATGTTAGTAAAACATATATTTTGAATGAGGAAAAAAGTTTTGATTATTAATGATATTAATATGATAAGGTAAATTTTGGTAATTTTGGAATTGATTTGATAATTTAAAAACAATTAAAAGTCATTCAAATGATTAATTAGCAATTAAATTAAATATGCATGCAAGAATAATAATTTTAATTTTAAAAATTAAATAAGTATTTTTGATGATTATGCAAAAATAAATATTTTGGAGTTTTTAGATGCATGATAAAAATATTTGAAGATAAATTAAAATGCATGAAAAATATTAAAGAAATATATAAAAAAAATGTAAGTTTTGCAAACTTGTAAAATTACATGGTCTGGTCGGGAGCTTGAACGGTGTCCTCCACGGCAACACGTCACGCTCCCTTTGCCTTAACCAGGGCCAGCGTGTCAAATAATTGAAGCGGAATCGTTTTAAGCAAACTTGATTTAGGAACCAAGAACACGCGAAGATCTTCATCTTCTTCATTTGAAATTTTGAAAACTTAGCGTCGGTTGAGTTCGGCGCTAAGGCCCAAATCGTGTTTTCTCAATTCTTGATGTTTTTGAGTGTTGTAAAGGTGCGGAATGATTCTAGGGACTCCAAGGAATGTGTTTGAATGCTTAGAATTGGTTGAATCGAAGCAAAACAAAGTACCAATTGCTTGAATATCACGGATTTTTGAGGTTAGGGTTCTTCCAAGCAATTTTACATTCTTGTTCATGTGGTATGCATTGTACATTTATAGTGGATGGATTTTGGGCTGAATTGAAGAGCAAATATTGATCAATCAATGCAAAAATTATTTGATTTTGTATAAAATCAAATCTTCCTTTTTTGATCCAATTCAATCAAATTCTTGCCAAATCAATGCAAATTTCGAAATTTGCAAGCTTGTGTGAGTTACTTGGATCTCAAGTATGAGAGAAAAATCAATTTTGCATTTAATTTTGATTTTATACCTTATTTTTTAATTTAATTTGTTTTTAAATGAATAAAATCCAAATTAAATAGAAAAATAAAGACAAAAATCGAGGCATTGGGCTTGAAGGTTCCAAATAAGATAAGGAACAAGTTTAAACCAAGAAAAACTAGGCCCATTTGCAAAATTTTGGATTTTGATAACTATTTTCCTTTGCGCACCTCTTCAAAAATGCCCAACTTGTGCAAGGTGTATTTTGCTTAATTTTCCACCTTTTTGAGTGTTCTTGGACTTTTTAGAAAGCTCTAAGTGTCATCTAAACAACCTCTTTGGTTTCATCTCAATTGGAGTTTCCATGCTCAATAAAACTTCAAAACAAAAGTTGACTTTTGTTGACTTTGAAAAGGACACGTAATGTTTTGACCAAAAATCATGAAGTTTGGTGTATGTTGACCACAGTTGACTTTTGTCAAATACAAGATTTTCAACCATCGAGCAATTATGCGAGGAAACTTGACTTGTGAGGCTTGAAACTTGACATGAAGATCCTTGGAAGCATGTGAGGCATGATGACCATTGGAGGTGTTGGAAGTCCATCTTGATCTAAATTGCCAAACCCTAGTTTTGGGTTGATGGCCTAGGAGAGGTTTATCGATCAACCCTTGAGGAATCCTTAGTATGGATGTATGAAATATTTTGAGAAATAGGAGGGCAAATTTTGGGGTATGAGGCGCCTGTTCAATCTTCTTGTCTTTGGAAGGGTTAGATTGACATGCTTGCCTTCGTGACACGGAGGTGAAGATGATTGAACACTCGGTACACACAATTTGCACTCATTGTTGATGATGCGGAATGGGCTTCTGATGCCATTTGGAGAAGTTGCGATTTCTTTGGGGAATGAGTCGTCACTAGACTCGAGATTGTTGTCTAAGTAGGAGGCGCCGGAGATGGGCTAAAGATGCCATCTAGAAAGATCGGCGGGGAGTGAGTCGTCGCTAGGCTCTGAGGCGTTTACGGAAGTGAAAGGCGCATGGAGATGGGCTTAAGATGCCATCCGGAGGAGTCGTACATTAGACTCCGTGCTTGTCTTTAAATGAAGTTATTGGTTTGTATTGGTTTTTAACCAAATATGCAACGATAAAGCGGAGGGATGTCAATAAATAATCGAGATGGGCTTAAGATACCATCCAAGGAAAGGTCATACGCTAGACTACGTAGTTGGTGTTGATAATAAGAGAGTCGAACAAATCTTCGTCTTGATTGCTACGAGGGATAATAGTTGGAAAAATGTGGATAGCTTCTACATTGTGCTTTGGGTATTGATCCATGCACATTTGTCGGAGGATAACTTGTGTGATCGTTCGAGATAGTTTTCCGTCGGCGGGCATTAATCTGGATTAGTTGTCGGAGGACAACTAGGGTGATCTTCGATAGTTTTCCGTCGGCGGGCATTAATCACGGACCCGGTTGTCGGAGGACAACTAGGCGGTCGTTCGAGATAGTTTTCTCGTCGGCTTGGGCATTAATCTGGACCGTTGTTTGAAGTGATTTTCACTGTTTGAAAAAATAAAGGAAACTTTGATAGAATATTGTTAGCCTTATGCATTATGATGCATGGCAATGTATATGAATGTCATATGCTCAAATTATGACTTTTATGAGTAATGTATGAATGATAGATGTTGTGGTATTTCAAGACATATCTATCTTGAAGAAGATCTCGGATGTTCTGAGGATTTAAAGCTTGTTTGGGGATGAAGCGGATGGAAACCTTGAGAAGAAAAATAACCTCGATTCCTTCGATGCACTCGACCAAGTCTTGAACCTAGATATTGTTGAGGATGGTAGAGATCGAGGAATGCGTGTGTCTGATGAAGCTGACTTTGAGAATTTTGTATCGCAAATGTGCGGATAGCAAAGTCGCCACCGACTTTTCTTTTATCCAATTAAGGAAGGTAAAAGTACTGGAAAAAGACCTTCGTTATATTACGAGTAAGGAGAAGGTGATGAAAAGGGAAGGTATTAGCACCCTTTTCATCCGTAGTTATCTATGGGCTCTTAGTTGCTCTTAGATCATTTTCAAAAAGTGCTACGTGTTTTGACAAAAATGTTTTGAAAAGACATTTCGCTTTGACTTTGTAATGATTCATGTAGGAATGTATACAAAGTGTTCGGAAATGTTTTGTTTTGAAAAGAGTTTGAACTTTAACAAAAAAGTGTGTGGTGTGAAAAGTATTTTGTTTGAGCAAGCAACTAAAGACTTATTACCTACTCGAAATTGTCATTTTGTGTTGTTTCGTTCCTTTAGAATAGTTCTATCCATATCATTAGTTGGTAGGTAACCTTATTAGTTGGATGTAAGAGGGACATTGAAGGGACATCGGATGGTCATAGAAGGCAACTTGTAGGAAGTATCCTAGCACATTCGAAAGGGACTATCATCATTTTCGTGGCGACAATCGAGGGTCAAGATCATGTATTCGTAGGCGACATCGTGGGTCTATGATCTTTGTATCGAAGGGACTATTATGATTCGTTTCGTAGGCAACGGTGCTAGGATACCTCTACGTTCGAGGGACTTGACCATTTGTATTTGTAAAGGCAACGAGAGAGAATTACCCTAAGGGGTGCAAGTGTGAAAAGAGTGTGTCAAATTCAGATATATTATCTTGGAATTATGAGTGATCTACGTCCAATTTTATCTTGCCATACACGCCTAATTACTAGCAGTTTATAGGGTGCAGAAAGTAAATTGCGGAAATGTAAAATGCGGAAAGATAAAGTCCTACGCTATTACATGGCTTTGGGGCAGATACATAATGAGAGTGCGGAAAAATAAAAGTCCTAATTAAACTATTACATCCCATAGGCAATGAAGCAACTCGATTTTCAAAAAAACTTTTAAATTCTCGAAAACGGTGAAATCGCCACCTAATTTTATTCGTTCTAAAAAAGAACGGGAAAATATAGATAAAACCCCAAACAAGCGGATAAGGCGGTCTACGTGACCAAAAAAGTGGAATCGGGAGTCGGTTATGTAAGGGGAAGGTATTAGCACCCCTTACATCCATCGTACTCGATGGGACCCATTTAATTCTACGCATTTGTGTGTGTGTTTACTAAGTTATGGATGCTAAAAGAAAACAGAATTTGTTTATTATTATTTTGAGTTTGGCACGGTTTCAGAACCGTGTGCCTACATATTCCCTCGTGCAATGGGAAAGTCAAAACTCTGTAGTTCCTCTTAAAAAGGCTTTAATTGGTTGCATTGATTTTATCTGAAAAATCGTGCGTTTAGACGTTTCAAATGCTTTGAGCTAGGACTTGTTTTGTTTGTTTGAAAAGCTTAAGTCCTCGCTCGTATTTGAAACGACTATTGCACACTCTTTGTCGAAAAAGAGTTTTTATGATCGCATATGAGCGAGAAAAGAATTTGAGTGGATTGAATTGTTTTTAGGTGGATGAAAAGTACCGAACAATAGGACTAACATCCTACGATTCAAATACTAGAAACAGGATGAGCTCAATGCTCAACGAGTCGTCTATCATCCCAAAAGTTTTCTTAAAAAAAGAGTGAAGTGAAACAAAGTTCACGTTGTTAAGAGCCTTTAAACAATTGGACTAGCATCTAACGATTTAAAGATTAGAAGTTCATTTTGCACAAGTATTTAAACAATTAGTCTAGCAACCAACGATTTAAATACTTGGGTTTTTATTGTGAAAGAGTTTTGAAAATGCACTCGACATTGGATCGAGGTTTGTAAGTTAATTATGAAAGTGTTTTGAAGTTTGATACGTGGAGGGATGCGAAATGGAGGAGAAATAATAGGACTAGCATCCTATGATTTGGTTTTGTGTAAGTGTCGACTTATGGGTGAAAAGTACTGAACAATAGGACTAGCATCCTACGATTCGAATACTAGAAACAAGATGAGCTCAATGCTCAACGAGTCGTCTATCATCCCAAAATTTTTTCTTATGAAGAGTGAAGTGAAACAAGGTTCACGTTATTAAGAATCTTTAAGTAGTTAGTCTAGCATCCAGCGACTTAAAGATTCGAGGCTCATTGCAAGTGTTTAAACAATTAGTCTAGCATCCAACGGCTTAAACACTTGAGTTTTTATGAAAGAATTTAGAAAATGCACTCGACGTTGGATCGAGGTTTGGAACCTAATTGCGAAAGTATTACGATACGCGTCTTTGAGAGTAAAATGGGAGCGGGTTATGATTAATCAAGTATATGGACTTAATTAACCTCGTGAGGATAGGTGCTCTATCTAACCATGAGACCACAGTGCATGGTGATTGGTATATAGACCAATGTTGTTTTCGGGTTATGATCGATTAAAGCAACAAGGGCTTTAACCAATCTCGTGAGGATAGCCATCCCCAACCATGAGACCCTTTAAGAAATCGGCATATGAGCCAATCGGGATGAAATCGAATTGATTTTTAATTTAATTGTGTGCAAGCGTGTACATTGGTGAATAAATCTTGAGCGAGTAAATAAGCAGGCAAAATACCATGCAATACAATCGGAAATTTAAATAATTATTAGAGATGATTTTTTACATTTGATGAAAAATCGGCTAATAGTTTAATCGATAAGTCATCAAACAAAACTATCGGATCCAACAATTATTTAATACATCATAACAAAAATATTATTCTGAAATAAATTAATTGAAATAGAACGAAATTTAGAAATAGCCTGTATTGCCGTGATTCTTGGACGGAGCATGAAAAGAAAACCATCTGATCTTTGATTGGTCTGAAACACCTCCACGCGCTAACGAACCGGGTGTAATGCTTCCACTTCAAAATAATCCGATTGTTCCAAAATAATAGCAATATCACACCATATACATATACACTAGGCTAATGCTAACATTTTTTGCTAAAATTATTTAATAGTAACAAAAATGAAAACAAAAATAGATTTTTCTTAAAAAAACAAGGTGGTGACACTTGTCACCACCATATTTAATATAAAATTTTTAAAGAAAAGAATTTAAAAGAAATTGTTTTATATATTTTTTGGGAAAAAATAAAGAAATAGGTAAGAGTGTTATTTTGGTAAAACAAAAGAACTCATTCTTCAGTCTCTCTCTCACGCGATTCTGGATTTTTCTCTGGTTCTCTCTTCACGACCCTCACTCTCTCGCCGGAACCCGCTCCCTCACTGTTTCTCTCCGTCCCTCATCGAAACTCTCCCTATTCTCGCCGTCGCGATGATCCTGTCCCTCTCTCACCGCGATTTACCGGACCCTCTCATCTCTCTCTCGATCTCTGTTTCTGTTTCACTCTCGGACCGTTTGCATGTTGATTCCGATTGTTTGATTTTCGATTTTGATTGTTTGACACAGGTTGTGAAGGGAAAGGAAAGAAACCCTAATCTTGGGCGATTCCAACGGTGAAAACACACGCTTGAGCCGGCGGTGGAGGCTTACTTCCCGACCTCGTTCCGGGTGAGACCGTTTCTCTTACTCTTCTTCTTTCTCAATTTCAGAACATGCGATTTCTGAAAAAAAATGTCTGAAGGTTGTTGGCGTCGAAGATGATGATATTATGCTTGCTGTTACATCTTGTGTTCTTTGTTCGTTTTCGTTCTTCTTTGGTTGGTGTAATGAAGCGTGTTTGCGTTTAAATGGGATTTTGGGCTGTCTTTGGTTATGTTCTTTGGCTTTTGTGTTTTCTCATCTTTTTCTCTCTCTCATTGCATCGGTGTTTCGATAAGAATGGATACTGCACTTTTTTGGCTTTGATTTTATGAGAGTGAACTGATACTACACTTTTTGGGTTTTTGATTTTTTGTGAGAACTCATACTGTCTTCCTGTTTTTTTCCTTTTTGATCCCTCCTCCTTTTTAGTTTTGGTAATGTATATCTATGTATCTTGAGCAGTTTCTACCTTGTCTCTTGACTGTCGATTACTTGAATTGTGGTCTAACACCATCTTTGTACTATCCTGAATTTCTAACTTTTGCCATGCTTTTCCTCTGATTTTCTGAGTTCTACCATGCTGTCTGCTCTGAATCTTTCTCTGATTTTCTCAAACTGTCCCTGTTGGATTGGTATGGTCTTTGTGTTGACTTGGATTTAAGCGTTGCCTCAATGTATATTGTTGCCTTGTTATGAACTGATATCTGCTCTTTGACTTTAGACATGCTGCCTGTTGCCTTTTTGGGATTAAAATGTGAACTGTTGGGATTAAAATGTGAACTATTATATGTATATGCTGCTGCCCGGAAAAACTGTCGCTTTGTATGCTTCCCGGAACTAAAATGTCGCTTCATTTTGCTCGTTGTATGCTTGTTGGAATCGAATCGGTTGCCTCTATTTCTTTGCTGCCCGGGATTTAAAACTGTCGATTCGTTTGCTTGTTTGTGAACCGGGCTAGCCCGTGATTTGCAAGCAAGTGTTTTTTGCCGATGATTAATCTTTTTACAAGATTCTGAGGCCTAGCGTTCAAAACCTGATTCCCGCCAACGCCTAATGATGATCCTTGAAAAATAGTTTTTCATAATTTCACGTTTCGTTTTAATTTTATGTTTGCTAACTTGCTCTTTTGTTTCTTGTTTCATGTTCCGAATTGGCACACTTGGAGAGGAAAAGGCGAAGGAAAAGACTTGCACAAGGGAAGCCATATGGAGCTTGAAGATGGAGCACCCGAGACAAAATCTTTGTGGTTAGGCATCGATTCTTAGGAAAATTTGCATTGTAACTCAATATTAGAATTGAAAATGTAAGGAGTTTCAAACATTTAGTGAACTTGTATGCTTCCAATTTTGCAACACTCTTGTACCAAAGTTTGGTCATTTGAATAAAAACAAGTTTAGTTTGAACAATCTTTGATTCTTGAATCGCATAACACAATTGTTCCACTTGACGATCCTTTGAGATTGGTAAAAATTATTCTCATAGTGAACCTTGAATGAAATAAATCTTGGCAAAATTTTCCAAAGCTTGTAAGAAATCTTGAATGAACAAAAACACTTGAATAAAATTAATTTGAATGGTGTTCAAAATTCAATTTGCCAATGTTGGTACCAACTTAGGACTTACAATTTGAATTTAAGAAATGCAATTCTTTCTTCAACCATGTAAATTGTCTTGTAAACTTGTAGAATTTATGATGAATGAAACCAATTAGAATTATATTTAACAAAGAGTTGACCAAGAGAATCTCAAGTTTTGAAATAAAAATTCAAGTTCTTTAATTCTTTCCTCCTAGAAAAAGAAACGGGAACCTCAACTTGAAAATGAAGTCACATGAATGAACATTACTTTCTATCTTGTGGAGACTAAACTTGAAGTTTTACCGCAACTCTCCATGCCTAAAAAAAAACTTTTAGTGGAGCATCTTGAATTTGAAATCAAACTTGTGAAAGATAGTTGAATGATTATAGTTAACACTTGAATCTTGAACGAATTCCGATAAAAACCTAAATGAGGTACTTGAAACGGTAATAATGACGAATTCCACAAACTAAGAGTTCTAAGAATTTCAACACGACAATTCTTAGCAATATTACTCTTGGGTCACCAAACTTTACATCCTGAGCAAATTATTCGCCTCAAGTCTCTTGAACCACTTTTTGCATTTGGTAAATTCGGATTAACACAAACTAGATTCTTTCAACTTCACACAGTTTCGAATGAACTTGATTTTTCCATTGTACAATACTTGAATGTATCTTGAACCAAAGTTTGAGTTAATTCCGGTTGAAACAAGGAATTAAGCATGAATATGTTTCAAGAAAAAATATGATAAGGAGGGTAAATTTTGGGGTGCGACAGACAATTACATAATTGAAAAAGAAAAGCGAGAAAAATCGTCCGAAACCGTATAACCTGTGAGCAGATACAAAATCGGAAAATACGAGAAACTTGCATAAGAGGGAAATGTTAGTAAAAATACGTATTTTTGGATGAGGAAAAAGGTTTTATGTTGGTAATGACATTAATATGATAAAATAAATTTTTGGGAATTTTTGGAATTGATTTGATAATTTAAAAACAATTAAAAGTCATTTAAATAATTAATTAATAATTAAATTAAATATGCATGCAAAAATGATAATTTTTATATTAAAAATTAAATAAACATTTTTCTAATGATTATGCAAAAAATAAACATTTTTGGAGTTTTTTAGATGCATGATAAAAATATTTGAAGATAAATTAAATAGAATGAAAATATTAAAGAGAAAAAAAGAAAATATGTTAGTTTTGCAAAAGAGTAAAAATAAAGTGGTCCTGACCAGGTTCGAACCCATGACCATTGAGAGAATCTGCACATCCACACGCCTTTACCACTGAGCCAAAGTGCACTTTGTGCTTGGAAATTGCAAAGCATTGTTTTTTAGGGTTTACGTGTCATGAGTTTCGAAATTCAACGCACAGTCAGTCGTGTGGGGTCCAGGTGGAACGGATGAACGTATCGAATTGCGAAGCACGCGCTCTCGCGATCGGAGGCGGGTCAACGGCGGCAGCCCTAGCTCGATGCGTCTTCTCCGCGACATCAAACTTCAAACGCAAAATCGAAGAATAAAACAAAGGATACCTACCCCCTAAATCGGACCTATGAATCAATGGTGGCATTAGTTTCGATTAAGCTTTGTACAAGCGGTTCGAAGAAGGCAGCTCGAAAAACCCTAACTATGGCAAATCGTGATTTTTATATGCAAGCTCTTGAACGATTGCCCAGATCTGTCCCTTAGCATCTCATGAACATGTTAGAGTGGTTAGTTTTGATTAAAACACGCGAATAATAAAAATGAAAAATCAAGAAAATTATGAATATGTATGAATGAGTATGGCTCGATTCAAGCAGCTTTGGCCATGGCTTTTGATGTATACTTACTCAAACTTACCTAGGAACACAATGGAATGATTGAGAGAAATGAAAGTGGCGCAAGTTGAAATTCGAATTTCACAACTTTGTGAAAATTTTGAGCAAAATAAGGGTTGTTGTAAGGCTAGGGTTTTCGTCCTTTGTCTTGTGCAATGAGCTGGGTATTTATAGAGTGAAGAGTGAGGGCAAAGAGAGTGAAAAAAGATCTCCTCTTGAATGCAAAAATAATTTCCTTTCCAATAAAATCAAATCTTTGAAAATTTGATTTTCTCTTCCATATGCAAGCTAGCACGAATTTGGCAAGTTATATGGGCTATCTTGGACCTCAAGTTTGATAAAAATCCAATCGATTTGAAAATATATCTTGTTTTCATATTTTATATAATTTAAATTTGAATTAAATGGTTTTAATTTCAAAAATAAATCAAAAAAATAGAATGTGGTCATGAAAAGGCATCAATAGGTCACAAATAATATTATGATCAAGTTTGGATCATAAAATTATAGGCCCATTTGGAAAAAAATTGGATTTTGACAAATATCTCCTTTTGTGCAATTGTTCAAAAATGCCCAACTTGTACAAGGCGTATTTTGCTTAATTTCCCACATTTTTGAGTGTTCTTGGACTTTTTAGAAAGCTCTAAGTGTCCTCTAACCAACCTCCTTGGTTTCATCTCAATTGGAGTTTCCATTCTCAATAAATCTTCAAAACAAAAAGTTGAATTTTTGTTGACTTTGAAAAGGACCTGTAATGTTTTGATCCATACCTTCCAAATGAAGAATTTTGTGAACATTATTGTGAGACATGAAGTTGTATAGAATTGAATTTCCTTCAAAATGAGAGGTGGTGGGAAAATTTCTGAGAAAGTATGAAGAAGTTATGCTCAGTCAAAGTTCAGTTGACTTTTCATTGGAAAACCCTAATTTGGAAAGTTTGACTTTTGAGCAAATCTTGAGTTTTCTTGATGAATCATGATCAACCCTTGATCAAATGATGAATGTGACTTTAAAATGAGGATGTTGAACAAAAATCAGGAAGTTTAGTTGTATGTTGACCACAGTTGACTTTTTATCCAATACAACTGATTTTCAACCATCTAAGCAATTGTCTGAGGAAACTTGGCTTGTGAGGCTTGAAACTTGACATGGAGAATCTTTGAACCATATGAGGAGGCATGATGACCATTGGAGATGTTGGAAGTCCATCGGATCGAGAATTGCCAAACCCTAGTTTGGGTTGATTGTCTAGGAGAGGGTTTGTCGATCAACCTTGAGGAATCCTTAGTATGGATGTATGAAATGTCTTGAGGAATAGGAGGGAAAATTTTGGGGTATGATGACTTCCCTGTTCAATCTTCTTGTCTTGGAAGGGTTAGATTGGCGTGCTCTCCTTCGTGACATGGAGGTAGAAGATGATTAAACACTCGGTACACGAAAATTTGCACTCATTGTTGGTGATGATGCGGAATGGGCTTATAGATGCCATTTGGAGAAGTTCAAGATTTATTTGGGGAATGAGTAAATGCGCTAGACTCGAGATGCCTTCGAATAGGAGGTCGTCGGAGATGGGCTTAAGATGCCATCTGGAAGATCGATCTTTGAGGAGTGAGCCGTCGCTGGGCTCTGAGCGTTTAAAGTGGAAGAAGCATGGAGATGGGCTTAAGATGTCATCAGGAGGAGTCGTATGTTAGACTTAGTGCTCATCTTTGAATGAAGTTATTGGTTTGTATTGGTTTTAACCAAATATGCGCATTCTAAAAGTGGAGAAATGTTGACAAGTAGTCGAGATGGGCTTAAGATGCCATCCAAAGGCAAGCAGTCGTCGCTAGACTCTGTAGTTCTTCTTGATAATAAGAGAGTCGAGAATAAATCTTTGTCTTGATTGTTACGGGGATAGTAGTTGGCAAAATGTGGATAGCTTCCCTGTTGTATTTTAGGTATTGATCCAATGCCTATTATTGAAGGATAACTTGTGTGATCGTTCGGATAGGGTTTCCCGTCTGGCTTCGGGTATTAATCCTGGATCCGTTGTCGGAGGACAACTTGGTGATCGTTCGAGATAGTTTTCCGTCGGCGGCATTAATCCTAGACCTGTTGTTGGAGGACAACTAGGGCGGTCGTTCAGATAGTTTTCCCGTCTGGCTTCGGGCATTAATCCTGGACCTGATTGTTTTAGAAGTGATTTTCACCTGTTTTGGGAAAAAACAAAAGAAGCTTTGATAGAGTATCGTTAGTCCTATGCAAGTTATGATGCATGACGATGTGTATGAATGACATATGCACAAATTATGACTTTTATGAGTAATGTATGAATGATAGATGTTGTGGTATTTCAAAACATATCCATCTTGAAAAAGATGCGGATGCTCTGTTTGGGGATTTCTGGTTTCTGTTGGGACGAAGCGGATTGGAAACCCTGAGAAGAAAGATAACCTCGATTCCTCCGATGCACTATCTGACCAAGTCTTGAGCCTAGATATTGTTGAGGATGGTAGAGATCGAGAGACGCGTTGCTGAAGATCTTGTGCCTAGACCCTGCTGGGGAAAAATTAGGAGGCGCTCTCGGGATCTTGCGCATAGATCCTGTGGAGAGCATTTGATAGCTATTTGGGAGACCGGGTTAGAAGGATCTAGAGCCGTTGAAACTTCTAGGCGGGAATAAAGATGTAGATTTCCTCCGATGCACTATCGACCAAGTTTAGTCTGGATATTCTTTGTTGTCGAAAAATGATGATTCTTGAGATACTCTGCTGGGGATAAATTCCTTCTTGGAGATGAACCGTTCTTGCTCGGAGGCGATGTAACATGATTCGGTGATTGGGATCACTTCTCGGGGACTAATGTGATGAAGCTTGGAATATCGGACTAATGGAGGAGAATGTGTACTCCGTTGGGGAAATTTTGTGGTGAGCGACATCTCTGTGGGGATTGTACTTTGCAGGGGATCGTATTGGTGACTTTAGTCGTCATCTCAATTCCTAGAGCCTGTAGTAATTACTTTCGTATGTTTGCTTTTTGCATGTTTGTAAACAGATTTTTACTGTCAGATGCATATAATCATTCAAAGCAAACGTTGGACTTTATGCAAACAACAATAGCAAAAATTGTAAAGAAAGAACTTGTATTTATTTGAAATGTGGCGTATGGCCAAGTAGTTTGTACACAATAAAAGTAAAAAGCTATGCGGAAACAATCTCGTTAAGTTCCAACTATGCTAGTACTCATATATCTCGACTATCTCATCTCCTTGTTGTCAGTAGAAAGTGAGTAAACTGATCTTCGCCATTTGAATCTTGAATGCTGATAGTAGTAGTATGGAAGTAGGTGATCTAGACGAAACATAGCCGTACGCTTAAATCCCTAACTTTTGCCTAGACCGCCCTTTCGGGTTTTCAGTCTACCGGGATACCCTTTTTTCCCCAAGCCGCCTTTTCAGGTTTTCGAGTTGCCGGGTGTACATGTTTTGTGTATATATCCTTAACTTTTGCCCGAACCCTTTTGGTTCGCCAGGATGCCCTTATTTTTGCCTAGGCCGGTCGACTTAGCGGGTCTCTTTTATGCGTAGTATTTTTTGACCATGTCTGCGTTCACAGGGTGTAGGAAGTCTTCACCATCCATGGTGCTAAGTATCATAGCTCCGCCGGAAAATACCGTCTTGACTACAAACGGTCCCTGATAGGTGGGAGTCCATTTGCCCACAGGATCACCTTGTGGAAGAATGATGCGCTTGACTACTAGATCACCGACTTGGTAGACTCGGTGCTTGACCCTCTTGTTAAATGCTCACGATCATTCGTTTCGATAGATCTGTCCATGGCGGATGGGCGAGTCGTTTCTCATCAATCAAGTTAATCGGTCAAGGCGAGTTTGGATCAATCGTCTTCGCCTAACTCTGCGTCTGAGGACTACGGTTGAGGTATCACGAACCTCGATTGATAGAATGCTTCCATACCGTATACAAGAGAGGGGTTGCCCTGTGGATGTTTGTCTTGTGGTCGATAACCATGAAGAGCAAATGGTAACATCTCGTGCCAATCCTTGTAAGTCATTTGTCATTTTACGTATAATCTTCTTAATGTTCTTGTTGGCGGCTTCCACTGCGCCATTCGACAGGCCGATAAGGAGAAGAATTGTGATGCTTGATCTTGAGCTGCGTGCGAGTTCGGTGATCATTTTGTTGTTGAGGTTAGAGCCGTTATACGTGATAATCCTTTGGAGTGCCATACCGCGAGATAAGATTGTGCTTGATGAATCGAGCCACAACACTCTTGTAAATCTGACGAGTGCTTCTACCTGGTGAAATAGTCAATTGCCACAAGGATGAAGCGATGTCCGTTGGAGGCGTGGGCTTGATTTCTCCGATCATGTTAATGCCCCAGTGTAACAAAGTAGTCTTCTCCATGTCTTCAGGAGCCATTTTGATCTGATTGTAACCGGAAAAACCATCCATGAAGGAGAAAACCTTATGTTGGGCAGTGTTGTCAACTAGAACATCGATGTGTGGAAGTGGAAAATCGTCTTTCGGACTCGCTTTGTTCAGATCTCTGTAATCCACACACATTTGTACTTTACCATCTTTCTTAGGTATAGGAACCACATTTGCAACCCACTGTGGATAAGAAGTAATGGCTAGGAAACCGGCATTGAACTGCTTCATAACTTCAGCTTTGATTTTCTCAGACATCTCGGGGCGCATGTCGACAGACCTACATTTCAGGAGAAAACCTTCTTTTGTCGGCAATCGGTGTACCACAATATCAATGTCTAAACCCGGCATGTCTTCGTATGACCAAGCAAAAACCTTGATATAGTCTCGTAGCATCTGAACCAATCTCTCTTTGACCTTTGTTCTCAGACCGCTCCTATCTTGATCTCTTTTCATCTCCATCGGTACCGGGTTCACAATCTCAATGACTCTTCGTGTGGTGTATAACTCGTTCTTCTTCTGTAGCAATCGACAAGTTCTCGGCACTTCACAATCTTCCTCACCTTCGTCTTGACTTGGTAGATCGGATTATCGAAGTCATATTTAGCAATAGCATAGTTGTTATCAACGAGATTCGAGTGATTCTGCGTTGTACCACGTGGGTGTGTGTAAAACACATAGCTTTTGAAGGGGTGATAAAGTAAAAGAAAGAAAGCAACAATTAAATGCAAAGTCCAACGATTTTATTGAATGAAAATATGCAAATGACGGATAATAACCCTCACAAATGAGCCATGATGCCGGGCAAGGCACTAGGCTTTAGAGTTTATTGTTCAAAACATAGAAAGCAGAAAACAAAAACAAGGCAATTACTCTGTCTAAAGGAGATTGGTATAGCGTCTTGAGTCTTCCAATTCTTTGAGTACATTGTCGGGTTGGGAAGATCCACTTGCGATGTCGAAGTCGTTGTCGTCGTCTTCTATAGCATGGATTCCACTCGGTGATGCGGAAAGGAAGTTGGCGGCGCTCTGCGTATCATCTCGTCCTTTGATGGTGAAGCCTAAACCGGTCTTGTCGGTTGAAAGGAAGATCGGGGAGCTGTCCCCAAATAGTACTACCTCCTCTTCATGACAGCTTGAGCATATTTCGTGAGGCCATCCTAGGCGGAACTTGCGTAACCGGGGTGTGGGGAGAGTCGGTGGGCATGACTCTCGGTATTGTTTCAAAAGCTTGACAGTCTCGAAGAATTCACCTTCCATCTCAAGATATCGGAATGATTGTAGATGATGACCATATATTCTTCTTCACCACATCTTGTAACAACCTTCCCTTTCACGGGTACTTGGTTCGATGCAAGGTAGAGGTAACGGCCTTGCCCTATGTATCAAGGGCGTCCAAGTAGGAAAGAGTAAGTGGACGGATATCCATGACAAAGAAAGTAGAATCAAAAGTCGGGAACCGACTTTATGAGAATAGGCTCTCAATCTTGTTAGCTTAGAACCATCAAAAGCTCTCACAATTATGTCCTTTGGGCTTTAGAACCAATCCTTCAACATCAAGTCGGTCAAAAGCGGTCTTGGTGGGATGTTCGAGGAAAGGTATCCACCAAAACAGACAACGTAATGCCCTTGCATTCAATAGAGATGTGCAAGGCTTTGTTGTGTTTCTTTCAATGAGTCAAATCGACATCGGAGAAGCCTAGGCCGTTGTTGGCAGCCAGGCTAGCAATACACACTTCAAACTGGTTAGTAGTAGTGTCTTGCGGTACGTGAGCATTCTTCGGAAACTTCACCAAGGCGTTAGCATGAGCCTCGGAGCACAAGCGAGCAAGCATGGAGATTTTGGACCAGTCTGTCCCAGTTCCACAACATTGTAGTCACTCTTCTTGATGATCTTGAATTTCCTCCATTTCTCGTTTGGAGGTGTCTTGATAACTTCCCTTGATACTTACATGCAGCGGGATGAGTCCTGGTTCTTTCCCTCTAGTCTCGGGAGGCGGTTCAATAGGCGGAATCGAGCTAGAGTCCAGCGTCTTTTGGAGGAGAGATTTGGAGAATACTCTTGGGTTATGGTCACCTTGATCCGGTGATGTTGTCAATGTTAGGAATGGTGGCTTCAACTGTAAGGTCCTCAATAATCAGAGGATCTTGCTTGACGCCATGATAGTAGACCTCAGATCCATAATTCCAAGGGATAGCTTTGTCAGAGGAATATGGAACTGGTCTGGGAGAAGTAATGATGAGAGGTGCCACCCTAGGCACATGATCAGCAGAGGAAATCTTTATTGTGTTGACATCGACATAGTCTTCTGGGAAATCGTCGCCCCATCCGGTTGCCTTAACATCTTCAATAGGAATCTTGTAGCTCTCAGGAACAGTGTACTTTACCATGTAATCAAACTTTCCACTTGGCTGCCCCAAGGTATCCCACACATTCGGTACAATTTCATTCACATCTTCGATCTTTAGTTTCTTAGACATGTCTTCACACAGACTCTCCACAGGTGGTTTTAGGAATAGTATTTCACGGTTAGCCATCATGCACTGAACACGTCTTCTCAACCAAGCACAACCATCAGGTGCAGATGGGCACCAACGACAATTCTCTAGGCATCCTGGATTTACACCGGCTTGCAGCAAATTCTTCTTAACAGTCATCAGAGGAATGGTCAAGTCATCTATGTTGAAAACATAAGAGTTCTCACCAATAGCATTGGAAATCTTGTCATGGTTAGGCATAGGAGCGTTGATCACATTCGGAGTCTCAACAGGAGGGTCAAACTCAATCTGATTAGCTTCAATCATATCTTGAATCTTGTTCTTCAGAGCCCCACAGTTGTCGATTATCGTGCCACAGGTGTTGGAGTGGTAAGCACACTTAGCGTTAGGTTTGTATCTCGGAGAAGAGGTATTGATACTCTGAGGAGGATCCTTCAAAGTAATCAGCTCTGCTTTCAACATGTGTTGCAAGGCTTGCGACAACGGCATGTTGATCTTCGTAAACTATCTTCGTGGCGTTCTGGCTACGCGTGTTGTCTGGAGGTTGTCTTGATGTAGGATTGGAGATCTGGCCCCCCAGTTGAGCAGTCGGTCTTGGCTCGGCTTTTCGACCATACGGCATTAGTTTCTTTCTTACCACCAAAGATCTCTTGCGACATTTGAGGATGACTCACACAGATGTTCCCACTCTTGATACCGCTTCAATCGCTCCCTGTCAATATCACTCGGTGAATCCGGAGAAGAGTTTCAATCGGATGATTGAAGAATGGGCTGTCGGTGTTCCCATAAACATATCAACCAATTCCTATTGGACAAGGGTGGTTTGAACTACTGCTAGGTCTCTCCATTTACGAGCATACTCTTTGAACTTCTCATCACGACCCATAGACATGCTCTGTAGTTGCATGCGGTGGGTGTCAACTCGACATTGTACTCATATTATGCGTAGAAAGCATCGCTAAGTCACTTCATGTACGAATACGGTCATTCTCTAGCTGATAATACCACTCCAATTGAGTTCCGGACAAACTCTCTTGAAAATAGTGCATCCACAACTTTCTGTCATCAGTGTGGGGGCTGATCTTCTGAACATAGGACTTCAAGTGCAGCTTTGGACAAGAAATTCCATCATATTTGGCAAAAGTGGGAACTTTGAACTTTGGAGGAATCACCACACCAGGAACAAGACTCAGATCATCAAAATTCAACCCGGACATCTTCAGGTTTTCTACAGCATTCAGACGGTCTTCAAGTTGCTTGTATTTGTCATCCTGATCAGAGTACTGGTCATTATCATATTGATCTTCTCTGTCCTTCTCAGGCTCACGCTGGTCTTCTTCATTGCCCTTGACACTCCCTTCAGTCTTGACACTTTCTTCTAAGAGCTCTATCCGGCTGACCACTTTAGGACCACCTTTGTAACGTCTACCCATGTTGAGAACACCAACGACCCTCTTCTTTTTGTTGATGAGCTTCTTCAAATCTTCTTGGCCTTGGACCAAGCTAGTGAACATCTGATGGAACTGAGCATTCTGAGCCTGGAGATCTTTGACAGCCTGTTCAAGAGCCATTTCTGCTAAAATAAATAGCGAGAAAATGAGAAAACCAATCTTCAATGTACCTGTTATGAGATGTTATGCCATGATATGCGATGTTTATGCAGATGCAATGCAATGTTTTCAAGGACCTTAGAGATTTAAATTTGTTAAACAAGCAAGAACAAACATTTATTAGTTCTCTTTTTATTCTTTTTCTTTTTAAGTACAAAGATAGCTCAAAACAATAAAGAAAAAAATCCTAAAGCTCTAAGTCTCCATGGCGCTTCCTCTTGGTGCCGAGGTAGGCGTTGATGTTATGCTCCTCGTGAAGTAGCTTTGTCAACTCTAGTACCTTGTTCTCGCTTGCATAGCACTGGGCTTCAAATGTATCCCTTTCTTCTTTAAGCTGAATCCAGGATCTCTTCAAGTCTTCAAAATCAGTAGGCATGTCAGGATGGAGAACAATATAGGGTCGTCACCTATAGCAGGTTCCATAATTCTTGGTAGAGCAGCGTGAATGGCATCATGAGGTTTTGAGCTCGAGCTCGCACCCATTTGAGGTAAGGTTCCCAAGGAATAGAGTTTTAGTGCCCCAAAGTCTTGGTATCAGTCTTCTTTACCATGCCCCAAGCGTGTATGAACCTTCGTCAGTAATTCTAGAGATCGTGGTTGTAATCGAACACAATATCTTGGAGAAGCATATCATGAGGACCATCTCTTCGAGCAAAACCAAACTGACGTAAAGCTAAAGAAGGGTTGTAATTAATACCTCCTCTTATACCAAGGAGTGGTACATTAGGGAATTCTCCACAACGCTCGATGAATGTGAAGTCTTTTTGAGAGAAAAGATTCCAACAGATATCTGAATGAGAGAGTGACATTAGTCTTTGAGACCACTTCAACCTTTGTTCGTTCTTCAAAACTGATGGAGGAAGGTGCAAAATAAACCACCTAGAAAGTAACGGTATACAACACATGAGAGTTCCTTGTCTTTTTGACGGTACGAGTGTGGAGAGAATGTAGGATATCTCCAAGTAAGGTAGGCACTGGATTGCGGGTAAGGAATAACTTGATGGTGTTGACATCTATGAATTGATCCGAGTTAGGAAATAGAACCAAACCATAGATTAGCAAGGCCACAATATCTTCAAATGCATGGAAACTCATAACTTTGAGGAATTCTGGGCTTTCTTAATTAGGAACTTAGCAAGTAAACCCTTAACTCCTTCTTGTTTCCCAATTGGCTTCAATGTCGGCGCTTTAGGTGTAATCTTGATCACGATGTCTTCGTACCTAGGGACCTTTTCTAAACCGTTGAATGGCATTTGGTCAAGAATAGGTATCCCAGTAGAGAACTCTTCAAGGTAGGAACCAAGCGATAATCAGAATGTAAAGCAATGGTGTTTAGGATCGAAGAAGCTGGAATATGCATCATATCTTCTTCAAAACCGGAGATAACCAAATCAAGTAGATAACCATGTCTTTTGATGAGCCGAGCATGATCGAATTTACGAAACCAATTCTTTGGTGAGAAGGTATACCCATGAAGTTGATTCGGATAGTCTTTCTAGAAGCCATAATCCCTACAAAGCGAGCAAAGATAAATCCTAGGTCCTTGAAATAGTTAGAAATGATATGCAATGCGAGATGTCATGATGTCATGTTTAGCACACACAAACAATTCACACAATGAGCCTAGGTTTAAGGCTTGCATGAGGTATAGGTGACTACCCACCAAAAGTTTGAGTTGGTTCATCTGTCCTATAATAGTAAGGGTTCTAGGAATCTTACATCATTGATCTTTCTCGTAGGCGTTTATTTCAATACGACTACCAAGTGGTCGACCGAAAATATCCCAAAAGTCGATCTTAATGGCGTAGCATCAGTATCGACCAACCTTAAATGCACCAAAGCCGGTCATCTCACTATCTTCTAATGGCCAAGATGGGTCAATTAAGGTTCTAAAAGTTTAGTTAGTCTTGATGACACCACCGAAGCCAAATAATATCCTCAACTTGGAAATGAAAATATCGGGACATCAAAGTGTCACACTAACGTAGCCATCATGTTGACCGATTCGATATCGTCTAGCAGTGTGACGATTTGTTGCTACTTACCTAAAGGAAGGATCGGGTGTAGGATCCCCAAATATAATACCCAAGCAACCCTTAAAGATAAAGCAAGCAAGTCAAACAGAAAATAGTAAAATGATCTAGAAATCCCTAAGGCATTCTCTCTTTAGGGTGTCTCCCCAGTCGCCGATTACATGTCGGTGAGCCGACTTTGAGAATTTTGTATCGCAAATGTGCGGATAGCAAGAGTCGCCACCGACTTTTCTTTTATCCAATTAAGCGAAGGTAAAAGTACAAAAAGACCTTCGTTAGATTACGAGTAAGGGAGAAGGTTATGAAAAGGTATTAGCACCTTTTCATCCGTGATTATCTGGGCTCTTAGTTGCTCTTAGATCATTTTCAAAAATTGCTTTTTTGTTTGACAAAAATGTTTTGAAAAGACATTTCGCTTTGACTTTGTAATGATTCATGTAGGAATGTATACAAAGTGTTCGGAAATGTTTTGTTTTGAAAAGAGTTTGAACTTTAACAAAAAAAAGTGTGTGGTGTGAAAAGTATTTTGTTTGAGCAAGCAACTAAAAGACTTATTACCTACTCAGAATTGTCATTTTCGTGTTGTTTTACGTTCCTTTAGAATAGTGCTATCCATACCATTAGTTGGTAGGTAACCTTATTCGTTGGATGTAAGAGGGACATTCGAAGGGACATCGAATGGTCATAAAAGGCAACTTGTAGGAAGTATCCTAGCACATTCGAAGGGACTATCATCATTTTTCGTAGGCGACAATCGAGGGTCAAGATCATGTATTCGTAGGCGACATCATGGGTCTATGATCTTTGTATCGAAGGGACTATGATGATTCGTTTCGTAGGCAACGGTGCTAGGATACCTC
Source organism: Vicia sativa (assembly GCA_021764765.1). Taxonomy (NCBI): domain Eukaryota; kingdom Viridiplantae; phylum Streptophyta; class Magnoliopsida; order Fabales; family Fabaceae; genus Vicia; species Vicia sativa. Next base: position 54,566,979 of record CM038794.1, on the reverse strand, counting down.
TATGTTCGAGGGACTTGACCATTTGTATTCGTAAAGGCAACGAGAGAGAATTACCCTAAAGGGTGCATGTGTGAAAAGAGTGTGTCAAATTTAGATATGTTATCTTGGAATTATGAGTGATCTATGTCCAATTTTATCTTGCCATACCGCCTAATTACTAGCGTTTATAGGGTCGAAAAGTAAATGCGGAAATGTAAAATCGGAAAGATAAAGTCCTCGCTATTACATGGCTTTGGGGGATACATAATGAGTGCGGAAAATAAAGTCCTAATTAAACTATTACATCCATAGGCAATTACATAATTGAAAAGAAAAGCGAGAAAAATCGTCAAAAAATAACACATGACGGATACAAAATCGAAAATCGAAAAACTTGCATAAGAGGAAATGTTAGTAAAAATAAGTATTTTGAATGAGGAAAAAGGTTTTATGTTGGTAATGACATTAATATGATAAAATAAATTTTTGGGAATTTTGGAATTGATTTGATAATTTAAAAACAATTAAAGTCATTTAAACAATTAATTAATAATTAAATTTAATATGCATGCAAAAATGATAATTTTATATTAAAATTAAATAAACATTTTTCTGATGATTATGCAAAAATAAATATTTTGGAGTTTTTTAGATGCATGATAAAAATATTTGAAGATAAATTAAATAGAATGAAAATATTAAAGAAAAAATAAGAAAATATGTTAGTTTTGCAAAAGAGTAAAAATAAAGTGGTCCTGACCAGGTTCGAACCCATGACCATTGAGAGAATCTGCACATCCATACGCCTTTACCACTGAGCCAAAGTGCACTTTGTGTTTGGAAATTGCAAAGCATTGTTTTTAAGGGTTTACGTGTCATGAGTTTGGAAATTCAACGCACAGTCAGCCGTGTGGGGTCCAGGTGGAACGGATGAACCGTCGAATTGCACAGAAAGGCCACGCATGCTCTCGCCGGTCAGAGACGGGTCAACGACGCCGGAGCCCTAGCTCGGTCGTCTTCTCCGGCGACATGAAACTTCAAACCTGCAAAATACGAAGAATAAAAGACAAAGGGATACCCTACCCCCCTAAATCGGACCCTGCGAATCCAATGGTGGCATTAGTTTCGATTGAAAACGCCTGTACAAGCCGGTTCGAAGAAGACAGCTCGAAAAACCTAACTATGGCAAATCGTGATTTTTACATGCAAGCTCCTGAACGATTGCCCAGATCTGTCCCTTAGCATCTCATGAACATGTTAGAGTGGTTAGTTTTGATTAAAACACGCGGATAATAAAAATGAAAAATCAAGAAAATTATGAATATGTATGAATGAGTATGGCTCGATTCAAGCAGCTTTGGCCATGGCTTTTGATGTATACTTACTAAAACTTACCCTAGGAACACAATGGAATGATTGAGAGAGGCTGAAAGTGGCTGCAAGTTGAAATTCAAATTTCACAACTTTGTGAAAATTTTGAGCAAAATAAGGGTTGTTGTAAGGCTAGGGTTTTCGTCCTTTGTCTTGTGCAATGAGCTGGGTATTTATAGAGTGAAGAGTGAGGGCAAAGAGAGTGAAAAAAGATCTCCTCTTGAATGCAAAAATAATTTCCTTTCCAATAAAATCAAATCTTTGAAAATTTGATTTTCTCTTCCATATGCAAGCTAGCACGAATTTGGCAAGTTATATGGGCTATCTTGGACCTCAAGTTTGATAAAAATCCAATCCATTTGAAAATATATCTTGTTTTCATATTTTATATAATTTAAATTTGAATTAAATGGTTTTAATTTCAAAAATAAATAAAAAAAATAGAATGTGGTCATGACAAGGCATCAATAGGTCACAAATAATATTATGATCAAGTTTGGATCATAAAATTATAGGCCCATTTGGAAAAAATTGGATTTTGACAAATATCTGCTTTTGTGCAATTGTTCAAAAATGCCCAACTTGTACAAGGTGTATTTTGCTCGATTTCCCACATTTTTGAGTGTTCGTGGACTTTTTAGAAATCTCTAAGTGTCCTCTAACCAACCTCTTTGGTTTCATCTCAATTGGAGTTTCCATGCTCAATATATCTTCAAAACAAAATGTTGACTTTTTGTTGACTTTGAAAAGGACCTGTAATGTTTTGATCCATACCTTCCAAATGAAGCATTTTTTGAACATTCTTGTGAGACATGTAGTTGTAGAGAATTGAATTTCCTTCAAAATGAGAGTTGGTGGGAAAATTTCTGAGAAAGTATGAAGAAGTTATGCTCAGTCAAAGTTCTGTTGACTTTTCATTGGAAAACCCTAATTTGGAAAGTTTGACTTTTGAGCAAATCTTGAGTTTTCTTGATGAATCATGATCAACCCTTGATCAAATGATGAATGTGACTTAAAAATGAGGATGTTGACCAAAAATCAGGAAGTTTGACTGTATGTTGACCACAGTTGACTTTTTATCCAATACAACTGATTTTCAACCATCGAGCAATTACGAGGAAACTTGGCTTGTGAGGCTTGAAACTTGACATGGAGAATCTTTGAAGCATATGAGGAGGCATGATGACCATTGGAGATGTTGGAAGTCCATCTGGATCTGAGAATTTCCAAACCCTAGTTTGGGTTGATTGTTTAGGAGAGGGTTTGTCTGATCAACCCTTGAGGAATCCTTGAGTATGGATGTATGAAATGTCTTGAGGAATAGGAGGGAAAATTTTGGGGTATGACAGTACGCTGCCAAGGATCTTGTGCGTAGACCCTGCTGGGGACATTTTAGGAGGCGCTCTACTAGGGATCTTGTGCGTAGATCCTGTTGGAGGGCATTTGATAGTTGATGGGAGATAGAGTAGGAAGGATCTGGAGCCCGTCGAAATCTCTGGCTGGGGGATAAAAGATGTAAGTTTCCTCCGATGCACTATCTGACCATGTTCCAAGTCTGGATACTGCTGCTATCGGGGAGGTGATGATTGCTGAGAAATATTTTACTGGGGATACCTCTGCTGCTGATGAACCGTTACTGCTTGGAGACTGATGTAACAGGGTTAGTTGACTGGAATCACCTCTCGGGGACTAATGTAATGAAGCTTGGAATGTCGGGACCAGTGGAGAGATAAAGTGAACCCTGTTGGGGAAGACGGGTAGCGAGCGACATCTCTGTGGGAATTGTATTCTGCAGGGGAATGTTTTGGTGACTTTCGTCGTCATCTCAATTCCTAGAGCCTGTAGTAATTACTTTCGTATGCTCACTTTTCGCATGTTTGTAAATAAATTTTTATTGTCAGATGCATATAATCATTCAAAGCAAACGTTGGACTTTATGCAAACAACAATAGTGAAAATTGTAAAGAGAAAGAACTTGTATTAATTTTGAAAGGTGGCGTATGGCCAAGTAGTTTGTACACAAGAAAGGTAAAAAGCTATGCGGAAACAATCTCGTTAAGTTCCAACTATGCTAGTACTCATATATTTCAACTATCTCATCTCCTTGCTGTCAGTAGAAAGTGAGTGGATTGATTTTCGCCATTTGAATCTTGTTGCGATAATAGTAGTGCGAAGTAGGTGATTTGGACGAGACATAGTACGCTTAAATCCTAAGTTTTGCCTAGACCACCCTTCGGGTTTGATCTCTGGGATAACCTTTTTGCCCAAGCGCCTTTTCGGGTTTCGACTTGCGGGTGTACATATTTTGTATATATATCCTTAACTTTTGCCCGAACCTTTTGGTTAGCGAGATCTTATTTTTGCCTAGGCGATCGACCTAGCGGGTCTCGCTTATCGTATTATTTTTGACTATATGCGCATTCATAGGGTGTGGGAAGTCTTCGCCATCCATAGTGCTAAATATCATAGCTCCGCGGAAAATCTTGTCTTGACTACAAAGCGGTCCCTCGTGGGTGGGAGTCCATTTGCCCTGGATTACCTTGTGGAAGAATGATCGCTTGACTACTAAATCACCGACTTGGTAGACCCGATGCTTGACTCTTTGTTGAATGCTCTAATCATTAACCCGATAGATCATCCATGGCGGATGGATGCGAGTCATTTTCATCAATCAAGTTAATGGTCAGTTGAGTGCGGATCAATCGTCTTCATAGTTACGCATCACGGAGGACTCTAGTTGAGGGTATCTGAACCTCGATCGGTAGGACTGCTTCCATACCGTATACAAGAGAAAAGGGGGTTGCCCCTGTTGATGTTCGTACTTGTCATACCCCAAAATTTGCCCTCCATCTTCTCAAGGCATTTCATACATCTATACTCAAGGATTCCTCAAGGGTTGATCAGACAAACCCTCTCCTAGACAATCAACCCAAACTAGGGCTTGGTGATTCTCAGATCAAAGTGGATTTCCAACATCTCCAATGTTCATCATGCCTCCTCATATGCTTCAAATGTTCTCTATGTCAAGTTTCAAGCTTCACAAGTCAAGTTTCCTCAGACAATTGCTCAGATGGTTGAAAATCGGTTGTATTGGACAAAAGTCAAGCTGTGGTCAACATACAGTCAAACTTCATGATTTTTGGTCAACATCCTCATTTTGAAGTTAAATTCATCATTTGATCAAGGGTTGATCATGATTCATCAAGAAAACTCAAGATTTGCTCAAAAGTCAAACTTTCTAAATTAGGGTTTCTTTGAGAAAAGTCAACCAAACTTTGGTGAGCATAACTTCTTCATACTTTCTGAAATTTTCCACCACCTCTTGTTTTGAAGGAAATTCAATTCTCTACAACTTCATGTCTCACAAGAATGTTCAAAAATGCTTCATTTGAGAGGTATGGATCAAAACATTACGAGGTCCTTTTCAAAGTCAACAAAAGTCAACTTTTGTTTTGAAGATATATTGAGCATGGAAACTCCAATTGAGATGAGACCAAAAGGTTGGTTATAGGACTCTTAGAGCTTTCAAAAAGTCCAAGAACACTCAAAAATGTGGAAAATTGAGCAAGATACACCATTCACAAGTTGGGCAATTTTGAAGAAGTGCACAAGAGAAATACTTCTAAAAATCAAAATTTTTGCAAATGGGCTTACTTTTCTTCATCCAAACTTGTTCCTTATGCAATTAGGAATATCCAAGCCCAATGCCACGAATTTTTATTTTATTTTCTATTTAATTTGTATTTTATTCATTTAAATGCAAATTAAATTCAAAAATAAAGTATAAAATCAAAATGAAATGCAAATTTGATTTTCTCTCTTCCTTGAGATCCAAGCAACTCAATAAAACCAAAAATTTCGAAATTTGGTTGGATATGGCAATTTGATTGAAAATTGATCAAAAGATGGAAATTTGATTTGATACAAAATCAAATATGTTTTGCATTGATTAGTGATTGATTCTTTCTCAAATCGACTCGAATCCATCTATATATATACAACATGCCACACGAATTAGGGTAGAAAAAGTTTGGAGAAACCCTATTGAAGCTCAACAAAACCGTGCTATACAAGCTACTAGCGACCATCGATCCGATGGTTTTCAATCGCTTTTGAGGATTCAAACACATTGCTTGGCATCCTGGAAGCATTCAGACTCTCATTACTCAAAACCATCCGAATCAAAGAATCGAATTCGGTTTGTTCAAGAAAATTTCAAAATCGTATTTCAATTATCATGCATTTTAACTTGATTTGTTGTTGTTTTTGTAATTAGTGAGAAGTTTGCAAGTGATCTGGGCAGGTTAATTGCATTTCCATAGCCTGAAACTCGATATGCCATGATTAGGGTTCCTGGACACGATTTAGGGCTTTGCTTATTAGGATAAATTGGACCACGAGACTATTACCATTGCATTCGGAATGATGTCTTGAATCGAACCATGGTCTTAGAATTCATTTATATTATCTGTATGTGGTTTTTGATTTTGCCAGGGTTGTAGCGTCGAGCCAAGGCCGACGCTGAGTTTTCAAAAATTCAAATCGGGGAAGATGAAGTCTGGCGCGAGTTTGATGCAACCAGGGGACGACGCGTGTTTACATTCCACTCGTTCCAATTTCCAAGCAGTTGGACACGCTGGCTCAGTTGGTTGAGGCGTTCACTGTGCAAGGATACCCTCCAGGGTCATGAGTTCGAATCTCCCCAGGACCGGTTCTATTTTTTCTTTTACAAACTTCCATATTTTTCATATTTTCTAATTTATTTAATACTTTGCATACAATTTTAATTAATTTCCATATTTTTTCTCATGCATTAAAAAACACCAAAAATATTTTTCCTTCTGCAATTATTTTCATAAAATGTTTATTTAATTTATAAAATTAAAAAATATTATTTTGCATGCATATTTAATTTTATTCATAATTTACCATTTAAATCACATTTAATTAGTTTTTAATTATTAAATTAGCTCCAAAAAATCCCAAAAAATTATTTTAGCATATTAAATTATTTTGCATTCAAAAATTATCATTTTTGCTAACATTTTTCTCTTATTCGATTTCCTCGTATTTTCCGATTTCTCATCTTTTCACAGGTTATCCCGTTCCGGACGATTTCTTTTTATCGTTTTCTTTTTTTTCCAATAATGTAATTGCTTATGGGATGTAATAGCTTAACTAGGGCTTTTATTTTCCGCATCTTAAATTATGTATCTGCCCCAAAGCCATGTAATAGCGTAGGATTTATATTTCCGCACTTTACATTTCCGCAATTTATTTTCCGCACCCTATAAACTGTTAGTAATTAGGCGTGTATGGCAAGATAAAATTCAACATAGCTCACTCTAATTTTCAAGATAACACATATTTGAATCAACACACTCTTTTCACACATGCACCCCTTAGGGTAATTCTCTCTCGTTGCCTTTACGAATTCAAATGGTCATGTCCCTCGAACGTAGAGGTATTCTAGCACCGTTGCCTTCAAAACAAATCATCATAGTCCCTTCGATACAAAGATCATAAGACCCACGATGTCGCCTCCGAATACATGATCTTGACCCTTGATTGTTGCCTACGAAAATTGATGATAGTCCCTTCGAATGTGCTAGGATACTTCCTACAAGTTGCTTTCTATGACCATCCGATGTCCCTGAATGTCCGCTCATCCAACAAATAGAGTTACCTACCAACTAATGGTATGGATAGCGCTATTCTAAAGGCGTAAAATAACAAACGACCAATTCGGTAGGTAATAAGACTTTAGTTGCTTGCTCTATCAAAATACTTTTCACACCTCACTTTTTCAAAGTTCAAAACTCTTTCAAAGCGAAACACTTTGTATACATTCCTACATGAATCATTACAAAGTCAAAGCGGCTCTTCAAAACATTTTGTCAAACACCGAGAAAGCACAATTTTAAAGTGATCTAAGAGCAACTAAGGCGTGAGATAACTACGGATGGAAAGGGGTGCTAATACCTTCCCTTTCATACCTTCTCCTTACTCGAGAATCTAACGAAGGTCTTTTACGTACTTTTTACCTTCCCTTAATTGGATAAAAGAAAATTCGGTGGCGACTCTTGCTATCGCATTTGCGATACAAAACCTACAAAGTTAGTTCACGTATACGAAATGACTCTGGGAGACACCCTAAGAGAATGCCTTAAGGATTTCTAGATCACCTTTATTGCTTTCTTTGACTTGCTTGCTTTATCTTTAAGGGTTGCTTGGGTATTATATTTATGGGGATCCTACACCGGATCCGGGTTTCCTTTTAGGTAAGTAGGAATAAATCGTCGCGACCGTTAGGCGTATATCAAGCGGTCAACATGATGGCTACGTTAGTGTGACACTTTGGATGTCTGATACTCTTCATTTCCAAGTTGAGGATAGTATTTGGCTTCTGCGTGGTGTCATCAGCACTAACTAAACTTTTAGAACCTTAATTGACCCATCTTGGCCATTAGAAGGTAGTGAGATGGCGGCTTTGGTGTGACCGAGGTTGGTGCGATACTCGATGCTCGCTCATTAAGATCGACTTTTGGGATATTTTCGATCGACCACGGTAGTCGTATTGAAATAAGCGCCTGAGAAAGATCAATGATATGAGATTCCTAGAACCGGTTACTATTATAGGCGGATGAACCAACTCAAACTTTTGGGGTAATCACCTCATACCTTAAACCTAGGCTCATTGTGTGAATTGTTTGTGTGTGCCAAACATGACATCATGACATCATTGCATTGCATATCATTTCTAACTATTTCAAGGACCTAAGGATTTATCTTTGCTGTTTTGTAGGGAATTATGGCTGAAAAGACTATCGAATCAACTCATGGGTATACCTTCTCAACTCAAAGAATTGGTTCGAAATTCGACCATGCTCGGTTCATCAAAACATGGTTATCTACTTGTTTGGTTATCTCGGTTTTGAAGAAGATATGATGCATGTCTTCTTTGATCCGAAACACCATTGCTTCCATTCGGATTATCGATTGGTTCCTACCTTGGAAGAGTTCTCTGCTACTTGGGGTACCTATTCTTGATCAAATGCCATTCACTAGAAAAGGTTCCGCATCGCTTTACATCTTAAGCTCGGACATCGGCCAATTGAAAGCAGGTGGAGTTAAGGTTTACTTGCCAAGTTCTGATAAAGCTCGGGAATTCCTCAAAGTTATGAGTTTCCATGCATTTGAAGACATTGTGGCCGTGCTAATCTATGGTTTGATTCTATTCCTAACTCGGATCAATTCATAGATGTCAACGCCATCAAGTTGTTCCTTACCCGCAATCTGTGCCTACCTTGGAGATATTATTCTCTCCACACTCGTACTACTAAGAGACAAGGAACTCTCATGTGTTGCATACCGTTACTTTCTAGGTGGTTTATTTTCCTCATCGGTTTGAAGAGCGAACAAAGGTTGAGATGGTCTCAAAGACTAACGTCACTCTCATTCGGATATCCGTTGGAATCTTTTCTCTCAAAGGACTTCACATTCATTGGCGTTGTGAATTCAATGTACCACTACTTGGTATAAGGGGTATTACTACCCTTCTTTAGCTCTACGTCGGTTTGGTTTTGCTCGAAAAGATGGCCCGCATGATATGTTTCTCCAAGATATTGTGTTCGACTACGATCTCAAGTACCGACGAAGGTTCATACGCTTGGGGCATGGTAAAGAAGACGATTTGGGACACAAACTCCATTCCTTGGGAACCTTACCTCAAATGGGTGCGAGCTCGAGCTCAAAACCTCATGATGCCATTCACGCTGTTTATGGAACTGTTGCTATAGGTGTGATACCGTTCTCCATCCCGACATGCCTCTGATTTTGAAGACTTGAAGAGATCTGGATTGACTTAAAGAAGAGGATACCTTTGAAGCTCGATGTTATGCAAGTGAGAAGAAAGTGCTAGAGTTGACCAAGCTACTTCACGAGGCGGCATCATCAGCCTACCTCGGCACCAGAGGAGCATGGGAGACTTAGAGCTTTAGGATTTATATGTTTTCTTTTATTTGTTTGAACTATCTTTTGTACTTAAAAGAAAAGAATAAAAGAACACTAATAAATGTTTGTTCATTGCTTGTTTAACAAATTTAAATCTCTAAGGTCCTTGAAAACATTGCATTGCATCCGCATAAACATTGCATATCATAGCATAACATTGCATCTGGTACATTGAAGATTGGTTTTCTCATTTGCTCGCTATTTACTTTAGCGAAATGGCTCTTGAGCAGTCTGTCAAAGATCTGCTGATCTCAAAATGCTCGGTTTCGACGATGTTTACCACTTGGTCCAAGGCCAAGAAGATCTGAAGAAGCTCATCAACGGGAAGAAGAAGGTTGTTGGTCTTCTCAACATGGGCGGGCTACAAAGGTGGTCCTAAAGTGGTTAGTCGAATTGAGCTCTGAAGGAAGTGTCAGAAGGAGGATGAGCAAAGTGACAGGGTGATGGCGGTAGTCGGCATGAGCACGAGAAGAGACTATGATAATGGCCAATACTCGATGAAGATGACAAGTACAAACAACTTGAAGACCGTCTGAATGCTTGTGGAAAACAGAAGATGTCGGGCTGAATTTTGATGATCTGAGTCTTGTCCACAGTGTTGTGATTCCTCCCAAGTTCAAAGTTCCAACTTTTGCTAAGTATGATGGCATGTCTTGTCCTAATGCATTTGAAATCCTATGTTCGAATCAACCCCACACTGATGAAAGTTGTGGATGCATTATTTTCAAGAGAGTTTGTCCGGAACTCGGTTGGAGTGGTATTATCGACTAGAGAACGACGTATCCGTACTTGGGTGACTTAGCGGATGCTTTCTATAGACGTATGGTCAATGCTGAATTGACACCACTGTATGCAACTACAAAGCATGTCTATGGGTCGTGATGAGAAGTTCAAGGGTATGCTCGAAATGGAGAGATTTAGCGGTGGTTCAACCACCCTTGTCCAATAGGGAGTTGGTTGATATGTTCATGGGAACATTGGCGAGTCCGTTCTTTAATCATCGATTGGAAACTCTTGACGGTTCACAACGTCTTGTGTGAAGGTTGGTATCAAGAGCGGAAAGATTCATGTAGAGACATCTTCAAATCTTGAAGAGATCTTTTGGTGGTAAGAAAAGTTAATCTTGCATATGGTCGAGAAGAGCCAAGACCGACCGCCTTAATCTGTGGAAGCGGTTGTGATCTCGATCCTACATCGGCTGACCTCGGCGAGACAGCAGCGTAGAGGCAGCCCACGAAGGCGGTTTACAAGATCAACATGCCATTGTGCATAAGCCTTGCAACACATGTTGAAAGCAGTGATTACCTTGAGGATCCTCCTCGAGAATGTCAACTTCCTCTGAGATACAATCCTAATGCTAGTGTGCTTACCATTCCCATAGCCACGGACATAATCTTGCGATGATTGTTGGGCTTTGAACAAGATTCAAGACATGATTGAAGCTAAGCAGTTGAGTTTGACCCTCTGTTGAGACTCGAATGTGATCAACGCCATGCTAACCATGACAAAAGTTCCAATCTTTGTTGATACTTATGTTTTCAACAAGATGACTTGACCATTCCTCGATGTTACATTAAGGAGAATTTCTTTGGTGGTGTCAATCGAGGATGCCCAATTGTCGTTGGTGCCGTCCGCGCTGATGGTTGTGCTTGGTTGAAAAGGCGATGTTCGGTGCATGATGGATAACGTGAGATACTATTTCTAAACCACACGTCGTGTGAAGAAATGTCTAAGTTGAAGATTGACAATGTGAATGGCACTGTCTGTATGGGATACCTTGGGGCAGCCAGTGGAAAGTATGATTACATGGTGAAGTACTTGTTCACGAGGTTACAAAATTCCTATTGAAGATGTTAAACAGCGGGTGGGGTGATGATTTCCCGAAGACTATCTTTGATGTTAACACTACAAGAATTTCCTCCGCTAATCCACGTGCTAGAGTGGCACCTCTTATCATTACTTCTCCAAGACCAGTTCCATATTCCTCGACAAAGCTATTCCTTGGAATTATGGTGATGTTTACTATCATGGCGTCGGCAAGACCCTCGACCATTGAAGATCTTACGGTTGAAGCTACCATTCGACATTGACAACATCACCGGATCAAGTAAGGTGACCGAGCAGGAAGAGTATTATCTCCGAAATATCTCCTCCAAGGACAACTGCGACTCCATTCGCATTCCGACCATTCAACCCATTCCCAAGCTAGAGGGAAAGAACGGTGACTCATCACCTCGACGGAAGTACCAAAGGAAGTTGAAGACACCTCCAAACAAGAAATGGAAGAAATGCGAAGATTATCAAGAAGAGTGACTACAATGTTGTGGAACAGTTAGAGAGACTCTCCAGATATCCATGCTTGCTCTGCTCTTGTGCTCTAGGGCTCGTACTAAAGCCTTGTTGAAGTTTAGAAGAATGCTCACGTGCCATAGGAACACCACTCTTGACCGGTTTGAAGTTTGTATTGCTAGCACGGCTGCCAACAACGGCCTAGCTTCTATGATCTTGATTTGACTCTATGGAAAGAAACACAACAAAGCCTTGCACATCTGTTGAATGCGAGGCGTTACATTGTCTCATGTTTTGGTGGATCAGGTTACGCTGAATATCTTCCGAGCGCTTTTGATCGACTTGATGTCGAAGGGTTGGTTACGAGACCCGTGACATTATTGTGAGAGCTTTTGATGGTTCTAGCGAATAGTGCTTGGAAACTCATTCTTCTGTTAAAGTCGGTTCCCAGACTTTTGACTCTACTTTCTTTGTCATGGACATCCGTCGACTTACTCTTACTACTCGGGCCTTGGATACATGGGGCAGCGGCTACCTCCACCTTGCATCGAATTTGAAGTACCCGGTGAAGGGAAAGTTGTTATAGTATGTGGTGAAGAAGAATATGGTGGGTCATCTGATCATTCGATATCTCGAGATGGAAGGTGAATTCTTGAGACTCCTGTCAAGCTTTTGAAACAATACCGAGTCATGCTGTTGACTCTCTGTCACTCTTGAAGTTACACAAGCTCCGCCTAGGATGGCCTCGCTGAAGGATGCTCAAGCTGCGGTTGAAGAAGGTGGTAGTGCTATTTGGGGACAGCTCTCTGATCTCCCTTTCAAATTTGACAAGACTGGTTTAGGCTTCACCATCAAGGTCGGAAGATGATACGCCCATGCGAGCGTGCGGTAACTTCCTTTTCGCATCGGCGGTGGAATCCATGCTATAGAAGGCGGCGGCGACCGACATCGGCAAGTGGATCTTCGACTCCGACAACGGACTCGACAATTGGAAGGCGAAGGCGTCATACCAATCTCCTTTAGATAGGAGTAATTGCTTTTGTTTTGTTTTGCTTTTCGTTTTCTATGTTTTGAACAATAAACTCTAAAGCCTAGTGCCTTGCCGGGCATCATGGCTCGTTGTGAGGTTATTATCATCATTTGCATATTTCATTCAATAAAATCGTTGGAATTTTGCATTCAATTGTTGTTTTCTTTCTTTGCTTTATCACCTTCAAAAGCTATGTGTTTCTTACACACCCACGTGATACAACTGCGAGAATCACTCGAATCTCGTTGATATGACTATGCTATTGCTAAATATGACGATAATCCGATCTAAAGCCGAAGATGAAGGTGAGGAAGATTGTGAAGTGCCGGGAGAACTTGTCCATTGCTACGGCAAGAAAAGCGAGTTATCTGACCACACGAAGAGCGAGTTGAGGTTGTGAACTTGGAGTCTTGATGAAGCGAGAAAAGACATCAAGATAGGAGCGGGTCTTGAGAACAATGTTAAAGAAAGATTGATTCAGATGCTATGAGACTATATTGAGGTTTTTGCTTGGTCATATGAAGACATGCCAGGTTTGGACATTGATATTGTGGTACACCGATTGCCGACAAAAGAAGGTTTTCTCCCAGTGAAACAGAAGGTTCGCCGCATGCGTCCTGAGATGTCAGAGAAAATCAAAGCCGAAGTTATGAAGTAGTTCAACACCGGTTTCTTAGCTGTTACTTCATATCCACAATGGGTTGCGAATGTGGTGCCTATGCCTAAGAAGGATGGCAAGGTACGAATGTGTGTGGATTATAGAGATGCGAACAAGCGAGTCAGAAAGGCGATTTCCCACTTCTCATATTGATGTTACGGTTGACAACACCACTCGGCATAAAGTTTTCTCCTTCATGGATGGTTTCTCGGTTACAATCGGATCAAAATGGCTCTCGAAGACATGGAAGACTACTTTTGTTACCGATGGGGCACTACACTACAAGGTTATGTTGTTCGGTGAAGAATGCGGTAGCCACTTGATGCTATGGTGACATTATTCCATGACATGATCCATCACGAGATAGAGGTCTCGTCGGCGACATGATAGCTCGATCCTGGTGAAGAGAACATCTTGATCATTTGCGTTGTTTGATAGATTGAAGAAATCTGATGAGACTTAATCTAACAAGTGCACCTTTGTAGTCGAGATCCGGTAAACTCCTAGGGTTTGTTGTCGATGGTAAAGGTATTGAGGTTGACCCGCCAAGGTTAAAGCTATTCAAGGATGCCGACTCCACGAAAGGAAGTCGGAGGTTTCTTGGGCGATTGATTTACATTGCGATTCATTGCACATCTAAGCTACTTGTGAGCCAATCTTCAATTCTTGAAGAAAGATCAAGTAGTGGAATGGAATGATGATTGCCGGATCGCTTTTGACAAAATCAAGGTACCTACAAAATCCTCTATCGATGCCGCTTGCCGAAGGAATACCTCTTATCATGTACTTGGCGGTATAGAGAACTCAATGGGGTGTGTGTTGGGGCAACATGGCGAGTGCAGTCGAAAGAGTATGCAATATACTACCTTAGAAAAAAGTTTGCATTGTGAAACAAGATACTCACACTCGAGAAAACTTACGGCGCTTTAGCTTGCTGACCCGAAAGGCAGTATATGTTGACTCACTACCTTGTTGATTTCCAAGATGGATCCGATAAAATACATATTTGAGAAACCGACTCTCTCGGAAGAATAGCAAGATGGAAAATGATCTTGACCGAATCGACATCCGGTATACTTCTCGAGAAATCAAAGGATGTATAGTAGCCGATCATTTGGCTCATCAAGCCGTAGATGACTACCGGTCTATGCGGTTAATTTCGAGGCGAAGATGTTTTACTAGTTCTGATTAGAAGAAGGGGACGAGACGAAGGACACGAACAAGGATCGATGGACCATGGTTTTGATGGAGCCTCAAACGCTTGGCAATGGCATTGGCGCCATCATTACATCCCTGGTGGACATCGCCTTTCACCTTGATTATGTTTCGATTGCACTAACAACATGGCGAATCTGAGCGTGCATCATGGGTATCAAAGTGCTATTGACTTAAGAATCAAGTTCTTGCAAGTGTATGGAGACTCGCTTTGGTGATCGGTCGGGTTAAGGCGAGTGGGATCTGAAGCATCCGAATCTTATCCGTGTCGAGGCATGTTGAGTTTGATCCCCTACTTCGAAGAGATCACTTTCAACCACATTCCACGAGAAGAGAATCAGTTGGCAGACGCATTAGCTACTATGTCATCTATGTTCAAAGTCAGATGGGACAACGAGGCTCCCCAGATCATCATTGAGAAGTTTGACGAACCAACGTATTATTATGAGCTTGATACGGAAGAGAAACCTTGTTAAAACATTCTCTTACAGCAAGCTCATAACTATCTAGGGCACAGTTCTTCACAATACTGAGTAGTAAAACATCTTCATCGGAAATTGAATGCATGAGCGATAGTCATCTGGCTTGATGAGCCAAATGATGGCTACTACACTCCCTTTGATCGCTTTCTAAGAAGTGTCTTGGATGTCGATTCGGTCGGGATCATACGCCATCTTGCTATTCTTTCGGAAGGCGGTTTCTCGAATATGTTTTTATCGGATCCATCTTGAAATCAACAAGGTAGTGTGAGTCAACATATCTTGTCTTATCGGCGAGCAGCCTAAAGCGTTGCAAGTTTTCTCGGTATGGAGTATCTTGTTTCACGGTCGGTAAACTTTGCTAAGGTAGTATATTGCGTACTCTTTTTACGGACTCGTCATGGCCCAACACCATCCCATTGAGTTCTCTACTCTTGTCAAGTACATGATAAGAGGTCTTCCTTGAAGCGCATCGGGATAGGAGGATTACGAATTACTCCTTGATTTTGTCAAAAGCGTCTGAAATCTTCGTTCCATTCTACTACTTGATCTTTCAAGTAACTCAAGATTGGCTCACAAGTAGCTTGATGCAATGAATGCCGATGTGGCGCAGATTGAAACCTCGACTTCCTTCTCGAGGAGGGCTGGCATCCCTTGAAGCTTAACCTTGGCGGGGTCAACCTCAATACCTTTACCATTGACAACAAACCCTAGGAGTTGCGGATCGACTCCAAGGTGCCCTTGTTAGGATTAAGTCTCGATCTGATTCTTCAATCTATCAAGCGACTTACAATGATCAAGATGTTCTTCTTGATGCGTGATCGAGCTATCATGTAGGTAGAGCTCATCTCGTGATGGATCATGTCATGGAATAATGTCACCATAGCGATAAGTGGCGCCAGCTTCTTTGGTCGAGCAACATAACCTTGTGCGAAAGTGCCCCAGCGTATAACAAAGTAGTCTTCTCCATGTCTTCGGGGCTATTTTGATCGATTGTAAGGAGAAACCATCCATGAAGGAAAACCTTATGTTGGCGGTGTTGTCAACCGAACATCAATATGAGGAAGTGGGAAATCGTCTTCGGACTCGCTTTATTGGATCTCGTAATCCACACATTAGTACCTTGCCATCCTTCTTGGGGTACAGGTACCACGTTCGCAACCCATTATGGATAAGTAGCGACTAAACGGCGTTGACTGCTTCATAACTTGTTTGATTTTCTCGACATCTCGGGGCGCATCAGACATTCATTTCAGGAAAACCTTCTTTGTCGGTGGCGGTGTACCACAATATCAATGTCTAAACGGCATGTCTTCGATGACCAAGCAAATACCTCAATATAGTCTCGTAGCATGAACCAATCTTACTTTAACAATTTCTCAAGACCCGCTCATCTTGATCTCTTTCGTCTTCATACATGCCCAATTCACAGCCTCGACTTGCTCTTCATGTGGTGTATAACTCGCTCTTCTTCTTTGTGTCGGGACAAGTTCTCCTGGCACTTCACAATCTTCCTCACTTTCTTCTTGACTTGGTAGATCGGATTATCGAGTCATATTTAGCAATAGCAGGCTGTTATCAGCGAGTTCGGAGTGATTGCGGTGTATCACGTGGGTGTGTAAAACACATAGCTTTTGAAGGGGTGATAAAGTAAAGAAAAAGAAACAACAATTGAATGCAAAAGTCCAGAATTTATTTAATGAAAATATGCAAATGACGGATAATAACCCTCACAAGCGAGCCACGGCGCCGGGTAAGGCACTAGGCTTTCAAAGTTTATTGTTCAAACATAGAAAATACGAAAAGCAAAACAAGAACAAGAGCAATTACTCATCTAAAGGAGATTGGTATGACATCTTGATCTTCAATTGCGAATCCATTGTGGGAGTTGGGAAGATCCACTTGATGTCAATCGTTGTAAATCGTCTTCTATAGCATGGATTCCACTCGCGATTGAAAAGGAAGTTGGTGACACGTTCAAGCGTCATCTTGACCTTTGATGGTGAACTAAACGTCTTGTCAAATTTGAAAGGGAGATCGGGCTGTCCCCAAATAGCACTACCACCTTCTTCAACCGACTTGAGCATCCTTGATGAGGCCATCCTAGCGAGCTTGTGTAACCGGGAGTGACGGAGAGTCAACGGCATGACTCGGTATTGTTCAAAAGCTTGAGCGAGTCTCGAAGGTTCACCTTCCATCTCGAGATATCATAATTGTAGATGCCGACCATATATTCTTCTTCACCATATATTGTAACAACTTTCACCGGGTACTTGATTTCGATGCAGGTAGAAATATGACCTTATGTATCCAAGGCGTCCAAGTAGGCAAGTAGCGGGACGAATGTCCATGACAAAGTGGAATCAAAAGTGCGGGAACCGACTTTTGATGAGTGAGCTCTCCAAGCACTGTTCGCTTAGAACCATCAAAAGCTCTCACAATAATGTCATTGGGTTTCAGAACCAACCCTTCAACATCAAGTCGATCAAAAGCTGTCTTTGGTAGGATGTTCAGAGAAGAACCAGTATCCAACAAAACATGGATAATGTAATGCCCTTGCCTTCAATAGAGATGTACATGGCTTTGTTGTGTTTCTTCCCGGCAAGAGTCAAATCAGCATCAGAGAAGCCTAGGCCATTGTTGGCAGCCAGGCTAGCAATACAAACTTCGAATTGATCAGTAGTAGTGTCTTGCGATACGTGATCATTCTTCAGAAACTTCACGAGGCTTTGGCATGAGCCTCGAGCATAAGCGGAGCAAGCATGGAGATCTTGGGCGGTCATCCCAACTATTCCACAACATTGTAGTCACTCTTCTTGATAATCTTGAATTTCCTCGATTTCTTATTTGGAGGTGTCTTCAGCAACTTCCTTTGGTACTTCTAGCTGAGCAGGATGAGCTACTGTCTTTTGGAGGAGAGATTTCTGGGGAGAATACTCTTCCAGTTCTGGTCACCTTGCTTGATCCGGTGATGTTGTCAATGTCAGGAATGGTAGCTTCAACTGTGAGATCTTCAATGGTCAGAGGGTCTTGCTTGACGCCATGATAGTAAACATCAGCTCCATAATTCCAAGGAATAGCTTTGTCGAGGAATATGGGCGATGCGGGAGAAATGATGAGAGGTGCCACTCTAGGCACAGGATCAGCAGAGGAAATCCTTATAGTGTTAACATCAGCATATTCTTCTGGGAAATCGTCACCCTATCCGGTCACCTTAACATCTTCAATAGGAATTTTGTATCTCTCAGGAACAGTATACTTCACCATGTAATCAAACTTTCCACTTGGATGCCCCAAGGTATCCCACACATTCGGTACAGTTTCATTCACATCTCCGATCTTCAGTTTCTTAGACATGTCTTCACACAAACTCTCCACAGGTGGTTTCAGGAATAGTATTTCACGGTTATCCTTCATGCACTGAATACGTCTTCTCAACCAAGCATAACCATCGAGGCGGATGGGCTGCAACAATTCTGGGCATCACAGGTTGACACGCATGTAGCAATTCTTCTTAAGATCATCGGAGGAATGGTTAAGTCATCTATGTTGAAAACATAAGAGTTCGCCAATAGCATTGGAACTTTTGTCATGGTTAGGCATAGGGCGTTGATCACATTCGAGTCTCAGCGGAGGTCAAACTCAATCTGCTTAGCTTCAATCGTATCTTGAATCTTGTTCTTCAGAGCCCAACAGTTGTCAGTGTCGTGCTCTGGGCTATTGGAGTGGTAAGCACACCTAGCATTGGGATTGTATCTCGGAGAGGAAGTGTTGACACTCTGAGGAGGATCCTTCAAAGTAATCAGCTCCACTTTCAACATGTGTTGCAAGGCTTGCGACAACGACATGTTGATGTTTGTAAACTGTCTTCGTGGCGCGTTCTGGCTACGCGCGTTGTCTCGCTGAGGTTGTGCTGATGTAGGGTTGGAGATCACAACTGCCCCCAAAGATTGAGTACGGTCGGTCTTGGCTCGACTTTTCTGACCATACACAACATTGGCTTCTTTCTTACCACCAAAAGATCTCTTTGCAGCATTTGAGGATGACTCCACCTGAATCTTCCCACTCTTGATAACTGCTTCAATATGCTCTCCTGTTAATATCAGCTCGGTGAATCCGACTGAAGAGTTTCCAATCAGATGATTGAAGAATGGGTCTGTCAGCGTTCCCATAAACATATCAACCAATTCCCTATTGGACAAGGGTGGTTGAACTCTGCCTGCTAGATCTCTCCATTTCTGAGTATATT
Source organism: Vicia sativa (assembly GCA_021764765.1). Classification (NCBI taxonomy): domain Eukaryota; kingdom Viridiplantae; phylum Streptophyta; class Magnoliopsida; order Fabales; family Fabaceae; genus Vicia; species Vicia sativa. The sequence goes on along the minus strand of CM038794.1, from coordinate 54,547,696 downwards.
CCTTGAATTTCTCATCACGACCCATAGACATGCTCTGTAGTTGCATGCGAGTGGGTGTCAATTCAACATTGTACTCATACTATCTATAGAAAGCATCCGCTAAGTCACGCCAAGTACGAATACGATCATTCTCTACCTGATAATACCACTCCAACTGAGTTCCGGACAAACCCTCTTGAAAATAATGCATCCACAATTTTCTGTCATCAGTGTGGGGGTAGATCTTCTGAACATAGGACTTCAAATGCAGCTTCAGACAAGAAATGCCATCATACTTGGCAAAAGTGGGAACTTTGAGCTTGGGAGGAATCACCACACCAGGGACAAGACTTAGATCATCAAAATTCAGCCCTAACATCTTCAGGTTTTCTACAGCATTCAGACGATCTTCAAGTTGTTTGTACTTATCATCTTCATCAGTACTGGTCATTATCATAGTGATCTTCTCTGTCTCTTTCGGGCTCGTTGGTGCGCCTTCGTCATTGCCCTTGACACTTCCTTGGTCTTGACACTCCTTAGAGCTCTATCCGGTGACCACTTTAGGACCACCTTTGCGTCGCCCATGTTGAGAACACCAACGACCCTCTTCTACGTTGATGAGTTTCTTGAGTCTTCTTGGCCTTGGACCAAGCTAGTAAACATCTGGGCGGGCATTCGAGCACGAAGATCTTTGTGGTCTGTTCAAGAGCCATTTCTGCTAAAATAAATAACGAGAAAATGAGAAAACCGATCTTCAATGTACCTGTTATGAAATGTTATGCTATGATTTGCGATGTTTATGCAAATGCAATGCAATGTTTTCAAGGACCTTAGGAATTTAAATTTGTTAAACAAGCACGAACAACATTTATTAGTTCTCTTTTTATTCTTTTCTTTTTAAGTACAAGAGATAGTTCAAAATAATAAAAAGAAAAACATAAAAATCCTAAAGCTCTAAGTCTCCCATGGGCGCTTCCTCTTGGTGCCAAGGTAGGCGTTGACGTTCCGCTCCTCGTGAAGTAGCTTTGCCAACTCTAGTACTTTCTTCTCGCTTGCATAGCAGCTTGAATGTATCCCTTTCTTCTTTTAAATGAATCCGAGATCTCTTCAAGTCTTCAAAATCGGTAGGCATGTCGGGATGGAGAACAGTATAGGTCGTCACCTATAGCAGGTTCCATAATTCTTGGTAGAGCAGTAAATGGCATCATGAGGTTTTGAGCTCGAGCTCTCACTCATTTGAGGTAAGGTTCCCAAGGAATGGAGTTTTGGTGCCCCAAAGTCTTGGTATCGATCTTCTTTACCATGCCCCAGCGTGTATGAACCTTCATCGATTCGGAGATCGTGGTTGTAGTCGAACACAATGTCTTGGAGAAGCATATCATGAGGACCATCTCTCGAAAAACCAAGCGGCGTAGAGCTAGAGAAGGGTTGTAAGTAATACCTCCCTTATACCAAGGAGTGGTACATTAGAATTCTCCACAGCTCAATAAATGTGAAGTCCTTTTGAGAGAAAAGACTCCAACGGATATCTGAATGAGAGTGACATTAGCCTTTGAGACCACTTCAATCTTTGTTCGTTCTTCAAAGCGATGAAGGAAGGTGAAATAAACCACAGGAAAGTAATGGTATACAACACATGAGAGTTCCTTGTCTCTTAGTAATGCAGTGTGGAGAGAATGCGGGATGTCTCAAGTAAAGTAGGCAGGGATTGCGAGTAAGAAATAACTTAATGGCGTTGACATCTATGAATTGATCCAAGTTAGGGAATAGAACCAAACCATAGATTAGCAAGGCCACAATGTCTTCGAATGCATGGAAACTCATAACTTTGAGGAATTCTCGGGCTTTCTTAATTAAGAACTTGGCAAGTAAACCCTTAACTCCGCTTCTAGTTTCCCAATTAGCTTCAATGTCTGAGCGCTTTAGGTGTAATGCTGATGCAATCTTCGTACCTAGGGGCCTTTTCTAAACCGGTGAATGGCATTTGGTAAAGAATAGGTATCCCAAGCAGCTTAGAGAACTCTTCCAAGGTAGGAACCGACTGATAATCTGGAAATGTAAAGCAATGGTGTTTCGGATCAAAGAACTGGAATAGGACATGTATCATATCTTCTTCAAAACCGGAGATAACCAAGTCAAGTAGATAACCATGTCTTTTGATGGCCAGCATGATCAAGAATTTACGAAACCAATTCTTTGGTGAGAAGGTATACCCATGAAGTTGATTCGGATAGTCTTTCTAGAAGCCATAATCCCTACAAAACAGAGCAAAGATAAATCCTTAGGTCCTTGAAATAGTTAGAAATGATATGCAATGTTATGATGTCATGTTTAGCACACACAAACAATTCACACAATGAGCCTAGGTTTAAGGCTTGCATGAGGTATAGGTGATTACCCACCAAAAGTTTGAGTGGTTCATCACATCCTATAATAATGCAGGGTTCTAGGAATCTCATATCATTGATCTTTCTTGTAGGCGTTTATTTCAATCGACTACCAAGTGGTCGACCAAAAATATCCCAAAAGTCGATCTTAATGGCGTAGCATCGGTATCGACCAACCTCGGTCTACACCAAAGGCGACCATCTCACTACCTTCTAATGGCCAAGATGGGTCAATTAAGGTTCTAAAAGTTTAGTTAGTCTTTGATGACACCACGAAGCCAAATACTATCCTCAACTTGGAAATGAAGAGTATCGGGACATCCAAAGTGTCACACTAGCGTAGCCATCATGTTGACCGTTTCGATATCGTCTAGCAGTCGCGACGATTTATTGCTACTTACCTAAAAGGAAACCCGGATCCGGTATAGGATCCCCGGAAATATAATACCCAAGCAACCCTTAAAGTAAAGCAAGCAAGTCAAGAAGCGATAAAGATGATCTAAAATCCATAAGGCATTCTCTCTTTAGGGTGTTTCCCAATGATCGCTAGTTACATGTACGATGGTGACTTTGAGATTTTGTATCACAAATATGCGGATAGCAGAGTCGCCACCGACTTTTCTTTTATCCAATTAAGGAAGGTAAAAGTATAGAAAAAGACCTTCGTTAGATTCTGAGTGAGGGAGAAGGTTATGAAAAGGGAAGGTATTAGCACCCCTTTTCATCCGTAGTTATCTACGGGCTCTTAGTTGCTCTTAGATCACTTTAAAATTGTGCTTTCTGTGTGTTTGACAAAAATGTTTTGAAAAGAGCATTTCGCTTTGACTTTGTAATGATTCATGTAGGAATGTATACAAAGTGTTCGGAAATGTTTTATTTTGAAAACAGTTTGAACTTTGACAAAAGTGTGTGGTGTGAAAAGTATTTTGATAGAGCAAGCAACTAAAAGTCTTATTACCTACTCAGAATTGGTCGTTTTCGTATTATTTTACGTTCCTTTAGAATAGCGCTATCCGTACCATTAGTTGATAGGTAACCCTATTCGTTGGATGTAAGCGGGACATTCGAAGGGACATCGGATGGTCATAGAAGGCAACTTGTAGGAAGTATCCTAGCACATTCGAAGGGACTATCATCATTTTTCGTAGGCAACAATCGAGGGTCAAGATCATGTATTCGTAGGCGACATCGTGGGTCTATGATCTTTGTATCGAAGGGACTATGATGATTTGTTTTGAAGGCGACGGTGCTAGAATACCTCTACGTTCGAGGGACTTGACAATTTGTATTTGTAAAACAACGAGAGAATACTAAAGGTGCATGTGTGAAAAGAGTATGTCAATCGGATATTTAATCTTGGAGTGATCTATGTCCAATTTTATCTTGCCATACACGCCTAATTACTAGCAGTTTATAGGGTGCAGAAAGTAAATTGCAGAAATGTAAAATGCGGAAAGATATAGTCCTACGCTATTACATGGCTTTGGGGCAGATACATGATAAGAGTGCGGAAAATAAAAGCCCTAATTAAACTATTACATCCCATAGGCAGTTACATAATTGGAAAAGAAAAGCAAGAAAAATCGTCCGAAACGTTACAACCTGTGAACAGATACATAATCAGAAAACGGAAGAAAATTGCATAAGAGGAAAATGTTAGTAAAAACAAATATTTTTGAATGAGGAAAAAAGTTTTTGATTATTAATGATATTAATATGATAAGGTAAATTTTTGGAATTGATTTGATAATTTAAAAACAATTAAAAGTCATTCAAATGATTAATTAGCAATTAAATTAAATATGCATGCAAAAATAATAATTTTAATTTTAAAAATTAAATAAGTATTTTTCTGATGATTATGCAAAAAATAAATATTTTTGGAGTTTTTTAGATGCATGATAAAAATATTTGAAGATAAATTAAAATGCATGAAAAATATTAAAGAAAATATATTAAAAAATTGTAAGTTTTGCAAACTTGTAAAAATACATGGTCCTGGTCAGGCTCGAACCGGTGTCCTCCTGGCAACACGTCACGCTCCCTTTGCCTTAACCACTGGGCCAACGCGCACTTGGTGTCAAATAATTGAAACGGAATCGTTTTAAGCAAACTTGATTTCTGGGAACCAAGAATACGCGCGAAGATCTTCATCTTCTTCATTTGAAATTTTGAAAACTTAGCATCGGCTGAGTTCAACGCTAAGGCCCTGAAATCGTGTTTTCTCAATTCTTGATGTTTTTGAGTGTTGTAAAGGTCTGGAATGATTCCAGGGACTCCAAGGAATGTGTTTGAATGCTTAGAATTGGTTGAATCGAAGCAAAACTAGGGCTGCCAGTTGCTTGAATGTCACAGATTTTTTGACTTAAGTTAGGGCTCCTCCAAGCAATTTTTCTGTTCTTGTTCATGTGGTATGCATTGTACATTTATAGTGGATGGATTTTGGGCTGAATTGAAGAGCAAATATTGATCAATCAATGCAAAAATTATTTGATTTTGTACAAAATCAAATCTTCCTTTTTTGAGCCAATTTCAATCAAATTCTTGCCAAATCAATGCAAATTTTGAAATTTGCCAGCTTGTGTGAGTTACGTGGATCTCAAGTATGAGAGAAAAATCAATTTTGCATTTAATTTTGATTTTATACCTTATTTTTTAATTTAATTTGTTTTTAAATGAATAAAATCCAAATTAAATAGAAAAATAAAGACAAAAATCGTGACATTGGGCTTGAAGGTTCCAAATAAGATAAGGAACAAGTTTAAACCAAGAAAAACTAGGCCCATTTGCAAAATTTTGGATTTTGACAAGTATTTTCCTTTGTGCACCTCTTCAAAAATGCCCAACTTGTGCAAGGTGTATTTTGCTCAATTTTCCACATTGTTTAGTGTTCTTGGACTTTTTAAAAAGCTATAAGTGTCCTCTAAACAACCTCTTTGGTTTCATCTCAATTGGAGTTTCCATGCTCAATAAAACTTCAAAACAAAAAAGTTGACTTTTTGTTGACTTTGAAAAGGACCTGTAATGTTTTGACCCATACCTTCCAAATGAAGCATTTTTTGACCATTCTTGTGAGACATGAAGTTGTAGAGAATTGAATTTCCTTCAAAATGAGAGGTGGTGGAAAACTTTCTGAGAAAGTATGAAGAAGTTATGCTCTGTCAAAGTTTAGTTGACTTTTCACTAAAAAACCCTAATTTGGAAAGTTTGACTTTTGTGCAAATCTTGAGTTTTCTTGATGAATCATGATCAACCCTTGATCAAATGATGAATGTAACTTCAAAATGAGGATGTTGACCAAATATCATGAAGTTTGACTGTATGTTGACCACAGTTGACTTTTTGTCCAATACAACTGATTTTCAACCATCTGAGCAATTGTTTGAGGAAACTTGACTTGTGAGGCTTGAAACTTGACATGGAGATCCTTGGAAGCATGTGAGGAGGCATGATGACCATTGGAGGTGTTGGAAGTCCATCTTGATCTGAGAATTGCCCAACCCTAGTTTTGTGTTGATGGCCTAGGAGAGGGTTTGTCTAATCAACCCTTGAGGAATCCTTGAGTATGGATGTATGAAATATTTTGAGAAATAGGAGGGCAAATTTTGGGGTATGACATCATCCCTGTTGGGATTTTCAGAAAATTGCAAGAGCGTCATTGGAGACAAAGATTATGTTCCTGGCTTATAATTTCATGCAATGTATGAATTTTCTATGAAGTAATGTAATTAGATAATGCATGTTTGCGAAAGATAAAATGAGTAACCGGTGGCCACAAGTCACAAAACGAGCAAGCTCAGATTAGGTAACTCCTCTGGGGAAGAATACATAGGCATTCTGTTGAGGCAAGAACACCACTATTGATTCAGTGATCACTGGGGAACTTTAGTAACAGACTTTCTGGGGATACAATTTCCTGGGGATACAATTTCCTGGGGAAACCAACCACTGTCAAATGACCATGTTGGGGAGATGACTTCATGGGGAATCATCTGCTGAATAACTATCCATTAGGGAAAGATCAGAAACACTTGAAGAAGAGTTTCCAATGTTACGCAACATGGATTCGACCGAGGATGAAAATAACTGCTCACACCTCAATCTGCTGGAAAGCATACAATACGGACTTTGTTGTATGACAACTCCATCGGGAATTCCCATTTATATGCTTCGACTAAGGAATAAGATAAAATGCAACCTCATTGGGAATATCAAGAGCGATCCACTCCGACTTCAACTGAGGAATAACCAAAATAAACTAGTACTCATATGCTGGGGGTATCATGATGTATGAACTCATTAGGGATAAACATCCTCGGTCAATGGTTCGAATGTCGTCTTCACAAGGGATAAGGGTTGCAACCTTCTATCATAGTATTTTGAAACTCCAACGAGCATTCACTGGGGAATTCTAATTGAAATAGGAACTAACAACTTGCACTGGGGATTTGTGCAATGCTCTGTAGTAATTCTCTACTAACGATAGCATCTGCTGGGGAAATTCATCAAGGATACCATGCTGATGATAACCTTTGAATATGATCTTTTCCGAAGGTATAACTTCACTTGGGGATCTCTCATCATTGTTCACTGAGGACGAGCATAGAGAGGGTAAACTTATACAAGCGAAATCGGACAATCTATTCATGAGAACACCTGTATTGGAGCGACCCACCGGGGACAATAAAGAGAGGGCACCCATAAAAGAGAGACTAACTGGAGATAAGAGAAACCAATGATCCTTGGCACAAAGCGCTTGTTGATAAGAAAGTTCACGGATTTATAACAAGAGAACTCGACAAAAAGGAAGAGCGACACTTCCAAACATAGACCTTCTGCAGGAAGTGCTTGCTGATAAGAAACTTCACAAATCTAAGCGATGAGAACTCTGTACGCCTGACCAATTTTGGACACAGGTAAATCTATGGAAAAAGCAACTCATAGGTAAGTGACTTTGCAGATCATAAAGGGAAGACACTTGATGACGGTGAATCCGCAGGAGAGAGGACGTCGGGAAAAGAAGAACTTCAAAAATAGATCTTTGGCACGAAGAGCTTGTTAAATTTGCAGATCTAACAATGAGAAGACACCCGACAACGGTGGGCTCACAGGGGGAGAGGACGTCGATTGAAGAGAAACTCAATGGGGAAAGAATCATTTGTACAAAGATAAACTTATAAGGGAAAGAGACGCCAATAAAAGGGACTCTAACAAGTTTTACCAAAACGTTGGACTTTAAGAAAGTACTTGCACAAGCAATAGAACTATAATATCCCTCATGCCAAAGGAGGGGTATAATTCTTCAAGAGTGGCAAATATCTGAATTACCACACCAAGTATGGATACTCAAATACTTGAAAAGGTGAGACAAGCACGGATAAGATAACCGAGATAACCGACGACTTGCATGAGCAAGGAAAGTATACGACTTAACTGAAAAGCAACATCTATACAAAGATGAACTTATCAGGGGAAGAAACCGATCAGAGGGACTCTATCAAAGATTACCAGGACAATGGTCTTTTAAGAAGGTGTTTGCAAAAGCAGAAGAACTACAGTATCTCTCAGGCCAAAGGCGGGGTATAATTCTTCAAGAGTTGCAAATATCTGAATTACCACACACCAAGTATGGATACTCAAATACTTGAAAAGATGAGGAAAACACGGGAAAAATAACCGACGACTTGCACAAGCAAGGAAAACGTGTGACTCACCGTGGAAAAGAAATATTAGTACGTAAAAGCATGAATCACTGGGAACAAATCAATCCACCAGGATTTTTTGGAGACAAATTTTGCTTTGGAACCAGACTCACTTGTGGAAGAACCTAGATTGAAAAACACTCTTTGAGGAAGAGGGACCACATATAGACAAACATACAATATCTCCAAGCCTAGAGTGAATTACAAAGAGACGACTTGCCCCTGTATTTTCGGATTCTGAAAAGAACCTCCTCTGGTCGCAAATTCTCTGAGAGATTGGTCAACCTTGGCACAACTTCCCCAGTTCGACTAAACTTTGAGGGATATAATCCCGACTTGAATGCCTGGATTAATAATCACTTTGAGATATTATCATAATCTTGACATAACTGCCCTGATTTAATCATCACTTTGAGAGATTATCAGAATCTCGACATAATTGCCCCAGTTTAACCATCACTTTGAGAGATTATCAGAATCTCGACATAACTGCCTCGATTTAAACACCACTTGTTCCACCAGGGAATGAGAAATCAACAGAGTCATTGGATGAAAACATCTTCTGGATGCAATTAACCTACATCTTGTCAGTAGGTTAACACACAATTGTTCTTCTCAACTTAGAATGCTTCGTTCTAAAAACAGATACTTGAAGTGATTGGTTCCTTCGAACAAACTGGAATTAATACCGCTACTTGACAGAGATTTCTGGGCAATCAAAACTCCCACACCATTTGTTTCGGAGTCACTAGACGCCATGCGCCAGATTAAGATGATTATTTCAAAAGGCCATTCAACAGAGTCTCAGAATAATTTGACCCTCAGGACAATCAAGATGTTCATCTGATGCTCATTATGAAATCTTCTTTGATGTTTAAGCACTTGTTCATATGCAAATAATGTTTTATCCTAATAATGATAATTCTAATGCAAATCTTACGCTTGTCTTGAAATAAGAGCTTTTATTGAAAAGATGTCGAAACATCGCATTTTTGTACAAGAGATAGTAAAAGATGGATTAATACTAACTCAAAGGTTATAGCAAACCTCCTAGGAGTCAGGATACCATGTTCTCGCTACGGTTTCGGTTTCGAATTAACCCTTCTTCAGTTAAGACTTTTAAGGGTTGTAGTGTGGTCTGGTTCACGGTTTTAAGAAGAAAGGATTTTTAGGCTCAAAATATTTGGTTCCCACTCCCTTCATGATGTGCTCCAAACCTAAGTTCAGTTAACTCGATACGAGAAATCCTCTCACAAGAGGAATTTTGATGGTTGAGGAACCACCGCAGTTTCTTGGTCACACAACTTTGACTTTGCTGAGAGCAAGGTTTCTGGGACATGACGGTCACTCACTCTTTTTGCTTTGGTGTCTGATTACACGACTTTGTTCTTCATTGAGGATCTTATTTGATTATCCTTGCCTTTCAGGATTTCTGATTTTATTTCCAATCATTATTTGCCCTTTCTCTTTTTTTTTGCATAAGCGACTTATTACCAAGTTCAACTTAGCGGGATTTTTATCACGTATTTCATTCACACTTTTGAACAAGTCATTGATCTCCACGTCATCTTTGATTTCCTAGAACTGATTGTGAATGTCTGAGTCCTTTGCAGATGATGAATACCAATTGGGATATTGTTTTCCTTTGATGCATATTGTTGATAGATGAAGCTTGACTGCTACAATTTTTTAACCTTTTGGAGGATAGCCATTGATGTATCCTTGATTGCACACTCTTGATGAGTTCTGAATGCTCAATTAGATTAACTGAACATTTCCCTGCACCGGGTAAAAATGAGGGTTTTTTTCTGAACAGAAAAGAAACTCCTACTTCAAGTCTCAAAGGGGTTGACGAGGGTCTAACTCCCTTATATCTCCAGTGTTTGGGGATTTGAAACAAGGCCTGTACATCGTCAACATGGTTTTTATTCAAAAGCAATAGCGTTTGAGATTCTTGGTATATTGTTCGGCATCCTCCCTATAGAGGTTTTTCTTTATTAACAAGAGTTGAGTATCAAAAACATAGTAAAACAATTAAGATTGAATACGTTCAAGACATACATATTTAATGCATTATGATTAACATTCAAAAGATGAAAATGTTTTGGATAAAATAAAACACTGAACAAACAAGTAAGACTACAAATGAGAATATAAATGATTTGACATTGCTCTGTTGAGGAGACTTGAATCCGTATGGACTTGTTACTTTTGACGATGCACTTTGTATTCTAGACACTACTGAGTCATAAATATTCCCATGTTGATATAGTGCGAACACAACAATTTCTGAATTGATCCAATCTTGAATTTTTGTCTCTAGCCGACACACCATTTTCAACTGAATGGCCAGGTGCCCCTGCATGGAAATCACAGTGACATAAGAATTTAGTCCCTCATACTGAAGAGAGATGGGATGATCTATCCTATTGGTTTCCTTTGATGAAAACTTTGAGCAAGAGAAAGAACAATCGATTCAGAGTGATAGGTGTTGCATTAAACTCTTTTATGATTCCCTTGGCTCTTGATGGTTTGAATAAGCATATGGATGACTCATTTTGATTAATCATCTAATTATCAAGACCTGGAATAGGCAACAGTTGTTGGAAATGATCTCCTGGACACACTGGTCGTGCATGAGGTTCGAAAGATACTCCTTGAGAATAGATACTTAGACTATCGGTTGGATATGGAATGAGATCGACCTGTAGGTCCACCCTGTTTGGATTAACCACAAATGCCCTTGTTTTGAATAAGTCTTGGATCTTGGCCTTCGACGCCTTTCCACTTTTGACAATAGGACATGAGTTCCCCTGAATGATATCTGTAATTGATTCTCTCAAAAGATGGGATAAACGCTTTACCAAGCGAATCTGCACATTGAATTACCAAGCATCGTCTACTTCATGGAAGAGATATTAAGTTGGGGAGAAAATAGTCCTGAAGAAATCTTCCAATCATGAATTGGACTTTTGGAAAAATATGTCAGACGGATGCTTGACTTTAAACTTGAACCTCTTTAAATCTTCCATATCACGGCCAAGTGCCTCAGAATGAGAGACATGTCAGAATTTGCACCAAAATAGGGAGAGAGTTTTATTTGTGGAGGACCCAAAGCATGAAGCTTAATCAATGAACTTCCAAATGAGAGAAAGTAATTGGGCGTAAGGCATTGAAAACAAATCCACACGTTTCTCGGTCTTCTTCCATATCTGCAGGCAAGCTTTTCCCACCAGATTCATTTAGAGATTAGGAATTAGTTGTTGACGAGCAAAATCATGAACCCAACATTATGGAGGAGACCCACTAATTACTCCATGTCTCGTATGATATCCCATAGGATGGGTATAAGTAACAACATTTGTCGCAAGCAACATGTATCAGGTAACTCTCCTATACTGACACTATTTTCGGAATACTCATAACCAAACTCAGTCGAGTCTTCAACTGATGATTTCCCAAGAGTCTGTGATCACGGATCAAGATTTTCAGGTTGCATGTCCCTAATAAACAGCCCCATCTGATTTTTTTGAATCGTCCAATTCCCCACGAAGTTGCCCCATCTAATCAAGGAGTGGTGAGAAGTCGAGACTTGAAATTCTGAATAGAAAATACCAAATCTGGAAAAGAAATTTCCTCGGCTTCAAGTACCTGTTATGAATGCATGAAATGAATGCATACGCAGGTTAGATATATACATGTATTTTTTTACATTACTTTTGAAAGATAAACATGCTACGATGCAAATGCATTGATCATGAGTTACAAAGTTCCACGTAACAACGGGTAACATCTGCGCAATCGTATGACATCTGTACAATCCTCTAGATAACTGCCATACAATCCCTGAATAGGGTGAAGATATCAGGATCAAAGGTTCGGCACCAGTCAAGATGCCATAGAAAATACCAGAGAACTAAGTGACAAAGAGACACACGGGTCACCAACATAACTGAATGTCAGCGACGGAATAATATAGTCACCATCAGAATAAATAGTTGTTGTACCCCAAAATTTACCCTATTCTTTTTTGTATTTCTGGCTTATAATTCGATTGCACAAACATACATGTATTTGCACGCATAACATTGATCATGGGGTTACCGAGTTCAAAATATCCCAAGTATGAAAGAAACAGTGCGTTTAGGCTATCTTAGAGCATTTTAAGCCAAGAATCGATGTTTCTCGGTTCGTATGGATATTTGCATGATTTTCTGGTTAGGAAGCTATTTTGATTTGATTCTATAAGCTCTAGGATCATATAAATATGTCCTCCAGTTTATCTGTTCAGATCGGAGGTCGTTTCGTCAAGAAAAAGAATTTATTCGCATATTTCTCGATAAAGGGAATTTCGGGTTTTCAATGCGTTTTGGGCACTCCAGAAGGCACATCTCTCAGATCATCGGGTATTTCCTAATGATTTTCAACCAGAAAGTCCCTCTCATTATTATCTACAATTTTCGTTAGAAAGTCGGAGGCAAGTTATGTGAGGAAAGTCCCCGAAAAATTAATTTTTCAAGTAGTTTAAACTGAATTTTTGTGTTGTACCGTGCGCTCAGTACACTGATACTTTTGTAACTTCAAGCTGGAAAAGAGAAACTGAGCGGGGCCGGCTTCTAAAATTCCATATCAAAATTATCTTCGACTTTCATTTGCAACTCGAGAGCTGATTCCTCATCAATTTATACCAAAATTTTATTCTTTGGAGTTGATTTTAAGCTGAACCGAGCAATTTTCATCTGATACGCGAAGTTCAAAAAATTATATTTCACTCGATTTTTATAAAAATGAGGCGGGACTAGTGCCAAAAGTTCACAAATTTCGTTAGCTTCGATTGTCTCAGAAATATGCACTTGCAAATTTTAATCACAAGACCCTCGTCGAGGCATTCTCTCCGAAGAGCGCAAATCAAATTCTACATGTGTCAGTCGCTTGAAAACTGTGCTGAAACTTCAGAAATTCATATCGACTTGACCGTTCATCCGACTAAGTCAAAGTTTTATTCACGCAAGCAAAATCGCATTCCATATATTTTTCGTTTAGAGTCCGACTTCAAATTCTCGACGGATTGGGCTATTTTGGACTAATTACGAAAATTATTCAGATAATCACGATTTGGGCTTGATTATGGATCTACGGAACTCTTAGGCCAATTCCTGAGGCTATAAATATATTTTTGCCTTCACAAAACACAACAACACTCTCATTTTCTAAATTTTCATCTCAAATCAACTCTTAATTCTCTCTAATACTCTCAACTCTTACAAAGCAAAACTCAAACAAAAACTTTCCCTCTCTTTGCAATTTCCGAGCTCAGCCTTTGCAACCACCGCAAACCACCATGCGTCGCCCTTCTCCCGCCTACTATTCTGACGCGTTCGCGCTGCGAACATTAGCTTGCGCCGCATCCTGTGCAAATTTTCAACATCCTATTTTCTTTGATCGGAACTCCACCGGTCACCTCTTCTCTCGACTTTTTCGGCGAGTTTTCATTTGTTCCACTCGATTCCAACCACTACATCTTCGATTTTCATAACAATTAAAGCTAGGTTTTGCTTCCTTTTCAAGAATCAAGATCTACTCTTCAACTTTCATCAATTCTTAAGAATTCAAGTTTTCTCCTCCAGTTTCTTCTCCGATTTCGATTATTATCATCAATTGGAGCTTAATTCAATATTTTCTTTGAAGAGTGAAATGAATTCCTCTTCAATTTTGACAAGACTTCAAGTACAAGTAAGTGCTTATTTACTTAAGTGCTTATTTTGATCAATTTTTCAATTGTTGATTTTCTTGAATTTGAATATTGAGGTTGCTTGCAAATTCCGTGTGGATTCCAATTATTGCATTTATTTTGTCGAATTCATTGATCTGGATTTGATTTTGGAGCCTTAAAGGTGTCGGTGTGAAACTTTCTACAAACTACACACACCTACACTGATGTTGTGACTTTACATTTGCGTTTAGATACTTGATGTGAGCATTTTGCATCACAAATTGTATGATCATACATCAAGTAATATATAAATCCTTTAACATGCACTGAATCATCAATGTGAAGCCTATTTTGTGTATTAAAATTGTGTCGACATGTAGGAATCAACACCTAGTTTGCACTACACCTACACCTTGTACATAATTCCTATGCACACACTTGAATGCAAATTTTGTGACACCATTGCATCTTTACATGTCCATATACTTGTATGTAAGATAATTTGCAATAATTGAGCATGTTCTGATTTGATTTTATGGCCTAAAAATATGAGGAAATTACATTTTCACTCACTTTTTATACATGATTCCACAACACAAACACATCAGACATACTTGATTCCATCCAGCTGTCATATCGCAAAATTTTCCCTCTTACTTCTCAAGACATTCTATACATCCATACTCAAGGATTCCTCAAGGGTTGATCAGACAAACCCTCTCCTAGGCAATCAACCCAAACTAGGATTTGGCTATCCTCAGATCAAGATGGACTTCCAACATCTCCAATGGTCATCATGCCTCCTCATATGCTTCAAAGAATCTCCAGGTCAAGTTTCAAGCCTTACAAGCCAAGTTTCCTCAGACAATTGCTCAGATGGTTGAAAATCAGTTGTATTGAACAAAAAGTCAACTGTCGTCAACATAAATCAAACTTCATGATTTTTGGTCAACATCCATATTTTGAAGTGACATTCATCATTTGATCAAGGGTTGATCATGATTCATCAAGAAAACTCAAGATTTGATCAAAAGTCAAATTTTCCAAATTAGGGTTTCTTGAGGAAAAGTCAACTGAACTTTGACTGAGCATAACTTTCTCATGCTTTATCAAAAAAATTTCCACCACCTCTCATTTTGAAGAAAATTCAATTCTCTACAACTTCATGTCTCACAAGCATGGTCAGAAAATGCTTCATTTGGAAGATATGGATCAAAACATTACAGGTCCTTTTCAAAGTCAACAAAAAGTCAACTTTTTGTAAAGAAGTGTTATTGAGAATGGAAACTCCAATTGAGATGAAACTAAAGAGGTTGTTTATAGGACATCTAGAGCTTTCTAAAAATTCCAAGAACACTCAAAAATGTTAAAAATTGAGCAAGATACACCTTGTACAAGTTGGGCATTTTTGAAGAATTGCACAAAGAAAAATATCTGACAAAATCCAATTTTTTCCAAATGGGCCTATAATTTTATGATCTAAACTTGATCATAATATTATTTGTGACCCCCTTGATGCCTTGCCACGACCTCTTTCTATTGTTTTGATTTATTTTTGAATTTAAAAGCATTTAATTCAAATTTAAATTAAATAAAATATGAAAACAAGGTATAATTTAAGTTGGGTTGGATTTTTATCAAGCTTGAGGACCATGGAAGCCCACAAAACATGCCAAATTCGTGCTAGCTCATGCAAGGAAGAGAAAATCAAATTTTGGAAAGATTTGATAAAATTTGAAAGGGAAAATATTTTGCATTCAAAAGCATATCTTTTTTCATTCTTTTTGCTCCAACTTCTAGATCTATAAATACATATTGCATTCACAAGACCAGAGGATGAAACCCTAGCCACTTGAAGCAACCCTATTTTCTCAATTTTTTTCACAAAGTTGGCAAATTCGAGTTTGATTTTCCAGCCAGTTTCAAGGAGTTCCAAGCCTTCCATCTGTTCCTGGACATCCCAGCAAGCATTTCCAACCCTTACACGAAGCCAAATCCTCCCAGATCGAGCCATCTAACTCTCACCAATTTGGTATTTTCTTGATTTCGATTTTCTTATTTCATGCATTGTTAACTGCTTTTGTTTGTTTGTATGGATTCAGGACATTCATTAGATCATGAATGATGCATCTCATGTGAGCTTAGACGTAGAAAACACAAACCACCATTGTTAGGGCTTTTGGAACTGTTTGATTCGAAATGCATTCTCTAGGCCGATTCAAGGCAAACGGACATCACCATCGTGTTCGCAGCCCTCGATTTAGGGGGGTAGGGTCCCTCTTTGCTTTTTATTTTGCTTATTTTTGCTGGTTGAGATTTTGGGTGGCCGGAGAAGACAACCGGAGCTAGGGCTTCGGCGTCGTTGACCTGTCTGACCCTGGCGTGGCATGCGTGGCACAATCGTGGCTTCCGATTCGCTCATCCGTTCCAGCTGGGTCCCACGCGTTTGACTGTGTTTGAATTGCAACTATGACACGTTTACCCTTTTAACCAATTGTTTGCAGGATTAAAACACCAAGTACCCTTGGCTCAGTTGGCAACGCGTTGGTTGATTTCTCAAGAGGGCATGAGTTTGATCCTTGGCCCTGACAATTTCTTTATTTTACACTTTGCAAACTAACTTTTCTATTTTCTTATTTTTTCTTAATATTTTCATTTAATTTAATTTATCTTTTAACATTTTTTTATGCATTTAAAAATCACCAAAAATATTTTCCTTTTGCATTTTAATCAGAAAAATGTTTATTTAATTTTTGACATTAAAATTAATATATTTGCATGCATATTTTAATTAATTGCTACTTAACCATTAAATTGACTTTTAATTACTTTTAATTATCAAAATCGATCCAGAAAATTACCAAAAAATTATTATATCATCTAATTATCATGACTAACTTGAAATTTTTCTCCTCATTCAAAAATCTTATTTTTACTAACATTTTTCTCTTATGCGAACTTTCTTATATTTTCCGATTATGTATCTGTTCACAGGTTGTAATGTTTCGGACTATTTTTCTTGCTTTTCTTTTCAATATTATGTAACTGCCTATGGGATGTAATAGTTTAATTAGGACTTTTACTTTCCGCACTCCCATTATGTAACTGCCCCAAAACCATGTAATAGCGTAGGACTTTACTTTCCGCAATTTACTTTCCGCACCCTATAAACTGCTAGTAACTAGGCGTGTATGACAAGATAAAAACGGACATAGATCACTTCTAATTGCAAGATAATATATATGAATTCAACACACTCTTTTCACACATGCACCCCTTAGGGTAATTCTCTCTCGTTGCCTTTCGATTAAATGGTCAAGTCCCTCGAACGTAGAGGTATCCTAGCACCGTTGCCTACGAAATATATCATCATAGTCCCTTCGAATCAAAGATCATGAGTCCCTCGACGTGGCCTACGAAAACATGATCTCGTCCCTCGATTGTTGCCTACGAAAAAGTGATGATCGTCCCTTCGAATGTGCTAGGATACTTCCTACAAGTTGCCTTCTATGACCATCCGATGTCCCTTCGAATATCCCTCTTACATCCAACGAATAGGGTTACCTACCAACTAATGGTATGGATAGCGTTATTCTAAAGGAACGTAAAACAACACGAAAACAACCGTTCTGAGTAGGTAATAAGACTTTTAGTTTCTTGCTCTATCAAAATACTTTTCACACCACACACTTTTGTCAAAGTTAAAACTCTTTTCAAAAACGAAACATTTACGAACACTTTGTATACATTCCTACATGAATCATTACAAAGTCAAAGCGAAATGCCTTTTCAAAACATTTTTGTCAAACACACAGAAAGCACTTTTAAAAATGAGCTAGAAGCAACTAAGAGCCCGTAGATAACTACGGATGGAAAGGGGTGCTAATACCTTCCCTTTTCATAACCTTCTCCCTTACTCAAAATCTAACGAAGTTCTTTTTCTGTTCTTTTCACCTTCCCTAAATTGGATAAAAGAAAAGTCGGTGGCGACTCTTGCTATCCGCACATTTGCGATAAAAAGCAAAACAAATTCTCAAAGTCAGTTCACCGTATTACAGAACTGGCGACTCTTCCGGGGAGACACCCTAAAGAGAGAATACCTTAGGGATTTCTAGATCAATTTACTGCTTTCTGTTTGATTTTTATGCTTTACTTTTAAGGGTTACTTGGGTATTATACTTGTGGGGGATCCTACACCCGAATCCAGGTTTTCTTAGGTAAGTAGCAATAGATCGTCGCGACCGTCAGGCGTATACCGAAATGGTCAACATGATGGCTACGTTAGTGTGACACTTTGGATGTCCTGATACTCTTCATTTCCAAGTTGAGGATAGTATTTGGCTTCTGCGTGGTGTCATCAGCACTAACTCAACTTTTAGAACCTTAATTGACCCATCTTGGCCATTATAAGGTAGTGAGATGGCCGGCTTTGGTGTAGACCGAGGTTGGTTGATACTCGATGCCACGCTCATTAAGATCAGACTTTTGGGATATTTTCGGTCGACCATTTGGTAGTCGTATTGAAATAAACGCCTACGAGAAAGATCAATGATATGAGATTCCTAGAACCCAGTTACTATTATAGGATAGGATGAACCAACTCAAACTTTTGGTAGGGTAAACACCTATACCTCATGCAAGCCTTAAACCTAGGGCTATTGTGTGAATTGTTTGTGCTTGCTAAACATGACATCATGACATCATTGCATTGCATATCATCTCTAACTATTTCAAGGACCTAGGGATTTATCTTTGCTCTGTTTTGTAGGGATTATGGCTTCTAAAAAGACTATCCGAATCAACTTCATGGGTGTACCTTCTCAACTCAAAGAATTGGTTTCAGAAATTCCCGATCATGCTCAGTTCATCAAAAGACATGGTTATCTACTTGATTTGGTTATCTCCGGTTTTGAAAAAGATATGATGTATATCTTATTCCAGTTCTTCGATCCGAAACACCATTGCTTTACATTCCCAGATTATCAGTTGGTTCCTACCTTGGAAGAGTTCTCTAAGCTACTTGGGATACCTATTCTTGACCAAATGCCATTCACCGGTTTAGAAAAGGTTCCTAGGTATGAAGACATTGCATCAGTGCTACATCTAAAGCGTTCAGACATTGAAGCCAATTGGGAAACAAGAAGTGGAGTCAAGGGTTTATTTGCTAATTTCCTAATAAAGAAAGCCCGAGAATTCCTCAAAGCTATGAGTTTCCATGCATTTGAAGACATTGTGGCCTTGCTAATCTATGGTTTGGTTCTATTTCCTAACTCGGATCAGTTCATAGATGTAAACACCATCAAGTTATTCCTCACTCATAATCCAATGCCTACCTTACTTGGAGATATTCTACATTCTCTCCACACTCGTACTACTAAAAGACAAGGAACTCTCATGTGTTGTATACCGTTACTTTCCAGGTGGTTTATTTTGCACCTTCCTCCATCAGTTTTGAAGAACGAGCGAAGATTGAAGTGGTCTCAAAGACTAATGTCACTCTCTCATTCAGGTATTCGTTGGTGTCTTTTCTCTCAAAAGGACTTCACATTCATTGAGCGTTGTGGAGAATTCCCTAACGTACCACTCCTTGGCATAAGGGGAGGTATTACTTACAAACCTTCTCTAGCTCTACGTCAGTTTGGTTATGCTCGAAGAGACGGTCCTCATGATATGCTTCTCCAAGATGTTGTGTTCGACTAAAACCACGATCTCCGAGTTACCGACGAAGGTTCATACACGCTTGGGGCATGGTAAAGAAGACTGATACCAAGACTTTGGGGCACCAAAACTCTATTCCTTGGGAACCTTACCTCAAATGGGTGCGAGCTCGAGCTCAAAACCTCATGATGTCGTTCACGCCTATTCTACCAGTAATTATGGAACCTGTTGCTATAGGTGACGTACCCTATACTGTTCTCCACCTCGACATGCCTACTGATTTTGAAGACCTCCTGGATTCAGCTTAAATAAGAAAGGGATACGTTCGAAGCTCAGTGCTATGCAAGTGAGAAGAAGGTACTAGAGTTGACAAAGCTACTTCACAAGGAGCGGAACATCAACGCCTACCTCGGCACCAAGAGGAAGCGCCCATGGGAGACTTAGAGCTTTAGGATTGTTATTCTTTTATTTTCCGAACTATCTTTTGTACTAAAAAAAACGAGAATAAAAAGAGAACTAATAAATGTTTCCTCATGTTTGTTTAACAAATTTAAATTCCTAAGGTCCTTGAAAACATTGCATTGCATTTGCATAAACATCGCATATCATAGCATAACATTTCATAACAGGTACATTGAAGATTGGTTTTCTTATTTTCTCGCTATTTATTTTAGCAGAAATGGCTCTTGAACAAACTGTCAAAGATCTTCAGGCTCAGAATGCTCAGTTCTAGGAGATGTTCACTAGCTTGGTCCAAGGCCAAGAAGACCTGAAGAAGCTCATCAACAAAAAGAAGAAGGTCTTTGGTGTTCTCAACATGGGAAGACATCACAAAGGGGGTCCTAAGGTGGTCAGCCGGATAGAGTTCTCAGAAGAAAGTGTCAAAACTGAGGGAAGTGTCAAGGGCAACGAAGAAGATCAGCGTGAGCCTGAGAAGAAGGAAGAAGATTATGAGAATGATCAATACTCTTATGAGGATGATAAGTACAAACAACTTGAAGACCGTCTGAATGCTGTGGAAAATCATAAGGTGTCAGGGCTGAATTTTGATGATCTGAGTCTTGTTCCTGGTGTGGTGATTCCTCCCAAATTCAAGGTTCCTACTTTTGCCAGGTATGATGGCGTTTCTTGCCCAAAGCTGCATTTGAAGTCCTATGTTCAGAAGATCAACCCCCCACACTGATGACAGAAAGTTGTGGATTCATTATTTCCAAGAGAGTTTGTCCGGAACTCAATTGGAGTGGTATTATCAGCTAGAAAGTGACCATATCCGTACTTGGAGTGGCTTAACAGATGCTTTCTATAGACATTATGAGTACAATTCTTAATTGGCACCCACTCGTATGCAACTACAAAGCATGTCTATGAGTCGTGATGAGAAGTTCAAAGAGTATGCTCAGAAATGGAGAGATCTAGCAGGCAGAGCTCAACCACCCTTGTCCAATAAGGAGTTGGTTGATATGTTTATGGGAACATTGACAGGTCCATTCTTCAATCATCTGATTGGAAACTCTTCAGTCGGATTCATCGAGATGATATTGATAGGAGAACGCGTTGAAGCTGGAATCAAGAGCGGAAAGATTCAGATAGAGTCATCCTCAAATGCGGCAAAGAGATCTTTTGGTGGTAAGAAAGAAGCCAATGCTGTGTATGGTCAGAAAAGCCGAGCCAAGACCGACCGTGCTCAATCTGTGGGGGCAGTTGTGATCTCCAATCCTACATCAAGACAACCTCGTGACACAACGCAGAACGTAACGCCGCCACGAAGACATTTAAGATCAACATGCCATTGTCGCAAGCCTTGCAACACATGTTGAAAGCAGAGCTGATTACCTTGAGAGATCCTCCTCAGAACATCAACACTTCCTCTCCGAGATACAATCCTAATGCTAAGTGTGCTTACCACTCCAACAGCCCAAGACATAACACTGATGATTGTTGGGCTCTGAAGAACAAGATTCAAGATATGATTGAAGCTAAACAGATTGAGTTTGATCCTCCTGTCGAGACTCCGAATGTGACCAACGCGCCTATGCCTAATCACGGCAAGAGTGCCAATGCTATTGACAAGAACTCTTATGTTTTCATTATAGATGACTTGACCATTCCTCGATGACTGTTAAGAAGAATTTGCTGCAAGCCGGTGTCAATCCAGGATGCCCAGAGAATTGTCGTTGGTGCCCGTCTGCGCCTGACGGTTGTGCTTGGTTGAGAAGACGTATTCAGTGCATGATGGATAACCGCGAAGTACTATTTCTGAATCCATCACCCATGGAGAATCTGTGTGAAGACTTGTCTAAGAATCTGAAGATCGAAGATGTGAGCGAAGCTGTACCAGAAGTATGGGATACCTTGGGGCAGCCAAGTGGAAAGTTCGACTACATGGTGAAGTATACTATTCCTGAAAGCTACAAGATTCCTATTGAAGATGTTAAGGCAACCGGATGGGGAGACGATTTCCCAGAAGACTATGCTGATGTTAACACAATAAGGATTTGCTCTGATGACCCTGTGCCTAGAGTGGAACCTCTCATCATTACTTCTCCCAAGCCAATTCCATATTCCTCTAATAAAGCTATACCTTGGAACTATGGAGCTGAAGTTTATTATCATGGTATCAAGCAAGACCCTCTGACCATTGAGGATCTTACAGTTGAAGCTACCATTTCTGACATTGACAACATCACCGGATCAAGTATGGTGACCAGAACCGGAAGAGTGTTTTCTCCAAAGATCTCTCCTCCAAAAGACACTGCGACTCCAGCTCGCATTCCAGCTATTGAACCAGTTCCCGAAGCTAGAGGGGAAAGAACCAGTAACTCATCCTGCTCCTACAGAAGTACCAAAGGAAGTTGCTGAAGACACCTCCAAACGAGAAATGGAGGAAATTCTGAAGATTATTAAGAAGAGTGACTACAATGTTGTGGAACAGTTGGGACAGACTCCATCCAAGATCTCCACGCTTGCTCTGCTATTATGCTCTGAGGCTCATGCTAAAGCCTTGATAAAGTTCCTAAAGAATGCTCATGTACCGCAAGACACTACTACTGATCAGGTTGAAGTTTGTATTGCTAGCCTGGCTGCCAACAACAACCTAGGCTTCTCTGATGCTGATTTGACTCCTGCCGGAAGGAAACACAACAAAGCCTTGCACATTTCTGTTAAATGCAAGGGCATTACCTTGTCTCATGTTTTGGTGGACACCGGTTCTGCTCTGAATATTCTACTAAAGACTGCTTTTGATCGACTTGATGTTGAAGGATTGGTTTTGAAGCCCAGGGACATAGTTGTGAGAGCTTTTGATGGTTCTAAGCGAACACTACTTGGAGAGCTCATTCTGCCTGTTAAAGTCGGTTCCCAGACTTTTGACTCCACCTTCTTTGTCATGGACATCCGTCCAGCTTACTCTTGCCTACTTGGACGCCCTTGGATACATGGGGCAGGCGCTGTTACCTCTACCTTGCATCAAAAGTTGAAATACCCAGTGAAGGGGAAGGTTGTTACAGTATGTGGTGAAGAGGAATACATGGTCAGTCATCTACAATCATTCCGATACCTTGAGGTGGAAGGTGAATTCTTCGAGACTCCCTGTCAAGCTTTCAAAACAGTTCCAAGAGTCATGCCTGTTGACTCTCCTATCACCCCTAAAGTTACACAAGTCCCGCCTAGGATGGCCTCACTGAAGGATGCTCAAGCTGCAGTTGAAGAAGGAGGCAGTACTATTTGGGGTCAACTCCCCGATCTTCCTTTCAAATTTGACAAGACAGGTTTAGGCTTCACCATCAAAGGATAGAAAATGATACGCCGCGAACATGCCGGCAAGCTTCCTTTCCGCATCAGCAAAAATGGAGTTCATGCTATAGAAGACAACGACAACGACTTTGACATCAACAAGTGGATCTTCCCAACTCCCGACAATGGACTCAGCAATTGGAAGACTGAAGACGTCATACCAATCTCCTTTAGACAGGAGTAATTGCTTTTGTTTCCTGTTTTTCTTTTCGTTTTTCTCTACTTTGAACAATGAACTTTAAAGCCTAGTGCCTTGCCCGGGGCATCATGGCTCGTTTGTGAGGGTTATTATCTGTCATTTGCATATTTTCATTCAATAAAATCGTTGGACTTTTGCATTTAAATGTTGTTTTCTTTCTTTTACTTTATCACCCCTTCAAAAAGCTATGTGTTCTTACACACACCCACGTGATACACTGCAGAATCACTCCGAATCTCGTTGATAACAGCTATGCTATTGCTAAATATGACTTCGATAATACGATCTACCAAGCCAAAGACGAAGGTGAGGGAGATTGTGAAGTTCCAGGAGAACTTGTCAGACGGCTACAATAAGAAGAGCGAGTTATACAGCCACATGAAGAGCCAGTTGAGGTTGTGAATTTGGGTACTGATGAAGACAGAAAAGAGATCAAGATAGGAGTAGGTCTTGAGAACAGTGTCAAAGAGAGATTGATTCAGATGCTATGAGACTATATTGAGGTTTTTTCTTGGTTCTATGAAGACATGTCGGGTTTAGACATTGATATTGTGGTACACCGGTTGCCGACAAAAGAAGGTTTTCTCCTAGTGAAGCAGAAGGTTCGTCGCATGCGTCCTGAGATGTCTGAGAAAATAAAAGCCGAAGTTATGAAGCAGTTCGATGTCGGTTTCCTAGCCGTTACTTCTTACCCGCAGTGGGTTGCTAATGTGGTACCTGTACCTAAGAAGAATGGCAAAGTACGAATGTGTGTGGATTACAGAGATCTGAACAAAGCAAGTCCGAAAGACGATTTTCCACTTCCTCATATTGATGTTCTAGTTGACAACACCGCTCAACACAAGGTTTTCTCCTTCATGGATGGTTTCTATGGTTACAATCAGATCAAAATGGCTCCTGAAGACATGGAGAAGACTACTTTCGTTACACAGTGGGGCACTTTCTGCTACAAGGTCATGTCGTTCGGCCTGAAGAACGCGGGCGCCACTTATCAGCGTGCCATGGTGGCATTATTTCATGACATGATTCATCACGAGGTAGAGGTCTACGTCGACGACATGATAGCTCGATCACAGACAAAAGAAGAACATCTCGATCATTTGCGGAAACTGTTTGACATACTGAAGAAGTACAGACTAAGACTTAATCCTAACAAGTGCACCTTTGGAGTCAGATCCAGTAAACTCCTAGGGTTTGTTGTCAGTGGTAAAGGTATTGAAGTTGATCCCGCTAAGGTTAAAGCTATCCAAGAGATGCCAGCTCCCCACATCGAGAAGGAAGTCAGAGGTTTCTTGGGGCGTTTGAATTACATTGTCAGGTTCATTTCACATCTAACTGCTACCTGTGAGCCAATCTTCAAGTTACTGAAGAAAGATCAAGTAGTAGAGTGGAACGACGATTGCCAGATCGCTTTTGACAAAATCAAGGAGTACCTGCAGAATCCTCCTATCCTGATGCCGCATGCCGCCGAAGGAAGACCTCTTATCATGTACTTGACAGTATTAGAGAACTCAATGGGGTGTGTGTTGGGGCAACATGACGAGTCTGGTCGAAAAGAGTATGCAATATACTACCTTAGCAAAAAGTTTACCGACTGTGAAACAAGATACTCACAGCTCGAGAAAACTTGCAGCGCTTTGGCTTGGGCTGCTCGCCGACTAAGACAGTATATG
The DNA here is from genome assembly GCA_021764765.1 of Vicia sativa. Lineage (NCBI taxonomy): Eukaryota > Viridiplantae > Streptophyta > Magnoliopsida > Fabales > Fabaceae > Vicia > Vicia sativa. The sequence goes on along the minus strand of CM038794.1, from coordinate 54,522,593 downwards.
TTGACTCACACTACCTTATTGATCTCTAAGATGGATCCGATAAAATACATATTTGAGAAGCCAGCTCTCTCCGGAAGAATAGCAAGATGGAAAATGATCTTGACCGAATACGACATCCAGTATACTTCTCAGAAAGCGATCAAAGGAAGCGTAGTAGCCGATCATTTGGCTCATCAAGCTGTAGATGACTATCAGTCTATGCAGTTCGAGTTTCCAGACAAAGATGTTTTGTTAGTTACTGATTGCGAAGAACCAGGACCAGACGAAGGACCTGAACAAGGATCCCGAAGGACCATGGTCTTTGATGGAGCCTCAAACGCACTTGGCAATGGCATTGGCGCCATCATTACATCCCCTACAGGCGGGCATACGCCTTTCAACGCCAGATTATGTTTCAGCTGCACTAACAACATGGCCGAATATGAAGTGTGCATCATGGGTATTAAAGTTGTTATTGACTTAAGAATCAAGTTCTTGCAAGTATATGGAGACTCAGCTTTAGTGATTAGTCAGATTAAAGGCGAATGGGATACGAAGCACCCGAATCTCATTCCATATCGAGAGCATGTTCTGAGCTTGATCCCCTACTTCGAAGAGATCACTTTTGATCATATTCCGCGAGAAGAGAATCAATTGGCAGACGCATTGGCTATTATGTCGTCTATGTTCAAGGTCAGATGGGACAATGAGGCTCCCCAAATCATCAATAAAAAGTTTGACGAACCAGCATATTGTTGTGAACTTGATACAAAAGAGAAGCCTTGGTTCTACGAAGTGAAGAGGTATCTTGAGGCTCAGGAATATCCCGCAGGGGCATCTGTCAATGATAGGAAGTTCTTGAGAAGATTTCCTTCTAAATTATTTCTCAGCAACAACATCTTATACAAGCGCAATCACGACTTGTGTTTACTCCGCTGTGTAGATCAGAAAACTGCAGAACGAATCATGGAAGAATTACACGAAGGCGCATTTGGTACCCACTCCAGTGGACATACCATGGCTAAGAAGATTCTGAGAACAGGTTACTATTGGTCCACCATGGAAGCTGATTGTCACCGCTATGCTCGATCTTGTCACAAATGCCAGATATATGCAGACAAAGTGCATGTACCTCCAGTACCATTGAATGTTCTGACCTCTCCTTGGCCTTTCGCAATGTGGGGCATTGACATGACCGAAGAAATCAAGCCCACCTCTTCCAATGGACATCGTTTCATCCTTGTGGCAATTGACTATTTCACCAAGTGGGTAGAAGCAGCCTTGTTTGCATCTTCTACCAAGAATGTTGTGGCTCGATTTATCAAGCATAATCTTATCTGCCGATATGGCACTCCCGAAAGGATTACCACAGATAACGGCTCTAATCTCAACAACAAAATGATCACCGAACTGTGCACGCAGTTTAAGATCAAGCATCACAACTCTTCTCCATATCGGCCTAAGATGAATGGCGCAGTGGAAGCCGCCAACAAGAATATCAAGAAGATCATACAAAAGATGACAGTTACTTACAAAGATTGGTATGAGATGTTGCCATTTTCTCTCCATGGTTATCGCACTACAGTGCAAACATCAAAAGGGGCAATCCCCTTCTCTCTTGTATATGGTATGGAAGCGGTCCTACCAATCGAGGTTCAGATACCCTCAACTAGAGTCCTCCAGGATGCAGAGTTAGGCGAAGACGAATGGATCCAGACTCTCCTTGACCAGCTCAACTTGATCGACGAGAAATGACTCGCATCCATCTTCCATGAACAGATCTAACAGAAGCGAATGATCAGAGCATTCAACAAGAAAGTCAAGCACCGAGCCTACCAAGTCGGTGATCTAGTAGTCAAGCGCATCATCCTTCCACAAGGTGATCCCAGGGGAAAATGGACTCCCACCTATGAGGGACCATTTGTAGTCAAGACAGTATTTTCCGGTGGGGCTATGATACTTAACACCATGGATGGCGAAGACTTCCCACACCCTGTGAACACAGACATAGTCAAAAAATACTACGCATAAACGAGACCCGCTAGGTCGACTGGCCTAGGCAAAAATAAGGGCATCCTGGCGAACCAAAAGGGTTCGGGCAAAAGTTAAGGATATATACAAAACATGTACACCCGACAAGTCGAAAACCTGCAAAGGCGGCTTGGGCAAAAAAGGGTATCCCGGTAGACTGAAAACCCGAAAGGGCGGTCTAGGCAAAAGTTAGGGATTTAAGTGTACGGCTATGTCTCGTCCAGATCACCTATCTACAGACTACTACTATCAGCATTCAAGATTCAAATGGCGAAAATCAGTCCACTCACTTTCTACTGACAGCAAGGAGATGAGATAGTCTAAATATATGAGTACTAGCATAGTTGAAACTCAACGAGATTGTTTCCGCATAGCTTTTTACTTTCCTTGTATACAAACTACTTGGCCATACGCCACCTTTCAAATTAATACAGTTCTTTCTTTTTACAATTTTCACTATTGTTATTTGCATAAAGTCCAACGTTTGCTTTGAATGATTATATGCATCTGACAATAAATAGCCATTTACAAACATGCGAAAAGCGAACGAACAAGAATGATTACTACAGGCTCTGGGAATTGAGATGATGACGAAAGTCACCAAAACGTTCCCCTGCAGAGCACCATCCCCACAGAGGCATTGCTCACTGCCAACCTTCCCCCAGCGAAGTACACATTTTCTCCCACTAGTTCCAACATTCCAAATTTCATCGCGTTAGTCCCTGAGCAACGATCCCAGTCAATTTAACGTGATTACACCAGTCTTCGAGAAGTAACATTTCATCTCCAACAGAGGTATTTATCCCCAACAGAATATCTCTCAATAATTACCATTCCCCCTGGAAGCAGCAATATCCAGACTCGAAACTTGGTCAGATAGTGCATCGGAGGAAATCTACATCTTTTATTCCCCAGCCAGAGGTTTCAACGGGCTCCAGATCCTTCTAGCCCTATCTCCCAGCGACAATTAAATACTCTCCAGCAAGATATACGCACAAGATTCCCAGCAGAGCGCCTCCTAAATTTTCCCCAGCAGGGTCTACACACAAGATCCTCAGTAGTGTACCTCTCGGTCTCTACCATCCTCAGCAGCATAGATATCTAGGCCCGAAACTTGCTCAGATAGTGCATCAGAGGAATCAAGGATATCTTCCTTCTATTTCAAAAGCAGGGTTTTTGTCCGTTTCGTCTCCAAACAGAAGCCAGAAATCCCCAAGCAGAGCGTCCACATCTTCTTCAAGATGGATATGTTTTGAAATACCGACATCTATCATTCATACATTATTCATAAAAGTCATAACTTGTGCATACATCACTCATACACATTGTCATGCATCATAATCTGCATGAAGCTAACTATATCCTATCGACGTTTCTTTTGTTTTTCCCAAACAGGTGAAAATCACTCCTAAAACAACAGGTCCAAGATTAAATACCCGAAGCAAGACGGGAAAACTAACTGAACGGTCGCCCAAGTTATCTACCAACGACAGATCCAGGATTAACATCCGAAACCAGACGGGAAACCCTATCCAAACGGTCACCCAGGTTGTCCTCCGACAACAGGCATTGGATCAACACCCGAGGCACAACAGGGAAGCTATCCACATTCAACCGCCTATTATCCCCTCAGAGTAATCAAGACGAAGATTTATTCTGACTCTCTCTTATTATCAACAGCAACTACAGAGTCTGGCATATAACTCAGTTGCTTTGGATGGCATCTTAAGCCCATCTATGTGCTCCCTTCTGTTTCTGGGAATATCTACAGAGCCTAGCGTACGGTTCATTCCCCGACACCAGTTTCTCTGGATGGCATCTTAAGCCCATCTCCGACGATTCTCCTATTCAGGCGACATTCTTTAGTCTAACGTACAGCTCATTCCCCAGTAAAGTCTCCAGCTTCTCCGAATGGCACCTGTAAGCCCATTCCCGCATCATCAATCAACAGCGAGTGCAAATTTTCAAGTGTACTCGAGTGTTCAATCATCTTCCACCTTCATGTCACGAAGGCAAGCATGCCAATCTAACCCTTTCAGTACAAGAAGATTGAACAGGGGCAGCTGTCATACCCCAAAATTTTCCCTCCTATTCCTCAAGACATTCCATACATCCATACTCAAGGATTCCTCAAGGGTTGATCAGACAAACCCTCTCCTAGGCAATCAACCCAAACTAGGATTTGGCTATCCTCAGATCAAGATGGACTTCCAACATCTCCAATGGTTATCATGCCTCCTCATATGCTTCAAAGAATCTCCAGGTCAAGTTTCAAGCCTTACAAGCCAAGTTTCCTCAGACAATTGCTCAGATGGTTGAAAATCAGTTGTATTGGACAAAAAGTCAACTGTGGTCAACATACAGTCAAACTTCATGATATTTGGTCAACATCCTCATTTTGAAGTTACATTCATCATTTGATCAAGGGTTGATCATGATTCATCAAGAAAACTCAAGATTTGATCAAAAGTCAAATTTTCCAAATTAGGGTTTCTTGAGGAAAAGTCAACTGAACTTTGACTGAGCATAACTTTCTCATGCTTTATCAAAAAAAATTCCACCACCTCTCATTTTGAAGAAAATTCAATTCTCTACAACTTCATGTCTCACAAGCATGGTCAGAAAATGCTTCATTTGGAAGATATGGATCAAAACATTACAGGTCCTTTTCAAAGTCAACAAAAAGTCAACTTTTTGTAAAGAAGTGTTATTGAGAATGGAAACTCCAATTGAGATGAAACTAAAGAGGTTGTTTATAGGACATCTAGAGCTTTCTAAAAATTCCAAGAACACTCAAAAATGTTAAAAATTGAGCAAGATACACCTTGTACAAGTTGGGCATTTTTGAAGAATTGCACAAAGAAAAATATCTGACAAAATCCAATTTTTTCCAAATGGGCCTATAATTTTATGATCCAAACTTGATCATAATATTATTTGTGACCCCCTTGATGCCTTGCCACGACCTCTTTCTATTGTTTTGATTTATTTTTGAATTTAAAAGCATTTAATTCAAATTTAAATTAAATAAAATATGAAAACAAGGTATAATTTAAGTTGGGTTGGATTTTTATCAAGCTTGAGGACCATGGAAGCCCACAAAACATGCCAAATTCGTGCTAGCTCATGCAAGGAAGAGAAAATCAAATTTTGGAAAGATTTGATAAAATTTGAAAGGGAAAATATTTTGCATTCAAAAGCATATTTTTTTCATTCTTTTTGCTCCAACTTCTAGATCTATAAATACATATTGCATTCACAAGACCAGAGGATGAAACCCTAGCCACTTGAAGCAACCCTATTTTCTCAAATTTTTTCACAAAGTTGGCAAATTCGAGTTTGATTTTCCAGCCAGTTTCAAGGAGTTCCAAGCCTTCCATCGTGTTCCTGGACATCCCAGCAAGCATTTCCAACCCTTACACGAAGCCAAATCCTCCTAGATCGAGCCATCTGGCTCTCACCGATTTGGTATTTTCTTGATTTCGATTTTCTTATTTCATGCATTGTTAACTGCTTTTGTTTGTTTGTATGGATTCAAGACATTCATTAGATCATGAATGATGCATCTCATGTGAGCTTAGACGTAGAAAACACAAACCACCATTGTTAGGGCTTTTGGAACTGTTTGATTCGAAACGCGTTCTCCAGGCCGATTCAAGGCAAATGGACATCACCATCGTGTGCGCAACCCTCGATTTAGGGGGGTAGGGTCCCTCTTTGCTTTTTATTTTGCTTATTTTTGCAGGTTGAGATTTTGGGTGGCCGGAGAAGACGACCGGAGCTAGGGCTCCGGCGTCGTTGACCTGTCTGACCTCGGCGTGGCATGTGTGGCACAATCATGGCTTCCGATTCGCTCATCCTTTCCAACTGGGTCCCACGCGTTTGACTGTGTTTGAATTGCAACTATGACACGTTTACCCTTTTAACCAATTGTTTGCAAGATTAAAACACCAAGTACCCTTGGCTCAGTTGGCAACGCGTTGGTTGATTTCTCAAGAGGGCATGAGTTTGATCCTTGGCCCTGGCAATTTCTTTTTTTTACACTTTGCAAACTAACTTTTCTATTTTCTTATTTTTTCTTAATATTTTCTTTTAATTTAATTTATCTTTAAACTTTTTTTTTATGCATTTAAAAATCACCAAAAATATTTTCCTTTTGCATTTTAATCAGAAAAATGTTTATTTAATTTTTGACATTAAAATTAATATTTTTGCATGCATATTTTAATTAATTGCTACTTAACCATTAAATTGACTTTTAATTACTTTTAATTATCAAAATCGATCCAGAAAATTACCAAAAAATTATTCTATAATCTAATTATCATGACTAACTTGAAATTTTTTTCCTCATTCAAAAATCTTATTTTTACTAACATTTTTCTCTTATGCGAACTTTCTTATATTTTCCGATTATGTATCTGTTCACAGGTTGTAACGTTTCAGACTATTTTTCTTGCTTTTCTTTTCAATATTATGTAACTGCCTATGGAATGTAATAGTTTAATTAGGACTTTTACTTTCCACACTCCCATTATGTAACTTCTCCAAAGCCATGTAATAGCGTAGGACTTTACTTTCCGCAATTTACTTTCCGCACCCTATAAACTGCTAGTAACTAGGCATGTATGACAAGATAAAAACGGACATAGATCACTTCTAATTGCAAGATAATATATCTAAATTCAACACACTCTTTTCACACATGCACCCCTTAGGGTAATTCTCTCTCGTTGCCTTTCGATTAAATGGTCAAGTCCCTCGAATGTAGAGGTATCCTAGCACTGTTGCCTACGAAATAGGGTTACCTACCAACTAATGGTATGGATAGCGTCATTCTAAAGGAACGTAAAACAACACGAAAACGACCGTTTTGAGTAGTTAATAAGACTTTTAGTTGCTTGCTCTATCAAAATACTTTTCACACCACACACTTTTGTCAAAGTTAAAACTCTTTTCAAAAACGAAACATTTCCGAACACTTTGTATACATTTCTACATGAATCATTACAAAGTCAAAGCGAAATGCCTTTTCAAAACATTTTTGTCAAACACACAGAAAGCACTTTTAAAATGAGCTAGAAGCAACTAAGAGCCGTAGATAACTACGGATGGAAAGGGTGCTAATACCTTCCCTTTTCATAACCTTCTCCTTACTCGAATCTAACGAAGGTCTTTTTACTTCTTTTCACCTTCCCTTAATTGGATAAAAGAAAAGTCGGTGGCGACTCTTGCTATCCGCACATTTGCGATAAAAAGCAAAACAAAATCTCAAAGTCAGTTCACCGTATTACACCAGCATTTGGTATGTTTACATTTGCATTTAGTAAATGATTGGATGAAGTATGTATCATTTGTATTTGATAACACATACACTCACATTTGCATTCACCTAAACAAAACACAACACAACACAATACAACACAACACAACACAATACATGTACATGCATTTTACTCGCATTTCTCTACATGTTTTCAATTCCAAACTTGTTCTTTTGATTTGGCTTTTGATTACATGTTAGGAAATAAACTCCAACACTTCAAACATTTCAAAACCAAATAAAAACTTGTGTTGGGATTTAATTCAAAACATGAATTTTGCATTTCCATAAGCTAGTTTTGTCATTTTTGCACTCCGGAACTCATTTTTCTTCAAAGGACCGAAGTAACAACACTTATCCCTCACGTTTTGACACATTCCAGAACCGATTTTGAAGGTTTAGGAACCAAATTTTGCTGACAACATGCTCAAACACTCCCGCTGCCCCGTCACTTTAATGCTCAAAAAGTATGACTTACACTCGGAATTAATTAAAAGCACATACTTTTTTGAAACCGTTGACGTTTTTGCAAGCAACCATGCGATTTTTAATCGATTCCGAGAAGTGACTTTTTTGCCCCGATTTCGGAAAACCGACTTCCCAATCCAATTTTTCCGATTTTATTTCACTTCTTGCATGCTAATACTAGATTATATTCATATTTTAATCGATTTTTCATTCGGAGCATTATTTCTACTAGTTGCTTTGTTAATTTTGAAACTTTATTTCATGTGCGAGGTATTTGGACTCCTTTCATGTGAGATTTAGACTTCTAGCACCCTTATTATGCGCTTGTACACATGTATGTACATTCTATCTACTTGCCTCTTCGATTTTTACTCCATTTTTGCAGGTGTTTTGCATTTGTACACATACATGTACATCTTATTGTCTGCTTTTTTGGGTCTAACTCCCTTCTTGCAGGTGTTTTACGCTTGTATACCCACATATACATTCTATTATCTGCTTTTTTGGGTCTAACTCCCTTCTTGCGGGTGTTTTGCATTTGCACATATACGTGTATATTTTACTATCTACTTTTTTTGGTTTTACTTCGTTCTTGCAGGTACACCTTGATTGGAATGTGTATACACATGTTTCTTGGCTTGTGCGCATACGCGTACATTCTATTGTCTGCTTGCGTGGTTTTCTTGCAGGTACACCTTGATTGGAATGTGTATACACATGTTCCTTGGCTTGTGCGCATACGCGTACATTCTATTGTCTGCTTGCGTGGTTTTTCTTGCAGGTATACCTTGATTGGAATGTGTATACACATGTTCCTTGGCTTGTCCACATACGCGTACATTCTATTGTCTGCTTGCTAGTTTTCTTGTAGTTACACTTGATTGGAACGTGTATATGTTGCGGCGGTAAAACGGCAAGCAAAGAGTTGATATTATTTTTACCGGGTGATATATACCGATTAGGTTATATCGTATCATGTCCACAGAGATTGGTTATTGATTCGTCGTTCGACAATTCTACCGTTAATGAGTTTGAGATTAAATGAGTTGAAAATAAAAGACAAAAAGAAAATGAACAAAAAGTATAAAGGATAGACAACTTGTCCGGAACGAATGTAAACTACCCGTCACAGACATAAATCTACCACCCATGTCATACTCGGCCTACGATACTCGTCCGTGTCATCACATATCTCTCACAATCTAAGCTATTTCTAACCCAAATTGAGAATCCTCCCGAATCACCTAGATATCCATTTTTGGCTTACCTCGACAAGCAGAAGTTAATTGTGTCACCTCCATACCCATCTTTGGCATACTTCACCAACGCAGAGGCATTAAGTTCAGATACTTTATAGTGAATGTCAACTCTAAATCCATTTCTAGAATTCAGAAACTAACAGATAACTATCCTAGTTAAGAATCTAAGCGATCTATCTCTAGTAAAGCTCAAATCCCTAACATAGAGTAAAAACCCAAGACAATCACCAACACAGATTCGTAAAGAAACTTTATACAATGCCAAGGGCGACAAATATACATGAGTTAGAGTAGATATACATACATAACCCAACAAAAGAGATTACAAAGAGAAGAGAAGAAGAGGAACCAAACATTTCTTGGTTTGTCAACACCAATCGACGAGAGATTCGACTCCGGATCATCCAAATGCAAGCCCCAATGTTGTTTTCCAAGCAAATTTATCAAAAAAATGATGTTGATGGTGTTGGGACTCAAAAATACCCAACCATAACCTAAAAATGTGTTTTTAGCCCCTTTTAAAGAATTTCGAAGGCGCGCTAAGCGCATTCGCTTGCGCCTCTGTGATGTTTCGGAAAAAAATCAGCATCTTATTTTGCCATATCTTGAGAACCGTAACTCGCAATTGCGCCCGGTTTAAAGCGTTGGAAAGCTTATTAAATTTTCTATCTAACCATGACAAAATATCATTCAAATTGATGATTTTTATTCTTTGATTTTGAGCTTTATTCATTGATGAGTTGCTCAAATCGCGCGTTTGAAGCCGTGTCTTCGACACTTTATTACTCAATGCTCCAATTATGAATGAATACCTATAAAAGAGATGAAAAACTATCAAATGATACAATATTTACACAAAAAATCAATAGTTCTATTATGTACACATTTATACAAAAAGCGGGGGATTTATTCGAAGAATATCAACAAAAGAACCGATAAGTGCCACTAAACATATATATAAAATAACTACATTTTGGCACTTATCACTGACCACACCCAGAAGTAGGCACTTCTAGGGATTCTTGCGCTGGAGGTGCCCAAAAATTGGAATTTCTGGGGCTCTTCTAGGCGTATTGTGTAACACCCCAATTCTACCCCACGTAATTATATAATAAAATCAGAGTTTCAAAATTTTATTTAACAAAATTGAGGCATCACATCTTCGCATTTCCAACAATTAGCATTATAATGTAGATCAAAAATCGAATATACCGAATCATACATAATTCATCATACGTACATATGAATATTCACAGCACAACGGATATCTTAACAAAATATACATAACATCATGCTGTCATCAATACATAAGGTTATAACATAATAAGATAGTATATACAAACTATCCTATCAAAATAATGATGTCGCTCAAATCCCGAGTGTTACTACGACCAGAGCAGAATGACGCAAAAATAAAGTGACTCGAGCTAATCCTCCTCATCCTCGGGGATCACCTGCACATTACCAATATATAGGTAACGGCGAAACAAGTAAAGGGGTGAGATACTTCCAAAACATATAATTAAAAACAATGATGGAATATATAGATAGTTTGGAATTATAATTGATATAAGTTAAATAAAGTATGTCAACATGTATTTAAGCTTACATACTTTAAATTAGCATTTGGTGTATAAATTAACACATTAACTTCATCACATAATCATTGTACTCGCATCAACACAAAACATCATGTATCGTCGCAATTCAATTATCATTCATCAATTAAGGACTCAATGATAAACAACTCGAACATAAACATAACCGACTCCAAAATAAACATAATGGACTCCATGAGACACGACTATGTTATGCATGTGGTACCCATCGCTTTGTCCCTAATTAGGGACACTTGGCATAAAGCCCATCTTCGCTCGGCATAAAAGCCATCATCATTTGGCATGAAAGCCCTCTTCGCTTATGAAATGTATGTGACTCAATAAATAAAGACCACACAACAACATATCATCATCGCTCATCACAATTGACATAAAGTCTACTTCGCCATATTTATTCACATCAAATAAACATGTCATCGCATCGCATAAACAACAAGTATTCATAATTATATACACCGTCGCAAACATCATTGTCAATTAATCCGCCAATTTCCAAAAACGGAAAAATAGTAAAAACATCAATAATCATCGCGAAATCCATTCTTAATTACCGGCATAATTTATAAACATCAACTTCAAAATCGGATAGTTCATATATGCCTTAAAATGACTAAAACACAATCCGGGTCAATTTATCGTAAATTAGCCTATTTCGGGTCGTTCCGTAAAAACTAAAAATTTCGAAAAACTAACTTCACCACTACGTTCTACACATCAAACTTAGCTAGCACGTCAATTTTTGTTGAATTCGGAGCAACTTGCTCCGTCGTCGAATTTACCGAAATCGGAAAATCGGAACATAATCGGGTTCTAAATTTAATCGTCTATCTTATCCCTTAATTATATTTTATGGTTACCAAATATTACTAGGTGGAATTAAGGATTTAGAAAGAAACATAAGCTATTTAAAGGAATTATGTAGGAAATTCATTTCACAGAAAACAGAAAACGCATGTTACAGAAAAACTGGAAAACAGACAAATTTCCGTTTCTCCTTCCTCATGACAGGGACGCACGTCCCCTTTCTTCTAATTAAATGGAGGCGACTGCCTCAAGGGGGGACGGTCGCCACACTTAGGGAGGTGGGCGCCTCCCCCTCCTAACTCCTTCCATCTCTTCGTTCTCAAAATTCCCTGCATTTTGTATATTTACAATTTCTTAATTTTTTTTCTGTTTTTCTAGTTTACTTATAAGTTTTCCATTACTATTTTCATTTATATTTTCACTACATACTATACCACCCTACTAACAACAACACTCATATTTTCTACACCAAATTCAAATCTTCTAAACCCTTCAACAATCACCCAACACAACTCTATAAACCATCTATCAATTTTTCTCCCAATTCAAACTAAATCCATCAAACCCTAACTAAATGAAATGGAAATCAAACCCTTACCTAGAAAGCTTTGAGTGTTCTTGATGATTCTTCAACCAAGCAACCAAGCCTTGCACTTCTTCTTGCTCTCTTCTTCTTCCTCAACCAAAGCCCTAACTTTTTCTCCAAACTTCTCAACTTTGTGTTTTTGGTGTTATGATAGGAAATGGGTGGAAGAAGTGTTTTTATATTACATATGTCTTGCTAGCCAAACTTAAATAAATTGCTCACATACCCCTCATCTATTCTTAATACACTAAATATAACATCTAATTATATTATTAACTTAATTCGTTAAATAAAATTCTAGGGAATTAAATATCGGTCCGAATAATATTTTACCGAACCGACAAAACGTCGCTAAATATATTAATAGATATACCGATTAATATAATTATTTTCGTTGCTAAAAAAATCATCAAACGATAATTCAAAAATATTAATATAATATAATATTTAAATAAAACGGTCGTTACATAATGCCTCTGAAGGGGTCCAGAAGCTGGAGCTTCTGGACGTTGTGTCTTCTGGAAAGCTGAAATATCAAAAATATTAAGTAAAAGACAGGGTTCGAACCCATGTCCTATTGGACAAACGTGCGCTGCCTTGCCATCTGAGCTGAGTGGACTATATGTTAACAACATGAAACAAAAAGAATACAAAGGGAAAGGGTTTCTGGGAACCATTGGACCAGAAAACGCGCGCAGGAGGTCATCTTCTCCATTTAAATATTCAAACCTATAGCCACGGTTTCTGCTTCTGTAGTTATAGGACCTACAAATTCATAACTCAAGCAATATGCAATATAAATTAAATGTAAAGCCATGGATCGATTGCAAATTGTCCCCTGAACATGAATATGTCCTTGGATTGGTCCAATTTTTCCTAAAACGATGGATCCCAGTTTGAAGCTTTACAACCCTAACAATGGTGTCTCGGTATTCTCGTGTCTAAAATCCAATTGAACTATCCAGGTAGCTTGCAAACATCATTCTAAACAGAAACAAACAGCCAAAACACATTAAATATGCATGTATGATCAAAATCAATTTTGAAATAAGAGTGTGCAAATCGTGCTGGTGAATTCGCGTTTTTGGATGTTTGGCTGCATGGGAATGGTCTGGTTAGCTTCAGAAAACACCAAGGAATTGATTGGTAACCTTTGTTTGGCTTGAATCGATCCACAATTATGGCTGCTAGGTAGCTTGGAACACACAGTTTTTGAAGCTTGCAATGGTTCTCTTTGTCAGAATTTTCGTCTTTTTCTTTTGTGCATATGGAATCATCATGTATTTATATTGTAATGAATTAGGTCAAGTATTGTAAGAAAATATCATGCCAATCAAAGAAAAATTATTTGATTTGGAATCAAACCAAATATTTCCTTTTTGAGCTAATTTCAATCAAATCAAATTGCCAATCATGATTATTTCGAAATAATCAGATTAAATGGCTTGCTTGGACCTCAAGGATGAGAGAAAATCCATCTTGCAATTAATTTTTGATTTTCTATCTTTTATTTTAATTAAATTGGTTTTAAATCAATAAATATCCAAAATAAATAAAAAATAAAAGATAAATTTGTGGCCTTGGGCTTGGAAGTTCCAATTCAGCTAAGGAACATGTTTGAATCAAGAAAAGTTACGCCCATTTGGAAAAATTTTGATTTTCCCAAGTATTTCTCTTTGTGCACCTCCTCAAAAATGCTTAACTTGCACAAGCTGTATCTTGCTCAACTTTTACCATTTTTGGGTGTTTTTGGACTTTTTGGAAAGCTTAAGATGTCCTCTAAACAGCCCTTTTGGTTTCATCTTCATTGAAGTTTGCATGCTCATGAACACTTCTTCGCAAAAAGTTGACTTTTTGTTGACTTTTAAAAGGACCTGTAATGTTTTGATCCATAACTTCCAAATGAAGCATTTTCTGCCCAAGCTTGAGAGACCTGAAGTTGTAGAGAATTAAATTCTCTTCAAAATGAGCTGTGGTGGAAAAATTTCTGATAAAGTATGTGAAAGTTATCCTTGGTCAAAGTTCTGTTGACTTTTGTCTGAGAAAGCCAAATTTAGAAACTTTGACTTTTAATCAATCTTAATGAATCATGATCAACCCTTGATCAAATGACGAATATTACCTCAAAATATTTATGTTGACCCTAAATTATGAAGTTTGACTATATGTTGACCAAAATTGACTTTTTGTCCAATACAACTGATTTTCAACCATCTGAGCAATGGTCTGAGCAAACTTGACTTGTAAGGCTTGAGACTTGACATGGAGATTCTTTGAAGCATATGATGAGGCATGATGACCACTTGAAATGTTGGATGTCCATCTTGACTAGAGAATGGCAAAACCCTAGTTTGGATTGATTTCTTAGGAGAGGGTTTATTTGGTCAACCCTTGTGAAATCCTTGAGTATGGACATGTGAAATGTCTTGAGAAGTGGGAGGGCAAATTTTGGGGTATAATAGAGCTCGACATCAACGTCAAAATCACCCTTCCACCACTAATCAAGTGAAAGGGCTTTGATGAACAATGATCATATCCCCGGCCAAAAGCCCTCCCTAGAGTGAGGAATACTCATACCTAGATCACCAAGCACGAATAGCTTTTCCGGTGGCACAAACCGCCAATAAGAGGCGGAACAGCCGCTTACCACCAGAAAAACCTCTAAACATAAACTCTAACTAAATGTATCTCTACATGCAAGGTTCAAACAAGCAAATTTCCTATAAAAGGGTAAAAATGTACCATTTACAAGTGGAGCAGACTGGAAATTTGAACAAAAGCAGATCTGGTAGGCAGAGATGGCGTCGACCACCGCGAAAGTAGTCCCCAGATTGATGGATGAATGAGTCGAGCGAATACGAGTGTAAACAATCAAATGATTGTTTACAGTGATTTATGGTAAACAACCGCTAGTCTTCCAATTTTTATTAATTACTATAGGTTACTTGCAGGATCGACTAGATTGATCCTAGGACACATGTGTCATATTTGATTCCTATGTTCAAACCCATTATCTCAATTAATTATTAAGAAACTTCCCTAAAATTGTCTATGGAAATATACTGATTGTGTAAAGAAAGACTTCGAATTTAAACTTAAATTTTGATAATTGAATGTAAGGATGAAGATTCTTTAAAAGATAAAAGTTTCTGAAACGTAAAATGCTTTGAACGAAAAGATAAAAGTAAAAGTGCAGCTTCTGAAGAAATAGATGTGTTTAAAAGCAAATAAAATAAAGACATGGAAGGGAATCGAAAGGCTCTAAGAATAAAATTGCAGTAAACTGGAAATGAATATAAAAGAACTTGTATTTAAATGGTAAAAGATCATGATGTTCATAACGTACATTTCGTCTCTTTGACTCGTTTCCCTTCAGTTACGGTAGTTTGAGTGTTTGAGAATTTTTAGTACATAAAACGAACACACAAAATCTAACATAAGAACACCTATTTATAGTGTATCGACCCTAACGGTCTTACTTTAACATTGCGCCACGTCTGAAGCATGCAGACTTCCTTCGTTCACTGACTTCCACGCGTCCTCTAAAATGGCGCTTCTATTTAAAATTCGAATCCTTAGTCTTATTTGAAATTCGAATTCTATATTCACTTGAATTTCGATTTAATCCTCTGTTTTGACCGTTCCAATGTTGGCATATTCACCAAAGGAATTTCCCCATATTTTAAACACTAAGGATTTCTAATCGAAATATTATCTATCACTGGCAATCGAAGCTCCCTTTTTCAGAATAAAAAGGTCTTATATTTATCCACCAATAATTAATATTGACTTCTTTTCCAGGTGGATGTGAAATATTTATTTATTTCTGCCAATTTACCCATTCGAAATTGCCAGCTAACAAATTGCCCCTCAAGAACATTTATTTCGATAGATACAAAGAAATACTTGTTCTTGAATGTCCCATGCAATTTCGATGCACCAATGATGATCACACTGTATATGACGTCAGAGTAGGTATCTAACTTTCTGCAAATGTCTAATCAGCACACCTAAACGTGCTATCATAGCAGTTTAATGCTAATAATTAGTGACAACATATCACTTCCCAAGTGACAACACGTCATTTCCTAGGAAGTTGAAAAATTCACCTTTTTCTCCTTTCAATAAAATAGTTACACGTGTCCCACTTTTTCCAAAGGTCAAAACTTTTCTAACCGTTGGAGAAGGCTATAAAAGCACTTCATCTTTTCCATTTTACACTTTTCCAAAAACCCTCTCAGTTTTCAAACAAACCCAGATTTTCACTATCAGAAAAAAACTTTTCATCTCCAACAATGTCTTCTTCATCAGTGCCAGCCTCCGTATCCAAGAAATCTGGGAAGTCAAAACAAGTCTCTGATTCCAGCATTAAACCAGCGAGCAAGCTCATCAATCTGGACAACCAAGAATTCATCTCAACCCCTAAACTTACCCTAGAACAGAAAGCTATCTATGCTTCCCAGGTAATCATTCCAACTACTATTCTTGATAAAACCCTAGGGGTAATGGGTCCTCTGATATCCACAGAGCGTCTAGAAAAAACAAAGGGATTCTTTCCCGCTTATTTCCAAACAAAACCTATCATCAACAAATCTGTTCCGTCAAAACCTAAAGACAATGAATCTGCTGTTAAATTACCCAGAACCCTAGAGGAAACTAGTGGGGGTATAACATCAACACTTAAAAGGGATGCTTTTAACATGGATTATGTTACCATAAACTTCAAACCCTTTCGTTCATGCCCCACATCTGATCAGTTGTATCAAGATTGGCTTACTAAGGTTGAGAACAAAAAATCCCAGGAGTAGGAAAACCTAGGCATTCTTAACCTGATTTGAATGTCAAAACTAGGCTTTAGCTATAGTCACCCTTTTCTACTAGCCTCTTTGTATTTATGGGATAGCACCTATAACACTTTCCATCTCCCTTGTGGGATGTTGACACCCACTTTCTTCGATATAGCTGCTATTACTAGGCTCTCCCCTATTGGAGAGACTTTCGACCCTAATGAGGATGCAGAAAACCTCATCGATTTTGATGTTAAACATGCCAGTTTTTCAAAATACATTGCCTTTTACCACTCAGCCGAAGAAGAAGTTTCAGAAGTCGAACATATAGCGTTTCTGGCGCTATGGTTATCAAAATATGTTTTCTGCAGTAAATCACTACAAGTGGCAAGCAGATTCATTACCTTGGCAAATCAGCTACACCACGGTCGAAGAGTCTGTATCAGCGAGTTGCTGCTGACCAGCTTGTATGAGAGCATATGCGCTGCAGTGTTGAAACTAAAAACCTACAAAGCTGGCACCAATCTTCTTCTTGCTGGGCCTTTTTGGTTATTGCAACTCTGGCTAAACGCCACTTTCGAACCGTCTCTATCAACTTCTGGGATAATTAATGAAGAACACCCTGATGTTGCGAATCGCAGCATTGAGGGAACTAGATTGCTAAAGTTAACCCCCAATGATGAAAGAGAGAACTTCAAAACATGTTTTGTCAATTATATGATGATTTTTTCAAAGAGACATAAATTTGATCCTTCGATGGCCCCTTTTGTCACTCGAAATTGTGGACCATCTTGGTTCACCATGCCCTTGGAGCAAGCTATTTCAGAACAAACTATAAGGGATATCTGGCGCACCTTCCTAACTTCCAGATTAATTACCTCCAGAATCACTCCTGTAAGAAGCCAGGCACATATCCTTGCTTACCAGCCCAATTTTGTGGCTCGTCAGTTTGGTTTGTGCCAAACTTTGCCTGAGCCTCTTTTCGACAGGAAAAGAGAGATATGTCTGGCAAGAGTGCCTTATCCTTTTAAAGAGATCGAAATTAGACAGAAACAGCATGAGGGTTTCGCTGATTTTACATTAGTTTACTTTACTCCCTCTTTCTACAAAACAAAAGATTTTTACACCTGGTGGGCGAACTATTATTCCAATAACATGTTCAGCACCATCGAAATTCAACAGAAATTGACAACAACTTTTTCCATTGTGCAGGAGAACGTCAAAAAAGGTAGACTCACTGACGTCAAGGAAATTCGAGCCTTTCAAAAATACTTTGAAATTGTCTATAATCCTATGGATATACATCGAACTGTTTGTGACGCAGCAAAAACTTTGAAAGAAAAATTTGAAAAACAACTTTCAAAGGTTCGATGTCCTCCTTATGTAAAACCTGAAGATAGGTATTGGTGGGCTTTCAAACATCAACCACCTAAATTTCCAAATTTACCTACTTCAGAGCTGGCCTTGGCCTTTTTTCCCCCATACCCTGGGTGGTTATATTTTAGGGAGATTTTTCGCAACTACGAAAATGATGCCAAAAAACCTGCCCAGAGGGTAACATGGGCAAAACATGATTTGTACAATTTCAGAGGGCACCTAGCGTACGGCTCACTCCCCAGCATCGATCTTTCCAGATGGCATCTTAAGCCCATCTCCGTCAGTTCTCCTATCCAAACAACAATCTTGAGTCTAGCGTACGACTCATTCCCCAGCGAAGTTTCCAACTTCTCCAAATGGCATCTGCAAGCCCATTCCTGCGCCATCAGCCAGCAACGAGTGCAAATTTTCAGGTGTATTCGAGTGTTCAATCATCTTCTACCTCCAGGTCACGAAAGGCGAGCATGCCAATCTAACCCTTCCAGTACAAGAAGATTGAACAGGGGCAGCTGTCATACCCCAAAATTTTCCCTCCTATTCCTCAAGACATTCCATACATCCATACTCAAGGATTCCTCAAGGGTTGATCAGACAAACCCTCTCCTAGACAATCAACCCAAACTAGGATTTGGCTATCCTCAGATCAAGATGGACTTCCAACATCTCCAATGGTTATCATGCCTCCTCATATGCTTCAAAGAATCTCCAGGTCAAGTTTCAAGCCTTACAAGCCAAGTTTCCTCAGACAATTGCTCAGATGGTTGAAAATCAGTTGTATTGGACAAAAAGTCAACTGTGGTCAACATACGGTCAAACTTTCTGATTTTTGGTCAACATCCTCATTTTGAAGTCACATTTATCATTTGATCAAGGATTGATCATGATTCATCAAGAGAACTCAAGATTTGCTCAAAAGTCAAACTTCCCAAATTAGGGTTTCCCAGTGAAAAGTCAACCAAACTTTGACTGAGCATAAATTCCTCATACTTTCTCAGAAATTTTTCCACCACCTCTTTTTTGAAGGAAATTAATTTCTCTACAACTTCATGTCTCACAAGAATGTTCAAAAGATGCTTCATTTGGAAGGTATGGATCAAAACATTACAGGTCCTTTTCAAAGTCAACAAAAAGTCAACATTTTGTTTTGAAGATTTATTGAGCATGGAAACTCCAATTGAGATGAAACCAAAGAGGTTGGTTATAGGACACTTAGAGCTTTCTAAAAAGTCCAAGAAGTGGAAAATTGAGCAAAATACAATGCAATTTTTTCCAAATGGGCCTATAATTTTATGATCCAAACTTGATCATAATATTATTTGTGACCTATTGATGCCTTGCCATGACCATATTTTATTTTATTGATTTATTTTTGAATTTAAAACCATTTAATTCAAATTTAAATTAAATAAAATATGAAAATAAGATATATTTTCAAGAGGAGTGGATTTTTATCAAGCTTGAGGTCCAAGATAGCCCATGAAACATACAAAATTCGTGCTAGCCTCTCACATGGAAGGAAAATCAAATTTTCAAGAAATTTGATTTGAAAGAGAAAATTTTTGCATTCAATATCCAATCTTTTTTCACTCTCTTTGCCCTCACAATTCACTCTATAAATACCAAGCAAGCTTCCAAGAACAAGACACGAAACCCTAGCCCCATACACAACCCTTATTTTGCCAAAATTTTTCTCAAAGTTGTGAAATTCGAGTTTTACTTTGCAGCCACTTTCAGCCTCTCTCAACCATCCAAACGTGTTCCTGAGGTAATTTAGAGTGAGTATGCATCATTATTCATGATTGAAACTGCCTGGATCAAGCTACATACATTCATACATATTCAAATTTTTCTTGAAATTGCATTTTTATTATCTGCTTGTTTTAATCGATTCTAACCGTTTTAATGAGTTCATGAGATGCTAAGGGATGGATCTGGGCAATCGTTTGTAAGCTTGAACGTCAGAATCACATATTGCCATGTTTAGGGTTTTCAAACTGTGAAGCTTCGAACTGAATGATAGAGGCATTTTCAATCGAAACTAATGGCACCATCGTGTTCGCAGCCCTCGATTTAGGGGGGTAGGGTACCTTAGAACTTTTTATTTTGCGTATTTTTTCAAGTTTCAGGTTTTGGTTGGCCGGAGAAGACGACCGGAGCTAGGGCTCCGGCGTCGTTGACTCGTCTCTGACCGGCGTGAGCTTGCGTGGCGTGATGTCTCTCTCTGATTCATCCATTCGTTATGACTGGGGTCCACGCGCGCTAGGTTTGGAACATATCCATGACACGTTGACATTCATATTCATTTGATTTCAGCTTTACAAACACCAAATACATGTTGGCGTAGTGGTTAAGGCGTTGGTTTGGAAAGATTCTCCTCAAGGTCACAGGTTCAATCCCTGGCAAGACCAATTCTTTTTCCCTTTTGCAAAAACTAACTATTTTCATATTTTCTTATTTATTTTCTTATTTATTTTCTTTTAATATTTTCATTCAATTTATTTTATCTTCTAATATTTTTATCATGCATTTAAAAAACACCAAAAATATTTATTTTTTGCATACTCATCAGAAAAATATTTATTTAATTTATAAAATTAAAATAATTATTTTTGTATGCATATTTAATTTAATTGTTAATTTATCATTTAAATAGTTTTTAATTGATTTTTAATTATCAAATTAACTCCAAAAATTCCCCAAAAATTATTTTATCATATTAATGTCATTATTTGCATAAAAACTTTTTCTCATTCAAAAAATACTTATTTTTACTAACATTTTCTTCTTATGCAATTTTCTCCCGTTTCCCGATTTCTCATATGTTTACAGGTTATACCATTTCGGACAATTTTTATCGCTTTTCTTTTCCAATTATGTAATTGCCTATGGGATGTAATAGTTTAATTAGGACTTTTATTTTCCGCGCTCTCAATTATGTATCTGCCCCAAAGCCTTGTAATAGCGTAGGATTTATCTTTCCGCACTTTACTTTCCGCAATTTAATTTCCGCACCCTATAAACTGCTAGTAATTAGGCGTGTATGGCAAGATAAAATTGGACATAGCTCATTCATAATTCCAAGATAAAATATCTGAAATAAACACACTCTTTTCACACATGCACCCCTTAGGGTAATTCTCTCTCGTTGCCTTACGAATTCAAATGGTCAAGTCCCTCGAACGTAGAGGTATTCTAGCACCGTTGCCTTCAAAACAAATCATCATAGTCCCTTCGATACAAAGATCATAGACCCACGATGTAGCTTACGAATACATGATCTTGACCCTCGATTCTTGCCTACGAAAAATGATGATAGTCCCTTCGGATGTGCTAGGATACTTCCAACAAGTTGCTTTCTATGACCATCCGATGTCCCTTCGAATGTCCCGCTTACATCCAACGAATAGGGTTACTGTCAAACCCCAAATTTTGACCTAATATACCACCTTACATTTGCATCATTGCATCACTAACAATTCAGAACAGGATTAATCGGGTATAACTTCTACAGGTCAAAATTAGGGTTTCATCAATTTTTCATCTGATTCAAGAAGCAATCAATTAGGGTTTGAGTTTTACTCACCTCAATTGATCTATCTTGATAAAACCATCAACCTCTGATCTTCAGATATCAAATTTTTTTCTCATGGTCTATCGAGGATCGACCAATTAGGGTTTTTATCGAGGATGAGCAATCACTAATTTTCTGATCAATGAATGACTTTTTTGTTTGAATATTGATCTTCATATCTTAAATACAACATGTTGACCTAATTTCTAGGTTCAAAACATCATAGAAGTTCACAGAATTCATCAGTCAATTTCTGGATCATCTGATGAAATTTCATCTACACTGAAAAGTCAAACTTTGACTTTTGGTCAACTTTTTCAAGACAAAACTTTTCCATCATCAAAATAATTCAAATGATCCATCATGATCATAAAAAATCAAGAAATTTGGAAAAGTCAACAAAAAGTCAAAATTTTCAACACTTAGAAAATTTTTCAAGTGTTAAAATTTCACATTTTTTCCAAACTTCATGGCAATTTTTCACATAGTTCCATTTGGAATTAGGAAAAACTCAAAACATGAAAGTTTTAGCCCTTGAAACATGCTTTCCAAAATGTCCAAGAACTCCCAAATCCATGGTGTCTAGCTATACTTTTGATTTTGAAACATAGAGCTCCAAAATCCTTGATTTTCAAGAACAACTTTCAAAATTATAGGTCATTTTTGAGTTTCTTCTTCTAGAAGCCATGCCACCTAGCAAAGAGGGATAGAGCTGATAAAAAATCAGATGGAGAGTAATTATGATGGGATAAGATCAAGTTGAATAATTAACCATGGTTAAAAGGAAGCTTCCTTTTGCATTTATTACAAAAATGACTTCCTTGCCCTCTAAGGCAACTTGTAAATACCAAAGCCAATCTTCTTCACTTACCATTCAGAACTTTTGACCTATAAATAGAGGTCATGTTGGCCATTTGAAACCACACCAAAGCTATGCCAAAACAACCTTTCTCACTTCTTTCTTAAATTTCAAGTAACATAGTGTAATTTGAGAATTCTTGTATTTTTCAAAACTTGTGAAAAAACATGAGATATTTGGTGTCTAACATGTCATAAACATCATATGCAATTGGTTTGTAACTTAAAATCAACACAAGAATCACTAAAACTCAAAGTTTTATTTCAAAATTCCAAACTTGCCAAAACTGCCTTAACCATCGAATTTGATCATTGGCTCGAGCAAGTTGTGATTTTTTTCACTCAAACATCATCAACATACTCCATATGGATGATGCAGACCATTAAATTCAACCTGTAACACCTCTAACATCGAATTCAAGTTTCACTTTGAAGCTTATGCACGTGGACTTGGTTGGAATGATCCAGGCCAATTCAGAGTGAGCAGACCATCCTCACACAATCCTTGAAGCCCGTTGGTGCTATAGGAGTCATCAAAACAGTTCTGGAAACGCTCCATTAACAACTTCGATCTCAGCTTCAAGAGGTAAGAACACGAACTTCAAACTCCTTGATTTCTTACTTCCAGTCCAAAAATCTCTTGGCGGTTTTGTTTTTGCACCATCACTGATCAATAACCCTCAATCAATTGATTAATTCCTTCACCATACACGACTTCAATTAGAATTTTCAGAACTAGGGTTCTTCGTGTTCGTGCGAAATTTAATCATGTTAAACTAGAAATAAATGAAATTAAACAACGTAATCATGTTACTGGGCTTGAAACGATCAAGTTTGATGTTTACATCATTCAATTTCATCAAGAAATAAGGATTTTAGGATTGATTGAAGATTGGAGAGGATGAAGAACACTGCGCGCATTTTTTCAAATTTAAAAATCTAGTTTATAATATAATTAGTTGGTTTGATTTCAATACACGGATGTATTGTCGCCCCAGCGGTTGCCAGCTCACTCTTAAGTCACTCATGCCATGCCTTGCCCAATGGTCCCGAGTTCGAGTAGCCTTGGGACCATTTTTGCCAAATTTTTCATTTTTCATTTCATATTTTTTTCAAACTTTGGCTCTTTCAAAACCCAATCAAAACTCCTCATTTTGAGGTGATTTTTTGTACACATGTCAATTAACATATCTATTTTAGGATAGTGTCAAAAAATTTCAGAAAAACTTTCATCTGAGTATATTTTTATCGAGCCGAAAATGATACATTTGAGTACTTTTCAAAAGCACTTTCAAAGGTGATTTTTTCAAACTTTCGAAGCCCGATTCTTTTAAAAACTTCTTGTAAGTAAACTTCATCTTTCAAAAAACACTTTCAAGATCATTCTTCAAAACTTTTCATCAAAACTTACATCTTTTTCCATGATCGATCCGATTTGACGATAAAACCGAATTCGTTTCCTCTCAAATTTCTTAACTGATCATGGGCCTCCCTCACGGTGTAAGTCCCAAAACATTCTTTTATGTACATAATTATTTCTTTGTACATGCCCAATTCTTTTATGTACATACCAATTTTACCTGTACATAATAACAGATATCTTTGTAAATACTCAAGTACAGACAAACTTCGTCCATTTGTTTTCATACACTGAATACCATTGGTATTAAAAGGAGAATTATTCCCGGTGAAACTGCTTTTAAACCAATGGGCCACCATTATGGTGTAAGTCCCAACCCTCCTATGTACATCCACATCCTCCTGTCAATAAATACTCGTTCGTGTACATATTTACTTCCTTGTACACAATTCAAACTTTTAAATAATCAAGTTGCGCTCGTTTTAAACGTTCGTTTTACACACACTTGTTTATATTTCCTTCATAAACTCTTGTAAATAAACTTTACATGCATTGTTTATATTTCCTTCATAAACTCCTGTGAATAAATTTCATACATTTGTTCATACGACTGTCTAGTTATAACATAACAACTAGTCTAACCATTAGGTTCCCCACAAAGTTAGCCTCCTCTTGGGCTTCGTACAAGGTAACTCATTTCATCTGAGTTCAGCCTCCTCTTAGGCTTCATATAAGAAAACTCATTTACTGAGTTTAGCCTCCGCTTAGGATTCATATAAGACAACACTCCCCTGTTGAGTCAGCCTCCTCTTGGGCTTCGTTCAAAAGAACTCCTCATTGAGTTTAGCCTTCTCTTGGGCATCAAACAAAGAAAGAGACCAGGAAATCTCTTAACAGCCTCCTATTGGGATTCCAATACAAAGAATCACCCGCGTTAGGATAGAACCCAAAGAGTATAATTTCCCGGTGAAATTGCTCTTAATCCTAAAAGGATGGTTTCCCGGTGAAATCCCTTTTAAAGCTAAAGCCAGCCATACCCTATAGCTTCCTCTTGAGCATCATACAAGGACCCTCGATGACCCTCGGAATGCCTCCTCTTGGGCTTACAATACAAGTACCCATGGGCTTCTTAAAAGCATCCCCCTAATCCAATCAATTTCTCCTCGAGATTTAGACGTTTATCATCTCTATGGAAGAAGTATCTCATCTATCACATCACATACAATCAAAACTTTTCAAACTCTTTTCAAACAAAAAACATCTCTTAATCGTAAGTGGTAACGCTTGTACACTCAAGCAAAACACCCAATGCTTACAATTAAAAGATTCCATCATCTTTCAAAACATCTTTCTAAAACTCGTAAGTGGTAACGCTTGTACATTCAAGCAAAACACCTATAACTTACGACGAAAGATTTCAAACTTTTCAAAATGTATGTGATGAAATAGATTAGATACATTTTTCATCAAGATGACATTTGTCTGTGTCTCTTACTAACATCCCGTTGCTTCCACTAGCATAAGTGGGAACTACGATTGCTCTGACTTTCTCAACATCCCTTTGAGAATATGTAGGCACAAGGTCTCATCCTTGCCGAGCAAATTTCTTTCTCCCTCAAACCAAACAAAACCATAGATCCCTTTAGATCCGAGCTACAAATGCTCTGATTCCCATTAAGGGGTATGTATGCAGAAGATCCCAATGATCTTTGCAAGCACAATAATAACAAACATTAGGATCCTTCATAATCTTCCCTTCTTAAAATCCAAAGGAGAAACTTTCCCAATCATAGAAATAGAAATTAAAACACACAAACATATCAAAAATATTCATATATAAAGTTATAGATAACTATATATATTTAGGGTGCTCCATCTATTCCCTTTATATAACAAACCCCCTTTCCCGGAATCTCCCCAATGCGTTGCGTCTAGTTTGCGCTAGTCGTAATGTATATCATATCAATTGAGGGTATTGCCTTTCCCTTTTCATAATCATTTTTCTTGTGTTGAAATAATAAAGCTTGATGCTCATGGCATCTTTATAAACAAATCAAAAGAGTAAATCGTTTGAGCGAGAATTGATTGATTCGATTCCCTCGCGCCACTTTTAACGCGAATGAAAAATGGCGACTCTGAGTAAAATTTTGATATTCAAAAAATGTGACTCGCTCAAAGAGCACCAAGCTTTTTTGTTTTCAAAAATAAAAAGGGTTGCATATGTGCATATGTTTGTTTCTCTTTATTGTGTGTTTCGCGATTTCATCGATGGAAAGAAATCCTAACCGGATTTAAGAAACATTTTAAGATCTAGGTGGGGGTATAGTCCTATTAACTTGTGAGAAGTCTCAGTACTTACGGAGTTAATTTGAGATCCCTCTCTCAGTGGAGGTTGTTTTGGGAGTATTTGTGTTTAGCAAGTATTTGCGAAGACATTTTGCTTTCAAGAGAACTTGGTCGAGTGGTCAGAGACACATAAACCATCCCGCCATTTAGGATGTAGTGTAAATTATGCGGCGTAAGCCTAGAATAATTGTCATGCGAGACTACGATCAAAGTAGTTTTTCTTGAAAATATTATTGGACTTCGAGTATTCAACAAATCCGATAATATTTCAAAGAGAAGCGTTGAGCTCAGATATCGAGAACCCGCTTCACGTATGAATAAGCCCTTAGAACTTACCCACCGATTCTTATCGTTGGCCTCATGCTCGTGATTTCGAACGCTTGACCGTGTGTATAACTACTAACCATGTTTGTAGCATTCATGCATTCATTCAAAAACTTCATTTCTCTTCCCATTTCCAAAGAATTTAGAGATTTTTCTTTGTAAATATTTTAGGTTAGAGTGATGGACGTTAGAGGAAGATTCACCAAGAGATACAGTTTTAGAATTCCTGATGTAGGGAAGTTGAAAGAGTTAGCATCCTTGGTAGAAGATCCCTCGGATTTCAGAAAACGCTATGGAACTCTTTTAACTATTCTGAACACTAACGTTGATGAAGGACTTCTCAAAAATTTCGTTCAGTTTTACGATCCAGTTTATCGTTGTTTCACTTTCCCTGACTATTAGTTGATGCCTACTTTGGAAGAGTACGCACACATACTAGGTATCTCAGTATCAGACAAAGTGCCTTTCAATGGTTTGGAAGCCATTCCTAAGTCACCAGTCATTGCAACAATGACTCACTTAAAGAAATCTGAGATAGACAAAAACCTAACTACCAAAGGAAAACTCTTAGGACTAACTTCAAAGTTCCTAATGGAGAAGGCTCTTAAATTCTCCGAAGCCGGTAGTATGGTAGCCTTTGAAGCTATTTTAGCTTTACTCATCTATGGATTGGTGTTGTTTCCCAACGTCCCAAGTTTCGTTGATATCAACGCCATAAGGATCTTTCTGATTGGAAATCCCGTTCCCACCTTGCTTGGTGACACGTATTTCTCCATTCATCATAGGAATCGTCAAGGAGATGGAACTATTGTGTGTTGTGTACCTCTATTTTTCAAATGGATTGTCTCACATTTGCCTAAATCTCCTATCTTCCGCGAAAACAAAGACGATTGGCATTTGTCTCGAAGACTCATATCTCTTACAAACGACGATATCCATTGGTATACCTTGGCAGACAATGAAATGGAAATCATTGAAAGTTGTGGAGAATTTGCCAACGTACCTCTCATTGGTACGAAAGGAGGAATCAACTACAACCCATTTTTGGCAAGACGTCAACTCGGGTACGCGAACTCTAGTAAACCTCTTGGTTTTATAGTAGAGAGTTACTTCTATCATGAAGGGGAGGATTCCCAAGGATTGAAAGCCAAAATGATCAGAGCTTGGCATCACATCCGAAGGAAGGAAAAAGGTAATGCAAGGAATTGTGTAGCCATGGAAATCTACACTTCTTGGGTGAAGAAAAGAGCAAAGGAATTTCGAATGCCTTATGCTTATGAAGAACCCATGTTTTCAACAGTTTCCAAATCAACAATTTTTCCCGTCGAGACTATGGGAGAATACCAAGAAGCTTTGGCCAAGATGAGACTTGAGAAAGAAGCTTTGGAAAACAAGTTCCTTAAGACTGATCTTGAAAATGAGAAGCTCAAGAAGCAGGTCAAAGATCATGAAAAGACTCTTTACTTCCAAGATGAATGGTGTCATACCCTAATTTTTGACCTAATATACCACCTTACATTTGCATCATTGCATCACTAACTGTTCAGAACAGAATTAATCGGGTGTAGCTTCTACATGTCAAAATTAGGGTCTCATCAAATTTTCATCTGATTCAAGAGGTAATAAATTAGGGTTTGAGTTTCACTCACCTAAATTGATATATCTTGGTCAATCATCAACCTCTGATCTTTAGATATCCAATTTTTTCTCATGATCTATCGAGGATCGACCAATTAGGGTTTTTATCGAGGATGAGCAATCACTGATTTTCTGATCAATGAATGACTTTTTTTATTAGAGATTGATCTTCATATCTTAAATACAACATGTTGACCTAATTTCTGGATTCAAAACATCACAGAAGTTCACAGAATTCATCAGTCAATTTCTGGATCATCTGATGAAATTTCATCTGCACTGAAAAGTCAAACTTTGACTTTTGGTCAACTTTTTCAAGACAAAACTTTTTCCATCATCAAAATACTTCAAATGATCCATCATGATCATAAAAAATCAAGAAATTTGGAAAAGTCAACAAAAAGTCAAAATTTTCAACACTTAGAAAATTTTCAAAGTGTTAAAGTTTCACATTTTTTCCAAACTTCATGGCATTTTTTCACATAGTTCCACTTTGAATTGGAAAAAACTCAAAACATGAAAGTTGTAGCCCTTGAAACAAGCTTTCCAAAATGTCCAAGAATTCTTAAATCCATGGTGTATAGCTATACTTTTGATTTTGAAACATAGAGCTCCAAAATCCTTGATTTTCAAGTACAACTTTCAAGATTATAGGTCATTTTTTAGTTTCTTCTTCTAGAAGCCATGACACCTTGCAAAGAGGGATAGAGCTGATAAAAAATCAGATGGAGAGTAATTATGATGGGATAAGATCAAGTTGAATAATTAACCATGGTTAAAAGGAAGTTTCCTTTTGCATTTATTGCAAAAATGACTTCCTTGCCCTCTAAGGCAACTTGTAAATACCAAAGCCAATTTTTCTCACTTACCATTCAGAACTTGTGACCTATAAATAGAGGTCATGTTGGCCATTTGAAACTACACCAAAGCTATTCCCAAACAAGCTTTCTCACTTCTTTCTTAAATTTCAAGTAACATAGTTCAAATTGGAAATTCTTGCATTTTTCAAAACTTATGAAGAGCTATGAGATATTTGGTGTCTAATGTGTCATAAACATCTAATAGAACAAGTTTGTAACTTAAAATCAACACAAGAATAGCTAGAAACTAGATTTGCATTTCACACTTTCAAACTTGCCAAAACTGCCATAACTATCGAACTGGATCATTGGCTCGAGCAAGTTGTGATTTTTTCACTCAAACATCATCAACATACTCCATATGGATGATGCAGACCATTAACTTCAACCTGTAACACCTCTAACATCGAATTCAAGTTTCACTTTGAAGCTTATGCAGGTGGACTTGGTTGGAATGATCCAGGCCAATTCAGAGTGAGCAGACCATCCTCACACAATCCTTGAAGCCCGTTGGTGCTATAGGAGTCATCAAAACAGTTCTGGAAACGCTCCATTAACAACTTCGATCTCAGCTTCAAGAGGTAAGAACACGAACTTCAAACTCCTTGATTGCTTACTTCCAGTCAAAAAAGCTCTTGGCCGTTTTGTTTCTGCACCATCACTGATCAATAACCCTCAATCAATTGATTAATTCCTTCACCATACACGATTTCAATTAGAATTTTCAGAACTAGGGTTCTTCGTGTTCGTGCGAAATTTAATCATGTTAAACTAGAAATAAATGAAATTAAACAACGTAATCATGTTACTGGGCTTGAAACGATCAAGTTTGATGTTTACATCATTCAATTTCATCAAGAAATAAGGATTTTAGGATTGATTGAAGATTGGAGAGGATGAAGAACACTGCGCGCATTTTTTCAAATTTAAAAATCTAGTTTATAATATAATTAGTTGGTTTGATTTCAATACACGGATGTATTGCCGCCCCAGCGGTTGCCAGCTCACTCTTAAGTCTTTCATGCCATGCCTTGCCTAATGGTCCCGGGTTCGAGTAGTCTTGGGACCATTTTTGCCAAACTTTTTCATTTTTCTTCATTTTTTTTACAAACTTTGACTTCTTCAAAACCCAATCAAAACTCCTCATTTTGAGGTGATTTTTTGTACACATGTCAATTAACATATCTATTTTATGATAGTACAAAAAAATTTCAGAAAAACTTTCATCCGATTATATTTTTATCGAGCCGAAAATGATACATTTGAGTATGTTTCAAAGCACTTTCAAAGGTGTTTTTTTTCAAACTTTCGAAGCGTGATTCTTTTTCAAACTTCTTGTAAGTATACTTCATCTTTCAAAAAACACTTTCAAGATCTTTTCTTCAAAACTTTTCATCAAACTTACATCTTTTTCCATGATCGATCCGATTTAACGATAAAACCGAACTCGTTTTCTCTCGAATTTCTTAATGATCGTGGGCCTCCCTTATGGTGTAAGTCCCAAAATTATTTTTATGTACATAAATATTTTCTTGTACATATCTAATTCTTTTATGTACATATCAATTTTTACCTGTGCATAATACAAACATCTTTTGTAAGTACACAAGTACAGACAAACTTCGATCGGTTATTTTCATTTCGCTTGTATATACACTGAATACCATTGGTATTAAAAGGAGCATTATTCCCGGTGAAACTGCTTTTAAACCAATGGGCCACCCTTATGGTGTAAGTCCCAACCATCCTATGTACATCCACATCCTCCCGTACATAAATACTCGTTCGTGTACATACTTACTTCCTTGTACACAATTCAAACTTGTAAATAATCAAGTTACGCTCGTTTTAAACGTTTGTTTCACAAACACTTGTTTATATTTCCTTCATAAACTCTTGTAAATAAACATCATGCATCTGTTTATATTTCCTTCATAAACTCCTGTGAATACATATCACACACACACTTGTTTATACAACTGTCTAGTTATAACATAACAACTAGTCTAGAAAGTAGGTTCCCCACAAAGATAGCCTCCTCTTGGGCTTTGTATAAGGTAACTCATTTCTTCTAAGTTCAGCCTCCTCTTAGGCTTCATATAAGAAAAACTCATTTCATCTGACTTTAGCCTCCGCTTAGGCTTCGTATAAGACGACACTCCCCTGCTGAGTCAGCCTCCTCTTGGGCTTCGTTCAAAAGAACTCCTCATGGAGTTTAGCCTTCTCTTGGGCATCATATAAAGAAAGAGATGAGGAAATCTCTTAACAGCCTCCTATTGGGCTTCCAATACAAAGAATCACCCGCGTTAGGATAGAACCCTGAGAGTATAATTTCCCGGTGAAATTGCTCTTAATCCTAAGAGGATGGTTTCCCGGTGAAATCCCTCTTAAAGCCAAAGCCAGCCATACCCTATAGCTTCCTCTTGAGCTTTTTACAAGGACCCTCGATGACCCTCGATGACCCTCGGAATGCCTCCCTTGGGCTAACAATACAAGGACCCATGGGTTTCTTAAAAGCATCCCTTAATCCAATCAATTTCTCCTCGAGATTTAGACGTTTATCATCTCTATGGAAGAAGTATCTCATCTATCACATCACATACAATTAAAAAACTTTTTCAAACTCTTTTCAAACAAAAACATCTCTTAATCGTAAGTGGTAACGCTTGTACACTCAAGCAAAACACCCAATGCTTACAATTAAAAGATTCAATCATTTTTTTCTTTCAAACATCTTTCTTAAACATGTAAGTGGTAACGCTTGTACACTCAAGCAAAACACCGATAACTTACGACGAAAGATTTTAATCAATCAAACCCTTTCAAAATGTATGTGATGAAATAGATTAGATACATTTTTCATTAAGATGACATTTGTCTGTGTCTCTTACTAACATCTCATTGCTTCCACTAGCATAAGTGGGAACTACGATTGCTCTGACTTTCTCAACATCCTTTTGAGAATACGTAGGCACAAGGTCTCATCCTTGCCGAGCAAATTTCTTTCTCCCTCAAACCAAACAAACCATAGATCCCTTTAGATCCGAGCTACAAATGCTCTGATTCCCATTAAGGGATATGTATGCAGAAGATCTCAATGATCTTTGCGAGCACAATAATAACAAACATTAGGATCCTTCATAATCTTCCCTTCTTAAAATCCAAAGGAGAAACTTTCCCAATCATAGAAATAGCAATTAAAACATACAAACATATCAAACATATTCATATATAAATCTATAGATAACTATATATATTTAGGGTGCTCCATCTATTCCCTTTATATAACAAACCCCCTTACCCGGAATCTCCCCAAATGCGTTACGTCTAGTTCACGCTAGTCGTAATGCATATCATAATCAATTGAGGGTATTAACAGCTTTCCCCTTTTTCATAATCATAATTTCTTGTGTTGAAAATAATAAAGCTTGATGCTCGCGGCATCTTTATAAACAAATCAAAAGAGTAAATCGTTTCGAGCTAGAGAATCCGAATTCAGATTTGATTCCCTCGCGCGTCACTTTTTAATGCGAACAAATGGCTCATGGAGAAAGATGAAAAGATTCGTCAGAAAGATAACGCGATCAAAAGATACATCAAAGAAAGGAAAAGAAAGCTTGAGGAAATGACAACCAGCGATCCTGCTCCCGACGAGTGGAAGAAAGTCATTAGCAAGCTTAAAGCCGAGAAAGCTGAACTGAAAGCTCACTATGGGAAAGAAATCCTGAAGCTGAAGCTACATCAAGCCTTTGGATCTTCATCCGACGAGGACGATTAATTAGTCTAGATTGTAATTTTTATCATTTATTTTACCATTGTGCGAGCCATGCTCAAAGACAAAATTGTTGTAATCTTCTTTCAATAATCAATAAAATATGTGTTTTCCATCCAAATATTTGCCAGAAATTTCTCTTTTAGCATAAATTCTTTGGAAATCTTTCTTTACATTCATAATCATGCATCATACTTTGCATATCGAGTTTGTTGTTTAGAGTCTGATCTTTTGGAATTCTTTCCAGAAAGGAAAAGATCGCCAAGTTGTCGCGTCTTAGAGTTTCTCGACCACGTCCACAGCCAACTCGAACATACAATACACGTTCAAAAAGAAGGAAAGTAATGGAAGGATTTGAGCAAGAAAATGTTGAGCTTCGTAGTACAGTGACAACGCTGCAAGAAGAAGTGGAGAGACTCACTTCTTTGGTAAGTTCATTGGCAACTGCGCAAAGTCAGCAAGTAACATTGAGCAGTCAAAATCAAGTGGCGATTTCAGAGACCACTACTACTCCAGTTTCAACTGTTGCAGCCAGTAGTTCACTCTTTAGTATGCCAGAAGGTTATCCATGGGGCATGCCTTTCAACTTCGGCATCGGATTTCGTCAACCGACTTCTCAGGTACAAACAACCACGCTTGAAGTACCTACTTTGCAAAACTCAACACTTACTCCGCGGCATTGAGTAACTTTTCCGCAGGTCACTATGATGGTTTCTTAACCGATCATGACGAACTCAGCTTCTGTAGTACACACTACTGCAGATGAAGAATTCCACCATAGTCCAGGCGATAACACGAATCCTCGTGGCCAGATGGAGAATCTCCAGGAACAGCTCCTCAAGATGCAGCTTGAGATTAAAACAATCTGTGGGAAGGAATTGTTTGGGAAGAACGCCCATGATCTATGCTTAGTTCCTCGCATAAGGATACCCGCAAAGATCAAAGTCCCTGACTTTGAAAAGTATAAAGGAAATTCCTGTTCACAGAGTCATCTTACGATGTATGCCAGGAAAATGTCTACGTACAACGACAATCACCAATTGTTAATCCACTACTTCCAAGACAGTCTCACCGGTGCCTTACTGAAGTGGTACATGGGACTAGACAGCGTGAATATCCAGACATTCAATGATCTAGGTGAAGCCTTCGTCCAACAATATAAATTCAACTTGGACATGGCTCCAGATCGGGATCAACTCCGCTCCATGTCTCAAAAGGAAAGAGAGACATTCAAAGAATACGCCCAACGTTGGAGGGAAATTGCTGCCCAAGTCAACCCACCATTAGAAGAGAAGCAGATGACCAAGGTTTTCTTAAACACTCTTGGCCCATTTTACTACGAACGGATGATCGCTAGCGCTCCCAGAGATTTCACCGAGATGGTAAGCATGGGAATGCGGTTAGAGGAAGGAGTTCGAACAGGACGTCTGACCAGAGAAATAGGATCTTCTAGTGGAACTAAGAGGGTTGGAACTAGTTTTCCAAAGAAAAAGGAACATGACATAGGGATGGTATCCCGAGGGAAGCCACGAAAGAATGTCAGCCGACAACAACAGGTAGCTGCCATAGCACCCGCTGTTAATACAAGTCCAAATACAGGAATTGCTCCGCAGTTCCAGCAAACTCAACAGCCTCGACAACAGGCTCAGCAGTTCAACAATCAGAACCGTGCGCCCAGGGTCTCGCAATTTGACCCAATTCCGATGACGTACACAGAACTATATCCTGCATTAATAGAAAGAAATCTTGTGCAAACAAGGTCACCACCTCCGGTACCAGAAAAATTACCATGGTGGTACAAAGCGGACGTATCTTGCCCTTTTCATCAAGGGGCACCGGGTCGTGACCTTGAGCATTGCATTGCCCTAAAAGCTGAAGTACAAAGGTAAGTAAGGTCTAACCTTCTTTCCTTTAGAAATACAAATCCGAACGTGCAAGCAAATCCACTTCCCAGTCACAGTGGACATACAGTGAATTTAATACTAAGAAATACAGATCGATATCTTGTCACAGACGTGAATCTGATCAGAGAAAGTTTGGTACAACTCCATGATACATACAGTACAATGGGTGCTTTCGCTAAACACGATTACGCAGCTTGCAACATCTGCTTCAAGAATTGTCGAGGATATCCAACCATAAGAGCAGACATTCAACGATTATTAGACAATGGTGACATACAGATCTTCAGAAACAGAAATGACTATGATGTAAATATGATAGGGCATTTTCCGCATGAGCTTTTAGTCTCAGATATCAACTCGGAAATTCCCGAAGTAAACGTCATTATCCCCTGTTTCAATGTGCCCAAGCATGTGGAGATTGAATATAACGGTTCAAACGTTCCAGGGTCTCCTTTGGTGATTTGCTTACCCGGTCCTGTTCCATACATTTCTAACAAAGCAATTCCCTATCAATACAATGCAACTGTGATAAAAGATGGGAAGGAGAAACCCATGCCAACTCTTCCAGCCAATGTCAACATAACTGAGATAGGACGAGTAACGCGGAGTGGACGTGTACATACTCTGTTGCTCCCAAAACAGCCTGTTGTTCCTATTGTTAGGCAAAATCCAGTTAATGCACCACCCGAGAACCCCATGAGGATTCCTGTTGATAACCCAAACACAAATGTTGGTCCGCCTGATGGAACCTACGTCAACACAGATTTCGATGAAATTTTGAAGCTAATCAAGAAAAGCGAATACAGAGTTGTGGATCAGCTAATGCAGACTCCCTCCAAGATTTCGATACTATCTCTACTTTTGAATTCCGAAGCTCACCGAGAAGCTTTGATGAAAGTACTAGATCAAGCTTATGTAGATCATGACGTGACTACAGACAAGTTTGGAGAAATTGTGGGCAACATAACAGCTTGCAACAATTTAAGCTTCAGTGATGAAGAACTCCCAGAGGAAGGGAAAGATCACAATTTGGCTCTGCATATCTCGATGATTTGTCAATCAGATTCTCTGTCCAATGTATTAGTAGATACGGGTTCATCTTTAAACGTAATGCCAAAAACGACTCTCGCTCGTTTAGCCTACAAAGGAACACCGATGAAGTTCAATGACATAGTGGTAAGAGCCTTTGACGGGTCAAGGAAGTCTGTTATTGGGGAAGTCGATCTCCCGATGACAATTGGTCCGCATACCTTCCAAATCACCTTCCAGGTCATGGATGTGCCAGCTGCTTACAGTTGTTTGCTAGGAAGACCATGGATACACGAAGCAGGAGCAGTGACTTCCACTCTCCACCAGAAACTGAAATTCACAGTAAATGGGAAGCTAGTAACCATCATCGGTGAACAAGCTTTACTAATAAGCCATTTATCCAGCTTTTCTTTCATCACAGCCAACGACGTTGAAGGGACACATTTCCCATGACATCCGTTAGAAGATGAATCTACAAGCAAAAGCAGATCATCTATCTCCTCTTACAAAGAAGCAGCGCAAATAGTGAGAAATGGCAATGCTGAAGGTTGGGGACAAGTAATAAAACCTGTCAACAATGAGACAAAGGTCGGGCTCGGGTTCGCTCCAGTATTTCCTAAAGACAAGCAAAATAATGAAACACTTCGTCCAATCAGAGAAGTATTCCACAGTGGGGGTTTCTTAAACCATGTTCTTCAAGAGGTTAATGTTCTTACTAATGAAGGTGATGAAGACGATCTCTTCGGATCTGAAGAGTGGAGCACTTATCTTACCAGCTCTGAATATGTGTCTCAGGAAGAATCGTACCCACCGTTTTATCCTCCGACTGATCAATTCAAAGGCATGTCCCTACGAAAGAATGAAAATCCACCTGTCCCTTGGGATACCTTGGGAGAACCAAGTGGAAAGTTTGACTACATGGTGAAATACACTGCGCCTAAAAGCTCAAAAATCAGAATTGAAGATATCCAGCCAACTGGATGGGGTGATTCTTTTGAATATCCTAGTCAACCAGAAGAGTTATATACATCTTCTCGATCTCATCAACCAATTGAGGTTCCGAATGAAGATCTCTGCTTTAACGCGCCTGTGGAATTTGTTAAACCAGATCTTGACTATCACTACATCAACGTAATTACTGAAGAGCAGGGATACGATTCGAGATACGAATTAGAAAGTGTCGCCGACAATAAGTCTCTTCACTCAGAAGATTGGAGAGTACATCCCCAGAATTCAACGCAAATGCCAATAGAAAGTACATATGTTGTATCCCATGCTTCCCGATCTGTCCATTAAGCAGAAGAAGATCGTTTCAGCAGCACAAAAGGCAGGGTCCATCGTCCAGAGTCTTCAAAGCCTGCTCAACCAACGACCAAAGTCTATTCAAGGATTAAGCCAAGTGGAAAACTACCAGAGTACCTCGACTTCCAAGGAGTTCGCCACTACTGGAAACCTGTTGAAGTTCGAACTAATGTTCATAGTTCTAAGTAGTTTATCTTTGCTTTTGTTTTGAACTCTCGCTTCGCCCAAAGTGAAGAGAAGTTTTATAGGGTTTAGCTTTTAAATAATTTCTCTTTGTCTTGCCCAAGACGAATGAGTTTGTATTTTAGGGCCCTTGTTTCATATCGTGAATCATAAATAAAACGCGTTGTTTTGATTCCAAACTTTGTGTTTGTTTTTCATTTTTACCCTTTTCTTGGAAATGATAATCCTAAAAAACACAATAAAAATCTTCAATAATAATCTGCATACACTTTCACATTAACTTTATCTAAAAAAAATGATGACGAAAAAAGAAGAGTTAATTAATCAGACATAAATCAAATATGCAGATTAACAGATGGACAAATCCATTGAACGCAATAAATCTATGCTCTCTCCCAACTTTGAAATTCCCAATGAAGTCGCCGAGGAAGAAGTTGAAGAAGAGATCCCGGATGAGATTTCTCGACTACTTAAGCACAAGGAAAGAACCATTCAACCTCACAAAGATCCTTTGGAAGCAATCAACTTAGGTTCTGAGGAAGACAAAAAAGAAGTAAACATTGGAGCTCTACTCGACAGCAACGTCAAGGGCAAACTGATAGATCTTCTCAAAGAATACGTCGATGTGTTCGCTTGGTCCTACCAGGACATGCCAGGTTTAGATACCAGCATCGTGGAGCATCACCTGCCATTAAGACCGGAGTGTTCACCAGTTAAACAAAGACTGAGAAGAGTTCACCCTGAAATGGCCGACAAAATCAAAAAGGAAGTCCAAAAGCAGCTCGACGCAGGTTTCCTCGTCACCTCTGAATATCCTCAATGGCTAGCCAACATAGTACCTGTCTCCAAGAAAGACGAAAAGGTCGAATGTGTGTTGACTACCGGACTTGAACAAAGCTAGTCCAAAGACGATTTCCACTACCGCATATCGACATGCTACCGCAACGCCTTTTCCTTCATGGACGGTTTCTCTTACAATCAGATTAGAATGGCTCCCAAAGACATCCTTCATCACGCCATGGGGCACATTTTGCTACAAAGTAATGTCGTTTGGGTTAAAGAATGCAAAACTTACCAAAGGGCGATGACTACTCTCTTTCATGACATGATGCACAAAGAGATCAAGTCTACGAGACGACATGATAGCAAAGTCCGACATCAAGAAGAGCATATAGAATATCTCTTGAAGTTGTTTCAATGACTAAGGAAATTTCAACATCAATCCTAACAAGTGCACCTTTGGGGTAAAACTGAAAACTCCTAGGTTTCATCGTCACCAAAGAGGTATTGAAGTTGACCGACAAAGTCAAGGCTATTCAAGAAATGCCTACGCCGCATACGTAAAAGCAAGTAAGAGGATTTCTTGACGGTTGAATTACATCTCCGATTTATCTCTCAAATGACGCCACTGGGGCCGATATTCAAGCTTCTCCGCAAAAATCAAGAGGTTGTGTGGATGTAAGATTGCCAAAAGCATTTGACAAGATCAAGGAATACCGCCGTAACCACCGATATTGATTCCTCCAGTCGAAGGAAGACCGTTAATCATGTACCTTACCGTGCTAGAAGATTCCATGGGCTGCGTGCTTGGACAGCAAGATGAAACCGGTAAGAAAGAGCATGCCATCTATTACTTGAGTAAAAAGTTCACAGACTGTGAAACTCGTTACTCCATGCTCGAGAAAACATGTTGTGCTTTGGTATGGGCTTCAAAACGTCTCCGCCAGTACATGATCAATCACACGACTTGGTTAATCTCCAAAATGGATCCAATCAAGTACGTTTTTGAAAAGCCTGCCTTAACAGGAAGAATTGCTCGATGGCAGATGCTATTATCTGAATATGACATCCAATATCGTGCCCAAAAAGCGGTCAAAGGAAGCATTCTCGCCGATCACTTGGCTTATCAACCGATCAACGAATACCAATCTCTCAAGTTTGACTTCCCTGACGAGGATGTTATGTACTTAAAGATGAAAGGTTGTGACGAGCCGCTACCCGAAGAAGGTCCTGATCCAGAATCTAGATGGGGCTTAATCTTTGATGGAGCAGTTAATGTCTTTGGAAATGGAATTGGGGCAGTCATCATCACTCCCGATGGTTCTCATATCCTGTTTTCCGCCAGGTTGCTGTTTGATTGCACCAACAACATCGCAGAATATGAAGCTTGTATCATGGGTATCGAAGAAGCCATCGACTTGAGGATTAAGATCCTTGACATATATGGAGATTCAGCCCTTGTGATCAATCAAATCAAAGACAAGTATGAAACTCATCATCTTGGTTTGATTCCTTACAGAGATTATGCAAGACGTTTGTTGACTTTCTTCAACAAAGTTGAACTGCATCATACCCCTCGAGATCAGAATCGAATGGCAGATGCCATGGCTACTCTATCTTCCATGTTCAAAGTCAACAATTGGGATGATATGCCTAAGATCCGTATCAGACGCCTTAAAAGACCTTCATATGTATTTGCAACTGAAGCAGTCTTCGATAATAAACCCTCGTTCCACGACATCAAACGCTTTCTTCAAACTCAAGAGTACCCACTCGGGGCATCGTACAAAGATAGGAAAACTCTAAGGAGGCTTTCTAGAAATTTCTTCCTGAATGAAGATGTGTTATACAAAAGAAACTTCGACATGGTCCTGCTCAGATGTGTTGACAGACACGAAGCAAACACGATCATCCATGAAGTGCATGAAGGATCCTTTGGAACCTATTCAAATGGGCATGCAATGTCCAAAAAAATCTTGAGAGCAGGATACTATTGGATAACAATGGAATCTGATTGCTGTAAACACGTCAAAAGATGTCACAAGTGCCAGATCTACGTAGATAAGATCCATGTGCCACCAACTCTACTCAATGTTCTCTCTTCTCCGTGGCCTTTCTCCATGTGGGGCATCGACATGATTGGGATGATCGAACCAAAAGCGTCCAACGGACATCGCTTCATTCTAGTAGCTATTGATTACTTCACTAAATGGGTCGAAGCAGCGTCTTACGCCAACGTCACAAGACAAGTGGTTACGAGGTTCATCAAGAACAACCTCATTTGTCGATATGGAGTTCCAAGCAAGATCATTACAGACAATGGATCAAACTTGAACAACAAAATGATGAAATAACTGTGTGAGGAATTCAAGATCGAGCATCATAACTCATCTCCTTACCGGCCAAAGATGAACGGCGTCGTTGAAGCTGCCAACAAGAACATCAAGAAGATCGTCCAGAAGATGGTCATCACTTACAAAGACTGGCATGAAATGCTGCCATTTGCTCTGCACGGGTATCGTACTTCTGTATGCACATCCACAGGGGCAACTCCTTTTTCTCTAGTATACGGCATGGAAGCAGTGCTCCCCGTAGAAGTTGAGATTCCGTCAATGAGAGTTCTCATGGAAACTAAGTTATCTGAGGCTGAATGGTGTCAAAGCAAGATACGACCAGCTAAACTTAATTGAAGAAAAGCGCCTGACCGCTCTGTGTCATGGACAGTTATATCAAAGAAGAATGAAGAAAGCTTTCAACAAAAAGGTGCGACCTCTAGAATTCTGAGAAGGCGACCTCGTGCTTAAAAATATTTTGTCTTTTCAACCAGATTCTAGGAGCAAATGGACTCCTAATTACGAAGGCTCATACATCGTCAAAAGAAGCTTTTCTGGCGGTGCTATGACTCTCACAACCATGGACGGTGATGAACTCCCGTATCATGTGAATGCTGATGCAGTCAAGAAATACTTTGTCTAAAAAAACAAAAGAATAGCTCGATATGTCGAAAACCCGAAAAGGGCGGCTTAGGCAAAAAAGAGCGTCTCGGTGGACTGAAAACTTGAAAAGGCGGTCCAGGCAAAAATTAGAGACAATAAACAGAAATTATCCGGATAGATTGAAAACTTGAAAAGGCAATCTAGGCAAAAATAAGGATACAAAAAAAATGACAAAGTAACTGCAATCAGTCCGTACTTCGTCAATCTGAAGAAACTTCCATCAACGGATCTTCAATCAAATCTTCTGAAGCAACAATCACAGTTGGAATTCAAAGTTGTTAGGGATAATAGTGGTTATTTGCTTTCAATGTAGCCTTTTCCCAATAAATTATCATTTCCAACTCTTGTAAATAGTTCATAGAATCACGCCTTTGGTTGATTACCATTCTATCAATAAATTTGAGCTTTGTGCCTTTTTGTTTGCAATCCTTACTTTGTTCAGTTTGCAAAAAATAACGCCTTTTATTGTGAAAATCACTTTTTGAAACTAAAAGGGTTTTAAATAAATTTTTACTTCAAAAATTTTGAAATAAAAGCGAAATTTTCCTTCGAACTATGAACACAGAAGGAACTTCAACAGTTTCTCCACGAGTGTTTCGATCTCCGGAAGATAGAATAGCTGCTACAGAAGTCTTCTTCTCCTCAGCAGATATCATTAAAGGAAGGTATTCTTATCCAAAAAGAATTCCCAACAAGGTTGCCGATGAAATGCCTTTTTCAGAAAGTTTAAAGCATGCAACTCATGTTCATCAACAGTAACATCTACGCCATGGCTGCAGATTTTGCTGAGTATTTGTTCGAACTGTGACGTAGTCCTTTTCCCAAATACCTCTTTATTATCTTGTCAAGTATCGTCAGCATGCCTATGACATTCATAACATTCATACATAATAGCATCATTAATGCATTTCTGCATTCCTCAATGTTTGCTTCCATATCACTGGTTTAGATTACATTTACTCATAAGGGTATATCTCCAGTAGGTTATTCCCCATGCAGAAAAATACATTTTTTTTCTCTCCTATTCCCCAGCTGAGATCATTCCTCATCGAGAACGAAATTTTGATTGACCGTTTCTTTCCAATTCATTCCTGGATAGAACCTTGTCTCTAACCAACAAAACAATAAGTAATAGCCTCGTCATCCGAGCCGCTTATTTCCTTTTCATCTTGAAACTTGTCATAAAAAGATTGTTCTCCTCAGCGAGATCAAATTATGAAAGTTCAAGAAGTCTCCGCAGTTGTCTTTCTGTCTAAAAGAAAATCTGTGTCTTTTCAATCAGAATGCCCGCATCTTCTCAAGATAGAGATCCCCGGCAAGATTGTATTTGTGAAAATAGAAACTCATTTGAGATCTGTTTCCATCATCGTTTGTTATTCACAAGGCTGAATACTCAACAATTTTCTCAAGAATTACCTTGTTATAGTTATCACTTCGCTGATAATTGGTAATATCTTCAGAGCCCATTACCATAAACTATCACAAGGCTGATAATTGGTAATGTTATCTTCACTTACCTTAAACATTGTCACAAGGCTGATGAAGGTAATTTTCTCGTTTCCCAAAGCGAAACAGATATTCACATCCATTGTGAATCTATTTTCCTAGTGAAACAAATTGCTTGTTTCCCAACAAACAGGATTCTCTTTTCTTAGACAGATTGAGTCATCCTCACAAAATCTTCCCCATCATATCAATCTTTGATATCTCCTGGGTGAATCTTTTTGCAATCATTTTGCATCGCTTGCATCTTTTGGTATCTTAGGCCCAAAATTTGCGTATTCTGATATTTAAGTCTCTTCACACCTATCGAGACGAAGATATTCATCTTCATATCTCAGGTTAAAGAAACTTAAATAGGGGCATCTATCATACCCCAAATTTTGACCTAATATACCACCTTACATTTGCATCATTGCATCACTAACAGTTCAGAACAGGATTAATCGGGTATAGCTTC
Organism: Vicia sativa; assembly: GCA_021764765.1. Classification (NCBI taxonomy): domain Eukaryota; kingdom Viridiplantae; phylum Streptophyta; class Magnoliopsida; order Fabales; family Fabaceae; genus Vicia; species Vicia sativa. Next base: position 54,479,477 of record CM038794.1, on the reverse strand, counting down.
TACAGGTCAAAATTAGGGTTTCATCAATTTTTCATCTGATTCAAGAAGCAATCAATTAGGGTTTGAGTTTTACTCACCTCAATTGATCTATCTTGATCAAACCATCAACCTCTGATCTTCAGATATCAAATTTTTATCTCATGGTCTATCAAGGATCGACCAATTAGGGTTTTTATCGAGGATGAGCAATCACTGATTTTCTGATCAATGAATGACTTTTTTGATTGAAGATTGATCTTCATATCTTAAATACAACATGTTGCCTAATTTATAGGTTCAAAACATCACAGAAGTTCACAGAATTCATCAGTCAATTTCTGGATCATCTAATGAAATTTCATCTTCACTAAAAAGTCAAACTTTGACTTTTGGTCAACTTTTTCAAGACAAAACTTTTTCCATCATCAAAATACTTCAAATGATCCATCATGATCATAAAAAATCAAGAAATTTGGAAAAGTCAACAAAAAGTCAAAATTTTCAACACTTAGAAAAATTTTCAAGTGTTAAAATTTCACATTTTTTCCAAACTTCATGGCAATTTTTCACATAGTTCCATTTGGAATTAGGAAAAACTCAAAACATGAAAGTTGTAGCCCTTGAAACAAGCTTTCCAAAATGTCCAACAACTCCCAAATCCATGGTGTCTAGCTATACTTTTGATTTTGAAACATAGAGCTCCAAAATCCTTGATTTTCAAGAACAACTTTCAAAATTATAGGTCATTTTTGAGTTTCTTCTTCTAGAAGCCATGCCACCTAGAAAAGAGGGATAGAGCTGATAAAAAATCAGATGGAGAGTAATTATGATGGGATAAGATCAAGTTGAATAATTAACCATGGTTAAAAGGAAGCTTCCTTTTGCATTTATTGCAAAAATGACTTCCTTGCCCTCTAAGGCAACTTGTAAATACCAAAGCCAATCTTCTTCACTTACCATTCAGAACTTTTGACCTATAAATAGAGGTCATGTTGGCCATTTGAAACCACACCAAAGCTATGCCAAAACAAGCTTTCTCACTTCTTTCTTAAATTTCAAGTAACATAGTGTAATTTGAGAATTCTTGTATTTTTCAAAACTTGTGAAAAAAACATGAGATATTTGGTGTCTAACATGTCATAAACATCATATGCAATTGGTTTGTAACTTAAAATCAACACAAGAATCACTAAAACTCAAAGTTTCATTTCAAAATTCCAAACTTTCCAAAACTGCCTTAACCATCGAATCTGATCATTGGCTCGAGCAAGTTGTGATTTTTTTCACTCAAACATCATCAACATACTCCATATGGATGATGCAGACCATTAACTTCAACCTGTAACACCTCTAACATCGAATTCAAGTTTCACTTTGAAGCTTATGCAGGTGGACTTGGTTGGAATGATCCAGGCCAATTCAGAGTGAGCAGACCATCCTCACACAATCCTTGAAGCCCGTTGGTGCTATAGGAGTCATCAAAACAGTTCTGGAAACGCTCCATTAACAACTTCGATCTCAGCTTCAAGAGGTAAGAACACGAACTTCAAACTCCTTGATTGCTTACTTCCAGTCAAAAAAGCTCTTGGCCGTTTTGTTTCTGCACCATCACTGATCAATAACCCTCAATCAATTGATTAATTCCTTCACCATACACGATTTCAATTAGAATTTTCAGAACTAGGGTTCTTCGTGTTCGTGCGAAATTTAATCATGTTAAACTAGAAATAAATGAAGTTAAACAACCTAATCATGTTACTGGGCTTAAAACGATCAAGTTTGATGTTTACATCATTCAATTTCATCAAGAAATAAGGATTTTAGGATTGATTGAAGATTGGAGAGGATGAAGAACATCTGCTGCTTCAAATTTAAAATCCAAAGATATAATATAATTAGTTGGTTTGATTTCAATACACGGATGTATTGCCACCCCAGCGGTTGCCAGCTCACTCTTAAGTCATTCATGCCATGCCTTGCCCAATGGTCCCGGGTTCGAGTAGCCTTGGGACCATTTTTGCCAAATTTTTCATTTTTCACTTCATATTTTTTTCAAACTTTGGCTCTTTCAAAACCCAATCAAAACTCCACATTTTGAGGTGATTTTTTGTACACATGTCAATTAACATATCTATTTTAGGATAGTGTCAAAAAATTTCAGAAAAACTTTCATCTGAGTATATTTTTATCGAGCCGAAAATGATACATTTGAGTACTTTTCAAAAGCACTTTCAAAGGTGATTTTTTCAAACTTTCGAAGCCCGATTCTTTTAAAAACTTCTTGTAAGTAAACTTCATCTTTCAAAAAACACTTTCAAGATCATTCTTCAAAACTTTTCATCAAAACTTACATCTTTTTCCATGATCGATCCGATTTGACGATAAAACCGAATTCGTTTCCTCTCAAATTTCTTAACCGATCATGGGCCTCCCTCACGGTGTAAGTCCCAAAACATTCTTTTATGTACATAATTATTTCTTTGTACATGCCCAATTCTTTTATGTACATACCAATTTTACCTGTACATAATAACAGATATCTTTGTAAATACTCAAGTACAGACAAACTTCGTCCATTTGTTTTCATACACTGAATACCATTGGTATTAAAAGGAGAATTATTCCCGGTGAAACTGCTTTTAAACCAATGGGCCACCCTTATGGTGTAAGTCCCAACCCTCCTATGTACATCCACATCCTCCTGTACATAAATACTCGTTCGTGTACATATTTACTTCCTTGTACACAATTCAAACTTGTAAATAATCAAGTTGCGCTCGTTTGAAACGTTCATTTTACACACACTTGTTTATATTTCCTTCATAAACTCTTGTAAATAAACTTTACATGCATTGTTTATATTTCCTTCATAAACTCCTGTGAATAAATTTCATACATTTGTTCATACGACTGTCTAGTTATAACATAACAACTAGTCTAACCATTAGGTTCCCACAAAGTTAGCCTCCTCTGGCTTCGTACAAGGTAACTCATTTCATCCGAGTTCAGCCTCCTCTTAGGATTCATATAAGAAAACTCATTTATCGAGTTTAGCCTCCGCTTAGGCTTCATATAAGACAACACTCGCTGAGTCGCCTCCTCTTGGGCTTCTGCTCAAAAGAACTCCTCATTGAGTTTAGCCTTCTCTTGGGCATCAAACAAAGAAAGAGACTAGGAAATCTCTTAACAGCCTCCTATTGGGATTCCAATACAAAGAATCACCCGCGTTAGGATAGAACCCAAAGAGTATAATTTCCCGGTGAAATTGCTCTTAATCCTAAAAGGATGGTTTCCCGGTGAAATCCCTTTTAAAGCTAAAGCCACCATACCCTATAGCTTCCTCTGAGCTTCATACAAGGACCTCGATGACCCTCGAATGCCTCCTCTGGGCTTACAATACAAGGACCCATGGACTTTTAAAAGCATCCCCTAATCCAATCAATTTCTCCTAGATTTAGACGCTATCATCTCTATGGAAGAAGTATCTCATCTATCACATCACATACAATCAAAATTTTCAAACTCTTTCCAAACAAAAAACATCTCTTAATCGTAAGTGGTAACGCTTGTACACTCAAGAAAAACACCCAATGCTTACAATTAAAAGATTCCATCATCTTTCAAAACATCTTTCTAAAACTCGTAAGTGATAACGCTTGTACATTCAAGCAAAACACCTATAACTTACGACGAAAGATTTCAAACTTTTCAAAATGTATGTGATGAAATAGATTAGATACATTTTTCATCAAGATGACATTTTTCTGTGTCTCTTACTAACATCCCGTTGCTTCCACTAGCATAAGTGGGAACTACGATTGCTCTGACTTTCTCAACATCCCTTTGAGAATACGTAGGCACAAGGTCTCATCCTTGCCGAGCAAATTTCTTTCTCCCTCAAACCAAACAAAACCATAGATCCCTTTAGATCCGAGCTACAAATGCTCTGATTCCCATTAAGGGATATGTATGCAGAAGATCTCAATGATCTTTGCGAGCACAATAATAACAAACATTAGGATCCTTCATAATCTTCCCTTCTTAAAATCCAAAGGAGAAACTTTCCCAATCATAGAAATAGCAATTAAAACACACAAACATATCAAACATATTCATATATAAAGCTATAGATAACTATATATATTTAGGGTGTTCCATCTATTCCCTTTATATAACAAACCCCTTGCCCGAATCTCCCAATGCGCTATGCCTAGTTTGCGCTTAGTCGTAATGCATATCATATCAATTGAGGGTATTGCAGCTTTCCCTTTTCATAATCATTTTTCTTGTGTTGAAATAATAAAGCTTGATGCTCATGCATCTTTATAAACAAATCAAAAGAGTAAATCGCTTCGAGCCGAGAATTGAATCAGATTCGATTCCTCACTTTTTAACGCAGCTACCAACTAATGGTATGGATAGCACTATTCTAAAGGAACGTAAAATAACAAGAAAACGACCATTCTGAGTAGGTAATAAGACTTTTAGTTGCTTGCTCAAATCAAATACTTTTTGCACCTCACACTTTTGTCAAAGTTCAAACTCTTTTCAAAACGAAACATTTCTGAACACTTTGTATACATTCCTACATGAATCATTACAAAGTCAAAGCGAAATTCCTTTTCAAAAACATTTTTGTCAAACATACAGAAAGCACTTTTTTAAAATGATCTAAGAGCAACTAAGAGCCCGTAGATAACTACGGATGGAAAGGGGTGCTAATACCTTCCCTTTTCATAACCTTCTCCCTTACTCAGAATCTAACGAAGGTCTTTTTCTGTACTTTTTACCTTCCCTTAATTGGATAAAAGAAAAGTCGGTGGCGACTCTTGCTATCCGCACATTTGCGATTCAAAAACCTCAAAGTCAGTTCACCGTATTACACCCCCCAAGTCTCCCAAGAAACGAAAACATGATGATGCTCAACCAGAAAATGAACCAGAGAAGGACGAAGATGTTTCGCCTCTCAAGCGAAAGAAAAAGAAGAAAACCAAACACTCTGGTGAAGCTTCTCAAACCATCAATCCCACTGGCAGCGAAATTCCTGCCACTGCTCCCCAATCCAAATCCAAAGGCCCTTCGAAATCTCTATCTTCGAAGGATATAGTCTCAGAACATATTGGCAGTAACGCAACTTCTGATGGGCAGAAGGTAACTTTTTCACTTTGATGCTTTTTCTTGATAAGTTATATATCATTCTTCTACGTTAACTCCTTATCTTGACGCAGAGTATCCCTTCTGCTTCTGTTGATCCTCCCAATATTCAAAATCAAAAATCTACTACTTTTCCCCAACCAGAAGGCTCCAATGAAAATGCTTTAAATAAAGGCTCATCTACTGCAGCTACCCCTGTGGGAACTGTCGAAGCCCTGGATCAGCAGGTAACTTCACCTCCACTGGCTGAAGTCTTAGACCAACAGGCAACCTCTCCTGCAATGGCAAAGGACCTTGAGGCTGATGAACCAAATACAGGGATCGAAATTCCCGTCATCAACATTCCTAGTGACTCTTCTCCAAAAAAGGTACATTTCGTTGACCAATCTAAAGAAGATAGCGACACGAATACTGTGAGCCATTACTTTGCAGATGGTGCTGAAGATGAGGGGATGCGAGAAGATGAAAATGAGGAGGTACAAGTAGAAGCTGAGGATGATGGGATGCAAGTAGAAGTAGAAGTTCCTGTTCCTGTTGGAACTGTTTTTGCCAAACCAGCCCCTCCAACCTTATTTGAAGAACAAAAAGAGGAGATGAAGAAGAACAATCCCTTAAAGTACCTCAAGTTGATGTTAGCCCAACGGGGTTCCCCTTCGAGCAAAACTCAATCTGAAGGTTCGGATCAATCGAAAGAGGATGTCCCTCTCACTTCTCTTGATCAACTTCTTCAGGAAGTTAACAAAACTATTCTTCAGGCTGATCTCTTCACTATCTTAAAAGATAATCCTGGGGCCTATTTTTCGATGAAGAATTTGTTGTCTCGAATAGACCTCAGTATTTGTCCATCTGACGTGGCTGAGACTATATATGATCTGCAAATCTTGCTTGATGAAGTCAACACTGCATATATCAGGACACATGGTATCGAAGCTAAAATTCGAACCAAGCAAGAAGCTCTATCTAAGGCGTATGACCAGACTTCGAAGCTTACTGAAAAATCAGAAGCTCTAGAGCTTGCAAAAATCCAAGCTAAAGATAGGCATGACATTTTGGATCGATCTATCTTGTTTTGGGAATCTCAGATTGAGGATACGAGAAATGAACAAACAACTCTGAAAACAACTTTGAAGTCAGTTGATGACCAAGGGCTTGCAAGTCTAGTCACGCAAAGTGTCCAACAAATAGAGGTAGCTGAAGGGATAAACCAAGAAATTAAAGAGCTCGAAAGCATGAGAAATTTTTCTCAATGTAGAATCAACTTATGCAAAAGCAAACTTGCTAGGCTTATACGAGATGCCCCCTTCACTTCCTGGAAAAGTTAAAGATTCTTTTTATGTATTCCTGTAATTCGAACACAACTTATTTTGGTATTTATGTAAAATTATCTTGGCTCTATTTACCCCAGCATCTAATTATTCTGAAGTAATTCGAATCTCTTGCAAGTATGGTTTATATCTTTTTAAGTATTTCCCATTTACTTTTAAGATTCTCCTATCTTATGCTAATTCCTCTATTTCATAAGCGTTATTCGAAAAATGTTTTCAAAACACGAAAAGGCCCCTCCCAATGGGGTGACCATTTGCCCAAGAATCTGTTCTTTTTATCCATAGGTAAAATGACCTTCCATACCAGATCATTAGTTGAGAATACCTTGTTTTTAACTCTTTTATTATATGCTCTAGCTACTCTCTCTTTTTGCCTTCTCATAACTTCCAAAGCATGTAGCCTATCTTCATCTACATCTACTAACTCATTCATCATCATTTCCCAATATTGGTCAACTGGTATTTCGCTTTGTCTTTGATTCGATCGATTGTAGATGTATTTCGACCGTAACACCGCATCGTGTCCAAATGTAAGTCGAAACGGAGTAGTATTCGTTGCCTCTTTAGGAGATGTTCGACACGCCCATAGAGCTTGGTCCAGGGTTTTATGCCAATTTTTTGGTTTTCGACCTACATGCTTCTTTATCAAACCTATTATGACTTTATTGGTTGCTTCTACTTGACCGTTTGCTTGGGCATAATAAGGTGTTGACGTGAGCAATTTGAATCCCATTTCTTGTGTGAAATCTTGCATTTTTCGTCCTGTGAAAATCGAATTTGATCTGTAGATACTTTCTCGTATCCCAAACTCGAAATTATTTGCTTCTGGATAAATTCTATAATAGCTTCTTGGTCCGCATTCACTAAAGGAATTGCTTCAACCCATTTTGTGAAATAGTCTATACCCACAAGAATATATCTCTGTCCTTTAGATGATGTTGGTCGAATTTCACCAATTAAATCTAATGCCCATCCTCTAAAAGGCCAAGGCTTAACAATCGAATGTAATTCGCTTGATGGAGCATGTTGAATGCCTGCATGAATTTGGAATTCTTCGCAACCTTTGGAAAATTCTATACAGTCTTTGAGCATAGTGGGCCAATACATTCCATATCTGAACAAAAGCCATTTCATTTTGTGACCTGCTTGATGTGCCACACACGCCCCACTGTGCACACTGGACAAGGCTAGATATGCTTCGTTCTCCCCTAAGCATTTGAATAATAGTCCCTCTGGGGTTTTCTTAAACAATTCATTTCCTATTAACACATAAGATAATGCTCTGTATTTGACCTTTCTCTCTGTATTCACTGAAGGATCTCTCAAATAATTTACTATGGGATTCCGCCAATCCGTGTCTGCTAAAGCATCTATGCCTTAATACTTCAAATTCTTCTTGGCCTGCATAACCCAATTTCGAATTCTCTAAGTCTAATGGTGATAACTTAGTAGCCATTATTCTACCTCTTGTTTCTACGAGGTATTGGAGTTTTTCTTTTGATATCCTATATCCTGAAGCTATTTGAGCCAAGTCATTTGCTTCTTGATTATTAACTCTAGGAATGTGTTTTAAATCCACATATTCAAATTTCTTGATTAATCTATTAGCAATTACAAAATACATGATCAAATTTTCTTTGATACACTTGTATTCTTTGGTTATCTGTTTAATGACTAACTCTGAGTCTCCTCTAATTTCGACTCTGGTTGCCCCCAATTCCAACAAAGCTTCAAGTCCAGCAATCAATGCTTCATACTCAGCTTCATTGTTCGAACAATGAGGGCCTTCCAACTTGTACTTGAACTTTGTTGGAATTCCTTCAGGCGAAATGATACATACTCCAACGCCACTTCCATTTTCATGTGTTGACCCATCGAAATATAATTTCCATGGCTGGATCTCAACATAATCGAATGCGAAATTTTCATTCACGGAGTGGTCAACAATGAAATCTGAAACAACATGTCCTTTCATAGCCTGTAAAGGCTTGAAGGCCAAATTATATTCAGTGAGCGCTAAAGCCCACTTACCAATCCTGCTGTGCATGATTGGTTTCGACAACATGTGTTTAATAACATCAAAGTGAGATGAAACATAGACATCAACAGGTTTAATATAATACTTGAGTTTTGTACAAGAAAAATATAGGCAAAGACATAGTTTTCTATACTATTATACCTAGTCTATGCTTTATTTAAGACCCTACTAATATAATAGATGGCTCTTTCGACGCCATCTTCATTTTCCTGAGCCAACATACTACCTATAGTTACATTAGAGGCAGAGATATAGAGTCGCATTGGCCTATCTTTAGAAGGGGGTGCAAGGATTGGAGGGTGCATCAGGTAAGTCTTGATCTTTTCAAATGCCTCTTGATGTTGTTCCGTCCATTCGAAATTCCCTTGATTTATACGCAGTAGTGGAGAGAAAGCTTGAGTTCGCCCACTCAGATTAGATATAAATCTCCTCAAAAAGTTGATTTTACCCAAGAGTGATTGCAACTCTTTCTTTGTAGAAGGAGGCTTCGTCTCCATGATGGCCTTCATTTTATTCAAGTTGATTTCGATTCCCTTCTTGTGGACCACGGAGCCAAGGAAATCCCCAGCCTGCACAAAGAAAGCACACTTAAGAGGATTCATTTTCAAGCCATGTTTCCTCATTCTCTCGAATGATTGGCTCAGGTGATTTAAATGATCCTCATCAAAAACAGATTTGACCATTATGTCATCTATATAAATCTGCATAAATGACTCAATGAAATCATGAAAAATAGTGTTCATTGCTCTTTGATATGTTGCTCCAGCATTTTTTAAACCAAAGGGCATTACTACCCATTCATAGGTGCCTAAAGCTCCTGGGCATCGAAACGCTGTTTTGGGGACATCATCCTCAGCAATGAAAATCTGATTATATCCAGAATAACCATCTAGCATACTTAGGTATTCGTAGCCCGCAGCAGAATCAATTAACATTTTCGCTATAGGCATAGAGTATTCATCTTTGGGGTATGATTTAGATCCCTAAAGTCTATGCAACACGTAAAGAACCATTTTTCTTAATAATGTACGATATTAGCAAGCCATTCAACGACTTGTGGTCCCGATAAACTTGCAAATGAGTAATCTCTATCTCCGCTTTTATCTTCGAAAGGATTGTTGGCGCGAATCTTTTAGGCGCCGCTGATTGACTTCTTTGCCATCCTTGATCGGAAGCCTATGTTCCACCGGCCTTTTAAACCAGTATTTCATCGTAGTCCCAGGCGAAACAATCTTTATTTAATTTAAGCATTTCGATCACCTTATGTTTCAAACTGGGACTGAGTTTCGCACTAATGTACGTTACTCTCTTTTCGACTCCATCCCCAATATTAACTTCCTCCAAAGGGTCTTGAGCCAACATTTTAGCATTTGTTGATTCTGGATCCTTTTCGAACCCTGGGGGCTCCTGATCATAGATAGCGTCCAGCCGTTGATCCATTGGTGGGGAAGTTTGTCCATTATTGGGTGGGGGTAAATTGTCGCCCTCAGGACCTGCTATTTCTGCTTCGTTTTTTGCTTTTGTACTTATGGCTTTAACAGCCATGTTTTGTATTTCGGTTTCGAGAGCCGTCTTTCTTTTATTCTCAGCCAGATAGGCCAAAATCTTCTGATAGTAATTTGACTCAGTCATAGTAACCTTCACTCCCAAACGGTCGATCACAAAGTCTCGCCTTCTTCCTCAACTTCCCGTCCATCCCACATCGCTCCTATCCCATTGAAACCCATTGGGACGAAGTGTTAGAGAATAATAGGCATTTTCATTTGTTCAAGTATTCTCTGTGGATTGTATGGCCCAATGTTGGCCATGTCATGGGTCGAATTCTCTTATCAACATGATTAATCATATAATAACTCCGTCGCCTTTATATTTTCAACTATTCCATCATCTCTCCATAATACCAATCTTTGATGCATTGAAGAAGGCACCGCCCAATCTGCGGATCCATTCTTTGCCAAGTAGCAAATTGTAGTTACCATTTGGTCAAATTATTCACCTTTGTATCTGAGAGCACCATGGAGGTCGAACGGATCCTACATCCCTATCCTTTCAAAGATGAATCCATCATTTCTAACTTTGTTCACCTGTTGTTTTTCCCTAATGAACAAGGCATTCTTCATTCTCGTTCGAACGCCTCCGCTATTCATCACGTAGTACATCGCCTATGTCCGCCATTTCTTCTTCACCGCTTTTCTCCAACACACACCTCTAGATCCCGTTATATTCACAAGGTAATATCGACACAATATTACAGCTTAGCATTAAAGAAAGACTCCCTTCCGATTTGAAATCACAACATTAAATCTTCTTCGTTGCAACCTCCTTTGTGCTTTATTTTCTTTTCTTCTTGGTGAGAATAACTTCCTGGACACCGGGATTTTCCCAGTCGAGTCACTAATTTTGGGTGTTAGTGCTAGACTCTCCATTTCCATAGGCTTCATTCTTTTCAACCTTCTTATTACAGGTCTCGCGCCATATGAGAGCGACATTGGGTTTGTACCTTTGTATTTTTCCAACCTGATTTCCTCTCTTCTGTTCGAATTAAATTGTATCTTGTACGCCATAGCAGTTCTTCCGCCTTGATCATAGCTTCTCCATTTACCCTTTCCCTTGTCAGCTTTTACTTGCAACCACCTATCAAGAGGGAATTTCGCAGTAACTTGAAAGACACTCTTCGCCTCCCCGGATAGGGACTATCTGCCTCCTCAAGATGGTTCCGCCAAGACGCGATGATTTGAAGGCATTCCACCTTGGCGCCTCAAATCAAGCAATGGGACTTTTGAATGCTTTATATCTCCTCGCTATAAACTCAAGATCCGGGACAAATTAAACATTTTGTGCCAATCTTGTGACAACGAACTAGGAACTATAAGAGACTCTCATCAGCTTTTGGATAGACTCTATACAATTGATTATCTTGCCTCTAATTGACCCCTCGCCACACCGGGCCCTCTCGAATTCAAGCAGAATTGGGTTAGATGATGCCGCACCTGGGCACAAGAACTTGTCCCGGTTCTTCTTGTGATGTTGAAATGTATTCGTGTGCTCGAATCCTTCTTTGGCAAGCTTTCTTCTTTATTCTCTTTCTTTCTCCAAGCATCGCCCACTTCTTCCATCTCAGCGTGCTCAAATCCACCATGTTCACTCCCAAGATTGGTCATCGCACTCGACTCTTTCGAATTTCACCCTGAGACCTTCAGTAGCCTCAGTCAGACTCTTGTCAGCAACACTTTGGCCTTCAGCAGCCTGCATTGCTTCCTTTAATAACTTCGCTTTGAGCACTTTTGGGAGGCCATCAGTAACCTCCTTCTTGCTCTTAACTAACACGAAGCCCCCATCTTCTTCGAATTCCACCTTCGATTGAACCTTGCTCTCAGCAACTTCCACGACGTTGATGTCCAAAGGCTCAGCATAATTGGTCTCCGCCATCAACAACGGATCCGTATCTACTTTCATGGGGTTCTTCCCTTTGTTTGAAAACTTTAGCCTGTCGTCCTTGATTGCATTATGTATCAAATCCCTGAAAAGAAAACATTGTGAGGTTTTGTGGCCTAGAAAATTGTGGTATTTACAGAAACCCCTCTTCTTCCTTTGTTCCAATGGTGGAATCTTAAGGTTGGGAGGAACTATTAACTGGTCATCCTTAACAAGCAGGTCGAAGATTTCATCACATTTAGTTATATCGAAAGTATATATTCTCTTAGGGAATTTATCATTCCTCTCATTTTCGACAGGGTCTTTTCCATTAGAAGGAAGCAACACTTTGCAAGCGTAATGGAGTGCTTCTTTTAATTCTGCAAGATCTATTTCGAACTAATCGAAATCATATAGATCTTGAGAGTCATCTATGTTTTCCCCTTCTGCCTCTATATAAGCTATTCTTTCTTTCTTGTGATTTTTACTAGCCCTAGCCTTTTCGCCTTTTAGCCTTCGACTTGTCTAACTCTATCTCGCTAATTGGGCCATGTCCCCGAGGTATTGTATCCAGCTTTCGAATGGAATAATCCAACTCTTGCACCATTTCACCAATTCGTGTTCGGGCACCACCAAAGCATCTAGATTTTAACAATCGAACCTATTCAAATAGTCATCTATTGTTCGTGAATTTTCTCTAATACTTAATTCCTTCAAACTAATTTTAGATTGACCCATGTAAAATTGCTCATGAAAGAGTCTTTCCAATAAGGCCAAGTATCCACGGATCCGTGGGGTAGGTAGTGAACTAAAAGCGTCTTTGTTAGAGAACTTGAAAATATTTTATCCTAAGATTTTCATTATTGGATATATCTCCCGCTTGTTAAATATCTTGCATGTCTCACCGCTGATTCACCTGTATCACCTAAAATTTTGTGAATTTAGGACTTGAAGCCCCGGTAACTCGCTTGCGTAACGAACCTACAATGAGATGTGTAATTTGGCCTTCTAACCTGAATTTAAACCATTATGGGTCATTATTCTCTATCATAGTGGTTAGATTATTTTCGCCACCAAATTGTCATTTCTAACCCCGTGGACAATTTCGCTCGCTGGTCCCCTAACAACCACTATTGGTCTAGGTTGTTCGATTTGTTCTTCCCGAATGTCATGTTGCCTTAATCTTGCCCCTATATTTCTCTCTCTCGACCACTGATAGCGGTCGAACCTGCTCAATTCGGGTTCTTATTTCGAATTACCACCGGTTCTCGCCACGCCTCATAGGCACATCAGAGTACCAAAGAAATCGCTATTCTAGACATCTCGACTGCATTTTTTGGTTTGTTCTATTTATGTTCTAAATTAATGGACCAAAATAGCATTCATTTCACGGGCTAAGACTCCTACCATATCATGGTTACTATCATCCATTTGTTGCCTACCGCTGATTATTAGTTGTAAGTAGCAACCGGTGTAATTTCCTAAGTTTTGGGAATTTGTACCCAAATGGTTCATTCTCAACCGCACTTTTGACTGGGACGGTGGATGCATTGTGCAATCCGCCATAAACGGTTGGCATTCCATATGAGGGATTTCGCCTCAAGGCTCGAAACCTGGGGCCTAGTGGGTCGAATACGGTTGATTTCTATGTGGCATAGTTTGATTGATGACATGTTAGATGGCATTTCTGCCATGCCAATGGGGTCGATTCGAACCGCCAATGTGGATGGTATGTGGCATCAATCGAACTTGAAACGATTGTTGGCCTCGGGGGATTTTGTCCTGCCTTGGTTAGTTGTGTTAGTCATTGTTTTGGCACGTTGTCTTCTAGGTATATTTAGATTATTGTCTTTTATTTTACCACTAAGGTTCATATACCAATTTGAAATCTACAATTTTCACACGCTTTGATAAATGCTTAATATGACACCGTCCCATGGTGTGCCAATTTGTTTACAGTGATTTTCGTAAACAACCGTTAGTCTTCCAATTTTATTAATTACTATTCGTTACTTGGATCGACTAGATTGATCCTAGGACACATGTGTCATATTTGATTCCTATGTTCAAACACATTATCTCAATTAATTCTTAAGAAACTTCCCTAAAATTGTCTATGGAAATATATTGACTGTGTAAAGAAAGACTTCGAATTTAAACTTAAATTTTGATAATTGAATGTAAGGATGAAGATTCTTTAAAAGATAAAAGTTTCTGGAACGTAAAATGCTTTGAACGAAAAGATAAAAGTAAAAGTGCGCTTCTGAAGAAATAGATGTGTTTAAAAGCAAATAAAATAAAGACATGGAAGGGAATCGAAAGGCTCTAAGAATAAAAGTGCAAAATTGAAATGAATATAAAAGAACTTGTATTTAAATGGTAAAAGATCATGATGTTCATAACGCATATTCGTCTCTTTGACTCGCTTCCCTCGCCACGGTTTAAGTGTTTGAGAATTTTAGTACATAAAACAACACACAAAATCTAACATAAGAACATCTATTTATAGTGTATCGACCCTAACGGTCTTACTTTAACATTGCGCCACGCCAAGCATGCGACTTCCTTCGCTCATCGACTTCCACGCCTCTCTAAAATGGCGCTTAAAATTTGAATCCTTAGTCTTATTTGAAATTCAATTTATATTCACTTGAATTTCGATTTAATCCTCCGCTTGGACTGCTCCAATGTCGCATATTCACCAAAGGAATTTCCCCATATTTTAAACACTAAGGATTTCTAATCAAATATTATCTATCATCGAAATCAAGCCCCTTTTTCGTAACAAAAGGTCTTATATTTATCCACCAATAATTAATATTGACTTCTTTCCGTGGATGTGAAATATTTATTTACCGCCAATTTACCCATTCGAAATTGCCGCCTAACAATGATGTGAGAAGCAAAAAGTTATGAATGATGGAAACCTTCGGTTTTATAGCCCTCTGCACGCTGGTCCGGGCTCAGCTGTGGACCTAAGAAAATCATCATTATACCCTACCCTAAGTCTCGCAAAGAATACTGCTGCTCGAGGCCACGAGGCAAAACGCTATAAATTTAACTCCTCATTTCCTTGGCATTCCTTGTATCCTCGAATGTAACGAATTTGGCATCTCTCGACATCGTCATCGCACAACGAGCGTACGCAACAACTGGGGCTATCTGTTCGACCGCCCGAAGCATTCGGAGGGTCATTCTTCCCTTAACCGCAACAACCGGTTCGCCCGACAACATCGTTAGGACGCCCATCGACGCTTTCAGCGTGTTGCGCCGACATGTGTCGAGCCAAACCACGACCCTACTTACCGTTAACTCGTGTCTGTTATGCCTCATGTGCCCGATATAACGGCTTAGTTACGAGTAAATCTACCCGTCCGATCTAGTATCCCACACTATATTTGTGGATCCGCATATCTTGGCCCAAATATAGCAAACCAATGAGAATCTTCCCATGTCATTATATAAACCCTCATATCTTTGAGGGCAAGGTATCACTTATTTACACTCTAAACCCTAAATACTTTCTATCTTCTCATTCAACATTTACTTACTTTAGCATTGGAGTGTCTTCAGAGGTACACCACCTCTTCTCCTCATGAACTTGCTCAAGATCATCAATAACCCGACTGCCTCCGGCTTCGATCAGCTCGATCAAATTTGTATAGAATAGTTACAACATATTTGTATAGAATAATAAAATAGTGTTAATATTACTATATATTTAAGGGTTAAATATAGAGTTTTCAAATTTTCTCAAATATACTTTGACTACAACATTGCAACAAAGATTTTTCTCTAATAGCTTATCTTATCAATCTTTTTTTTTTTTTAATCCACAGGAATTTTTATTTATTTTTTAATCTTTTCTTTTTTTTTTTCTTTTTTTCTTTTTTTAATATATTATATTATTTTTTACTTTTTTTAATTAATTATTTTACATTTTTACATATATTTATTTATAAATTAATTATTAAAATATTATTTTTAATGCTTAAGGTCCAACATCTTCTCTTTTAGCCCATTAGTTCAATTTTTGAAATGCATTTTATGAAAGTGTTATATAAATTCTTTCGTTTGGCATTAATGTTTATATACCAAGAATCAAATATATAGATTTATGAATTAAAATAATGTGACAATAAGTGGACTGTTATTGAAACTTAAAAGGAGTTTGGCCAAACTAATATTTTGATAATTTTAAAATTAATTTTTAACTGATATTAGTAGAAATAAAATTTAAGAAAATATAAAAAAAATTAATACAAAAAGTAAAAATATGATATATAAAAATATTAACAAAATAATAATTTTCGCTTAATAAAAATTTAAATTCTCTAAATTAAAATGTTTTTGTTGTTATGAATAAAAATAATAATAATATTTATTTATTAATAGAAATAAGTTTGATGATTTGGTGCGAATGATACCTACGATTAGCTAGAGGAGTAAAAAAGCCTAAGAAAAATTTTTGACTCATTCTTTTAAACCTTTCATATTTTAGTGTTTTATGGGACTCTAAGTAAAGGGTCTAAATTATAATTTGTTAAAAATCATTTGAAAATTAATTTTAATTTGAAAATTTTAAAATATTTAAAAAATAATTAAAACTCACTTTATTTTTAAAAAATGAAAATAATCGATTATTTCAAAATATGAAAAGTCGGTTTTTTCAGAAACAATGATTCTTTTGTTGAAAAACGAATAATAGTTTTTCCAAAATATAAAAAGTGTATTTTTGAAAATAAGAAAAGTTAAATTTTTATAAATAAAATTTTAGTTTTTGAAAAAAACATAACTTTTGTCGAAAATAAAAAGTCGACTTTTTCGTAACAAATCGATTTTTTTCGAAAATATAAAAGTCGACGCTTTCAAAACAAATCGATTTTTGTCAAAAATATAAAAGTCGACTTTTTAAAAACAATCGATTTTTTCTAAAATATAAAAAGTCGATTTTTCAAAACAAATCGATTTTTTTCGAAAATATAAAAAATCGACTTTTTCAAAAACAAACCGGTTTTTTGTCAAAAATATAAAAAGTTGATATTTTTGAGAAAAAAATCGATTTTTTATCGAAAAAATTTGATTTTTTGTTGAAAATTTAAAAATCGACTTAAAAAAACGTTTTTTTTTTTCAAAAATATAAAAAATCGATTTTTCTGGGAAAACAATCGATTTTTTATCAAAAAAAATAAAAAGTCGACTTTTTCAAAAATAAACCAATTTTTTGTCGAAAATATAAAAAGTCGATATATCCAAGAAAAAAACTGATTTTATTAAAATAAAAAGTCTTTTTTGAAAAACTGATTTTTTGTTGAAAATATAAATAGTTGATTTTTTGGTGAAAATACAAAAAGTCGATTTTTTGTCAAAAATATAAAAGTCGGGTTTTCAGAATAATATCAATTTTTTGTCGAAAATACAAAAAATTGATTTTTTCGGGAAAAAACCGATTTATGGCGAAAAGAAAAAAACGCCGATTTGTAAAAAAAATAATTTTTTGCTGAAAATATAAAAAGTCGATTTTTTCAGAAAAAAATTATTTTTTTTTGAAAATACAAAAAAACGACTTTTTAAAAAAAATTATTTTTTATTGGAAATATAAAAATGTCTATTTTTCCGAAGAAAATAAATTCTGAAATACAAAAAGTTGATATTTTTTCAAAATAAAAAAGTCAATTTTTTTATGAAAATAAAAATTCAATTTTTGATTAAAAATATTTGTTTTAAATAAATATATGAAAAAAATTGTGAAAAATTTCAGTCTTGAGATTTATTTAAATTTATCTTTACTTTAGATCTATTTATTTTTACTCATATATTTTTAAATTTAGACTTTATATTTTGAAAGTTTTAAAATTAAGCGCCGGCCTTTTAAATATGTGACGTGTTTTGTTTTGGCTTTTTCCTGGTGCTACCTACCATGCGTTTGACAACATCTGTGTAGTGATTTTGTGAAATTACTATTAATTAATAACTTCGGCATTGTGATTATCCCTTTTCCAAACAATGCGTAGTATGTTTTGAAACTACAACCATCATCACTAGATCAACCCACATTCACTGTCCAAAACCAAACCACTTCGTATCACTCTCTTCCTTTCCACTTTAAGACTATATATATTAACCACTTCCCCAACTACAAACAATTTTAATACACCTTCAATCCTAACTATATCCACAACAAAAATGGGTATTGAAAATGGAAATTTCACCGTGAGTATAACAAAAGAAGAAGTGATAGCAGCAGTGCTACCAATACATGAACATTCCTCCCACTCTCTAATCTTGACTTACTTCTACCAAAAGTAGATGTTGGAGTGTTCTTTGTTACAAAATCCCATGTTGTCGTCGACATCGACACCGACAACGTTAATAACCTTGAATCTATGGTTGTGTCTCTCAAGAAAGCATTAGCTAAGGTTTGGTATCTTACTATGTTTTTGCAGGGAAGTTGTGTCCAACTCTATGGGTGAACCTGAGCTTTGTAATAACCGTGGGTTGATTTTGTTGAAGCTGTGGCTGATATTGAGCTAAAATGTATCAATTTTATAACCCTGATGAATCTGTTGAAGGAAAGTTTGTTCCAAAGAAAAGCATGGCGTGATTGCTATTCAGGTATAAAGTATATGACAAAATTTAGTTAAAATTTGTTAGGTGTAGTTGTTACTATTTTCAATTAAAATATGATTAAATATATTTAAATAATATTTCAATTAAAATGATAAAATATTATTTAAAAAGTGAAATGTGAATAATTTGTATTTGTAAGTGAAAATTTTGTTATTAGTTTTAATACTTTCATGAAAACAATCTATTGATTCATTTACCATATACTAAAACTCAAATAAAATAAAACTAATACTTACAATTTAAATTCATGCGTCAAATTTATAATATGGTTTTGTATTGAAAAAATTCATATAAGTCGATAATATTTGATTAAAATTTATAAAGAGAAATATCTATATTACAATATGATTTTATGAAAGAAAAACATAATAGATAACGAATATTATTCATTATTTTTTTAGTTAACAAATTGGATTTTTATGGAAAAGATACCCACGACATAGTTAAGATGAGGTGAAAAAGAAGTTAGAGGTCCAAAGTTTACAATCAGCTACTAATTATTTGTCATTTAATAAAAATTATATTTTTAAGATTTTGAATGGAATGAACTAATGGATTCATTTCTTTTTAAAGAAATTTATTTTTTACAAGATTTTGGATTGAATGGTTACCAGCAAAAGTATTATTTTATCACCATAGTACAAACACAAAACTTCAACAAAATGTAAATATATACTAACAATTAGCTACTAATAATTTTTGTTCTTAGATTTAAAATTAAAAGTAAAAATCAAAACATAATTTAGCTATATTAATTTTTTATTTTAAAAATTTAAAATAGAGAAGAATTTTTAAAACACATTAACAAAATATTATATTTAAATAAATTTTATCTTTTAAATTTTCAAAATCTAAAATAATTTTAAAAGTATTTCAAAACAGGTTTGTCATTTAAAAATTTTAGATTTTTCACAATATTTTGAATTGACTGGTTACCAAACAATGTATTCATTTTATCGCCATATATGGTACACACTACAGACACAAACAAACACAAATGTACACTTTACCAAACAGCTGTTACACGTGTTCAAAACAAAAAAAACAGCTGTTACACGTGAATCATATTAGAATAACATGTTCCATATTACAAGGCCTATCATACTTTAAAGTTAATTTCACCCTCCACATATTTGGGGTTAAACAAATTAAATTAATTAACTCTTAATTCCAATGCAAACATTCATCAAAACTAAGATTGATTCATAGGTCTTTTAAAATTTTTACTACTGAGTATAGTATTTCGAACTTTATTTTACCGCAATTATCATGTTAAATAACTACTATAGTTGACAAGTTATTGAAAAATATGTAATGTTTAAGTTTTAGGAATTATAATTTTTTAAAAGAATTTTTATCATTTTTTATAAGAAAATATTAGCCGCATTGATCAAACCCCAAACATGAGTTGACAATATTTAACCAAAGTGTTAATCTATAGGATTGGTCATTAAACATATTTAAACATCATTTGATAAGATATATGCTCAATTGATATGCGTTAGTTTGAGTTAAATACTTCTTTTATAAATATATTAGCATTAACAAATTATTCATATTTATAAATTAATATCTTACAAAAGTTATCTTAATTTATATTGAATTAGAATAAAAAAGATGATAAATATTTATGTTAAATGCTTCGTAAACGTAAAACATTAACAAACTAACTAATTGTTAACTAATTGTTTACATTCTATTATGTTTGATGTATATAAATTATTATTTATTGTTTAAAAATTGTTTTTAAAACGTGAAGCCGGTTATTCATTCAATCTCAAGTAGTCGCCCAACATTTTATTTTGTTGTATTTGTAACTATTAGGGCAGGCTTAATAATTAACTCTAGTGCTAAAAGATTCTTTCAAGTGGCTACGAGTATTATAATTGAAATGTATAGTTAATTAGCTTGTAGGTTATTTTTTGTTTCACTTACTGTTTTGATCTCAATATTTTATATCATTCATTGAATTAGTATTAGTATGCAATTTTTAATATTTTTTATTATTTTTTTAAACTTAAAATTGATAATGTATTAATTTTTTAAAGACTTATTATTTGTGAAACGTGATAAATTACCAAACTTTGGTAGAGTTTTAAAAAAACATATACATTATTAACTTTTAATGCAAAAATATGGAAAGAGAGATTAAATTAAAACTATTTAAATTTGAAATTAAGATATTAACTTTTTGAGTACCGTAGAAAAGTAGTGAGTAAAAAAAAACTTTTGAAAATTGTAAAGATAAAAACATAAGTCATACCTTATTAATATACGGATACACCTTTAATTTTCCATGCATATGTACATTTGAAATATGAGAATTAATTTCATAAATAAGATATAATTGAAGAGCCAAAAGTGTATTAATTTTTATGTGTATGAATAGTATAGTTTGAGATAGTTAGTCAAGAAGAAGTCACACTATTATAAAATTAACTTACCATCGATTTAATCATTAAACTATAAAATTACTTTACTTAATTTCTAAACTATATAATTATAATAAACATGTAATTTTTAAAGCATATGAGATATCAATTTAACCGTAAAATACATGAAAATTTGTCAATTTAATTTCTATAATCATAATAGTATCAACTAGCATATACTGGAAATCATATACATAAAAGACTAACTTAATGTCTTAAATATAAAAGACAAACTTAATGTCTTAAATGTTGAATATAGTGTAGGTTTGAAGTGCGTGTCGCTTTTGAAAAAACATTATGCTGAAAAGTTGTTCTCACGTAGAAAACGATCTTTAAAGAAAAATGGTTTTTTCATTTGGAGAA
>CM038794.1:54139950-54458042 GCA_021764765.1 Vicia sativa | reverse complement strand
AATACAAGCCAATCTTCTTCACCATTGCAGAACTTTTGACCTATAAATAGGGTCATATTGGCCATTGAAACCACACAAAGCTATGCAAAACAAGCTTTCTCACTTCTTTCTTAAATTTCAAGTAACATAGTGTAATTTGAGAATTCTTGTATTTTTCAAAACTTGTGAAAAAAACATGAGATATTTAATTGTCTAACATGTCATAAACATCATATGCAATTGGTTTGTAACTTAAAATCAACACAAGAATCACTAAAACTCAAAGTTTCATTTCAAAATTCAAACTTTCCAAGCGCCTTAACCATCGAATCGATCGTTGGCTCAAGGCAAGTTGTGATTTTTCACTCAAACATCATCAACATACTCCATGGATGATCACGGACCATTAACTTCAACACAACACCTCTAACCCAATTCAAGTTTCACTTTAAACTTATGCGGTGGACTTGGTTGGAATGATCGAGCCAATTCGGTGAAGCGGACCATCCTCGCTGATCCTTGAAGCGGTTGGTGCTATAGGAGTCATCAAGCAGGTTAGGCGCTCCATTAACAACCGATCTCGACTTCAAGAGGTAGAAACACGAACTTCAAACTCCTTGATTGCTTACTTCCGATCAAAAAGCTCTTGGCGTTTGTTTTACCATCAGCGATCAATAACCCTCGATCAATTGATTAATTCCTTCACCATACGATTTCGATTAGAATTTTTGAACTAGGGTTCTTAGTGTTCGTGCGAAATTTAATCATGTTAAACTAGAAATAAATGAAGTTAAACAACCTAATCATATTCTTGGGCTTAAAGCGATCAAGTTTGATGTTTACATCATTCAATTTCATCAAGAAATAAGGATTTTAGGATTGATTGAAGATTGGAGGATGAAGAAGAACCTTTAGCGCGTTTCTCAAATTTAAAAATCATTATATAATATAATTAGTTGGTTTGATTTCAATACCGGGATGTATTGCCACCCAGTGATTTGCCTCACTCTTAAGTCATTCATGCCATGCCTTGATGGTCCGGGTTCGGTAGCCTTGGGACCATTTTATAAATTTTCATTTTCACTTCATATTTTTCAAACTTTGGCTCTTTCAAAACCAATCAAAACTCCACATTTTGAGGTGATTTTTGTACACATGTCAATTAACATATCTATTTTAGGATAGTGTCAAAAATTTGAGAAAACTTTCATCGAGTATATTTTATCGAGGAAAATGATACATTTGAGTACTTTTCAAAAGCACTTTCAAGGTGATTTTTCAAACTTCAGTAGATTCTTTTAAAAACTTCTTGTAAGTAAACTTCATCTTTCAAAAACACTTTCAAGATCATTCTTCAAAACTTTTCATCAAAACTTACATCTTTTCCATGATCGATCCGATTTGTGATAAAAGCTTATTCGTTCCTCTCGAATTTCTTAGATCTTGGGCCTCCCTCACGATGTAAGTCCCAAAACATTCTTTTATGTACATAATTATTTCTTTGTACATGCCCAGTTCTTTTATGTATTACAATTTTACACATACATAATATGAGATATCTTTGTAAATACTCGACCACGAGACAAACTTAGTCCATTTGTTTCATACCTGAATACCATTGGTATTAAAAGGAGAATTATTCGGTGAAGCGCTTTTAAACCAATGGGCCACCCTATAGTGTAAGTCCCACCCTCTATGTACATCCCGTCTCCTTATACATAAATACTCGATTCGTGTACATATTTACTTCCTTGTACCTGATTGAACTTATAAATAATCAAGTTCGCTCGTTTAAGCGTTCATTTTACACACACTTGTTTATATTTCCTTCATAAACTCTTGTAAATAAACTTTACATGCATTGTTTATATTTCCTTCATAAACTCTGAATAAATTTCATACATTTGTTCATCTGTTGTCTGGTTATAACATAACAACTAGTCTAACCATTAGGTTCCCCACAGAGTTAGCCTCCTCTTGGGCTTCGTGCAAGGTAACTCATTTCATCACGAGTTAGGCTCCTCTTGGGCTTCGTATAAAACTCATTTACTTGAGTTTTAGCCTCCGCTTAGGCTTCATATAAGACAACACTCCCACAGTCGGCCTCTCCTCTTGGGCCGTTCAAATGAACTCCTCATTGAGGTTTAGCCTTCTCTTGGGCATCGAACAAAGAAAGAGACAGGAAATCTCTTAACGACCTCCTATTGGGCTTCCAATACAAAAGAATCACCAGCGTTAGGATAGAGACCCAAAGGTATAATTTCCGGTGGGAAATTGCTCTTAATCTAAAAGGATGGTTTCGGTGAAATCCTTTTAAAGTAAAGCCAGCCATACCTATAGCTTCTCTTGAGCCATTCAAGGACCCTCGATGACCCTCGGTACCTCCTCTTGGGCTTACAATACAAGGACAGGGCTTCTTAAAAGCATCCCCAATCAATGAATTTCTCCTCGAGATTTAGGCGTTTATCATCTACATGGAAGAAGTATCTCATACATCACATCACATACAATCAAAACTTTTCAAACTCTTTTCAAACAAAAACATCTCTTAATCGTAAGTGAGTAGCAGCTTGTACACTCAAGAAAAACACCCAATGCTTACAATTAAAAGATTCCATCATCTTTCAAAACATCTTTCTAAAACTCGTGAAATGCTTGTGCATTCAAGCAAAACACCTATAACTTCGACGAAAGATTTCAAACTTTTCAAAATGTATGTGATGAAATAGATTAGATACATTTTCATCAAGATGACATTTATGCTGTCTCTTACTAACATCCGTTGCTTCCACTAGCATAAGTGGGAACTACGATTGCTCAAACTTTCTCAACATCCCTTTGAGAATACGTAGGCCTGGTCTCATCCTTGCCGAGCAAATTCTTTCTCCTCAAACCAAACAAAACCATAGATCCCTTTGATCAGGGCTACAAATGCTCTGATTCCCATTAAGGGATATGTATCTGAGAAGATCTCAATGATCTTTGCGAGCACAATAATAACAAACATTAGGATCCTTCATAATCTTCCCTTCTTAAAATCCAAGGAGAAACTTGATCATAGAAATAGCAATTAAAACACACAAACATATCAAACATATTCATATATAAACTATAGATAACTATATATATTTTAGGGTGTTCCATCTATTCCCTTTATATAACAAACCCCCTTGCGGAATCTCCCCGATCGTTGCGTCTAGTTTGCGCTAGTCGTAATGCATATCATATCAATTGAGGGTATTGCGGCTCCTTTTTAATCATTTTTCTTGTGTTGGAAATAATAAAGCTTGATGCTCATGGCATCTTTATAAACAAATCAAAAGAGTAAATCGTTTCGAGGCGGAGAATTTGAATTGATTGATTCCCTCGCGTCTTTTAGCGTGACAGTTACCTACCAATTAATGGTATGGATAGCACTATTCTAAAGGAGCGTAAAATAACAAAGCGACCATTACGGTAGGTAATAAGACTTTTAGTTGCTTGCTCGAATCAAATACTTTTTACCTCACACTTTGTCAAAGTTCAAACTCTTTTCAAAGCGAAACATTTCGAACACTTTGTACATTCCTACATGAATCATTACAAAGTCAAGCGAAATTCCTTTTCAAAAACATTTTTGTCAAACATCTGACACTTTTTAAAATGATCTAAGAGCGACTAAGAGCCGTAGATAACTACGGATGGAAAGTGCTAATACCTTCCCTTTTCATAACCTTCTCCCTTACTCGAGAATCTAACGAAGGTCTTTTTACGTACTTTTACCTTCCCTTAATTGGATAAAAGAAAAAGTCGGTGGCGACTCTTGCTACTTACATTTGCGATACAAAAACCTCAAAGTCGAGTTCAAGTATTACCCCCCAAGTCTCCCGACGAAAAATATGATGATGCTCGACGGAAAATGAACGAGAGAAGGAAGATGTTTAGCCTCTCAGCGAAAGAAAAGAAGAAAACAAACACTCTGGTGAAGCTTCTCGAACCATCAATCCCAGCGTGAAATTCACGCCTTTGCTCCCCAATCAAATCAAGGCCCTTGAAATCTCTATCTTGAAGGATATAGTCTCGAGAACATATTGGCGATGCTTGACCGATGGGCGGAAGGTAACTTTTCACTTTGATGCTTTTCTTGATAAGTTATATATCATTCTTCGTTAACTCCTTATCTTGTGAGTATCATACCTACTGTTGATCCTCCCAATATTCAAAATCAAAAATCTACTACTTTTCCACAACGAAGGCTCAATGAAAATGCTTTAAATAAAGGCTCATCTCTTTATGACTACCCACAGGAAGCTGTCGAAACCTGGATCGTGAGTAACTTCACCTCCATGGTGAGTCTTAGACCAACAGTAACCTCTCCTGCAATGGCAAAGGACGGTGATGAACAATCTGAGGATCGAAATTCCCGTCATCAACATTCCTAGTGACTCTTCTCAAAAAAGGTACATTTCGTTGACCAATCTAAAGAAGATAGCGACACGAATCGTGAGCCATTACTGCGGATGGTCTGAAGATGAGGGGATGCGAGAAGATGAAAATAAGGAGGTACAAGTAGAAGGCGAGGATGATGGGATGCAAGTAGAAGTAGAAGTTCACATTCTGTTGGGTAGCAAACCGGCCCCTCCGACCTTATTTGAAGAACAAAAGAGGAGATGAAGAACAATCCCTAAAGTACCTCGAAGTTGATGTTAGCCCAGCAGAGGTTCCCCTTGAGCAAAACTCGATAAAGAGGTTCGGATCAATCGAGAGGATGTCCCTCTCACTTCTTGATCAACTTCTTGGGGAAGTTAACAAAACTATTCTTGAGTGATCTCTTCACTATCTTAAAAGATAATCCACAGGGCCTATTTTTCGATGAAGAATTTCTTGTCTCGAATAGACCTCGGTATTTGTCCATCTAGTGGTAAGAGACTATATATGATGCAAATCTTGCTTGATGAAGTCAACACGCATATGTCGGGACACATGGTATCGAAGCTAAAATTGAACCAAGCAAGAAGCTCTATAAGGCGTATGACCAGACTTGAAGCTTCTTGAAAAATCGAAGCTTTAGAGCTTGCAAAATCAAGCTAAAGATAGGCATGACATTTTGGATCGATCTATCTTGTTTTGGGAATCTCAGTTGAGGATCACGAAATGAACAAACAACTCGAAAACAACTTTGAAGTCGATTGATGACCAAGGGCTTGCAAGTCTAGTCACTGAAGTGTCCAACAAATAGAGGTGGCGAAGGGATAAACCAAGAAATTAAAGAGCTCGAAAGCATGAAATTTTTTCTCAATGTAGAATCAACTTATGCAAAAGCAAACTTGCTAGGCTTATCGAGATGCCCTTCACTTCTGGAAAGTTAAAGATTCTTTTTATGTATTCACGTGAATTCGAACACAACTTATTTTGGTATTTATGTAAAATTATCTTGGCTCTATTACTGACATCTAATTATTACGAAGTAATTCGAATCTCTTGCAAGTATGGTTTATATCTTTTTAAGTATTTCCCATTTACTTTTAAGATTCTCCTATCTTATGCTAATTCCTCTATTTCATAAGCGTTATTCGAAAATGTTTTCAAAACGAAAAGGCCCTCGATGGGGTGACCATTTGCCCAGAATACATTCTTTTTATCCATAGGTAAAATGACCTTCCATACCAGATCATTAGTTGAGAATACCTTGTTTTTAACTCTTTTATTATATGCTCTAGCTACTCTCTCTTTTGCCTTCTCATAACTTCCAAAGCATGTAGCCTATCTTCATCTACATCTACTAACTCATTCATCATCATTTCCCAATATTGGTCATTGGTATTTCGTTTTGTCTTTGGATTACATTGATTGTAGATGTATTCATTGGTAACACCGCATCGTGTCCAAATGTAAGTCGAAGCGGAGTAGTATTCGTTGCCTCTTTGGGAGATGTTCGACACACCCATAGAGCTTGGTCGAGGTTTTATGCCAATTTTTGGTTTTCGACCTACATGCTTCTTTATCGAACCTATTATGACTTTATTGGTTGCTTCTACTTGACCGTTTGCTTGGGCATAATAAGGTGTTAGCGTGAGCAATTTGAATCCCATTCTTGTGCGAAATCTTGCATTTTCGTCTGTGGCCGAACCTTGATACTTGTGATACTTACGGTATCGAACACGTAAATTATTTATACGGATAAATTCTATAATAGCTTCTTGGTCGCATTCACTAAAGGAATTGCTTGACCCATTTTGTGAAATAGTCTATACCCACAAGAATATATCTCTGTCCTTTAGATGATGTTGGTCGAATTTCACCAATTAAATCTAATGCCCATCCTCTAAAAGGCCAAGGCTTAACAATCGAATGTAATTCGCTTGATGGAGCATGTTGAATGCCTGCATGAATTTGGAATTCTTCGCAACCTTTGGAAAATTCTATACAGTCTTTGAGCATAGTGGGCCAATACATTCCATATCTGAACAAAAGCCATTTCATTTTGTGACATGCTTGATGTGCCACACAGCCTTGTGCTTGTGGACAAGGCTAGATATGCTTCGTTCTCCCCTAAGCATTTGAATAATAGTCCCTCTGGGGTTTTCTTAAACAATTCATTTCCTATTAACACATAAGATAATGCTCTGTATTTGACCTTTCTCTCTGTATTCACTGAAGGATCTCTCAAATAATTTACTATGGGATTCCGTAATCCGTATGCCTAAAGCATCTATGTTAATACTTCAATTCTTCTTGGCTTGCATAACCCAATTTCGAATTCTCTAAGTCTAATGGTGATAACTTAGTAGCCATTATTCTACCTCTTGTTTCTACGAGGTATTGGAGTTTTTCTTTTGATATCCTATATCCTGAAGCTATTTGAGCCAAGTCATTTGCTTCTTGATTATTAACTCTAGGAATGTGTTTTAAATCCACATATTCAAATTTCTTGATTAATCTATTAGCAATTACAAAATTCATGATCAAATTTTCTTTGATACACTTGTATTCTTTGGTTATACGTTTAATGACTAACTGAGTCTCCTCTAATTTAGAGCTGGTTGCCCCGATTCCAACAAAGCTTCAGTCCGATCAATGCTTCATACTCGACTTCATTGTTCGAACAATGAGGGCCTTCAACTTATACTTGAACTTTGTTGGAATTCCTTGGCGAAATGATACATACTCAACGCCACTTCCATTTTCATGTGTTGACCCATGAAATATAATTTCCATGGTGGATCTCAACATAATCGAATCACGAAATTTTCATTCACGGAGTGGTCAACAATGAAATCTGAAACAACATGTCCTTTCATAGCCTGTAAAGGCTTGAAGGCCAAATTATATTCGATGGCGCTAAAGCCCCTTACCAATCCTGTATGCATGATTGGTTTCGACAACTTATGTGTTTAATAACATCAAAGTGAGATGAAACATAGACATCAACAGGTTTAATATAATACTTGAGTTTTGTACAAGAAAAATATAGGCAAAGACATAGTTTTCTATACTATTATACCTAGTCTATGCTTTATTTAAGACCCTACTAATATAATAGATGGCTCTTTCGACGCCATCTTCATTTTCCTGAGCCAACATACTACCTATAGTTACATTAGAGGCAGAGATATAGAGTCGCATTGGCCTATCTTTAGAAGGGGGTGCAAGGATTGGAGGGTGCATCAGGTAAGTCTTGATCTTTTCAAATGCCTCTTGATGTTGTTCCGTCCATTCGAAATTCCCTTGATTTATACGCAGTAGTGGAGAGAAAGCTTGAGTTCGCCCACTCAGATTAGATATAAATCTCCTCAAAAAGTTGATTTTACCCAAGAGTGATTGCAACTCTTTCTTTGTAGAAGGAGGCTTCGTCTCCATGATGGCCTTCATTTTATTCAAGTTGATTTCGATTCCCTTCTTGTGGACCACGGAGCCAAGGAAATCCCCAGCCTGCACAAAGAAAGCACACTTAGAGGATTCATTTCAAGCCATGTTTCCTCATTCTCTCGAATGATTGGCTCGGGTGATTTAAATGATCCTCATCAAAGCAGTTTGACCATTATGTCATCTATATAAATCTGCATAAATGACTCAATGAAATCATGAAAAATAGTGTTCATTGCTCTTTGATATGTTGCTCCAGCATTTTTTAAACCAAAGGGCATTACTACCCATTCATAGGTGCCTAAAGCTCCTGGGCATCGAAACGCTGTTTTGGGGACATCATCCTCAGCAATGAAAATCTGATTATATCCAGAATAACCATCTAGCATACTTAGGTATTCGTAGCCCGCAGCAGAATCAATTAACATTTTCGCTATAGGCATAGAGTATTCATCTTTTGGGGTGGCAGTATTTAGATCCCTAAAGTCTATGCAAATACGTAAAGAACCATTTTCTTAATAGCAGTGCGATATTGCAAGCCATTCAGCGTGCCTTGTGGTCTGATAAACTTGTGGTAGTAATCTCTCTATCTCTGCCTTTATCTTCGAAAGGATTGCTGGCGCGAATCTTTTAGGCGTCTGCTTGATGGACTTCTTGCCATCCTTGATCGGAAGCCTATGTTCCACCAGTTCCCTTTTTAAACCAGGCATTTCATCGTAGTCCCAGGCGAAACAATCTTTATTTAATTTAAGCATTTCGATCACCTTATGTTTCAAACTGGGATGAGAGCACTAATGTACGTCCTCTCTTTTCGACTCCATCCCCAATATTAACTTCCTCCAAAGGGTCTTGAGCCAACATTTTAGCATTTGTTGATTCTGGATCCTTTTCGAACCCTGGGGGCTCCTGATCATAGATAGCGTCCAGCCGTTGATCCATTGGTGGGGAAGTTTGTCCATTATTGGGTGGGGGTAAATTGTCGCCCTCAGGACCTGCTATTTCTGCTTCGTTTTTTGCTTTTGTACTTATGGCTTTAACAGCCATGTTTTGTATTTCGGTTTCGAGAGCCGTCTTTCTTTTATTCTCATCCAGATAGGCCGAAATCTTCTGATAGTAATTTGACTCAGTCATAGTAACCTTCACTCCCCCAGCCAGTTGGCCGCATCGTCGAAGTCTCGCCTTCTTGCTCAACTTCCTGTCCATCCCACATCAGTTCCCTATCCCATTGAAACCCATTGGGACGAAGTGTTAGAGAATAATAGGCATTTTCATTTGGTTCGAAGTATTCCTCAGGTGGATTTCATGGCCCAATGTTGGCCATGTTGCGGTCGAAATTTCTCTTATCAACATGATTAATCTCTGTCATATAATAACTCTGGTCAGCTTCTATATTTTCAACTATTCCATCATCTCTCCATAATACCAATCTTTGATGCATTGAAGAAGGCACTGCCCCAATTCCGTGGATCCATTCTTTGCCAAGTAGCAAATTGTAGTTGGCCTTTGCAGCTATAAGCATGAACATGGTTGGTCTGGTAAGGGAACCGACTGTTAGATTCACCTATATCACCCCCAATATCTTACCAACTTTACCTTCATAATTTGAGAGCACCATGTTATGAGGTCGAACGTCTGAATCCTACATCCCTATCCTTTTCAGCATGAATCTGGGCATCAAGTTAACAGCAGCTCCACCATCAACTAGCACTTTGTTCACCCCGTGTTGCTCTACTTTAGCCCTAATGAACAAGGGTTTCAGGTGATTCTTCATTCCTTCGTCTGGTTTTTCGAAGAAGGCATTTTGCTCTTCGACTGCTCCGTTATTCATCACGTAGTAACACACTGGCCTATGTCTGGCCATTTCTTCTTCGTCAATTTCTTCTCCAACACACACCTCTGTATCCTGGTTATATTCACAAGGTAATACTGACACAATATTACAGTTAGCATTAAAGAAAGACTCCCCTTCCGATTTGAAATCGTCAGTCATTAAATCTTCTTCGTTTGCAACCTCCTTTTGTGCTTTATTTTCTTCAGTTTCCTTCTTTGGTGAGAATAACTTCCTGGACACTGGGGATTTTCCCCCAGGCTGAGTCACTAATTTTGGGTTGTTAGTGCTAGACTCTCCAATTTCCATAGGCTTCGATTCCTTTTCAACCTTCTTATTTCGTTGGTGTCTGCGCCATTGAGAGCGCGACATTGGGTTTGTACCTTTGTATTTTTCCAACCTGATTTCCTCTCTTCTGTTCGAATTAAATTGTATCCTGTACGCCATAGCAGTTCTTCCGCCTTGATCATAGCTTCGCCATTTACCCTTTCCCTTGTCAGCTTTTACTTGCAACCACCTATCAGTAGGAATTTCTGCAGGTAACTTGAAAGACACTCTCTTCGCTCCCCTGGGATAGGGACTATCTGGCCTCCTCAGCATGGTTCTGCCAGCGTCAGCATGATTTGAAGGCATTCCACCTTGGCGCCCCCAGCCTGAAGCAAATGGGACTCTTTTGAATGCTTCAGACATCTCTCTGTCATAAACTGTTGCGCATCTGGGACAAATTAAACATTTTGTGCCAATCTTGTGACAACGAACTAGGAACTCTAAGAGACTCTCATCAGCTTTTGGATAGACTCTGTACAATTGATTATCTTGCCTCTGATGACCCTGTTCGCTCAGCTGGGCCTCTCGGTCAGCAGCAATTCAGGGGTTCTGAGATGATCTTGCACCTTGGGACAACAACTTGTCTAGTTCTTCTTGTGACGGTTGAAAGCAGTATTCGCGAGCTCGAATCCTTCTTTGGCAAGCTTTCTCTTCTTTATTCTCTTTCTTTCTCCAAGCATCGCTCCACTTCTTCCATCTCAGCGTGGGGCTGTTCGAAATCCACCATGTTCACTCCCAGCATTTGGTCATCAGCAATTCTGACTCTTTGAATTTCACCACAGAGACCTTGATAGCCTCGGTCGGACTCTTGTCGTGACACTTTGGCCTTGACTGCATTGCTTCCTTTAATAACTTCGCTTTGAGCACTTTTGGGAGGCCATCAGTAACCTCCTTCTTGCTCTTAACTAACATGAAGCCCCCATCTTCTTCGAATTCCACCTTCGATTGAACCTTGCTCGACAACTTCCGCACGTTGATGTCCAAAGGCTCAGCATAATTGGTCTCCGCCATCAACAACGGATCCGTATCTACTTTCATGGGGTTCTTCCCTTTGTTTGAAAACTTTAGCCTGTCGTCCTTGATTGCATTATGTATCAAATCCCTGAAAAGAAAACATTGTGAGGTTTTGTGGCCTAGAAAATTGTGGTATTTACAGAAACCCCTCTTCTTCCTTTGTTCCAATGGTGGAATCTTAAGGTTGGGAGGAACTATTAACTGGCCATCCTTAACAAGCAGGTCGAAGATTTCATCACATTTAGTTATATCGAAAGTATATATTCTCTTAGGGAATTTATCATTCCTCTCATTTTCGACAGGGTCTTTTCCATTAGAAGGAAGCAACACTTTGCAAGCGTAATGGAGTGCTTCTTTTAATTCTGCAAGATCTATTTCGAACTAATCGAAATCATATAGATCTTGAGAGTCATCTATGTTTTCCCCTTCTGCCTCTATATAAGCTATTCTTTCTTTCTTGTGATTTTTACTAGCCCTAGCCTTTTCAGTTTTTAGCCTTTCGACTTTGTCATACCCCAATTTTTGACCTAATATACCACCATATATTTGCATCATTTCATAACTAACAGCTCAGACAGCATTAATCGGGTATAGCATTCACAGGTCAAAATTAGGGTTTCATCAGATTTTCATCTGATTCAAGAGCTAACCAATTAGGGTTTGAGATTTTCTCACTCCATTTGATCTATCTTGATCAAATTTTCAACCTTAAATCCTCAGATATCAAATTTTCTCACAGATCAATCGAGGATCGACCAATTAGGGTTTTGGTCGAGCATAGGCATTCTCTGATTTTTTGAGCAGTGAATAACTTTTTTGGATAGAGATTGGTCATTATATCTTAGATATAACATCTTGACCTAATTTCTGGATTCAAAACATCACAGAGGTTCATAGAATTCATCAGTCAATTTCAGAAACGTATGGTGAAATTTCATCTGCACAGAAAAGTCAAACTTTGACTTTTGGTCAAATTTTCAAAACAAAACTTTTCCATCATCAAAATACTTCAAATGATCCATCATGATCATCAAAAATCAAAAATTTGGAAAAGTCAACAAAAGTCAAAATTTCTATAACTTAGAAAAATTTCTAAGTGTTGAAATTTTACATTTTTTCCAAACTTCAAGCCATTTTTTCACCTAGTTCCAATTGGAATTTGAAAAAACTCAAAACATGAAAGTTGTAGATCATGAAAAAATCTTTCCAAAATGTCCAAGAACTTCAAAATCCATGGAGGCTAGCTATGTTTTTGAAATTGAAACCAAAGGTTCCATGAAACTTAAATTTCAAAGTTCACAACTTCAAATTATAGGTCATTTTGTGTTTTTTCACTTAAACCACTTGCAACCTTGCCAAATGGATTGATTGAACTGATAAACATCAGCTTGGAAGTAATAATTGGGATGAGATAGGATCAAAGTAAAATTGAGCACATGGTGAAAAAAAAACTTTGTGACAAATACCATTCTTACCCCTTAAGCAAACTTTGATTCACCAAATGGCTTGTACTTCCTTGCCTAATCTTTTCAGACCTCTTGCCTATAAATAGCTCTCAATTCAAGCCCAAAACAACACCAAAATCAATACACAAATCCATGCTTTTCTTCTTTTCTTGAAAATCAAGCAATTAGTGCAAAGTTGAGAAATATAGCATTTTTGAAAATTCAATGGAAACATGATGAAAATTGGTGTCCAACATGTTCCATGATCATTAACAAACTTGTTCCAAACTTAAAAACAAACTGAACTGAACTGAAAATCAGAATTCCATTTCCATTTTTTCAAAACTTTAAAACCGACTTAGGAATCGAGTGCAAGTTTGGCTTGATCAATTGTTGTTCTAATGATTCATACACCTTCCATGAACATCATGGGTTGATATAAAACAAGAATAGCAATCTGTAACACCATTAACCTCGATTTCGAGTTCTGTTTCGAGCTGATTGCAGGTTGACTTGAGTGGAGAGATTGAAGCAAGTTCAAAGCAAGCAGGCCATCTCTAAAGCATCCTCACATGCCGCTGGTACTCTAAGGATCAAGAAATCGCAACTGGAAGTGCTCTAGAGCAGTTTCGATCTCAACTTTTCGAGTTAGAACACGGCTGGTTCTCTTGATTCCTTGCACCAATTGACAAAAACTCTTGGCCATTTGTTTTCTGCACTCAACACGAACAATAGCCCTCAATAAAATCAAACAATCGTTCAACATACATCATTTAATTTAGATTTTTTAGTTTAGGGTTCATACGTGTTCTTTGAATCGAAATCATTCTAGGCTTAATATAAATGAAATTAACAAGCATCTTCATGTTCGTGGCATAAAATCGATCAAGTTTGGTTTTACATCGTGCCATTTGGTTGAGAAGCGAAGGAGATAGCTCGAATTCGTGGCGAAAATCAAACACAAGCCCGAAAATTCGCGTGTTCTTGGTGTTCTTGATTTTGAAAATTCAAATTAACCAATATAATATTAACGCGTGTTTTAATCCACTAACAACTCAAGCGTGTTTGGCTCGATGGTTCATGGCTTGCCTTTAAGGCTTTGTGACAGCGTATCACCTCATGGTCATGGGTTCAAAACCCGGCAAGACCATTCTTTTACAAAGCTTTCAATTTTTCATGTTTTCTTCAAAACTTTCCAATACCATATCAACACGTGTCTGGTCCACTAACACTTCAAGCGTTGGCTCAGTTGGTCCTGGCTTGCTCTTAAGGTTCTGCACGTGCCCCACTCAAAGGTCATGGGTTCAAACCCATAAGACCATTCCCTTTTACAAAACTTCATTTTTCATGTTTTTATAAAACTTCAACAATTTTTTTAACCAATCAAAACTTCTCATTTTGAGATGATTTTTTGCACACTTGTCATTTAATATATATATTTTATGATTATGTCAAAAAAATCCAAAAAACTTTCATCTGATTAAATTTTAATCGGGAAAGCGATGTTACGAACACTTTTCAAAACACCTTTTAAAGGTGAATTTTCAAGTTTTCGATTTCGATTCTTTCAAAACTTCTCATAAGTGAACCTCACACTTCAAAACATTTTCAAATCATTCTTCAAAACTTTTTCATCAAAACTTGCATCTTTTACCATAATCGATCCAATTCAAAACGATAAAACTGAATTCATTTCTTCTCGAATTTCTCGATCGATCATGGGCCTCCCTCACGGTGTAAGTCCCAAAACATTCTTTTTATGTATATATTTCTTTATACATATTCATTTCTTTATGTACAATTTTTCATCTGTACATAATACAGACAAACTTTCTTCCGTTTGTTCTTTACACTAAACACCATTGATTTTGAAAGGAGCATTATTCCCTGTGAAACTTCTTTCAAATCAATGGGCCTCCCTTATGGTGTAAGTCCCAATCCTTTATGTACATATTTAGTTTTATTTGTACATATTCAAAACATCTTTGTCAATATTCAAACATAAACAAATTTCTTTCATTTGTTTTCATTCGTTTGTCTATGCGCTGAATCCATTGGTTCTAAAGGAAGGTTTCTCTGGCAAATTTCTTTTAAACCAATGGGCCTCCATCACGGTGTAAGTCCCATAACATTCTTTTATGTACATAATATTTCCTTGTACATATCAAACTTTTGTCAAACATTCTTTTTCAAAACTTTTATCTGTACATAACACAGATACTTCTTTTTTTCAAAACTTTTATACATACATAATCGATACTCTTTCTTTGAAAATACTTTTCTGATAAACTTTGATCAATCATTTTGTTTCATCTGTATCTTGAATACCATTGGTATTGAAAGGAGCATTATTCCACAATGGCTGCTTTCAAATCAATGGGCCTCTCTTCTGATGTAAGTCCCAACCCTCTATGTACATCCATCTTTATGCATACATAAAAACTCGTTCGTGTACATATTCATTTCCTTGTACAGTTCAACTTATGAATAATCAAGTTACGCTCGTTTTAAGCGTTCGTTTCACAAACACTTGTTTATATTTCATAAACTGTTGTAAATAAACATCATGCATTGTTTATATTTCCTTCATAAACTCCATGAATACATATCACACACACTGTTTATACAATGTCTAATAATAACATAACAATTAGACTAATCAATAGGTTCCCCACGTATAGCCTCCGCTTGGGCTTCATACAAGACAACTCATCACCAGTTGAGTTTAGACTCGCTTGGGCTTCATACAAGATAACTTATCCCCGGCATGGGTCAGCCTTCTCTTGGGCTTGTACAAAGAAACTCTCCCACGAGTTAGCCTCCGCTTAGGCTTCGTATAAGACAACACTCCCTGTTGAGTCAGCCTCCTCTTGGGCTTCGTTCAAAGAACTCCTCATTGAGTTTAGCCTTCTCTTGGGCATCATACAATGAAAGGGCGAAATCTCTTACGACCTCTATTGGGCTTCAATACAAAGAATCACCAGCGCTAAGATAGAACCACGAAAGGATGGTTTCCGGTGAAATCACTTTCAAATTCCCAATGAGTAAAATTTCTCGGTGAAATTGCTCTTATTTCGATAAGGATGATTTCTCGGTGAAATCCCTTTCAAGCCAAAGACACCATACCTATAGCTTCCTCTTGAGCTTCATACAAGGACCCTCGATGACCCTCGATGACCCTCGGAATGCCTCCTCTTGGGCTAACAATACAAGGACCCATGGGCTTCTTAAAAGCATCCTTTAATCCAATCAATTTCTCCTCGAGATTTAGACATCTATCATCTCTATGGAAGAAGTATCTCATCTATCACATCATACAGGTCAAAACTTTTCAAACTTTTTCAAACTTTTTCAAACAAAACATCTCTTAACGATAAGTGGTAGCAGCTTACACTCAAGCAAAACACCCAATACTTACAGTTAAAGATTCAATCATCTTTTTCAAACATCTTTCTTAAACATGTAAGTGGTAGCGCTTGTACACTCAAGCAAAACACCTAATACTTACGATGGAAGATTTTAATCAATCAAACTTTTCAAAAATGTATGTGATGAAATAGATTAGATACATTTTCATTAAGATGACATTTATCATCTCTTACTAACATCCGTTGCTTTCCACTAGCATAAGTGGGAACTACGATTGCTCGACTTTCTCAACATCCTTTTGAGAATCGTAGAGCCTGAGGTCTCATCCTTGCCGAGCAAATTTCTATCTCCTCGGACCAAACAAACCATAGAACCCTGTAGATCCGAGCTACAAATGCTCTGATTCCCACTAGGGGATATGTATGCAGAAGATCCACAGATCTTTGCGAGCACAATAATAACAAAACCTAGAATCCCACATAATCTACTGTTTCTTAAAATCCAAAGGAGAAACTTTCCCAATCATAGAAATAGCAATTAAAAAACACACAACATATCAAATGTATTCATATATAAAGCTGTAGATAACTACATATATTTAGGGTGCTCCATCTATTCCCTTTATATACCAATCCCCCTTACTCAGAATCTCCCCAATGCGTTATGTCTAGTTTGCGCTAGTGTTCGCATATCAATATCAATTGAGGGTATTTGACTTTCCCTTTTCATAATCATTAAATCATCTTTCTTGTGTTGAAAATAATAAAGCTTGATGCTGCATCTTTATAAACAAATCAAAGATTTAAATCGTTGCGTGCGGAAGATCCGAACTCACGTTCGCATCCTCATAGCGTCACCTTTGAGCAGGAAAAATGGCGACTCTTTGGGAGTCTGTTGAATTTTGATTTTCAAGAAAAAAAAGCAGCGTTACTGTCCGAGCACCAAGCTTTTTGTTTTCAAAAAGAAAGGGATAAGCTTTTCATATTTTGCATATATCTTTTTCTTTATTGTGTGTTTCGCGATTTCACTTGATGGAAAGAAATCTAACCGGTTTAGAAACATTTTAAGATCTAGGTGGAGGTATTATCGTGAGCGTTCAATGCTTTCGAAGTTAATATTTCCCATGATGGAGGTTGTCTTGAGGGTATTGTGTTTGAGCAAGTAATTGCAAAGGCTGTATTTTCGGGGAACTTAAAGCTGAGTGGACTGTAGAACACATAAACCATCCAGCCATTAGGATGTAGTGCGGAGATTATTCGGTGTAAGCCTAGAGTAATTGTCATGCGATACTACGATCGGCGAGTTTCTCTTGAAAATATTATTGGACCATCAGTATTCACCAAATCCAATAATGTTTTGAAGGGTGTTGAGCTGTATTATCGAGTAGAACCCGATTCATAGATGAATAAGCCCTTAGAACTTAACCCGTTGATTCTTATCGTTGGCTTCATGCTCGTGACTTGAGCGGCTTGCCCGTGTATAACTACTAACCATGTTTGCCGCATTCATGCATTCATTCATTCATTCAAAACAAAAAAACTTCATTTTCTCTCCATTTCCAAAGAATTTAGAGATGTTTTCTTTGTAAAATATTTTAGGTTAGAGTGATGGGCGTCGGAGGAAGATTCACCAAAAGATACAGTTTAGGATTCTGCGTAGGAAAGTTGAAAGAGTTAGCATCCTTGGTAGAAGATCCTCGGTTTGACGCTATGGAACTCTTTTAACTCTTACGAGCATGCGTCGATGAAGGACTTCTCAAAACTTTCGTTCAGTTCTACGATCCAGTCTATCGTTGCTTCACTTTCCCTGATTATCAGTTGATGCCTACTTTGGAAGAGTATGCGCATATCCTAGGAATCTCAGTATCAGACAAGGTGCCTTTCAATGGTTTGGAAGCCATTCCTAAGTCACAAGTCATTGCAACAATGACTCATTTAAAGAAACCTGAGATAGACAAAAACCTAACTACCAGAGGAAAACTCTTAGGACTAACTTCAAAGTTCCTAATGGAGAAGGCTCTCAAGTTCTCTGAAGCTGGTAGTATGGTAGCCTTTGAAGCTATTTTAGCTTTACTCCTCTATGGATTGGTGTTGTTTCCCAACGTCCCAAATTTCGTTGATATCAACGCCATAAGGATCTTTCGATTGGAAATCTGTTCCCACTGCTTGGTGACACGTCGTCTCTATTCATCATAGGAATCGTCAAGGAGGCGGAACTATCGTGTGTTGTGTACCTCTGTTTTCAAATGGATTGTCTCACACGCCTAAATCTCTATCTTCGCGAAAACAAAGGCAGTGGCATTGGTCGGAAGACTCATGTCTCTACAACGACGATATCCATTGGTATACCTTGGCAAACAATGAGATGGAAATCATTGAGGCTGTGGAGAATTTGCGTACCTCTCATTGGTGCGAGGAATCAACTACAACCCATTCCTAGCAAAGCGTCAGCTCGGATCATAAATTACGGTAAACCTCCGGTTTCTGGTGAAAGCTACTTCATCATGAAGGAGAGATTCCCAAGTTGAAGGCTAGGATGATCAAAGCTTGGCATCACATCAGAAAGAAAGGAAAAGGTAAGGCAAAGAATTGTGTAGCCATGAAACCTACACTTCTTGGATAAAGAAAAGCGAAGGAATTCGAATGCCTTACGCTTATGAGGATCCCATGTTCTCGATCGCTTCCAAATCGACAAATTTTCCGTTGAAGTGTGGGAGAATACCAAGAAGCCTTGACCAAGATAAGGTTTGAGAAAGAAGCTTTGGAAAGCAAATTCCTTAAGACTAACCTTGAGAATGAGAAGCTCAAGAAGCAAGTCAAAGATCATGAAAAAGCGCTCTACTTCCGGGATGAATGGCTCATGGAAAGATGAGAAGATTCGCGGAAGGATGACGCCATCCAATCGTCAAAGAAAGGAAAGAAAGCTTGAGGAAATGACAACCAGCAAGCCCGCTCCCAACAGTGGAAGAGTCATTAGCAAGCTAAAAGCTAAAAGCCAAACTAAAAGCTCACTATGGGAAGGAAATCCTGAAGCTGAAGCTGCATCAAGCCTTTGGATCATCATCCGACGAAGACGTTTAATTAGTCTAATTTAGTTTGTTAATTTTTATCATTTATTGTATCATTTGTGTGAGCAATGCTCCAACAAAAAACAATTGTTGTAATCTTCCTTCATTAATCAATAAAATTCGTGTTTTCCATCCAAATATTTGCCAGAAATATCTCTTTTAGCGTAAATTCTTTGGAAATTTCTTTTCTTTACAATCATATTCATGCATCATGCTTTGCATTTAAGTCTACCATCTAGAGTCTAATCATTCACAGTTTTGAACTGTCACTTTTCCAGATAGAAAATTGTCAAGCTGTCGCGTCTTAGAGTTTCTCATTGCGTCATGACCAACTCGAGCGTACGATACGGATCAAAAGAAGAAAAGTAATGGAGAATTTTGAGCAAGAAAACGTTGAACTCCGTAGTACGGTAACTACGCTACAAGAAGAAGTGGAAAGACTCACATCTTTGGTCAACTCGCTTGCCACAGCGCAAAGTCAACAAGCAGCATCGAGCAGTCATAACCAAATAGCAACTTCAGAGGATACTACTACTCCAGTTTCAGCTGTCGCGATCGGTGGTTCACCTTCGACATGCGGAGGGCTATCCATGGGAATGCCTTTTAACTTGGCATTGGGTTCGCCAACCGACTTCTCAAACAACCTCGCTTGAAATACCTACTTTGCAGCAAAACGCTACGTTCACTCCTGGCGTGGAATAACTTTCCAAGTAACAATGTCGGTCTCTCAACCGATCATGTTGAATCGACTTCCGTAGTGCACACCGCAGACAAAAGTTCATCACACTCCAGGAAATAGCACGAACGCTCGTGGTTCAATGGAGAATCTCCAGGAACAACTTCTCAAATTGCAGCTTGATATAAAAACAATTCAAGGGAAAGAATTGTTTGGGAAGCGGGATCTCTTAGTCCCTCGTGTAAAAATACCTGCGAAATTCAAAACCCCGGATTTTGAAAAGTACAAAGGGAATTCTTGTCCTCAGAGTCATCTTACAATGTATGCTAGGAAAATGTCTACGTACAATGAGGATCATCAATTTGTTAATTCATTACTTCGGGATAGTCTCACCGGTGCCGCTGAAGTGGTACATGGGTTTAGGACGAATATCCAATCATTCAACGACTTAGGTAAAGCCTTTGTCCAGCAATACAAATTCAACTTGGATATGGCTCCTGATAGGGATCAACTCCGCTCCATGTCTCAAAAGGAAGAGACGTTCAAGGAATATCTTGCGATGGAGGAAATTGCCAAGTCAATCCGCCCTTGGAAGAGAAAGAGATGACTAAGGTATTCCTCAACACTCTTGGTCCATTCTACTATGGCGAATGATCGCTAGCGCTCCGGAGACTTCAACGAAATGGTAAGCATGGGGATGCGACTAGAAGAAGGGGTTCGGACAGGACGTCTAACCAAGGAAGTAGGATCTTCTAGTAATACCAAGAAAGTTGGAACCAGTTTCCCAAGGAAAAAAGAACATGACGTAGGAATGGTATCAGAAACCACGCAGAATGTCATTCAACAACGACAGGTAGCTGCCATAGCGCCCACTGTCAACACAACTCGGAATTGCTCCATAATTTCAACAAAATCAACAAACTCAACGCCTCGTCAGCAGGCTGGTTTCACAACCAAAACCGTCGCCTCGGGTCACTCGATTCGACCCAATTCCCGGCGTACAGAACTTTACCTGCGCGATAGAAAGGAATCTAATACGGAACAAGGTTACCACCTCGGTCCTTGAAAAACTACCATGGTGGTACAAAGCTGACATGTCTTGCCCTTTTCACCAAGGGGCACCAGGCCATGACCTTGAGCATTGCATAGCATTGAAGGCAGAAGTACAAAGATTAGTGAAGGCTAATCTTCTTTCCTTCAGAAATACAAGTCCGAATGTGCAAGCCAATCCACTTCCCAGCCATAGTGGACACTCAGTGAATCTAATGCTAAGGAATACAGACAAGTACCTTGTCACAGATGTAAACTTAGTCAAAGGAAACTTAGTGCATCTTCATGAAGCATACAGTACCATGAGCACCTTCACTAAGCATGATTATGCAGCTTGCTATATCTGTTCCAAGAATATCCATGGATGTCCCACCATAAGAGAATATTTTCAGCATTTGTTAGACATTGGTGATTTACAAATTTACAGAAACCGAGATGACCATGACGTAAATACAATAGGGCATTTTCCGCATGAGCTTTTAGTCTCAGATATCAACTCGGAAAATCCCGAAGTAAACGTTGTGATCCCTTGTTTTAACATACCCGAGCATTTGGAGATCGCGTACAGTGGTTCCAACATTCCAACATCTCCTTTGGTAATTTGCCCGCCTGGTCCTGTTCCGTACAGTTCTACTAGAGCAATTCCTTACCAATATCATGCAACCCTGATAGAAGATGGGAAAGAGAAACCTCTGCCTACGCTTCCAGCTAATGTCAATATAAAATCGGACGAGTGACGAGTGGACGAGTTCATGCTCGATACCACCAAACCGCTGCAATTCCTGTTGTTAAAAATAACCCGGTTAGCATATCTGCGAGAATCACTGCGATTCCCATTGCTAACCCAAGCACAAACATTGGCTCTTGATAGAACCAACATCAACTCGGACTTTGCGAGATCACGAAACTAATCAAGAAGAGTGAATATCGAGTCATAGACCAATTGATGAGACTCCTTCAAAATTTCAATACATCTTTACTCCTTAACTCGAAGCTCACGAGAAGCTTTGATGAGAGTACTAGACCGGCTTATGTGGATCACGATGTGACTACGGACCAATTTGGAGGATCGTCTCCAACATAAACTGCAATAATCGAGTTTTAGTGACGAAGAACTTAGGAAGAAGGAAAGATCACAACTTGGCCTTGCACATCTCGATGATTTGCCGTCGATTCCCTATCCAATGTATTGGTGGATACGAGGCTCATCTTTAAGCGTAATGCCAAAAGCGGCTCGCTCGTTTAGCTTACAAAGGCCAATGAAGTTCAACGACATCATAGTAAGAGCTTTTGATGGATCGAGAAAGTCAGTTATTGGTGAAGTTGATCTCCCGATGACAATTGGCCCTCACACGTTCCAAATTACCTTCAAGTTATGGACGTGCCGGTGCATCTGATTGCTTGCTAGGAAGACCTTGGATCCACGATGCGAGGCGGTAACCTCTCCATCGAAATTAAAATTCACGATAAATGGAAAGTTGGTGACCATCAACGGTGAACAATCTTTACTTGTAAGTCATCTATCCAGTTTCTCCTTCATCACTTCCAATGACATTGAAGCGCCGCATCTCCCAGAAAATCCGTTAGAAGATGAATCTACTAAAAGCAGATCATCTATCTCTTCATATAAAGCGGCACAAATGGTGAAAGATGGCAATACTCAAGGATGGGGACAAGTTATCAAACACATCAAGAATGAAATGGCCGGACTTGGGTTCACACATATTCTACAAAAACAAGAAAGATGAAGCACTTCCCGATTAAGGAAGTATTTCACGGAGGTTTCTTAAACCACTGTTCAAGAGGTTAATGTTGTAACCATTGAAGAGGATGAAGATGATCCATCGAATACGAAAGTGGACACTTATTTGAATAGCCACGAATATGTGTCTCAAGAGGAATCATATGCACCGGTGATCAATTCAAAGACATGTCCTGCAACATGAAAATCCACCGGTCCTACTGAAATTTGGGATACCTTGGGAGAACCAAGTGGCAAATCGACTACATGGTGAAATACTGCGCGAGCTCAAAATTCGGATCGAAGATATCAACCCAGGATGGGGTGATGACTTTGACTACCCTAGTCAATCGGAAGAGAATAC
This sequence comes from Vicia sativa, assembly GCA_021764765.1. Taxonomy (NCBI): domain Eukaryota; kingdom Viridiplantae; phylum Streptophyta; class Magnoliopsida; order Fabales; family Fabaceae; genus Vicia; species Vicia sativa. The sequence goes on along the minus strand of CM038794.1, from coordinate 54,435,337 downwards.
TCGTCTTCTCAAACTAATCAACAGATCGAGGTCCCAAATGAAGATCTCTGTTTCAACACGTCTGTGGATTTCACCAAGCGGATCACGGTTACCACTACATCAACATGATCTTTGAAGATCAAGAGTATGATTCGGGATACGATGCGGAAAGTGTCGGCGACAACGAGTCTCTTCACTCCAGGCGGAAGGAACATCCCAGTATTCAACACAAAGATCAACGGAAGTACAAAGGCTATCTCTCATACTTCCGATCTGTTAATCAAGAAGATTGCTTTAGCGACCAAAGGCAAAGGCCATCGTTCGAGTCTTCAAAGCTGCTCGCCCAATCAAAGTTTACTCGAGGTTAAACCAAGCGGAAAATTACAGTACCTCGACTTCGAGTTCGTCACTATTGAAACCTGTTGAAGTTAGGACTAATGTTCATAGCTCTAAGTAGTTTATCTTTGCTTTTTGTTTTGAACTCCCGCTTCAGCGAAGAGATGTTTATAGGGTTTAGCTTTTAAATAATTTCTCTTTGTCTTGCCCAAGACAAATGAGTTTGTATTTTAGGGCCTGTTCATCTTGTGAAACATAAATAAAATCGTTGCTTTGTTTCCACACTTTGTGTTTATTTTCATTTTTACCCTTTTCTGGAAATGATAATCCTAAAAAACACAGTAAAAAAAAAAATCTTCAAAAAAAATCATAATGAAAAATTAATCTGCAACACTTTCACAAAAAAAATGATGATAAAAACTTTTTTTAATCAAACAATAATCAAAAATGCAGATTAAACAAATGGACAAATCCATTGAAAGCAGTAACTCTACGCTCTCTCTCAACTTTGAAATCCCCTGCGAAGTCGCTGAAGAAGAAGTTGAAGAAGAGATCCCAGATGAAATTTCTAGACTGATAAAGCACGAGGAAAGGATCATTCAGCCTCACAAAGAACCTCTAGAAGCAATTAACTTGGGTTCTGAGGAAGATATAAAAGAAGTCAATATTGGAGCTTCACTCAACAGCAGTGTCAAAAGCAAACTGATAAGTCTTCTCAAAGAATACGTTGATGTGTTTGCTTGGTCCTACCAGGACATGCCGGGTTTGGATACCAACATAGTAGAGCATCACTTGCCGTTAAGACCAGAATGTCCGCCAGTTAAGCAGAAACTGAGGAGAGTTCATCTTGAAATGGCTGAGAAAATCAAAAAGGAAGTTCAAAAGCACTCGACCTTTGGTTTCCTTGTCATCGAGTATCCTCAATGGCTAGCCAACATAGTACCTGTATCCAAGAAAGATGGAAAGGTCAGAATGTGTGTTGACTACCGAGATCTGAACAAAGCTAGTCCAAAAGATGACTTCCCACTACCGCATATTGACATGCTAGTGGACAGCACTGCAAAATTCAACGTCTTTTCCTTCATGGACGGTTTCTCTGGCTATAATCAGATCAGAATGGCTCCCGAAGATATGGAGAAGACATCGTTTATCACGCCATGGGGCACTTTTTGCTACAAGGTAATGCCATTTGGATTAAAGAATGCAGGCGCAACTTACCAGAGGGCGATGACTACTCTCTTCCATGACATGATGCATAAAGAGATCGAAGTCTACGTGGATGATATGATAGCAAAGTCCGACACAGAAGAAGAGCATATAGACTATCTCTTAAAGCTGTTTCAACGACTAAGGAAATTTCAGCTCCGCCTGAATCCTAACAAATGTACCTTTGGGGTAAGGTCCGGAAAACTCCTAGGTTTCATTGTCAGTCAAAAGGGAATTGAAGTTGACCCTGACAAAGTCAAGGCTATTCAAGAAATGCCTACACCACATACGGAAAAGCAAGTAAGAGGATTTCTTGGACGGTTGAATTACATCTCCAGATTTATCTCTCAGATGACTGCTACCTGTGGGCCGATATTCAAGCTTCTCCGCAAAGATCAAAGGGTTGTGTGGACAGAAGATTGCCAAAAGCATTGTGATATCAAAGAATACTGTCGAACCACAATCTGATCCCTCGGTGGAAGGAAGACCATTGATCATATACCTTACCGTACTAGAAGAGTCCATGGGCTGCGTACTTGGACAACAAGATGAAACCGGTAGAAGGAGCATGCCATCTACTACAGGTAAAAATTCACGTTGTGAAACTCGTTACTCCATGCTCGAGAAAACATCTGCGCTTTGGTATGGACTTCAAAGCGTCTTCGCGATTACATGATCAATCACACGACTTGGTTAATATCAAAATGGATCCTATCAAGTACGTATTTGAAGCTGCCTTAACCGGAGAATCGCTCGATGGCGGATGCTACTATCGAGTATGACATCAATACCGCTTTCGAGGCGGTTAAAGGAAGCATTCGCCGATCACTTGGCTTATCGACCGCTCGAACACCAATCTCTCAAGTTTGATTTCCCAGACGAGGATGTTATGTACTTGAAGATGAAAGATTGTGACGAACCGCTACGGAGAAGGACGGATCGAGAATCAGATGGGGCCTAGTCTTTGATGGAGCGTTAATGTTTTGGTAATGGAATTGGGCAATCATCATCACTCCGAGGGTTCTCATATCCGTTTTCCATGATTGCTATTTGATTGCACCAACAACATAGCGAGAATATGAAGCATGCATCATGGGTATTGAAGAAGCCATCGACTTGAGGATCAAGATCCTTGATATATATGGAGACTCGCCCTTGTGATCAATCAAATCAAAGACAAGTATGAAACTCATCATCTTGGTCTAATTCCTTACGAGAGATTATGCGAGGCGATTGTTGACTTTCTTCAACAAAGTTGCGCATCATATCCTCGAGATCAAAATCGGATGGCGACGCCTTGGCTACTCTATCTTCCCTATTCAAAGTCAATGATTGGAATGATATGCACAGAATTCGCATCAGACGTCTTGAAAGACCTGCATATGTATTTGCAGCGAAGCGGTCTTGACGATAAGCGTGGTTCCACGACATCAAGCGTTTCCTTCAAACACGAGTACCCACTTGGGGCATCGTACAAGGATAAGAAAACTACGAGGAGGCTTTCTAGGAATTTCTTCTGAACAAGGATGTGCTATACAAAAGAAACTTGACATGGTTACGCTCGGATCGTCGAAAAAGCGAAAGACACGATCATCCATGAAGTGCATGAAGGGTCCTTTGGAACCCATTCAAATGGGCATGCAATGTCAGAAAGATCTTAAGAGCGGATACTATTGGATAACGATGGAATCGATTCTGCAAACACGTCAAAAGATGTCACAAGTGCGGATCTACGAGATAAGATCCATGTGCCTCCGACTCTACTCAACGTTCTCTCCTCTCCGTGGCCTTTCTCCATGTGGGGCATTGACATGATTGGAATGATTGAACCAAAAGCGTCCAGCGGACATCGCTTCATTCTAGTGGCTATTGACTACTTCACCAAATGGGTGAAGCGTCTTACGTAGCGTTACAAGACAAGTGGTTGTGAGGTTCATCAAGAACAACCTCATTTGCCGATATGGAATTCCAAGCAAGATCATTCTGACAATGGATCAAACTTGAACAACAAAATGATGAAAGAGCGTGTGAGGAATTCAAGATTGAGCATCATAACTCGTCTCCTTCGGCCAAAGATGAGCAGCGGTTGAAGCGCCAACAAGAACATCAAAAGATTGTCAGAAAATGGTCATCACTTACAAAGGCGGCACGAAATCGCCATTTGCTCTGCATGGGTATCGTACTTGATCGCACCCAACGGCAACTCCTTTTCTCTAGTATCGGCATGGGCGGTGCTCCCGAAGAAGTTGAGATCCATCAATGAGAGTTCTCATGGAAACAAAGCTATCGAGGTGAATGGTGTCAAAGCGATCGACCAACTGAACAATTGAAGAAAAGCGCGACCGCTGTGTCACGGACAACTCTATCAAGAAGAATGAAAAAAGCTTTCGACAAAAGGTCCGACCTCGTGAATTCGAAGCGACCTCGTGCTTAAAAGATTATCTTTTCAAGCATTCTAGGGGCAAATGGACTCCTAATTACGAAGGCCCATACATCGTCAAAAAGCTTCTCTGGCGGTGCTATGACTCTAACCATGGGGCGATGAACTCCCGCATCCTGTGAATCTTGATGCGGTCAAGAAATACTTTGTCTAAAAAAAAAAAAAAAACTCGGTAAGTCGAAAACCGAAAAGGCGGCTTAGGCAAAAATAGCGTCTCGGTGGATTGAAAACACGAAAAGGCGATTCGAGGCAAAATTAGAGACAATAAGCGAAATTATCGATAGATCGAAAACACGAAAAGGCGATCTAGGCAAAAACAAGGATACAAAAATGACAAAGTAAGCGTCGATCATATCTTGTCCACATGAAGAATCTTCCATCAACGGATCTTCAATCAACTCTTCTGAAGCAACAAGCGCAGTGGGAATTCAAAGTTGTTAGGGATAGTAGCGGTTATTTGCTTTCAATGTAGCCTTTTCCCAATAAATTATCATTTCCAACTTTTGTAAATAGTTCATGGAATCACGCCTTTGGTGATCACCATTCTATCAATAAATTTGAGCCTTGTGCCTTTGTTTGCAATTCTTGTTTATTCCGTTTTGCAAAATAACGCTTTTATTGTGAAAATCACTTTTTGAAACTAAAATGTTTTAAATGAATTTTTACTTCAAAATTTTGAAACAAAAGCAAAATTCTCCTTTGAAACTATGAACACGGAAATAACAACCGTTTTCCAAGTGTTTCGATCCCGATGGAGTTGCCAAGCTACTGCAATTTTCTCCTCAACGGAAATCTTCAAGGACGGTATTCTTATCCAAAAGAATCCCCAATCAAGTTTCCAATGAAATGCTTTTCTCGAAAGTGTAAAACATGCAACTCAAAATCTTCATCGGTGAATGTTTACACAGTCTTGTAATCTTCACCAAGTATTTGTTCGAGGTGCGGTCCTTTTCCCAAATATCTCTTTAGATGTCTTTGTCAAAGTAGTGTTAGCATACATATAACATTCATGACATTCATACATAATAGCATCATTCATTGCATTTTTTTTGCATTCCTCGAAATGTTTGCTTCCATATCACTGATGTAAATCACACTTACTCATGTAAGTACAAATTTATCCCCAGTAGAGTCTCGCCAAATAGAAAAGATACATTTCTTTTTATCCCGTGAGTATCCCCAACAGAAATGCATTTTCTTCTCTTCACCACATTCCCAGTGAGATCATTCCTCATTTGGAACAATGTCTTGATTGACTGTTTCTTTTCAGTTCATTCCTGAATAGAACCTCGTCTCTAATCAACAAAGCAATAAGCAATAGTCTCATTGTCTGAGCCACTTATTTTCATTCCTAAACTTGTCATAAAAGTTTGTTCTTCTCGACAAGGTCAAATCATGACCGTCTGAGAAATTCCTCAGCGATTTGTCTTTATTAAAAGGAAAACATGTTTTCGATCAAAATGCCGCATCTCCTCAAAAGAGATCCTCGGCAAAATTGTATCAAGAAAATAGAAGCTCATTTTGAGTTCTGTTTCTTTCAACATCATTATTCACAAAGTGAATATTGATAAATTTTCTTTAAAAAAAGTTACCTTGTTATAGTTATCACTTTCGATAATTGGTAACATCTTCAAAACCCATTACCATACTATATCACAAGGTGATAATTGGTAATATCATTTCCACTTACCTTAAACATTGTCACAAAGCTGACAGAAGGTAATCTCTTTGTTTCCCAAAACGAAACAGATATTCACATTCTCTGTGAATCATTCTTTCCCCATCGAAACATATTGTTTGTTTCCCAACAGATAGGATTCTCTTTTCTCAAAAACAGATCGAGTCATCCTCATAAAAATTTTTCCCATCATGTCATTTCTTTGACATCCTTTGGGTAAAACTTTTTTAATCATTTTGCATCATCCGCATCTTTTGGTATCTTAGGTCCAAAATTTGCGTATTCTGATATTTAAGTATCTTTACACCTATCAAAACGAAGATATTCATCTTCATCTCTCAGGTTAAAGAAACTTAAATAGGGGCATCTGTCATACCCCAATTTTTGACCTAATATACCACCATATATTTGCATCATTTCATAACTAACTTCGAACGGCGTTAATCGGGTATAGCATTCACAGGTCAAAATTAGGGTTTCATCAGATTTTCATCTGATTCAAGAGCTAACCAATTAGGGTTTGAGATTTTCTCACTCCATTTGATCTATCTTGATCAAATCTTCAACCTTAAATCCTCAGATATCAAATTTTCTCACAGATCAATCGAGGATCGACCAATTAGGGTTTTGTCGAGCATAGGCATTCTCGATTTTTGAGCGGTGAATAACTTTTTGGATAGAGATTGGTCATTATATCTTAGATATAACATCTTGACCTAATTTACGGATTCAAAACATCACAGAGGTTCATAGAATTCATCGATCAATTTCGAAGCGTATGGTGAAATTTCATCGCGAGAAAAGTCAAACTTTGACTTTTGGTCAAATTTTCAAAACAAAACTTTTCCATCATCAAAATACTTCAAATGATCCATCATGATCATCAAAATCAAAGAATTTGGAAAAGTCAACAAAAGTCAAAATTTCTATAACTTAGAAAATTTCTAAGTGTTGAAATTTTACATTTTCAAACTTCAAGCCATTTTCACCTAGTTCAATTGGAATTTGAAAAACTCAAAACATGAAAGTTGTAGATCATGAAAAAATCTTTCCAAAATGTCCAAGAACTTCAAAATCCATGGAGGCTAGCTATGTTTTTGAAATTGAAACCAAAGGTTCCATGAAACTTAAATTTCAAAGTTCACAACTTCAAATTATAGGTCATTTTGTGTTTTCACTTAAACCACTTGCAAACTTGCCAAATGGATTGATTGAACTGATAAACATCAGCTTGGAAGTAATAATTGGGATGAGATAGGATCAAAGTAAAATTGAGCACATGGTGAAAAAAGGAAACTTCCTTTTGTGACAAATACCATTCTTACCCCTTAAGCAAACTTTGATTCACCAAATGGCATGCTTCCTTGCCTAATCTTTTCAGACCTCTTGCCTATAAATAGCTCTCAATTCAAGCCCAAAACAACACCAAAATCAATACACAAATCCATGCTTTTCTTCTTTTCTTGAAAATCAAGCAATTAGTGCAAAGTTGAAATATAGCATTTTGAAAATTCAATGGAAACATGATGAAAATTGGTGTCCAACATGTTCCATGATCATTAACAAACTTGTTCCAAACTTAAAACAAACTGAACTGAAAATCGAATTCCATTTCCATTTTTTCAAAACTTTAAAACTGACTTAGGAATCGAATTGCAAGTTTGGCTTGATCAATTGTTGTTCTAATGATTCATACACCTTCCATGAACATCATGGAGTTGATATAAAACAAGAATAGCAATCTGTAACACCATTAACTTCGATTTCGAGTTCTGTTTCGAGCTGATTGCAGGTTGACTTGAGTGGAGAGATTGAAGCAAGTTCAAAGCAAGCAGGCCATCTATAAAGCATCCTCACATGCCTCTGGTACTCTAAGGATCAAGAAATATGGCTGGAAGTGCTCTAGAACAGGTTTCGATCTCAACTTTTCCAGGTTAGAACACGAAACTGGTTCTCTTGATTCCTTGCACCAATTGACAAAAACTCTTGGCCATTTGTTTTCTACACTCAACACGAACAATAGCCCTCAATAAAATCAAACAATCGTTCAACATACATCATTTAATTTAGATTTTTCAGTTTAGGGTTCATACGTGTTCTTTGAATCGAAATCATTCTAGGCTTAATATAAATGAAATTAACAAGCATCTTCATGTTCGTGGCATAAAATCGATCAAGTTTGGTTTTACATCGTGCCATTTGGTTGAGAAGCGAAGGAGATAGCTCGAATTCGTGGCGAAAATCAAACACAAGCCCGAGAAAATTCGCGTGTTCTTGGTGTTCTTGTTTTGAAAATTCAAATTAACCAATATAATATTAACGCGTGTTTTTAATCCACTAACAACTCAAACGTGTTTGGCTCAGTGGTTCATGGCTTGCCTTTAAGGCTTTGTGACACGCGTATCACCTCATGGTCATGGGTTCAAAACCAAGAAGACCATTCTTTTACAAAGCTTTCAATTTTCATGTTTTCTTCAAAACTTTCCAATACCATATCAACACGTGTGCTGGTCCACTAACACTTCAAAGCGTTGGCTCGGTTGGTCCTGGCTTGCTCTTAAGGTTCTCCACGTGCCCCTCAAAGGTCATGGGTTCAAAACCAAGACCATTCCTTTTACAAAACTTCATTTTTTCATGTTTTTTTATAAAACTTCAACAATTTTTTTAACCAATCAAAACTTCTCATTTTGAGATGATTTTTTGCACACTTGTCATTTAATATATATATTTTATGATTATGTCAAAAAATCCGAAAATTTTTAATCGAGCAGCGATGTTGAACACTTTTCAAAACACCTTTTAAAGGTGAATTTTTCAAGTTTTCGATTTCCGATTCTTTTCAAAACTTCTCATAAGTGAACCTCACACTTCAAAACATTTTCAAATCATTCTTCAAAACTTTTTTCATCAAAACATGCATCTTTTACCATAATCGATCCAATTCAAAACGATAAAACTGAATTCATTTCTTCTCGAATTTCTCGATCGATCATGGGCCTCCCTCACGGTGTAAGTCCCAAAACATTCTTTTTATGTATATATTTCTTTATACATATTCATTTCTTTATGTACAATTTTCATCTACATAATACAGACAAACTTTCTTCCGTTTGTTCTTTACACTAAACACCATTGATTTTGAAAGGAGCATTATTCCCTGTGAAACTTCTTTCAAATCAATGGGCCTCCCTTATGGTGTAAGTCCCAATCCTTTATGTACATATTTAGTTTTATTTGTACATATTCAAAACATCTTTGTCAATATTCAAACATAAACAAATTTCTTTCATTTGTTTTCATTCGTTTGTCTATGCGCTGAATCCATTGGTTCTAAAGGAAGGTTTCTCCTGAGCGAAATTTCTTTTTTAAACCAATGGGCCTCCATCACGGTGTAAGTCCCATAACATTCTTTTATGTACATAATATTTCCTTGTACATATCAAACTTTTGTCAAACATTCTTTTTCAAAACTTTTTATCTGTACATAACACAGATACTTCTTTTTTTCAAAACTTTTATACATACATACGGATACTCTTTCTTTGAAAATACTTTTCGATAAACTTTGATCAATCATTTCATTTCATCTGTATCTGAATACCATTGGTATTGAAAGGAGCATTATTCCACTGCGCTTTCAAATCAATGGGCCTCTCTTCTGATGTAAGTCCAACCCTCCTATGTACATCCATCTTTATGCGTACATAAAAACTCGTTCGTGTACATATTCATTTCCTTGTACACGTTCAACTTGTGAATAATCAAGTTACGCTCGTTTTAAGCGTTCGTTTCACAAACACTTGTTTATATTTCATAAACTGTTGTAAATAAACATCATGCATTGTTTATATTTCCTTCATAAACTCCTGTGAATACATATCACACACACACCTGTTTATACAACTGTCTAATAATAACATAACAATTAGACTAATCAATAGGTTCCCCACGTATAGCCTCGCTTGGGCTTCATACAAGACAACTCATCACCAGTTGAGTTTAGCCTCCACTTGGGCTTCATACAAGATAACTTATCCCGTAATTGACCTTCTCTTGGGCTTTACAAAGAAACTCTCCGAGTTAGCCTCCGCAGGCTTGTATAAGACAACACTCCTGTTGAGTCGCCTCCTCTTGGGCTTCGTTCAAAAGAACTCTTCATTGAGTTTAGCCTTCTCTTGGGCATCATACAATGAAAGAGGGAAATCTCTTATGACCTCCTATTGGGCTTCCAATACAAAGAATCACCAGCTAAGATAGAACCACGAAGGATGGTTTCCGGTGAAATCACTTTCAAATTCCCAATGAGTAAAATTTCTCGGTGAAATTGCTCTTATTTCATTAAAGGATGATTTCTCGGTGAAATCCCTTTCAAGCCAAAGACAGCCATACCCTATAGCTTCCTCTTAAGCTTCATACAAGGACCCTCGATGACCCTCGATGACCCTCGGAATGCCTCCTCTTGGGCTAACAATACAAGGACCCATGGGCTTCTTAAAAGCATCCCTTTAATCCAATCAATTTCTCCTCGAGATTTAGACATCTATCATCTCTATGGAAGAAGTATCTCATCTATCACATCACATACAGTCAAAAACTTTTCAAACTTTTTCAAACTGTTTTCAAACAAAAACATCTCTTAACAGTAAGTGGTAACGCTTGTACACTCAAGCAAAACACCCAATACTTACAGTTAAAAGATTCAATCATCTTTTTCAAACATCTTTCTTAAACATGTAAATGGTAGCAGCTTGTACACTCAAGCAAAACACCTAATACTTACGATGGAAGATTTTAATCAATCAAACTTTTCAAAATGTATGTGATGAAATAGATTAGATACATTTTCATTAAGATGACATTTATGCATCTCTTACTAACATCCGTTGCTTTCCACTAGCATAAGTGGGAACTACGATTGCTCTGACTTTCTCAACATCCTTTTGAGAATACGTAGGCACAAGGTCTCATCCTTGCCGAGCAAATTTCTATCTCCCTCAGACCAAACAAACCATAGAACCTTGTAGATCCGAGCTACAAATGCTCTGATTCCACTAGGGGATATGTATGCAGAAGATCCACAGATCTTTGCGAGCACAATAATAACAAAACCTAGAATCCCACATAATCTACTGTTTCTTAAAATCCAAAGGAGAAACTTTCCCAATCATAGAAATAGCAATTAAAAAACACACAACATATCAAATGTATTCATATATAAAGCTGTAGATAACTACATATATTTAGGGTGCTCCATCTATTCCTTTATATACCAATCCTTACTCAGAATCTCCCAATGCGTTATGTCTAGTTTGCGCTAGTCGTTACGCATATCAATATCAATTGAGGGTATTTCAGCTTTCCCCTTTTTCATAATCATTAAATCATCTTTCTTGTGTTGAAAATAATAAAGCTTGATGCTCGCGGCATCTTTATAAACAAATCAAAAGATTTAAATCGTTGCGTACCAGAAGATCCGAACTCACGTTCGCATCCTCGTAAGCGTCACCTTTTAGCGAACAGACTTGTCGAACTCTATCTGCTAATTGGGCCATGTCCCTGAGGTCCTGTGTATCCAGTTTCTTTCGAATGGAATAATCCAGAACTCTTGCAGCCATTTCGACCAATTCGTGTTCGGGCACTACTGTAAAGCATCTAGATTTTAACAATCGGAACCTATTCAAATAGTCATCTATTGGTTCTGTGAATTTTCTCTTAATACTTGCTAATTCCTTCAAACTAATTTTAGATTGACCCATGTAAAATTGCTCATGAAAGAGTCTTTCCAAATAAGGCCAAGTATCCACGGATCCAGGGGGTAGGGTAGTGAACCAAGTAAAAGCGTTCTTTGTTAGAGAACTTGGAAAATATTTTATCCTAAGATTTTCATTATTGGATATATCTCCTGCTTCGGTTAAATATCTTGCTATGTGCTCTACCGTTGATTCACTCGTATCACCGGCAAATTTTGTGAATTTAGGGACTTTGAAGCCCCTGGGTAACTCTGTTTGCAGAACGTAACCTACAATGGGAGATGTGTAATTTGGCCTTCTAAATCCTGAATTTAAACCATTATGGGTCATTATTCTCTCTATCATAGTGGTTAGATTATTTTCTGCCACCAAATTGTCATTTCTAACCCTGTGGACAATTTCGTCTGCTTTTTGGTCCCTGTTAACAACCACTATTGGTCTAGGTTGTTCGATTTGTTCTTCCTGAATGTCATGTTGCCTTAATCTTGCCCCTATGTTTCTCTCTTCGACCACTCGTATAGCGGGTCGAACCTGTTCAATTGTGGGTTCTTTATTTCGAATTACCACTGGGTTCTGCCTACGTCTCATAGGCACATCAGGAGTACCAAAGAAATCTGCTATTCTAGACATCTGGACTGCATTTTCTTGGTTTGTTCTATTTATGTTCTAAATTAATGGACCAAAAATAGCATTCATTTCACGGGCTAAGACTCCTACCATATCATGGTTACTATCATCCATTTGTTGCCTAAGCGCTGCTTGATTATTAGTTGTAAGGGTAGGCAACTGGGTGTAATTTCCTAAGTTTTGGGAATTTGTACCCAAATGGTTCATTCCTGAACCAGACCCTTGGACTGGGGACGAAGTGGATGCATTGTGCAATCCTGCCATAAACGAAGTTGGCATTCCATATGAGGGATTTCTGGGCCTCGAAGGCTCGAAACCTAGGGGCCTAGTGGGGGTCGAATACGGTTGATTTCCTATGTGTGGCATAGTTTGGATTGATGACATGTTAGATGGCATTTCTGTCATGCCAATTGGGGTCGTATTCGAACTGCCAACAGGGATGGTACTGGTGGCATCAATCGAACTTGAAACGATTGTTGAAGCCCCTTGTGGGGGATTTTGTCCCCTGTCTTGGTTAGTTGTGTTAGTCATTGTTTTGGTACGTTGTCTTCTAGGTATATTTAGATTATTGTCTTTTATTTTACCACTTCGAAGGTTCATATACCAATTTGAAATCTACAATTTTCACACAATTTTGATAAACAGTTTCTAATATGACACCGTCCCACTGGGTGTGCCAATTTGTTTACAGTGATTTCTGGTAAACAACCGTTAGTCTTCCAATTTTTATTAATTACTATTCGTTACTTGCAGGATCGACTAGATTGATCCTAGGACACATGTGTCATATTTGATTCCTATGTTCAAACACATTATCTCAATTAATTCTTAAGAAACTTCCCTAAAATTGTCTATGGAAATATATTGACTGTGTAAAGAAAGACTTCGAATTTAAACTTAAATTTTGATAATTGAATGTAAGGATGAAGATTCTTTAAAAGATAAAAGTTTCTGGAACGTAAAATGCTTTGAACGAAAAGATAAAAGTAAAAGTGCAGTTTCTGAAGAAATAGATGTGTTTAAAAGCAAATAAAATAAAGACATGGAAGGGAATCGAAAGGCTCTAAGAATAAAAGTGCAGTAAATTGGAAATGAATATAAAAGAACTTGTATTTAAATGGTAAAAGATCATGATGTTCATAACGTACATTTCGTCTCTTTGACTCGTTTCCCTTCAGTTACGGTAGTTTAAGTGTTTGAGAATTTTTAGTACATAAAACGAACACACAAAATCTAACATAAGAACATCTATTTATAGTGTATCGACCCTAACGGTCTTACTTTAACATTGCGCCACGTCTGAAGCATGCAGACTTCCTTCGTTCACTGACTTCCACGCGTCCTCTAAAATGGCGCTTCTATTTAAAATTTGAATCCTTAGTCTTATTTGAAATTCGAATTCTATATTCACTTGAATTTCGATTTAATCCTCTGTTTGGACCGTTCCAATGCTGGCATATTCACCAAAGGAATTTCCCCATATTTTAAACACTAAGGATTTCTAATCGAAATATTATCTATCACTGGAAATCGAAGCTCCCTTTTTCAGAACAAAAAGGTCTTATATTTATCCACCAATAATTAATATTGACTTCTTTTCCAGGTGGATGTGAAATATTTATTTATTTCTGCCAATTTACCCATTCGAAATTGCCAGCTAACAATGATGTGAGAAGCAAAAAAGTTATGAATGATGGAAACCTTCGGTTTTTATAGCCCTCTGTGCACGCGTGGGTCTGGGCCTAGCCAGGGACCTAAGAAAATCATCATTATACCCCAGTCCCTAAGTCTGCCAGCAGTCACTTCTCGCGGCTCGAGGCCACGTAGGCAAAACGCTATAAATTCTAACTCCTCATTTCCTTGGCATTCCCTTGTATCCTCGAATGTAACGAATTTGGCATCTCCCTCGATATCAAGTCATCGCGTCAACGAGCAGACGCAACAACTTGGGGGCTACTGTTCTGGACCGCCCGAAAGCATTCGGGAGGGTCATTCTTCCCTTAACCGCAACAACCGGTTCGGCCCGACAACATCGTTAGGACGCCCATCTGCACGTTTCAGGCGTGTTGCGCTCGACATGTGTCGAGCCAAACCACGACCCTACTTACCGTTAACTGTGCCCGTTATGCCTCATGTGCCCGATATAACGGCTAGTTACGAGCAAATCTACCCGGTCTGATCTAGTCATCCCGGACAGCTATATTTGTGGATCCGCATATCTTGGCCCAAATATAGCAGCCAATGAGAATCTTTCCATGTCATTATATAAACCCTCATATCTTTGAGGGCAAGGTATCACTTATTTACACTCTAAACCCTAAATACTTTCTATCTTCTCATTCGAACATTTACTTACTTTAGCATTGGAGTGTCTTGTAGGTACACCACCCTCTTCTCCTCATGAACTTGCTCGGAAGATCATCAATAACCCGACCGTCTCCAGTTCTGATCAACAGTTCAGATCAAATTTGTATAGAATAGTTACAACATATTTGTATAGAATAATAAAATAGTGTTAATATTACTATATATTTAAGGGTTAAATATAGAGTTTTCAAATTTTCTCAAATATACTTTGACTACAACATTGCAACAAAGATTTTTCTCTAATAGCTTATCTTATCAATCTTTTTTTTTTTTTTAATCCACAGGAATTTTTATTTATTTTTTAATCTTTTCTTTTTTTTTTTCTTTTTTTTTTTTTCTTTTTAATATATTATATTATTTTTTACTTTTTTTAATTAATTATTTTACATTTTTACATATATTTATTTATAAATTAATTATTAAAATATTATTTTTAATGCTTAAGGTCCAACATCTTCTCTTTTAGCCCATTAGTTCAATTTTTGAAATGCATTTTATGAAAGTGTTATATAAATTCTTTCGTTTGGCATTAATGTTTATATACCAAGAATCAAATATATAGATTTATGAATTAAAAATAATGTGACAATAAGTGGACTGTTATTGAAACTTAAAAGGAGTTTGGCCAAACTAATATTTTGATAATTTTAAAAATTAATTTTTAACCGATATTAGTAGAAATAAAATTTAAGAAAATATAAAAAAAAATTAATACAAAAAGTAAAAAAATATGATATATAAAAAATATTAACAAAAATAATAATTTTCGTTTAATAAAAAATTTAAATTCCTCTAAATTAAAATGTTTTTGTTGTTATGAATAAAAATAATAATAATATTTATTTATTAATAGAAATAAGTTTGGATGATTTGGTGCGAATGATACCTACGATTAGCTAGAGGAGTAAAAAAAAGCCTAAGAAAAATTTTTGGACTCCATTTTTTAAACCTTTCATATTTTAGTGTTTTATGGGACTCTAAGTAAAGGGTCTAAATTATAATTTGTTAAAAACTAAATCATTTAAAATTAATTTTAATTTGAAAAATTTAAAATATTTAAAAAAAATAATTAAAAACTCACTTTATTTTTAAAAAACTGAAAATAATCGATTATTTCGAAAATATGAAAAGTCGGTTTTTTCGTAAAACAATGATTCTTTTGTTGAAAAAACGAATAATAGTTTTTCTGAAAATATAAAAAAGTGTATTTTTTGAAAATAAGAAAAGTTAAATTTTTTTATAAATAAAATTTTAGTTTTTTGGAAAAAAAAACATAACTTTTGTCGAAAATAAAAAAAGTCGACTTTTTTCAGAAACAAATCGATTTTTTTCGAAAATATAAAAAGTCGACGTTTTCAAAAACAAATCGATTTTTTGTCAAAAATATAAAAAGTCGACTTTTTAAAAAACAATCGATTTTTTTTCGAAAATATAAAAAGTCGACTTTTTCAAAAACAAATCGATTTTTTTTCGAAAATATAAAAAATCGACTTTTTCAAAAACAAACCGGTTTTTTGTCAAAAATATAAAAAGTTGATATTTTTGAGAAAAAAATCGATTTTTTATCGAAAAAATTTGATTTTTTGTTGAAAATTTAAAAATCGACTTAAAAAAACGTTTTTTTTTTTCAAAAATATAAAAAATCGATTTTTTATCAAAAAAAATAAAAAGTCGACTTTTTCAAAAATAAACCAATTTTTTGTCGAAAATATAAAAAGTCGATATATCCAAGAAAAAAACCGATTTTTTGGCGAAAATACAAAAAGTCGATTTTTTTGAAAAAAAACTGATTTTTTGTTGGAAATATAAATAGTTGATTTTTTGGTGAAAATACAAAAAGTCGATTTTTTGTCAAAAATATAAAAGTCGGGTTTTCAGAATAATATCAATTTTTTGTCGAAAATACAAAAAATTGATTTTTTCGGGAAAAAACCGATTTATGGCGAAAAGAAAAAAACGCCGATTTGTAAAAAAAATAATTTTTTGCTGAAAATATAAAAAGTCGATTTTTTCAGAAAAAAATCATTTTTTTTTTAAAATACAAAAAAACGACTTTTTAAAAAAAATGATTTTTTATTGAAAATATAAAAATGTCTATTTTTCCGAAGAAAATAAATTCTGAAATACAAAAAGTTGATATTTTTTCAAAATAAAAAAGTCAATTTTTTTATGAAAATAAAAAGTTCAATTTTTGATTAAAAATATTTGTTTTAAATAAATATATGGAAAAAAAATTGTGAAAAATTTCGAGTCTTGAGATTTATTTAAATTTAAAGGTCTTTACTTTAGAGATCTATTTATTTTTGGGCTCATATATTTTTTAAAATTTAGACTTCTTATATTTTGAAAGTTTTAAAAATTAAGCGCCGGCCTTTTAAATATGTGACGTGTGTTTGTTTTGGCTTTTTCCTGGTGCTACCTACCATGCGTTTGACAACATCTGTGTAGTGATTTTGTGAAATTACTATTAATTAATAACTTCTCGGCATTGTGATTATCCCTTTTTCCAAACAATGCGTAGTATGTTTTGAAACTACAACCATCATCACTAGATCAACCCACATTCACTGTCCAAAAAACCAAACCACTTCGTATCACTCTCTTTCCTTTCCACTTTAAGACTATATATACACAACAAAACCACTTCCCCAAACTACAAACAATTTTAATACACCCTTCAATCCTAACTATATCCACAACAAAAATGGGTATTGAAAATGGAAATTTCACCGTGAGTATAACAAAAGAAGAAGTGATAGCAGCAGTGCTACCAATACATGAACATTCCCTCCCACTCTCTAATCTTGACTTACTTCTACCAAAAGTAGATGTTGGAGTGTTCTTTTGTTACAAAAATCCCATGTTGTCGTCGACATCGACACCGACAACGTTAATAACCTTTGAATCTATGGTTGTGTCTCTCAAGAAAGCATTAGCTAAGGTTTTGGTATCTTACTATGTTTTTGCAGGGGAAGTTGTGTCCAACTCTATGGGTGAACCTGAGCTTCTTTGTAATAACCGTGGGGTTGATTTTGTTGAAGCTGTGGCTGATATTGAGCTAAAATGTATCAATTTTTATAACCCTGATGAATCTGTTGAAGGAAAGTTTGTTCCAAAGAAAAAGCATGGCGTGATTGCTATTCAGGTATAAAGTATATGACAAAATTTAGTTAAAATTTGTTAGGTGTAGTTGTTACTATTTTTCAATTAAAATATGACAAAATATATTTAAATAATATTTCAATTAAAATGATAAAATATTATTTAAAAAGTGAAAATGTGAATAATTTGTATTTGTAAGTGAAAATTTTGTTATTAGTTTTAATACTTTCATGAAAACAATCTATTGATTCATTTACCATATACTAAAAACTCAAATAAAATAAAACTAATACTTACAATTTAAATTCATGCGTCAAATTCTATAATATGGTTTTGTATTGAAAAAAAAATTCATATAAGTCGATAATATTTGATTAAAATTTATAAAGAGAAATATCTATATTACAATATGATTTTATGAAAGAAAAAAACATAATAGATAACGAATATTATTCATTATTTTTTTTAGTTAACAAATTGGATTTTTATGGAAAAGATACCTCAATTAACACGACATAGTTAAGATGAGGTGAAAAAGAAGTTAGAGGTCCAAAGTTTACAATCAGCTACTAATTATTTGTCATTTAATAAAAAATTATATTTTTAAGATTTTGAATGGAATGAACCAATGGATTCATTTCTTTTTTAAAGAAATTTATTTTTTTACAAGATTTTGGATTGAATGGTTACCAGCAAAAGTATTATTTTATCACCATAGTACAAACACAAAACTTCAACAAAAATGTAAATATATACTAACAATTAGCTACTAATAATTTTTGTTCTTAGATTTAAAAATTAAAAAGTAAAAATCAAAACATAATTTAGCTATATTAATTTTTTATTTTAAAAAATTTAAAAATAGAGAAGAATTTTTAAAAACACATTAACAAAATATTATATTTAAATAAATTTTTATCTTTTAAATTTTCAAAATCTAAAATAATTTTTAAAAAGTATTTCAAAACAGGCTTGTCATTTAAAAATTTTAGATTTTTTCACAATATTTTGAATTGACTGGTTACCAAACAATGTATTCATTTTATCGCCATATATGGTACACACTACAGACACAAAACAAACACAAATGTACACTTTACCAAACAGCTGTTACACGTGTTCAAAAACAAAAAAAAAAACAGCTGTTACACGTGAATCATATTAGAATAACATGTTCCATATTACAAGGCCTATCATACTTTAAAGTTAATTTCACCCTCCACATATTTGGGGTTAAACAAATTAAATTAATTAACTCTTAATTCCAATGCAAACATTCATCAAAACTAAGATTGGATTCATAGGTCTTTTAAAATTTTTACTACTGAGTATAGTATTTCGAACTTTATTTTTACCGCAATTATCATGTTAAATAACTACTATAGTTGACAAGTTATTGAAAAATATGTAATGTTTAAGTTTTTAGGAATTATAATTTTTTAAAAGAATTTTTATCATTTTTTATAAGAAAATATTAGCCGCATTGATCAAACCCCAAACATGAGTTGACAATATTTAACCAAAGTGTTAATCTATAGGATTGGTCATTAAACATATTTAAACATCATTTGATAAGATATATGCTCAATTGATATGCGTTAGTTTGAGTTAAATACTTCTTTTATAAATATATTAGCATTAACAAATTATTCATATTTATAAATTAATATCTTACAAAAGTTATCTTAATTTATATTGAATTAGAATAAAAAAGATGATAAATATTTATGTTAAATGCTTCGTAAACGTAAAACATTAACAAACTAACTAATTGTTAACTAATTTTTACATTCTATTATGTTTGATGTATATAAATTATTATTTATTGTTTAAAAATTGTTTTTAAAACGTGAAGCCGGTTATTCATTCAATCTCAAGTAGTCGCCCAACATTTTATTTTGTTGTATTTGTAACTATTAGGGCAGGCTTAATAATTAACTCTAGTGCTAAAAGATTCTTTCAAGTGGCTACGAGTATTATAATTGAAATGTATAGTTAATTAGCTTGTAGGTTATTTTTTGTTTCACTTACTGTTTTGATCTCAATATTTTATATCATTCATTGAATTAGTATTAGTATGCAATTTTTAATATTTTTTATTATTTTTTTAAACTTAAAATTGATAATGTATTAATTTTTTAAAGACTTATTATTTGTGAAACGTGATAAATTACCAAACTTTGGTAGAGTTTTAAAAAAACATATACATTATTAACTTTTAATGCAAAAATATGGAAGAGAGATTAAATTAAAACTATTTAAATTTGAAATTAAGATATTAACTTTTTGAGTACCGTAGAAAAGTAGTGAGTAAAAAAAAACTTTTGAAAATTGTAAAGATAAAAACATAAGTCATACCTTATTAATATACGGATACACCTTTAATTTTCCATGCATATGTACATTTGAAATATGAGAATTAATTTCATAAATAAGATATAATTGAAGAGCCAAAAGTGTATTAATTTTTATGTGTATGAATAGTATAGTTTGAGATAGTTAGTCAAGAAGAAGTCACACTATTATAAAATTAACTTACCATCGATTTAATCATTAAACTATAAAATTACTTTACTTAATTTCTAAACTATATAATTATAATAAACATGTAATTTTTAAAGCATATGAGATATCAATTTAACCGTAAAATACATGAAAATTTGTCAATTTAATTTCTATAATCATAATAGTATCAACTAGCATATACTGGAAATCATATACATAAAAGACTAACTTAATGTCTTAAATATAAAAGACAAACTTAATGTCTTAAATGTTGAATATAGTGTAAGTCAAGTGCAGAAGCTGTTTTTGAAAAACAGCTTATGCTGAAAAGTAGTTCTGCACAGAAGTAGAAAAACAGATCTTTAAAGAAAAAAATGGTTTTTTCATTTGGAGAAACCAGTTTCTGGTCCGTGTTTTGGCTTTTTTGGTCTGCTGTCATAGCAGTTTTCTGTTATGGTTTTGTTGTGTCATTTGTGGACATTATATAAACACTCCCTTTCTATGTAATGTGTACAATGTGAATGTCATTATTGAATAATAAACATTTTCTCCTCAATTACTCTCTCTCTCACTCTCACTCTCAATTTTCTCATTTTCGCTCTAAACTTCATCTTTTCCAATTCTACCTTCACCATTGATTCACCCAATTGTGTATGTTCCAACATCTGGTATCAGAGCCTGGTTATGATCCATTAATCCATTGCAAACATGACAACCACCGATCGAATTCTTACCAACCTCCCAATTCTTGATTCCAAGAACTATGACAAATGGTGCAAACAAATGAAAGTTTTGTTTGGGTATCAAGAAGTCCTTGAAGTGGTGAATGATGGAGTCACACCACTTGTTGCAGAGGCTACAGCTGCACAACAAGCCACATTCAAGGAAGAAAAGAAGAAAGACTACAAAGCCCTCTTCTTGATACACTATTGCGTCGACAACGACAACTTTGAGAAAGTTGGTGATTGTACATCACAAAGCAAGCTTGGGAGATCTTGAAGAAAGTGTATGAAGGTGCCGACAAAGAGAAGGTGATGAGGTTACAAACTCACAAGAGGCAGTTCGAGTTGGTACAAATGGAAGAGAAGGAATCGATCAACGACTAGATTACGCGCATAACGCGTTTGGTGAATCAAATGAAGGCTTACAGTGAAATCGTTAGGGTACCAAATGTAGTAGCAAAAATCTTGCGTTCAGGTTACAAACTCACAAGAGGCAGTTAGAGTTGGTACAAATGGAAGAGAAGGAATCGATCAATGACTATATTACGCGCATAACACGTTTGGTGAATCAAATGAAGGCTTGCGGTGAAACCGCTACGGTACCAAATGTAGTAGCAAAAATCTTGCGTTCTTTAACGTCAAGATTCGATAACATTGTGGTAGCCATAGAAGAATCGAAGGATATTCTCACCATGAGCAAGGAGGTGCTTCAAATCTCATTAGAGGCACATGAGCAAAGGTTGGATGAAAGAGGAAATGACAAGGCCAAGGCGGAAATTGCATTGCAATCAAGGTTCAATGAGAAGAACAAGAGATCGAAAGGTAAGTGGTCTTCGAAGGGCAAAGCAAATTTCTAGAATTTTGGTGGAAAAGATTCACAAAATTCAAGAGGTTCCATGGCTCAAAGAGGAGAAAGCAGCTCCAAAGGTGGTGGTCAAGGCAACAACTACAAGAGAGGTGACAAAGGCAATGTGAAGTGCTTCAATTGTCAAAAGCTTGGCCATTTCGCAAGAGATTGTAATGCGAAATTGAAAGAAAATCATGGAGATGAGGCCAAGGTTGCTAGGCAAGAGGTAGAGGATGATGTTACGCTTCTTGTCATGATAACAGAGGAGAATAATGGCTGCAAAGAGGGGCTGGACAGCAACACAGTTGTGTGTCGAGGGCTGGACAACAAGTCTAATAGTGCAGAATTTTCGGCACAAACGCGTTCGGAGCGAAACGCAATGGTTACTGTTCGAGGAGGAGTCCAAAGTAGTGATGACTGGTACTTGGATTCAGGTTGTTCAACTCATATGACGTGTAGAAAGGATTGGTTTGTGAAAATCAATCAAGCCACGAAAAATAGAGTGAGATTTGCGGATGAGACCACTTTAGCGGCCGACGGTGTGGGTGATGTCTTGATCAAGAAGAAAAATGGAGGTCATTCCTTGATCGAAGATGTGTTGGACATTCTTGGAATTAGATGTAATCTCTTGAGCATTGGCCAATTACTCGAGAAGAATTACACAATTCGGATGGAAAACAAGATTTTGCCTTTTTTGACCAAAAAGGAGTTTTAATCTTGAGAGCACCCATGGCTGCAAATCGTACTTTCAAAATAGAGTTGAAAGTAATGGAACACAAATTTCTTGCTACAGTAGCAAGTCGTGATGAGTGGTTATGGCACTACTTTCTTGGATACCTCAATTTTAGAGACCTCGACGCGTTGCAAAAGCATGGTATGGTGACTGTACTGCCCAAGATAAATTTTCTACCTGAGTTTTGTGAAGAGTGTGTGCAAGGCAAGCAACACAAGAACAATTTCATTAAGGATGTTGGTCATAGGACCAAAGAACACATTGAGGTGGTGTATTTCGATGTGTGCGGCCCAATGCAAGTCGACTCGTATGGTGGAAATAGGTACTTTGTCACTTTCATTGATGATTTTAGTAGGAAGTTGTAGATTTACCTCATAAAGAGGAAGGATGAGGTGTTTGATGTGTTCAAACGTTTTAAGTCCATGGCGGAGTGGCAAAGCGGTCACAAGGAGAAAATTCTCAAAACGGATGGTAGAGGTGAATATACCTCAACTGAATTTGGGAATTATTATGATGATGAGGGTATAGTACGTGAGGTTGTTCCACCCTATACGTCTCAACAAAATGGAATTTCCCAAAGGAGAAATCTCTCAATTATGAACATGGTTCGTAGCATGTTGAAAGGGAAGAACTTGCCGAAGGAACTATAGGGAGAGCGGTTTCTACAGCGGCCTATTTGTTGAATAGGTGCCCTACTAAGAAGCTTGACAAAGTTACACAGGAAGAAGTATGGTCTGGCCACAAAACGAATTTAACGTATTTGAGAGTTTTCTGTTCGATTGCATATAGGCATATTCCGGGTCAACTTCAAAAGAAGTTGGATGATAAAAGTGAGGTAATGTTACTTGTCGGATATCACCCTACTGGAGGCTACAAAATGTTTGATGTGAGTAGCAAGAATATCGTGATCAGTCGAGATGTGGTAGTGGATGAGCGGAATCTATATGACAGTAGAAAAATCTGGTTTCAGGAGCAGAAACCAGTTTCTCAACAGAAGGAAATCGGTTTCTCTCACGAAAAATGCAGTGTGGAAGCTCTGGAATTGAATTTCTGGATGCAGAAACTAGTTCCCCTGATCCTGATAACCGGTTTCCACAAGAAAACACAGAAAACCAATAGCAACAGCATAATGAAGGGGCTGATTCGATTCTTATTGAAGATGGAAATGGTGAGTCTAGTAGAAGACCGACAAGACGCAGAGGTCTACCTCAACGGCTCCAAGATTATGAAGTGTTCCATGATAATGAGATTAACAATAATGGTGATCTCATTCATTTTGCCCTTATGGATGAATCTGAACCGGTCAGTACGGAAGAGGCATTGAGAAATGCAAAGTGGGTGTGTGCGATGAAAGAAGAACTGGAATCCATTGAGAAAAACAGTACTTGGGAGTTGGTTGATTTTTCGGAAAGAAAAAAGGCAATCAGAGTAAAGTGGGTCTATAAAGTGAAGGCAAATCCTAAAGGCAAGATTGTCAAGCATAAGGATCGACTAGTAGCAAAAGGATTCTTGCAGCGAGAAGGCATAAAATATGATGAGGTGTTTGCTCTGGTAGCTAGATTGGAGACCATACGGTTGGTTGTTGGTATCTCCAATAGCAAAATTGGAGGATGTACCAAATGGATGTGAAATCCGTATTTTTGAATGATCCACTTGACGAGGAAGTCTATGTAGAGCAGCCCCCCGGTTTTGTGGTAGAGAACCAAGAGTGAAGAGTCTACAAGTTGAGGAAAGCACTTTATGGTTTGAAACAAGCACCTAGAGCTTGGAATAAACGCATAGATACTTTTCTTATTGAGGTTGGCTTCAAGAAGTGTGTGTTCGAACATGGTGTTTATGTGAAGTTGGATGCGAGCAAAGGTGTGATTTTACTTTGCTTATATATGGACGATCTTTTGATTACGGGCAGCAATGAGGAGTTTATTTCCAAGTTCGAAGGTGAGCTTATAGAAGAATTTGAGATGAGCGATCTTGGTGTCATGATATACTTCCTTGGCATAGAGTTTCACAAGTCAAAGTTGGGACTACTCATGCATCAAAGAAAGTATGCTCATGAGATATTGAAGAAGTGTGATATGAAGCATTATAATGCTGTCAATTCACCAATGGGACCAAGATTGCAGCTGTCCAAGAATGAGGATGAGGGTGATGTTAATCCAACTCAATATAGAAGGTTGATTGGATCATTACTTTACTTATGCAATATGCGACCGGATTTGGCATTTAGTGTGGGTATTGTAAGTAGATTCATGGAGAGACCAAAGGTGTCTTATTTGGCAGCGGTCAAGAGGATCCTTCGTTACATCAAAGGTACTCTTGGCTGCAGAATTCTCTTTCCCGCGGCTAATATGGGCAGCATGTGTGAGTTGCTCAGTTATACAGATTCCAATTGGTGTGGAGATAAAGATGATCGAAAGTCTACGACCGGTTATGTCTTTATGTTCGGAGGAGCTCCAATCTCTTGGTGCTCTAAAAAGGAACCTGTGGTGACACTCTCTTCTTGTGAGGCCGAGTATATCGCAGCATCCATGTGTGCATGTCAAGCCGTGTGGCTAATGAATCTACTTAAGGAGTTGGACAACATTGAGGTAATAGTTGTCACACTCTTTGTTGACAACCTCCCGGCTATTAATCTTGCAAAGAATCTCATAGCACATGGGAGAAGCAAGCATATAGAGATGAGGTTCCATTATTTGAAGGAGATGGTGTGTGAAGAACAACTGGAGCTAGCTCATTGTCGAAGCGAAGAACAACTTGTGGATTTTTTGTTATGGTTTTGTTGTTATGTTTTGTTGTGTCATTTACGGACACTATATAAACACTTTCTCTCTATGTAATGTGTAAAATGTTAATGCCATTATCGAATAATAAACATTTTATCCTCAATTACTCTCTCTCTCTCTCTCTCTCTCTCAATTTTCTCATTTTCTCTCTAAACATCATCTTTTCCAATTCGACCTTCACCGTTGATTCGCCCAATTGTGTATGTTCCAACATTAAAAAACTAATTTAAGACTTTAAAAATAATGGTCATGATAACCGGCCGAGGGTACTGGTTAAGAATTCTAAATAAAAGGACATATTATATATTTAATGAATTGAATACATACAATATTTTTAAAAAAAATTTACGCGTTTACATTTTCAATGTAATTAATACTCATATTTGTAGAAAAAAGTTATCTTTTTAATCTTTTAAATAATGTCCAACTTATCTTTTTTTATCTCTTAACCATTATTCTGAGGGTACTTATTAGCATTTCTCTAAAAATAAAAATTAATACATTTTTAAGATTAAATATAAATAAACAAAAAAAGCATTTCATCTTAATGATTTAGTGAATTAACCAAATCTATCATTTATTTTATGCAGGCAACTTCATTGAAGTGTGGTGGGATAGTAGTAGCATGCACATTTGATCATCGCATATCAGATGCTTATTCAACAAACATGTTCTTAATTTCATGGGCTGAGATGGCTCATCCCACAACCCTAACAACAACAACCAACAAACCATGTTTTCATCGCTCTCTCCTCAGCCCTCGTGGTTATCCAACTTCCATCCACCCTTCCGTTGACAACATGTACATTTCAATTTCCAAACTCCCTCCTCCTTCAACTACCACTAAAAACCCATTACTCAGTCGTATATACTATCTCACTATAGTGGATCTACAACGCTTGCAAAAACTTGCTGGTGCAACTAGCCAAGGTAGTAGTAATACCATCCCTACAAAGCTTGAGTCTTTCTCTGCATACTTGTGGAAGTTGGTTGCTCATGCAGCTATAAAGGAGGATAGTAAAATGGTGATTTCCAAAATGGGTATAGTGGTTGATGGAAGAAAGAGACTTGGAGAAGAAATGGTAAACTATTTTGGAAATGTTCTTTCTATACCTTTTGGTGCAAAATCCATGGAGGAGTTGGTTGATAAACCATTAGGGTGGGTGGTTGATGAGATTCGTGAGTTTGTATCTATAGCAACAACAAAGGATCATTTCTTAGGACTGGTTGATTGGGTGGAAATGAATAGACCTATTCCTGGATTGGCTAAGATTTATTGTGGTGGCTCTAATGAAGGGCCAACTTTTGTGGTTTCTTCAGGACAAAGATTTCCAGAAGCAAAAGTGAATTTTGGGTGGGGGAAAGTTGTGTTTGGATCTTACCATTTTCCTTGGGGTGGTGAAGCTGGTTATGTGATGCCAATGCCAAGTCCTTTAAGGAATGGTGATTGGATTGTGTACATGCATCTTTTAAAACAACATTTGGAGATCATAGAGTCCAAGGCAGGCCATGTCTTTGTCCCTTTAACTTGGGATTATCTCAATCAATGATGGACTTATTATTTTCCTAGTTAAAAGTGTGCACTTAGTACTTTAAATATGTGTTTAACTTATGGAACAATGTTGATTTCAACGTGTAGATTTACTAGCTATAATTTATAGTTGTTGGTTTGGTTTTTCTGATGTCAACGTGTAATCGTGACTTTAAACATTAATATTAGAAAAAAAAATTTAATTAAAATTGTTTATGGCTTTAGTTTTAATAATAAGTTTTTTAAAAGTATGATCAATATTCTAACCAAATTATTAAATCTTAGAAAATCTACCATTCTTAGGCAATCATTAATTATTAATATTGTATCCTTCTTTGTTGGTGTTATCCTTTCATTTATATGTGGACCTATTATTGAGTAGGAACAATATACGATTAGGTTTTCTATAAGAATAGGGAGATTCACGAAGTTATATTTTTGTAAAGTTGTAGGGGATTTGGGAGCTACGTCGATAGTGCGTATTGTTCCAATAATGAATGTCTTACTTATCCCTCATGACGGATTCCCAGCCAGAGCAAATGCCTTTCCACTAGTTTGCCCCTTCTTCGGTTTCTGACACTGACTACTAAGGTGCCCTTCTTCTCCACAATTGAAATATATCATATTCTTATGTTGGCAGTCAGAAATTGCATGTCCAAACTTGCCACAACAGAAACATCTCTTCACATAAGCATTACAAGCATAACTCTTATTACCATCTTGTCCACATTTGAAACAAACAATCCTAGCAGGAGCATCTCCCCCACTAGTCCTCTGACCCGAAACAACTCTTTGCTTACCCTTTCCCGCATCATAAGGCTTGTCAAGATTCTGTTGATTCTTGCCTCTCTTATTAGTAAGAATCTTGTGATGAACATTACTATCCTCCTCATAGATCCTACAACTATCAACCAAATCAGAAAAGACACGAATCTTCTGGTAGCCAAAGACCTTCTTGATTTCCGAACGCAACTCGTTCTCAAACTTGATGCACTTAGAAATTTAGCACCTTTGTAACACCCCAATATTAACCAAAGTTTACTATGCTAAAATCAGAGTAATTAAAAATTTCATAAATTAAATACTGAGATGTCACACCTTCAAAATCAAATCACTTTAAACAATTCACTTTAAAGTATAAATCTCGGATACATAGCCTCAGCTTCACAATCACCCAAAATGGATACGTTCAAAGCGTACACTCATCCGGACACCTACTAACATCAGTCTCATCAACTCGAAAAATCACTCTTTCATTCTCGATTGATTAATGTCCATTGCTCCTCTACAATACACGACATAGTTTGACCTTTTCAAATATAGTCCAAATATTCACTTGTGAACCTTCGACGTATACACTTGACTTCAACAAAGTTTTCCTTTAAAACAATTCAATTCCCAAAATATATATCAAGTAATCACCATCCTCGTATCGTCGCAACGATCTATACACAGGCTTCTTATTCGAAACACCTTTCATAACTTTCAATCTTCCGAGGTGGTAACTCAAACCAAAACACCCTCTCAAGAACTCAACCCATCAACGTCGTCTCATACTCCTGACTTACAACACAGGTCGGACTTAGAACCATAACATCAATTTCTATGGAATCCAATCATGAACACCGTCGCGACCGACTTAAGTCACAATAGAACACCTTCCTCTATAAAACATCAATCATCTGTAAGCACCTGTGGTTACCAAACCATCACCAAATTCCTTACCGTCAATACTTATTTTAGTCATAATCCAATAATCCACCGCGACCATTAGTATCCGACGAAATCCATATGTTAGTAGTGAACAAATCCTTAATAACCTTCTGAGCTTAATCTCAACAAGCGTCTCAAAACAAACATGCAACATTCTTCAAAATAATAAATCCCAAATCAGATATTCTTGGGTTATCTGCGATATCAACATACTAAACTCATCATCAGACGAAGTCTCTTTATAGATCGCACTCAAAGTTGAATTGTCTTTAACAATCCCAATCTCCTCGTCGTTAACATTTGTTCCTTTAAGATATCAAATAAGCACAGCCGCATCAAAATCTAACTCACGCGTCCGACAACTTTTCCTTATGAAAAATCAAATTGTTCCAAGGTAGTAATACACTTTTCTAACTCTATGTCGAAATACATCTCAAGTCCAAAATAAAATATCTCATTACACCACACAAAGGTTCTTCAGTACTAAACAAGACTAAAAATCAAAGTATTTGCTAAACTCTGCATTGGTTCAAACAAATTCACTTCCCATTGCGAAGTCCAATTAGTGACTCAACCATCTCGGGTCAAAATACTCACGATCAATACCAACTTATAAAAAGATCTTCCATCAAACTCACAAAGCTAACCATCCAAAACAAAGGAACTTCTAAGCTCTGAAATAACTCCCTTGAAGTCTTTTGCAAGATACAAAATAAATCTTCGGGGAACTGTCAAAATATCACCATCTAAGTCGCTTACTTAAGGAACTCTCGTCTACCAGTTCAAAACTCTTTCTTTAGAATACTCGACATGCACCGATCTAACTTCACTACCAACAACGCAAAGCTCGGATGCTTGCTACGATCCCTTAACTTGATGTAAACCAAATAATATCTATCAACACGAAATAACTCTTACAGCTACTCATAAGAGTACTGTCCGAACATTCCAAAATCATACCTGACGCATTAGTCACACTAATGACATCAGCATATACTCGCCCAGACCATACGCTATCCTGAAAAGCATTGTCTAAACATCTTCAATTCTCACACTAACCCGTAGACAGCCAGACTTTACATCGGTTCCACTAAACACAAAAGCTCCAAATGACTGATCTATCCAACATCAGTCCTTGGAAGTAGATACTTGTCCTCAACATCCACTTCGTTCCTTTGCCTGAAACGACACATCAACTTAAGCGACCTTCGTTCTTCTCGAACAACACAACGATAGTACTCCACGGTGACCCGCTCGAATAAACAACCTCTGCTTAAACCAATCCTCAAGTTGACTCTTCAACTCTAACTCAGAAACAAACATCCCTTTAGAATACTTCGAATCACAACTAGTTCCAGAAACTAAATCCATCAAAACTTCACCTCACACTACTGTGGTAACTCACTCACATCTCCACAAAAGGCTTCAGAAGAATCACAACAAGAAGCTCGCTTGCCAAAATCTTGTTTCTCACCAAAATCCAAATTCACCCACAACTCAAGTAACCAGACACCACCTTGTGCCAACACATCTGCTTCATACACTATTAAGCTGGCAAGACAAGTCTATCCCAACCAACACAAATCCCGACTACTATCAACAAGAGATTAAGGATGATTAGTTCCTCAATTTGTCAATACACAGTCGACAATCATGATGGTGACATAAACCATCTTTACCCAACTACAACAACGTCTTCAAACTTACACTTCCAGTTACCCAAGCGTAACACTGCTTGAGGCTCCACCCTAAGCCATAAGCGCCACCAAGAAGTAAAACTTCTCCCCCACTTGTTTCAAACTCATCTCTGCAAACTAACAAATAGAAACAAGCAAGTACCGATAGTGTTTCACACACATGTCACATACAACAGGGTTAAACACATTAATAACCTGGCCAGCAGACCGACCTGCTCTGATACCACTAATGTAATTACCCCAATATTAACCAAAGTTTACTATGCTAAAATCAGAGTAATTAAAAATTTCATAAATTAAATACTGAGGCGCCACACCTTCAAAACCAAATCACTTTAAAAAATTCACTTTAAAGTATAAATCCCGGATACATAGCCTCGCCGCAAATCATAAATTGATTCATAAAAATAAAACATCTCCTTTATTAAACTTCCTCATCAAAATCATGTTTTCATAAATTATGATTCTTATTTACAAAGGAAAACAACAAAATAACAACAACAAGACAACATAATAATTCCCCCTGAGTGCTACGTATCAGAGCGACACCGACTCGACAAATAGCAGCTATAAACTCCGTCTTCATAACCTGCACGTTACCAATATAAAGGTAACGGCGAAACAAGTAAAGGGTGAGATACTCCAAAACATATAATTAAAGGCATGATAAGTATATATATAGTTTTGGAATTATAAAAGATATAGGTTAGTGAGTGCATTCCAACACCTATCTAAATCTCACTTACTTTGATCGTCATTCTAATGTGTATAATCTACACTTTGTCTCCATGACCTTATTGAAATAAACCGTCACCCACATAAACGTTCCTCACCACGAAATCGTCACAAGTTAATACTTCACTAATCAATACGTAAATCATAAACAACACATCAAACAACAACATCAAACAATGCTAATAAATAAGCAACATCAATAGAATCATCACAAATTGGCTAAAGCCCATCGTCGCTTTTTGGCATAAAAGCCCATCGTCGCAAACATCATCACATCGTATTTGCATTAAGCATTTCATCTAAATTAAATCGTCACAAAGCTCATCATTTATATTCATCGCTTAGTTATCATGAAATTATCAAGTTATATTCATTTCATGTTTATCATAAAGATCCTCATCAAAATTGGCATAAAGCCCACATCGCCATAATTTATCCAAAACAAGATAAATATATCATTGCCTCATATTTGCATTATACAAAACATCACCAATAATTCATTATCATAAAAAATCATGCATTCATAAATCGGAAGCATTTATTAACAATATCAATATAATCATCACATCATCATGTACAAAAACATATAACATCGCATCGCATAATCAACAAGTATTCCTTAGTAAATACACCGTCGCAAACGTTATGTTTATTCACACCGCATCATTATCAATTAATTCACCAAATCTCAAAAACGGAAAATTAGTCAAACACCTATAATCGTCGCGAAAGCCATTTCTAATAACCGGTATTAATCATAATCGTCAACATTGAAATCGAATTGTCCATATGTGCCTTAAATCTACTAAAACGCAGTCTGGTTCAATTTAACCGTATTTTGGCCTATTTTGGGTCACCTCACCACTACGTTCTACACGTCGAACTTAGCTAGCACGTCAATTTTCGTTGAATTTGGAGCAACTTGCTCCGTCGTCGAATTTACCGAAATCGGAAAATCGGAACATAATCGGGACAAAAGAAGTGCAAAAATCAGAATATGGGAGGCTACAGATACATCAACATGGGCTTCCGTATTAATCAACACGGCCCGTGTTGAAAAGCCACTAGAAACACAAAAAAAAACACCAAGTCAGTGAATCAACACGGGCACCCGTGTTCATCAACACGGCCCGTGTTGATTGGCCTGGCAGCACATATCCCTTCTTCAAGAGGCCAACACGGACACCCGTGTTAATCAACACGGCCCGTGTTGATGGCTGCGTGTGAAAACTCCATTTTTAACATTCCCAACTTCACTTTTACCATTCTCATTGATTCTAATCATCATCAACCTCATAATCCCTACTCCTATTCCAACTCTTCTAATCTATTTCACTTAAACAATCAACCAAAACCCTATAAATCAACTTATCAACTTTTCCCCCAAATCCAAAACATAAACATCAAAACCTAACAATATGAGATGGAGAATCAAACCCCTTACCTCTAGAGATTAGAGGATCCATGATGATTCTACAAGACTCCATCCTCAAGCTTGCTCATGTTCTTCCTCTTCTTCCCCTCTTGCTCTTCTTCTCAAAACCCTTTCTTTTTCTCTCAAACTCTAAGTTTGGTTTTGTGGGGAAAAATGGAAAGAAAAGGAGGAAGAAATGGTTTTATAATTTATGTTTCCTTACTAGCTTCCAAGTTCTATGTTTGCTTGGTGTAGGAAAAATGGAAAGGAAAGGAAGGAAAATGGCTTTTATAAATTGTTTTCCTATTAGTAAGGTTAAGGGTGTAAAACCCAATTCTAACAAAATGCTTCCCACACCCCTATCTAATTATATCATCAATTCAATTAATTCAAATAATTCCGGGGAATTAAATATCGGATCCGAATAATATTTTACTGAACCGAACGGAATAAAAGCGGAATTGATAAATATATATATATATATATATATATATATATATATATATATATATATATATATATATATATATCGATGAATATAAATATTCTCGTCGCAAAATAAATATCAATCGATAATTCAAAAATATTAATATAATATAATATAAATTAAAAATAGGGTGTTACAACCTTCCCTATCAAAATGTGGATAGAACTTAGCTAACTCAATGAACTTTGCAGCATAATCAGTCACAGACTTGTTACCCTACTTCAACTCAAGGAACTCGATCTCTTTCTTACCCCAAACATCTTCAATATAGTACTTCCTCAAGAACTCCCTACGAAACACAACCCAAGTGATTTCCTCACTTGCGGCCTCCAATCTCGAACGTGTCTCTAGCCACCAGTCATCAGCCTCGACTGCTAGCATATGAGTCCCATAACGAACCTTTTGTGCTGGAGTGCAATCCATCACACGAAAGATCCTCTCAATCTCCTTCAACCAATCTAGTGCTCCATCAAGATCATGCCTACCCTTGAACACCGGCGGATTCTCTCTTTGGAAGGTAGCTAAACTACGAGACCCAACATTCTCGTTAGCATTCGGTTGATTCTACATGGCCTTAGCCATCGCTTGCAATGCAGCAACAATCACAACATCATTCCTTCCATCCATCTCAACTTATCACTGCAACACAACCAAAATTAGAACTAAATAACAATATTCGATTGTTAAAAGACTCAACAACTTGGCCGAGCAGACCGACCTCCTCTGGTACCACTATTGTAACACCCCGATTCTACCCCAAGTAATTATTCAATAAAATCATAGTATAAAAATTTCCAACATAATCAGGATGTCACATTCTCAACTTGAACACATAAACATGTCATTTTCATTCAAAACGAATACATAACACCATTAAGAGGCGGAACTAAACGCAATGCGCAATTATCAGTCTTCAAACATAGACAACTTCATTAATCATGCAGCAGAGTCATAATAGTTTTGCATACAAGGCATAACATCTTTTGAGTCTTAATCAACATCAACATAATAAAATCTTCAATTTAACAACATAAATTTTAAAACAACAAAATAAGATAATGTTCATTCCCCCCGAGTGCTACGTATCAAAGTAAATGACACTGAACTTGGACTAAAATGGTAACGACTACTCCTCATAGCTACCTGCACGTTACCAATATAAAGGCAATGGAAAAACAAAAGAAAGGGTGAGATATCAAACCATATAATTGAGATCATGATAAATAATATATAGTTAGAATTATGTAAAATTACTATTTTGTCATCTCACAACCAATCAACAACAAAACCAATCAATCATACAACAACATCAATATGTACTAAAGTATGTGACTTTGACAATGCAAATGCATGTGGTACCATCGGAGTAAAACTCCCAACGTAATCAACTACCAGTAATTCCGAGGCATCAAGGCGTAAGCCTTCAACGTAATCAACTTTGCCCCCAACGGCCAACGTGTTTTTGCCAATATAGGCCAACATAGTATGCAACGAATGTATGCGACAATCGTAAATGGCACACAACAACAACAACATAATCACCAGGTGAAACAACAAATCAATCATCAACGCTGGCCATCAAGCCTTTAACAACAACAACGTTAGACAAAAACAACAACGGACAATAACAATTTTCAACAACATCAACTTCCAACAACGATGACTTTCCACAATGACAATTCATTATATTCAACATGGATTCGACAAAACAGCATGCTACGATAGCTTACTAGCATATACGAGCCATTTTCTCACTTCTTCCATTCTCGATTAATCGGCCAAACCGCTTACATCCACCAACATATTATTTCGAAATTATTTCTAGTCAATTCCTATGCCATTCCTTACTTATTACCAGTGTTTTGTACACATAAAAGCCTACTTGAAGTTCCCTAGCCAAAGTACTTAAAATCGGGCAGAACTCAAAATCAGAAAATTAAGACCAAATCAACTTAGTACGCGCCACGAACCCCCTTTCGCGTCGCGACCTTAGCAGGTTTCAGTTCATATCGCATTAGCCCGTTGGCGCCGCGAACTGAGCGTAACAGGTTGGGTTTTTGGACGCTGTCAGCCTCTCCTCAACACCCTCAAACCCAAATCTATGGCATTCAACACCCACACAACCCAAAATAAACCATTCTAAGGTATTAGCCACATGCATTATCAAGCAAAAACAACATTAGTCACAACATTCAACAAGTTCCTAGGTTTTCAAGTTTCAAATTGGGATTTTCATTAACAACAACAACAACAAACCTAGCAAGATCACTAATCCCACTACCTATCATTCATCATGTTCCCAATTAAAGAGCAAGAACCCCACCCTTACCTTGTGAATCGGAGGTTCAATGGCTTGGAGATGGTGGTTTTTCCCTAGCTAGCTTCTCTTCTCTTCCTTTCTCTTCTATTTCTCTTTTTCTCTCCAAAACCTATCTTTTCTCTTCTACTCATAAAAATAACTCTTTCTCTCTACTTATTCTACTTCATTTAAAAATAATAACATATTATTATTATTCTTACTAATATTATTATTCCTACTATTTATTTTATTCTCACAACTCATTTTAATTAATTATCTCACAATCAATTAATAACTTAAGTTGGTATTTCTACGACATTATCAATTTATTCGGTCAATTATACGAAACATTAAATTAAGCGAATAATTAAATAGAACGGGCGTTACAGTAAATGGCAACGCTTGTACACTCAAGCAAAACACCTAATGCTTACAATGAAAGATTTAATCAATCAACTTTTCAAAAATGTATGTGATGAAATAGATTAGATACATTTTTCATTAAGATGACATTTGTCTTTGTCTCTTAATAAAATCACCCTTTGCTTCCACTAGCATAAGTGGGAACTACGATTGCTCTGACTTTCTCAACCTCCCTTTGAGAATACGTAGGCACAAGGTCTCACCCTTGGCAAACATACTTCTTTCTCCCTCAAATCAAACAAACCCCTAGTTCCCTTAGATCCGAGCTACAAATGCTTTGATTCCCACTAGGGGATATGTATGTAGAGGATCTCAATGATCTTTGCGAGCATAATAATAACAAAACTTAGGATCATGTCTAACCTACCTTTCTTAAATCCCAAAGGAGAAATTTTCCCGAAATAGAATAGCAAATAAAACACACAAACATACAAAATATGCATAAAAATTTCCTATAGAAAACTATAGATATATAGGGTGTTAATACATTCCCTTTATAACCAACCCTCTTACCCTGTCTCTCCCCAATGCGTTACGTCTAGTTTAAGCTAGTCGCATCGCATATCATATTTAGGGTATTTCAACTTTCCCCTTTTCCATCTTTTTTTCTTGTTTGGAAACAATAAAGCTTGGTGCTCACAACATCTTTTTTAAAAAAAAAAATCAAAAGAATAAATCGTTTTGAGCCTGAGATTCAAATTCCAATTCGATTCCCTCGTTCGTCACTTTTTACCGCGAACAAAACGCTATAGGTCATTCTTCTTGACTTTAAATTTTGATTCATGGCGCCAATTTCTCAAGACCACAACTTTTGCCTCAAAGCCTTCTTCTAAGTTTGGTTCGATTCATGATGCAAGATAAATTGGTTTAAGATTTGTGAACAATTGATATGAAGCATTCCTTTTTGGGCATTCAAAGTAGATGTGCAGAGAATAGAAATTCATGGAGAGTTGAAACAAAATGTGTTCAAAAGGACTATATTTTTTCTATGGTGCAAGTTTGTTGAATTTGAAAAAATTCATTCATGAGATTTGTTTGGATTTTGGATAAGCAAATACAAGATACAAGATAGTTTCGTACAAATTCCATTCAAATTTCATCAAATTTCACCAATGTTTAAAAATTTATTCCATGCATATGGTTTGAAGAACAAAAATCAAGGGATTCATTTGAATTCAAAGTCCTCTACATGAGAAAATTTGCAAGATACATTCAAGATTTTACAAGTTACTAGATTACATGAACAAAGTTTAATAAATGTCTTGAATTTCATGCTTCAAATCTCTAAGATTCCTTCTTCATACCAAAAAGGAAATTGTGTCATTGCCTTTTCACAACCTTGTTGTCTATAAACACAACAAAAGACCTGTTATCTTGCTGCTGCCCACTACATAACCAGTCCATAAAAAACCGCACCAAACATGTCTCAAATCTGCACAAAAATGGTTAAGGCACTAACCTACCCAAAAAGTGATAAAAACAGGACACTTCTTTTGTTTAAATTTATCAAAACTCTCCCTCCAAATTCATTCCAACATGCCTATAAAAAGGCACTCAAGAGAGAGGCAGAATTGAAAAAAATTCAGAGAGAAAATTACAGAGAAAAATCCCTCATAAACACTGCTAAAGCATAGAAATCTCACAAAAAAAACCAACAATATCAGCAGAAATTCCAAGAAGAAAACACTCTCAACGTTCTGTTCAGTCTCTCCATACTCCTCCCAATCAATCACAATATTGTCAAACATCCTGCATAAACATTTTCTCAACCTCCATATACTCCTTCACATCAAACCTGTAAAACCCTCCGTCCAAAATACTAACCTTACCGCTGCCATTGCCGAATCATTCAAACACTACATCATAACCAAATAAAAGACAGAAGAGAGACCGGAATATAACACGTTCACCGCTTTTGGAACTCCGATAGGTACTGTTTTCTTTTCACATCTCTACATGTTTATGTTCTGAGTTACTTGTTGTATGTTGTTGATCAAGTCCCATGGCATGTTACAGCCGTTCCACCCTTTCACATGTAATTTTTTTTTTTAATTATCACTTTTTAATTTTAAGATAGTAATAATTATTGTTTAGCCAAAATTATCTTTAAAAATAAATAAAATAAAATAATGATAAGTTGAGGATATTATCGATAAAAGAAATGTACCGAATAGGTAAAAAGGTAACAACAATTAATGCATTTCTTGCTATGTGTAAAAAATTTAAAAATGACGATTTTAAAGTAACAGAGATCACTTTATCCAATATTTCTACATTAACATGTAGTGATATAGTTGCTAGATTTAGATTTCTTTTCTGTTCACACTACTTTTCTTTACTATAATATTTAATTAGGCTTTAAGTTTTATTTGTTATTTTTTTAGACTAATAGAATTTCTTTTATGAATTTAAGTTTTAAATTGAATTTATTTATTTGTTTTCTTATAAAAAATTGTCACACAAGAAAATAATTAAATAGTAAAAATATTAGAATTAGGTTTTCCTAGTTTCTTTTTTAGTTTTAATTTTAATTTAATAATAATAGCGAAAATATATTAGATACTTTAATTTTTCTTTAACTGAAAATCCCAAATATTAGTTTTAGGTTTGTTTACAAATTTTAGTTATTATTATTATTATTATTATTATTATTATTATTATTATTATTATTTCTTTAAATACATTTCATAAAAATCCAAAAAAATAGTTTATTATATATTAGTTAATTAATTTAGGTTGATTATTTTAATGACTTACAAAAATAAAAATAAAAAATCTTTTGTCATCTTTTAGTTAGAATAATTTGTTTTTATTTTAATTATTGATTTTAATCATTCAGTTAAATGTGTATATTTCATGTCTCACTTGTTTTATTTGTTCATTTTGTGACTTGACTTGAACTAATTGTTTTATGCTTCTCATATCGATGATATCATATTTATGATACATGTATTTCAATTTTAAGGAAAAAAATTAATTTGTTGACTTCATGCCATCGAATATATCTTATATGATTGTGTGAATCCCTTCATCCATCTTTAATATTTGTTAATGTTAGATCTTAAAAAACCTATTTTTTTAAAACATACACTTTTTTAAGTCAAAAATTTCAACATTACGCCGTCGCATTTTCAAAATCTTATCCCCGCACTTATAAGCGAGAAAATTGATTTTAACTAAAAAACATATATTTCAAAAGGTTCCTATAAGATACTATAGATACATAGGGTGCTAGTATCTTTTCTTTGTATAGTCATCCCTTGTACCTTTAATCTCTATATTTTGCTTAGCTTTAGTTTTCACTTTTTCGCTAGGATTTTATTTCACACTTTTCCCTTTCTCTTGGAAAAATAAAGCGCGGTGGTGACTTTTGCTTATTTGTGAGTCAAGCTAATTAATAGTTTGATTTCTAATTTTCAATGCTGCACAATCTTAACGCAAAAAACGTGTATGAGATTTTTCAAATTTATGAAGCTATTGATGAGGTGTTCATTCCAACAAAGAGAGATGTTGTGGAGGACATTATGGTTTCGTACGCTTCTTTGATGTTGACAATGAATATTATCTTGCTACTAAGCTAGATAATATTTTCATTGGGAGTAGTAATTAATAATGGATGTGTGGGGTCCCATATTGACATTGAGAGGAGTATTGCATGATACGATAATAAAGAGAGGGTCGGTAAACCATTTTCTTCATCATCAAGAAGAATTTGGAAATTGTAGATCTAGAAAGCAAACAATGGAGGCTGAATTCGAAAAATTGAGGGTGAAAGTTGGTGTTCTCATTCATGAGAATGACTGAAAAATTCGTCAAGATCATACTCTTAATTTGAGTATCCTTTTTGAAAGTTCGTTGAAGATATATTTTTAACTTATTTTGTTTTATTTTAGTTATAATTTTTATTATGATTTGATTTTACAAAGAAGGTACGAAGGAATGAAGCCTGGGGATGCCGATAGATTGAGCATTTTCTTTGGACCAAACAAGGATGTGCTACGCTCTTAAATGACTTTAACTACTTAAGCAAACCATATCCAATAGTTTGTGTGGATCGAGACTGTGGTGAAAGAATCGCTTGGGTG
Organism: Vicia sativa; assembly: GCA_021764765.1. Taxonomy (NCBI): domain Eukaryota; kingdom Viridiplantae; phylum Streptophyta; class Magnoliopsida; order Fabales; family Fabaceae; genus Vicia; species Vicia sativa. The sequence goes on along the minus strand of CM038794.1, from coordinate 54,395,878 downwards.
GGTTACCATAACGGAGTTTGGTCAAAAAGCCAAGTTATAGTTGTTGTGAACGATGATGAAAAGATGATGAAAAATCTGTTGTACGTATTTTCTGAAACAAGTATTTTTAATTATCGTTTTCCACAAGGATTGATGTGATATTCTCGTTGTTCAATAGTTTAAGCGTATTTTAAGATTTGGTAACAAAAGGGTTTTGTTTTCTAACTACAAAAATCATAAATTTCATTCAAACAAGTTTAGTATCAATTCCAAAAGAGAGTTGTTTGGATTAAAGAGAGTTTTGGTTGGTTTTCAATTGGTAAAGATATGTCAAGATTAGTTTCATTAACCTAATTTCATATAAATTCAATTAATCAAGCGGATGAACTAGTTGATGATCAATATAATTACGTATCCTCTCAATATTGTTGATTTCCAACCAATATTGTGAGTTTTATCATGTTAATCTTTAGATGATGTCTCACTCTAACTATTGACATGATAATCTTTAAGTTCAATACAAGTAAATACTAACTCACAAATCTATATCTAGCATTTGTTCCTTAGTAGAAGAATATCTTAGGTCAACTTTAAAGCATATTTCTCAATCATGATCCAAAGCATAAAAGATAGTAAAACAAAGATATTTAACATATATATATACATCATCAACCAAGTTCATACACCAAGAGATCAAAAGAAATACATAAAAGTTAGGTTAACTACCTCTAATCTTGACACAAAGGAGCTTAGCTACTCATTCTCATGGTAGCTTCATTTGCAAGAATTGGAGAGATGATGATGAACATGGATAAAAAATATCAAGAAAACAAGATTCTTGGTTAACTTTTGAGTTACAATCAATGATAATGAAGAAGAATAATGTTACTAGTTTTCTAGGTCTGATTATGTGTGGAAATGAGGGAGTGGGTGAGGAAAATATCTAAGCATGGGTCATTGTACTTTTTCTGATTTTGCAGACCGCGCTAAGCCTACTTTATGGCGCTAAGTGCACCCTACTTTACAGCTAATTAATTTAAAACCTCCAGGTCATGCTTTAACCGCGCTAAGCGCACCCTGAAGCATGTTCCTCCCTCCAAAAATAGCTTGAAATTTCTCCCTAAGCTCTTCAAGCATCCTTGAATCCAAGCTTGAAGGTATAATTACCAAAAACCTACAAATTAAACATAAACAAAGTTAAATAATAGATTATAAACAAAAACTAAATAAAAACATAAATATATCAAAATACTATATTAAATACTACTAATTAATAAAAATATATTGTAAAGGACCACAAAATTATCTACAAAATATCTACATTTTGGTCCTTAAGAAAACCTAAGGATGATAATGATGCTGACAACTTTGTGGTTAAGTTTGATGTTCATTCATATCTGAAATATGTTGTGGAAGCTTTCTTGTAGGAATCTGTGAAAAGGGTGATTCATATATCGATTTGTGATGTTATGGAGCTGCACTAACCAATAATTTGAAGGAACAACTTGTCACCGTCGTGAAAGAATTCATGGTTTCTGCATTTCAGAAGGTGTGATGAGAAGATGATGAATGAATAAGGTTAAAATAGGCAATTAGGATAAGCATGGTTTCTTTATTCGCCATCTTCTCGTCACACATTCTGAAATGCAGAAACCACACATTCCTTTACGGCGGTGACAAGTTGTTCTCTTAAATCATCGGTTAGTGCAACTTCCACAACATCGCAAATCGATTCTTGAATCCCCTTTCATGGCTTCTTGCAAGGAAGCTTACACAACAGATTTTAAAGATGAATGAACATCAAACTTAACTATAAAGTTGCCAACATCATTATCATTCTTAGTTTTTTCACCATCATTTTCATCATCGTTCACAATGGCTACAACTTGACCTTTCGACCAAACTCGTTATGGTAAACCCACCCAAGCGATTCCTTCACCATAGTCTCGATCCACACAAACTATTGGATATGGTTTATGTGACACCCCGATTTAATTCGAATATTAAATAATAAGGAATTTAATTATTTAATTAATTGAAGGCTTAATTATTTATATTTTTGGATTTAATTGGATTAATTGAAGAAAGAAGGGTTGGAGGTGTGCAGAGTAAATAGTGGGTGTGAGGAGTAAATCACTCTACTTTTACTAATTATTAATTATGTGTTTTATTTGGAAATAATAAAGGAGTATTAAAAGGATTATAAAAAGGAAAAGAAGGAAAATGAGTTTTTTTGGGAAAAGTTATTTCACGTAGAATTGGAGAAGAGAAGAGAAGAGAGGAAAAAACCAACGCCGAGGAAATCGGAGATCATCGCGAGGTAAGGGGTGATTTCATTCAATTTTAATGCCTTATGGGTTTTGGGAATCAACCGGGCGATTGGGTATGTTAAGAAATTTGATTTAGGTGATTTATAGGTTTGTAGGATTAAACCTTATTTTGTGTCGGATTATAGAATTTAAGATCAATGGTGTGTCGAACAATTGATAGGCATGACGAAACAATGATATATGATGTTGTAATGATGTGTAATGGTTGTATTTTGGTGTTCCTGAAATTATAATTCGTATAGGAATGATTGAGAATGGTTTGAAATGCATAATGCTGTCAAAAATAGCAGAAAATGATTCTGCAGGTCGTGGGAACCGGTTCCCTGTGGGGAGGAACCGGGTTCCCAGTGTAATTTTTCAAAAACTTGGCATTTTTGTACGTGGGAACCGGTTCCCAGTAGGGTAGGAACCGGGTTCTCATACAAATTCCAGGAAGCGTGTTTTTCAGACTTCGCAGGAACCGGTTCCTGTATATGGAGGAACCGGGTTCCACTGTGTTAATTTTCAAAATACTTAAAACTTCAAAATTCATATTTTCTAAATCGTAACTCCGATTCGAGTGCCATTTTCGGCATTATTTCTTAAATTAAAAATACTATCTTTTAAAAAGAGAAAAATATTATTTTGCTAAAATTATTTTAAAAATAGTCGAGCTTCCGATTTTTGAAAAAGTGTGGATAGTTAAGGATAATGGGAAATTAATATGAATGGTCTGAGTTATCGGATGAGAACTAATGCTTACAATGTTGTGTTGATTATTCATTATGATTGAATGCGATACCTTGGTGATTGGCATTAAGTGAATTATGTTGAGATAATAATCTGTGAATTGGTTTAGATTGTTCTGACAGGGTGAACGAAGATTGACGCTTATGTGTTGGTTTCCTTGTTGTCTATTCATGATTGTATTGATATCACGTGTTGTTGTCGATGTTGTGTATTCATGATGGTTGTTGATCTCAGTTGTTATTGTTGTATATACTGGTGTTAGTCTTACTAATTGAAGAGTAAGCGTTTGGCATATTTATGCTTTGTGATAATTATTTCATGATTATGTTGTTATCATGCGATACTCGTTGATGTTGGCATTATGTGGAATTATGTTGTGATCATAATCCGTTGAATTGATGTTGCATGCTTTTATGGTGCATGCATAAGCATTTGTTAATTGGTTCATTCCCATTGTGCGGAAGTGAACTGGCAGACCCGATAAACTTACCAGGATTCAGAGGTAGTGAGGCTAGATTCTTGACCCAGTGGTTATGGGCGAATCATGGATTGGATTCTTGACCCAGTGGTTATGGGCGAATCATGGATTGGATTCTTGACCCAGTGGTTATGGGCGAATCATGGATTGGATTCTTGACCCAGTGGTTATGGGCGAATCATGGATTTCCGCTGTCTTTCCACATGTAAACGGAGCAGTGGGTGAACTCGGTTCACGTTTTGGTACCACATGCATAGAGTATGCATTGCATATGGGATTGTAACATGCTAGGATGGTTTCCAGTGTTGCAATTTCCATTGTTTGTTATATTACATGTTCATTGTGTGAGATGCCTTTGTGAATTGACTACGACTATGTGTTTGGATAATGGATTAATGTATTCAATTATCATGTTGTATTTAAAAACGCATAATGCATTTTATATTGGATAGAAATCTCACCCTTACTTTGATGATTTCAGATTTGAAGTGATTAGCTGCTTGGAATCAGTGAGGATAGCTTCTAGAGTCGAGTCATTAGTTAAACCGCGTGTCAGTGTCGTGCTCTGGTAGATGTAATACTGGGGAAACGTTTGATTGAGATTCTTTTGGATATTAAATATTAGTTTTGATTAATGTTTCAATTTATTGTCCTGGAAATAATTATGAATGACGTATTCAGGAGTTGTTATGTTTCATTTCCGCTGTTAAACATAACTTTTGGTTTAGTATTTAATGATTTCCTTCATTCAAAGCATGACATCTGTTTGGTTATAATTTTGAAAAATATTAAAAATTGTGACGCCTCTTGATATGTGTTAAATACTCTGATTAATAGTTATAAATCGCAGGTAATTAGAAGGGGTGTTACAATAGTGGTATCAGAGCATAGTCGGTCGTTGTGACCAGTGTCTTAATGTCATTATCCCTTTGTACGCGACAAGTGTGCACAACACTGTCGGTACTTGTTACTTTTCTAATTAATTATTGCATGAATAGTGTGAAACTAAGTGGGGGAGAAGAGATGCTTCCCGGATATGTTCCGATTGTAAGTCATTGGTACGAGGTACTGCTTGAGAAGACAGTGCAAGTGTGGTTAGAGTTATTGGAATCGTCTGGACCATGAGTCATAGTTGGAAGTGCAAAAAGGCGAGTACGATTCTGAGAACTGAAAGTGTTGGTAATGATGGTTTATACTCCAGTATGATTATCGGATGTCTATTGACAAATTGAGGACTTGATCACCCTTAATCTCTTGTTGATAGTAGACGGAATCGTATTGGATGGTATACAATTGTCTTACTATCTAAATGGGGCATAAAGTGATGAATATGAATGAGGTGTGATAGAAGCTTGTGAACCATATGAGTGGACGAAGACTCTAATAAGGACAATGAATTAAGATGGATGATCAGAGTTACGTAGTTGTTAATGATGGTGTGGTGTTTATGTTGTATTCTTCGACGAAAGCGAAAGGAAAGGCTGAGAGTAATGAATTGCTAGTGGTGAATGAATTTCCAGAAGTGTTTCCGAAAGATGTTAGTGAGCTAACACCTGAGAGAGAAGTGGAGTTTGAAATAGATTTGATTCCTGAAACTAGTCTAGTGTCGATGGCGCCTTATCGCATGTCGGCATCTGAGTGGTCTGAGTTGAAGGAACAGTTGGAAGAGTTACTAGAGAAGAAGTTTATTCGGCCTAGTGTTTCGCCGTGGGGTGCTCCGATATTGTTGGTTAAGAAGAAGGAAGGTACGATGAGACTATGTGTTGATTGCAGGCAGTTGAATAAAGTGACAATCAAAAATCGGTATCCATTGCCGAGGATTGATGAGTTTATGGATCAGTTAGTTGGAGCTTGTGTATTTAGTAAAATTGATCTAAGGTCCAGATATCATCAGATTCGTTTTAAGGCGGAGGATATTCAGAAGACTGCATTTAGAACGAGGTATGGGCATTATGAATATTTTGTTATGCCGTTTGGAGTTACTAATGCATCTGGTGTTTTCATGGAGTATATGAATAGGATATTCCATCCGTATCTTGACAAGTTCGTGGTGGTATTTATTGACGACATTCTGATCTATTCAAAGAATGATGAAGAGCATGCAAAACATCTTAGGATTGTATTGGAATTGTTGAAGGAGAAGAAACTTTATGCGAAGTTGTCTAAATGTGAGTTTTGGTTAAGCGAAGTGAGTTTTCTTGGTCACGTGATTTCCAAGAGTGGTATTGCTGTTGATCCTACAAAAGTAGAAGCGGTATCTCAGTGGGAAGCGCCAAAGAATGCTTCTGAGATCCGTAGTTTTCCGGGTCTTGCAGGTTATTACAGGAAGTTTATAGAAGGATTTCCCAAACTAGCGTTGTCGTTGACTAAGTTGACCAGGAAGGGTCAGATGTTTGTTTGGGATGTTGAATGTGAGAAAGGATTTCAAGAGCTGAAGAGGAGGTTGACTAGTGCTCCGATCTTGATTTTGCTGAATCCGGCAAAATCTTTCGTGGTGTATTGTGATGCGTCTTTGAGAGGTTAGGAGGTGTTTTGATGCAAGATAAGCAGGTTGTGGCTTATGCTTCGAGACAATTGAAGATTCATGAAAGGAATTATCCGACCCATGATTTGGAATTGGCAGCTGTTGTATTTGTTTTGAAGTTATGGAGGCATTGTTTATATGGTTCACGGTTTGAAGTGTTCAGTGATCACAAAAGCCTGAAGTATCTTTTTGACCAGAAAGAGTTGAATATGAGGCAGAGAAGATGGTTGGAATTTCTGAAGGATTATGATTTCGGTTTGAATTACCATCCTGGTAAGGCAAACGTTGTGGCAGATGCACTGGGCAGGAAGTCTTTGCATATGTCGATGTTAATGGTTCGTGAATTGGATTTAGTGGAACAATTCAGAGACTTAAGTTTAGTATGCGAAACTACTCCGGATAGTGTGAAGTTGGGCATGTTGGAGCTGACTAGTGGTATTTTGGAAGAGATTCGAAATGGACAGAAATCGGATGTTGGTTTGGTAGACAAGCTGACATTGATTAACCAAGGTCAAGGAGGTGAGTTCCGAATTGATGAGAATGGCGTTATGAGATTTGGTGATAGAGTGTGTGTTCCGGATGTTGTTGAGATTAGAAAGAGTATTTTGGAAGAAGGACACCATAGTGGATTGAGTATTCATCCTGGTGCTACTAAGATGTACCATGATTTGAAGAAGTTATTTTGGCGGCCTGGAATGAAAAAGGAAATTGCCGAGTTTGTGTATGCATGTTTGGTTTGTTAGAAATCAAAGATTGAACATCAGAAACCGTCAGGATTGATGGAACCGTTGTTTGTTCCGGAATGGAAATGAGATGGCATTTCAATGGATTTCGTGTCTGGATTGCCGAGGACAGCGAAGAACTGTGATTCTATTTGGGTTATCATCGATCGATTGACAAAATCTGCACACTTTATTCCGATAAGAATGGATTATCCGATGGAGAAGTTGGCAGAATTGTATGTTGATAGGATTGTAAGTTTGCATGGTATTCCGTCTAGCATTGTGTCGGATAGAGATCCGACGTTTACGTCTAAGTTTTGGACAAGATTGCAAGAAGCTCTGGGTACTAAGTTACGATTGAGTTCCGCATATCATCCACAGACAGATGGTCAGACGGAGAGGACGATTCAATCGTTAGAAGATTTGTTGAGGGCTTGTGTGTTAGAAAAAGGTGGAGCTTGGGATAGCTACTTACCGTTGATAGAGTTTACCTACAACAATAGTTTTCATTCGAGCATTGGAAAGGTTCCGTTTGAGGCATTGTATGGTAGGAGATGTCGGACACCGTTGTGTTGGTATGAATCTGGAGAAAGTGCTGTGATTGGACCAGAGATTGTTCAACAGAATTCAGAAAAGATTAAGGTGATTCAGGAGAAGATGAGAACTTCTCAGAGTCGTCAGAAAATTTATCATGATAAGAGGAGAAAAGATCTCGAGTTTAGTGAAGGAGACCACGTGTTCATGCGAGTTACTCCGATGACTAGTATTGGTCGAGCTTTGAAGTCAAGGAAGTTGACTCCGTGTTTTATTGGTCTGTTTCAAATTACCAAGAGAGTTAGGAAGGTTGCTTATCAGATTGCTTTACCACCGTCACTTGCGAATTTGCATGATGTCTTTCATGTATCTCAGTTGAGGAGGTACATTGCGGATCCGTCTCATGAGATTCAGGTAGATGATATACAGGTGCGAGATAATTTAACTGTTGAATCAGTACCTGCGAGAATTGAGGATCGGAAAGTGAAGAAATTGCGGGGTAAAGAGATCGCATTGGTAAGAGTAGCTTGGGGAGGACTAGCTGGAGGAAATGTAACTTGGGAACTGGAGAGTCAGATGAAGGACTCGTATCCCGGGCTTTTCGTCTAAGGTATGTTTTCGAGGATGAAAACTCTTTTAGTGGGGGACAGTTGTGACACCCCGATTTAATTCGAATATTAAATAATAAGGAATTTAATTATTTAATTAATTGAAGGCTTAATTATTTATATTTTTGGATTTAATTGGATTAATTGAAGAAAGAAGGGTTGGAGGTGTGCAGAGTAAATAATGGGTGTGAGGAGTAAATCACTCTACTTTTACTAATTATTAATTATGTGTTTTATTTGGAAATAATAAAGGAGTATTAAAAGGATTATAAAAAGGAAAAGAAGGAAAATGAGTTTTTTTGGGAAAAGTTATTTCACGTAGAATTGGAGAAGAGAAGAGAAGAGAGGAAAAAACCAACGCCGAGGAAATCGGAGATCATCGCGAGGTAAGGGGTGATTTCATTCAATTTTAATGCCTTATGGGTTTGGGGGAATCAACCGGGCGATTGGGTATGTTAAGAAATTTGATTTAGGTGATTTATAGGTTTGTAGGATTAAACCCTATTTTGTGTCGGATTATAGAATTTAAGATCAATGGTGTGTCGAACAATTGATAGGCATGACGAAACAATGATATATGATGTTGTAATGATGTGTAATGGTTGTATTTTGGTGTTCCTGAAATTATAATTCGTATAGGAATGATTGAGAATGGTTTGAAATGCATAATGCTGTCAAAAATAGCAGAAAATGATTCTGCAGGTCGTGGGAACCGGTTCCCTGTGGGGAGGAACCGGGTTCCCAGTGTAATTTTTCAAAAACTGGGCATTTTTGTACGTGGGAACCGGTTCCCAGTAGGGTAGGAACCGGGCTCCCATACAAATTCCAGGAAGCGTGTTTTTCAGACTTCGCAGGAATCGGTTCCTGTATATGGAGGAACCGGGTTCCACTGTGTTAATTTTCAAAATACTTAAAACTTCAAAATTCATATTTTCTAAATCGTAACTCCGATTCGAGTGCCATTTTCGGCATTATTTCTTAAATTAAAAATACTATCTTTTAAAAAGAGAAAAATATTATTTTGCTAAAATTATTTTAAAAATAGTCGAGCTTCCGATTTTTGAAAAAGTGTGGATAGTTAAGGATAATGGGAAATTAATATGAATGGTCTGAGTTATCGGATGAGAACTAATGCTTACAATGTTGTGTTTATTATTCATTATGATTGAATGCGATACATTGGTGATTGGTGTCATACCCCAAAATTTTCCCTCCATCTACTCAAGAGATTTCATACATCCATACTCAAGGATTCCTCAAGAGTTGATCAGACAAACTCTCTCCTAGACAATCAACCCAAATTAGGGTTTGGTATCTCTCAAGTCAAGATGGATTTCCAACATCTCCAATGGTCTTCATGCCTCCTCATATGCTTCAAAGATTCTCCATGTCAAGTTTCAAGCCTCACAAGTCAAGTTTCCTCAGACAATTGCTCAGATGGTTGAAAATCAGTTGTATAGGACAAAAAGTCAACTGTGGTCAACATACAGTCAAACTTTATAATTTTGGTCAACATCCTCATTTTGAAGTTACATTCATCATTTGATCAAGGGTTGATCATGATTCATCAAGAAAACTCAAGATTTGCTCAAAAGTCAAACTTTCTAAATTAGGGTTTCTAGGTGAAAAGTCAACTGAACTTTGACTGATCATAATTTTCTCATACTTTCTCAGAAATTTCTCCACCACCTCTTGTTTTGAAGGAAATTCAATTCTCTACAACTTCATGTCTCACAAGAATGTCCAAAAAATGCTTCATTTGAGAGGGATAGCTCAAAACATTACAGGTCATTTTCAAAGTCAACAAAAAGTCAACTTTTTGTTTTGAAGATATATTGAGCATGGAAACTCCAATTGAGATGAGACCAAAAAGGTTGGTTAGAGGACTCTTAGAGCTTTCCAAAAAGTCCAAGAACACTCAAAAATGTGGAAAATTGAGCAAGATACACTATTCACAAGTTGGGCAATTTTGAAAGAATGCACAAAGAGAGATACTTCTAAAAATCAAATTTTTTGCAAATGGGCTTGTTTTTTCTTCATCCAAATTTATTCCTCATACAATTAGGAATATCCAAGCCCAATGCCACGAATTTTTGATTTATTTTTCTATTTAATTTGTAATTTATTTATTTAAATGCAAATTAAATTTAAAAATGAAGTATAAAATCAAAATTAATTGGAAGATTGATTTTTATTCTTTCCTTGAGACTCAAGTAACCCACAAATGCCAGCAATTTTCGAAAATTGATCAATTTGGCAAGATTGGATTGAGAATTAATCAAATTTTGAAAATTTGATTTTGTACAAAAATCAAATTTGATTTTCATTGAATGTTGATTGATTCTTACCAAAAACAATGCCAAATCTTTCCAGTATAAATACATGATGCATACCACACGAATTAGGGTAGAAATTTTGACTCAAGAACCCTATTCCAAAGCTCAAAAAACCGTGGCAAGCAAGCAATTGGAGATCACACTTCCAGCCGTTTTCAATCAAGTTTGAGGTGTCTAACACATTCCTTGACATCTCCAGAATCAATCCAGACCTTTACATTGCTCAAATCCATCCAGGATCAGAAAATCCGTGTTTGGTTTGTTCTTGAAAATTCTAAAATCGTGTTTCATTATTCATGCATTATTAACATGTTTTGTTGTTGTTTTTGTGTTTAGTAACGTGTTTGCAAGCTTTCTGGGCAAGCCAATTGAATTTCCATGGCCTGAATCGTGTTACACCATAGCTAGGGTTTCTAAGCTCGATTTAGGGCTTTGCTTAAATGGAAAAATTGGACAATAGGACCTATACCATCGTGTTCGGAATGCTTCCAGGAATCGAACCATAGCCTTAGATGTCATTTATATTATCTTGTGTTTTGATTTTGCGGGGCTGTAGCGTCGAGCAAAAGCCGCTATCTTTCAAAAATTCAAAAGGTTGAAGACGATGGATGGCGGCGAGGAAGGAGAGCAGCGTGTATTCCACTCTCTGTTTCCAAACGAGAACATGCCATTCGGTTGGTCAAGGCGTTGGTTTTCAAGGTTTGAGGGTCAGGTCCCCTGTTCGAACCATGTTGGGACCATTCTTTTACAAGTTTGCAATTTCTTCATATTTTTCATATTTTTAATATTTTCCATACATTTTAATTTCTTTTCATATTTTTATTTCTGCATTAAAAAAATCATCAAAAATTAATTTTCTTTTTGCATCATTCTCATAAAATCTTTATTTAATTTAATAAATTAAAAAATATATTTTTTGCATGCATATTTATTTTTATTTGTAATTTTGCATTTAAATCATTGTAAAATCATTTTAAATTATTAAATTGCATCTAAAAAATCCCAAAAATTTATTTTAGCATGTTTACATTATTTCCAGCATGTCATATTTTTTCCAATTAAAAATTTGCATTTTTTCTAACATTTTCTCTTATTTCGATTTCATCATATTTTCCGATTTCTCGTTCGTTTCACAGGTTCTCCCAATTCGGACGTTTCTTTACCGTTTTCATTTTATTTTCCAATAATGTAACTGTACATGGGATGTAATAGTTTAAAATTAGGTCTTTATTTTCCGCATTTTAAAATATGTATCTGCCCCAAAGCCTTGTAATAGCGTAGGACATTTACCTTTCCGCATTTTTACATCCCGCATTTTACTTTCCGCACCCTATCAATTGCTAGTAACTAGGCGTGTATGGCAAGATAATAATGAACATAGTCCACTAACTTCAAGATAACATATTCTGAAATCAACACACTTCCCTCACACACGCACCCCTTAGGGTAATTTTCTCTCGTTGCCTTACGAATTCGCCATGGTCATGTCCCTCGAACGTAGAGGTATTCTAGCACTTGCCTTCCAAATAAATCATCATAGTCCCTTCGATACAAAGATCATAAGACCCACGATGTCGCCTCCGAATACATGATCTTGACCCTCGATTGCCGCCTACGAAAAATGATGATAGTCCCTTTGAATGTGCTAGGATACTTCCTACAAGTTGCCTTCGATGACCATCCGATGTCCCTTCGAATGTCCCGCTTACATCCAACGAATGGAGCTACCTACTAACTAATGGTAAGGCTAGCGCTATTCTAAAGGAACGTAGAAGTATGAAAAACGACCAATTCTGAGTGGGTAAATAAGTCTCTTAGTTGCTTACTCTAAAACAAATGCTTTTCACACCACACACTCTTTTCAAAGTTCAAAATTCTTTTCAAAACAAAACATTTCCAAACACTTTGTATACATTCCTACATGAATCATTACAAAGTCAAAGCGAAATGCCTTTTCAAAACATTTTTTTTCAAACACACAGAAAGCAATTTTTAAAAGGTAATCTAGAGCAACTAAGAGCCCGTAGATAACTACGGATGAAAAGGGGTGCTAATACCTTCCCTTTTCATAACCATTCTCCCGAACTCAGAATCTAAACGAAGGTCTTTTTCTGTACTTTTACCTTCCCTTAATTGGATAAAAATAAAAGTCGGTGGCGACTCTTGCTATCCGCACATTTGGATACAAAAATCCTACAAAGTCAGTTCACCGTATCACAGAACTGGCGACTCTGCTGGGGATGCACAAAAAAGAGAGAATTACCTTAGGGATTTCTAGATCATTTTTACTGCTTTTTGTTTGACTTGTATGCTTTATCTTTAAGGGTTGCTTGGGTATTATATTTGTGGGGGATCCTACACCCGGATCCGGGTTTCCTTTTAGGTAAGTAGCATTAGATCGTTGCGACCGTTAGACGTATAACTAAACGGTCAACATGATGGCTACGTTAGCGTGACACTTTGGTTGTCCTGATACTCTTCATTCCCAAGTTGAAGATAGTATTTGGCTTCTGCGTGGTGTCATCAAGCGCTAACTAAACTTTTAGAACCTTAATTGACCCATCTTAGCCATTAGAAGGTAGTGAGATGGCCGACTTTGGTACAGACTAAGGTTGGTTGATACTCGATGCTACGCTCATTGAGATCAGACTTTTGGGATATTTTCGATCGACCACTTGGCCGTCGTATTGAAATAAACGCCTACGAGAAAGATCGATGATGTGAGATTCCTAGAACCCGGTTACTATTATAGGACAGGATGAACCAACTCAAACTTTTGGTGGGGTAATCACCTATACCTCATGCAAGCCTTAACCCTAGGCTCATTGTGTGAATTGTTTGTGTGTGCTAAACATGACATCATGACATCATTCGCATTGCATATCATTTCTAACTATTTCAAGGACCTAGGGATTTATCTTTGCTCTGTTTTGTAGGGTATTATGGCTTCTAGAAAGACAATCTGAATCAACTTCATGGGTATACCTTCTCAGCTCAAAGAATTGGTTTCAGAAATTCCCGACCATGCTCAGTTCATCAAAAGACATGGTTATCTACTTGATTTGGTTATCTCTGGTTTTGAAGAAGATATGATGCATGTCCTATTTCAGTTCTTTGATCCGAAGCACCATTGCTTTACATTCCCATATTATCAGTTGGTTCCTACCTTGGAAGAGTTCTCTAAGCTACTTGGGATGCCTATTCTTGATCAAATGCCATTCACCTGTCTAGAAAAGGTTCCTAAGTACGAAGACATCGCATCCGCCTTAAATCTTAAGCGCTCAGACATTGAAGCCAATTGGGAAACTAGAAGTGGAGTTAAGGGTTTACTTTCCAAGTTCTTAATCAAGAAAGCTCGAGAATTCCTCAAAGTTATGAGTTTCCACGCATTTGAAAATATTGTGGCCTTGCTAATTTATGGTTTGGTTCTATTTCCTAACTCGGATCAATTCATAGATATCAATGCCATCAAATTATTTCTTACCCGCAATCCTGTGCCTACCTTACTTGGAGACATCCTACATTCTCTCCACACTCGTACTACTAAGAGACAAGGAACTCTCATGTGTTGTATACCGTTACTTTCAAGGTGGTTTATTTCGCACTTTCCTCCATCAGTCTTGAAGAACGAACAAAGGTTGAGATGGTCTCAAAGACTAATGTCACTCTCTCATTCAGATATCCGTTGGAATCTTTTCTCTCAAAAGGATTTCACATTCATTGAGCGTTGTGGAGAATTCCCTAATGTACCGCTACTTGGTATAAGAGGAGGTATTACTTACAACCCTTCTCTAGCCCTACGTCAGTTTGGTTTTGCTCGAAAAGATGGTCCACATGACATGCTTTTCCAAGATATTGTGTTCGACTACAATCATGATCTCCAGAATTACCGACGAAGGTTCATACACGCTTGGGGCATGGTAAAGAAGACTGATACCAAGACTTTGGGGAACCAGAACTCCATTCCTTGGGAACCTTACCTCAAATGGGTGCGAGCTCGAGCTCAAAACCTCATGATGCCATTCACGCTGTTCTACCGGTAATTATGGAACTGTTGCTATAGGTGACGTACCTATCTGTTCTCCATCCCGACATGCCTCCGATTTTGAAGACTTGAAGAGATCCTGGATTCAGCTTAAGGAAGAAAGGGATACCTTTGAAGCTCAGTGCTATGCAAACGAGAAGAAAGTGCTAGAGTTGACAAAGCTACTTCATGAGGAGCGAAGCATCAAGGCCTACATCGGCACCAAGAGGAAGCGCCCGTGGGAGACTTAGAGCTTTAGGATGTTTATGTTTTCTTTTATTGATTTTGAACTATCTCTTGTACTTAAAAAGAAAAAATAATAATAATAAGAGTACTAATAAATGTTTGTTCATTGCTTGTCTAACAAATTTAAATCTCTAAGGTCCTTGAAAACATTGCATGGCATTCACATAAACATTGCATATCATAGCATAACATTGCATCACAGGTACATTGGAGATTGGTTTTCTCATTTGCTCGCTATTTATTTTAGCAGAAATGGCTCTTGAACAGTCTGTCAAAGATCTTCAAGCCCAGAATGCTCAGTTTCAGCAGATGTTCACCAGCTTGGTCCAAGGCCAAGAGGATCTGAAGAAGCTCACCAACAGAAAGAAGAAGGTTGTTGGTCTCCTCAACATGGGCAGACGCTACAAAGGTGGTCCTAAGAGAGTCAGTCGGATAGAGCTTTCTGAAGGAAGTGTCAAGAAGGAGGATGAGCAAAGTAACAAGGGTGATGGTGAAGGTAGTCAGCATGAGCCTGAAAAAGTCTATGATGATGGCCAATACTCTGATGAGGATGACAAGTACAAGCAACTTGAAGACCGTCTGAATCTGTGGAAAACTCAAGATGTCGGGCTGAATTTTGATGATCTAAGTCTTGTCCCTGGTGTTGTGATTCCTCCCAAGTTCAAAGTTCCTACTTTTGCTAAGTATGATGGCATGGCTTGCCCTAAGCTGCACTTGAAGTCCTATGTCCAGAAGATCAATCCCCACACTGATGACAGAAAGTTGTGGATGCACTATTTTCAAGAGAGTTTGTCCGAACCCAATTGGAATGGTACTATCGCTAGAGAATGACCGTATCCGTACAGGTGACTTGGCGGATGCTTTCTGGACAATATGAGTACAATTGAATTGACACCCACTCGCATGCAACTACAAAGCATGTCTATGGGTCGTGATGAGAAGTTCAAGGAGTATGCTCAGAAGTGGAGAGATTTAGCGAGTTCAACCACCCTTGTCCAATAGGGAGTTGGTTGATATGTTTATGGGGACACTAACAGCCCATTCTTCAATCATCGATTGGAAATTCTTCAGGGTTCACCGATCTTGACAGCGTATTGGTGGTATTAAGAGTGGGAAGATTCGGTAGAGTCATCTTCAAATCTGCGAAGAGATCTTTTGGTGGTAAGAAGGAATCTAGCAGCTGCGTATGGTCGAAAAGCCGAGCCAAGACCGACGCGCTCAATCGTGGGGCGGTTGTGATCTCAATCCTACATCAGACAACCTCGGTGAGACAACGCGTAGCGGCGCGCCACGACGGTTCGAAGATCAACATGCCATTGTCGCAAGCCTTACAACACATGTTGAGCGGTGATAACCTTGAGGGATCCTCCTCGAATGTCAACACTTCCTCTCAGTACAATCCAAATGCTAAGTGTGCTTACCACTCCAATAGTCAGGACATAGTCGATGATTGTTGGGCTCGAAGAACAAGATTCAAGATATGATTGAAGCTAAGATTGAATTTGATCCTCTGTTGAGACTCGAATGTGATCAA
The DNA here is from genome assembly GCA_021764765.1 of Vicia sativa. NCBI lineage: Eukaryota > Viridiplantae > Streptophyta > Magnoliopsida > Fabales > Fabaceae > Vicia > Vicia sativa. Next base: position 54,379,834 of record CM038794.1, on the reverse strand, counting down.
CGCGCCTATGCCTAACCATGACAAGAGTTCCAATCTTTGTTGGCGGCGATACTTATGTTTTCGACATAGATGACTTGACCATTCCTCGATGGTATTAAGAAGAATTTGTTGCAAGCGGTGTCAACCGGGATGCCCGAGGATTGTCGTTGGTGCCCGTCTGCACGATGGTTGTGCTTGGTTGAGAAGGCGTGTTCGTGCATGATGAATAACGAGAGATACTATTTACGAAACCACATGCGTGCGTGTGAAGAAATGTCTAAGTTGAAGATTGACAATGCGAATGAAACTGTACCATCGTGTGGGATACCTTGGGCAGCCAAGTGGAAAGTATGATTACATGGTAAAATACTGCTCCAGAGCTACAAGATTCCTATTGAAGATGTTAAGGCGACGGATGGGGTGACGATTTCCCTAAAGACTATGCTGATGTTAATGCCATAAGGATTTCCTCTGCTGATTCTGTGCCTAGAGTGGCACCTCTCATTATTACTTCTCCAAGACCAGTTCCATATTTCTCCGACAAAGCTATCCCTTGGAATTATGGAGCTGATGTTTACTATCATGGCGTCAAGCAAGACCCTCTGACTATTGAAGACCTTACTGTTGAAGCTACCATTCCTGACATTGACAACATCACCGGATCAAGTAAGGTGACCAGAACCGGAAGGGTTTTCTCCAATCTCTCCTCCAAAAGACATCTGCGACTCATCGCATTCCACTATTCAATCCATTCCCAAGCTAGAGGAAAGAACGGTGACTCATCCTGCTCAACGAAGTACCAAAGGAAGTTACTAAAGATACCTCAAACAAGAAATGGAGGAAATTCAAGATTATCAAGAAGAGCGACTACAATGTTGTGGAGCAGTTGGGACAGACTCGTCCAAGATCTCCATGCTTGCTTGTGGCTCATGCTAACGCCTTGGTAAAGTTTCAAGAATGCTCACGCAAAGACACTACTCGATCAATTTGAAGTTTGTATTGCTAGCCTGGCTTCCAACAACGGCCTAGGCTTCTCTGATGTTGATTTGACTCCTGCCGGAAAGAAACACAACAAAGCCTTGCACATCTCTGTTGAATACAAGGGTACTACCTTATCTCATGTTTTGGTGGATACCGGTTCTCCTCTGAATATCCTTCCGAAGACTGCTTTTGATCAACTTGATGTCGAGGGGTTGGTTCTGAGACCCAGTGACATAATTGTGAGAGCTTTTGATGGTTCTAAGCGAACGGTACTTGGAGAGCTCACTCTGCCTGTTAAAGTCGGTTCCCAGACTTTTGACTCCACATTCTTTGTCATGGACATTCGTCCGGCTTACTCTTGCCTACTTGGACGCCCTTGGATACATGGGGCGGTCCATCGCCGAAGTACCGGTGAAAGGGAAGGTTGTTACAGTGTGTGGCGAAGAAGAGTATATGGTTAGTCATCTACAGTCATTCCGATATCTCGAGGTGGAGGATGAATTCTTTGAGACTCCCTGTCAAGCTTTTGAAACAATGTCCAAAGTCATGCCTGTTGACTATCCCACCACTCCTGAAGTTACACAAGCTCCGCCCAGGATGGCCTCGCTGAAGGATGCTCAAACTGCTGTCAAAGAAGGTAGTTCTATTTGGGGTCAGCTCCCTAATCTTCCTTTCAAATTTGACAAGACTGGTTTAGGCTTCACCATCAAGGGTCAGAAGATGATACGCCGCGAACGTGCCGGCCAACTTCCTTTCCGCAGCAGTGGAATCCATGCTATAGAAGACAACGACAACGACTTCAACATCGCAAGTGGATCTTCCAACTCGGATCATGGGCTCAAGAATTGGAAGGCAAGGCGTCATACCAATCTCCTTTAGTCGAGTAATTGCTCTTGTTTTGTTTTGCTTTTCGTATTTCTTTATGTTTTGAACGATAAACTTTGAAAGCCTAGTGCCTTAGGGCATCATGGCTCGTTTGCGAGGTTATTATCGTCGCGAGACTACATTGAGGTTTTGCTTGGTCATACGAAGACATGCAGTTTGGACATTGATATTGTGGTACACCGATTGCCAACAAAAGAAGGTTTTCTCTAAAACAGAAAGTTATCGCATCGTCCGAGATGTCGAGAAAATCAAAGCGGGTTATGAAGTAGTTCAACGCGGTTTCTTAGCATCACCTCTTATCCCCAGTAGGTTGCAAATGTGGTACCCGTACCCAAGAAGGATGGCAAAGTACGAATGTGTGTGGATTACAGAGATCTGAACAAGGCAAGTCCGAAAGATGATTTCCCACTTCCTCATATTGATGTTCTGGTTGACAACACCACTCAGCATAAGGTTTTCTCCTTCATGGATGGTTTCTCCGGTTACAATCAGATCAAAATGGCTCCTGAAGACATGGAGAAGACTACTTTCGTTACACAGTGGGGCACTTTCTGCTACAAGGTTATGCCGTTCGGGCTAAAGAACGCAGGCGCCACCTATCAGCGTGCCATGGTGACATTATTTCATGACATGATTCATCATGAGATAGAGGTCTATGTCGACGACATGATAGCTAGGTCACAGACTGAAGAAGAACATCTTGATCATCTACAAAAACTGTTTGATAGGTTGAAGAAGTACAGGTTGAGACTGAATCCCAACAAGTGCACCTTTGGAGTCAGATCCGGAAAACTCATGGGGTTTGTTGTCAGTGGTAAAGGTATTGAAGTTGACCCCGCTAAGGTTAAAGCCATTCAAGAAATACCAGCGCCCCGCACAGAGAAGGAAGTCAGAGGTTTCTTGGGCCGATTAAACTACATTGCCAGATTCATTGCACACCTAACTGCTACTTGTGAGCCAATCTTCAAGTTACTTAAGAAAGATCAAGTGGTAGAATGGAATGACGATTGCCAAATCGCTTTTGAAAAAATCAAGGAGTACCTACAGAATCCTCCTATCCTAATGCCGCCCGCCGAAGACAGACCTCTTATCATGTACTTGACGGTGTTAGAGAATTCAATGGGGTGTGTGTTGGGGCAACATGACGAGTTTGGTCGAAAAGAGCATGCAATATACTACCTTAGCAAAAAGTTTACCGACTGTGAAACAAGATACTCACAGCTCGAGAAAACTTGCTTTAACTTTTGTCGCCGATTAAGACGATATGTTGACTCACACTACCTTGTTGATTTCCAAGATGGATCCGATAAAGTACATATTTGAGAAACCAGCTCTCTCCGGAAGAATAGCAAGATGGAAAATGATCTTGACCGAATATGACATCCAGTACACTTCTCAGAAAGCGATCAAAGGAAGTGTGGTAGCCGATCATTTGGCTCATCAAGCCGTAGATGACTATCGATCTATGCGATTCAATTTCGACGAAGATATTTTGCTAGTTACTGATTGGAAGAACGTGCCCGACGAAGGACCTGAACAAGGATCCCGATGGACCATGGTCTTCGATGGAGCCTCAAACGCACTTGGCAATGGCATTGGCGCCATCATCACATCCCCTACAGGCGGACACACGCCTTTCACCGCTAGATTATGTTTCAGTTGCACGAACAACATGGCCGAATATGAAGCGTGCATCATGGGTATCAAAGCTGCTATTGACTTAAGAATCAAGTTCTTGCAAGTATATGGAGACTCAGCTTTAGTAATCAGTCAGATTAAGGGCGAGTGGGATACGAAGCATCCGAATCTCATTCCGTATCGAGAGCATGTTCTGAGTTTGATCCCCTACTTCGAAGAGATTACTTTCAATCACATTCCGCGAGAAGAGAATCAATTGGCAGACGCATTGGCTACTATGTCGTCTATGTTCAAAGTCAGATGGGACAATGAGGCTCCCCAGATCATCATTGAGAAGTTTGACGAACCAGCATATTGCTATGAGCTTGATACAGAAGAGAAACCTTAGTACTACGATGTGAAGAGGTATCTTGAGGCTCAAGGTGATCCCAGGGGCAAATGGACTCCCACCTATGAGGGACCATTTGTAGTCAAGACAGTGTTTTCCGGCGGAGCTATGATACTTAGCACCATGGATGGTGAAGATTTCCCACACCCTGTGAACGCAGACATAGTCAAAAAATACTACGCATAAAAAGACCCGCTAGGTCGACTGGCCTAGGCAAAAATAAGGGCATCCTGGTGAACCAAAAGGTTCGGGCAAAAGTTAAGGATATATACAAAACATGTACACCCGGCAAGTCGAAAACACGGCGGCTTGGGCAAAAAGGTATCCGAAAACCCGAAAGGCGGTCTAGGCAAAAGTTAGGGATTTAAGCGACGACTATGTCTCTTCGGATCACCCTTCCGGACTACTATCGATTCAAGATTCAAATGGCGAAGATCAATTCACTCACTTTCTGACAAGGAGATGAGATAGTTGAAATATATGAGTACTAGCATAGTTGGAACTTAACGAGATTGTTTCCGCATAGCTTTTTACCTTTCTTGTGTACAAAACTACTTGGCCATACGCCACATTTCAAATAAATGCAAGTTCTTTCTCTTTACAATTTTCACTGTTGTTGTTTGCAATAAGTCCAACGTTTGTTTTGAATGATTATACGCACTTGACAATAAGAAGCTAATCGCAAACATATGAAAAGTGAACATACAAAAGTACTTACTACAGGCTCCAGGAATTGAGACGACGACAAAAGTCACCAACACAACTTCCCCAGCAGAGCAAAAGGGAATCCACGAGCAGCAATTCCACTTGACCAAGCAATCTTACATCGATCTTCAAGCAAACTACATCCTCATCCCCCAGCCAAAGATCACAACGGGATCCTGACTCTCCCAACTCGGTCTCCCGGCAACTATCAATTGCTCTCCAGCGAGATCTACACTCAGAATCCCCAGTAGAGCGCTTCCTAAATCTCCTCAGCAGGGTCTACGTACAAGGTCCCCAACAAATCGCCTCCCAGACTCTCTTCAACAGGGTCTATGAGATCTCCAACAACGAGTTTCTCAATCTCTACCCTCCTCCACAATAGATAGGCCCAAGACTTGGTCAGATAGTGCATCGGAGGAATTCAGGATATCTTTCTTCTCTTCCAAAAGCGGAGTTCTCACCTACACAATTCCCCAAGCGGAAGTCAGGAATCCTCAAAAACAGAACCTTCGCATCTTCTTCAAGATGGATATGTTTTGAAATATCACAACACTTATCATTCATACATTATTCATAAAGTCATAATTCATGCATATATCATTCATATGCACTGCCGTGCATCATACTCTGCATAAAACTAACGACTATTCTATCAAAGTTTCTCTTGTTTTCTCCAAAGCAGTGTGATCCTTATGACGCAAACAGGTCAGATTAAGCCCGAATCGACGGAAAACTATCGAAAGACCGCCCTTGGTTGTCCTCCGACGACGGTCCAGGATTAAGCCCGAATCGACGGAAAACTATCCGAAGACCGCCTTGGTTGTCCTCCGACGGTCAGGATTAAGCCCGGATCGACGGAAAACTATCCGAAGACCGCCTCGGTTATCCTCCGATAATGGCAATGGATCAACACCGATGCACAGGAAGCTATCCACATTTTGCCAACTACTATTTCCCTCGAGTAATCACGAAGATTTATTCGATTCCTTATTATCAACAGCGAGTCTAGCGTACGACTCAGTTGCCTTGGATGGCATCTTAAGCCCATCTCCGACTACTTGTCAACATTTCTTCACTTTCAGAATGCTGCATATATGGTTAAAAATCAATACAAACCAATAACTTCATTCAAAATGAACACGAAGTCTAACATACGACTCCTTCCGGATGGCATCTTAAGCCCATCTCCTCTCCTTTCGCCACGAGCCTAGCGTCGCTCACTTTCCAACAGTCCTCCTATCAGTAATCTCGATTCTAACGTACGACTCATTCCCCAGCTTCTCCAAATGGCATCTGTAAGCCCATTCCCACATCATCAAGCCAACCGCGAGTGCAAATTTTCAGGTGTACTCGGGTGTTCAATCATCTTCTACCTCCAAGTCACGAAAGACAAGCGTGTCAATCTAACCCTCCAGTACAAGAAGATTGAACAGGGGCAGCTGTCATACCCCAAAATTTGCCCTCCATCTACTCAAGAGATTTCATACATCCATACTCAAGGATTCCTCAAGAGTTGATCAGACAAACTCTCTCCTAGACAATCAACCCAAATTAGGGTTTGGTATCTCTCAAGTCAAGATGGATTTCCAACATCTCCAATGGTCTTCATGCCTCCTCATATGCTTCAAAGATTCTCCATGTCAAGTTTCAAGCCTCACAAGTCAAGTTTCCTCAGACAATTGCTCAGATGGTTGAAAATCAGTTGTATAGGACAAAAAGTCAACTGTGGTCAACATACAGTCAAACTTTATAATTTTGGTCAACATCCTCATTTTGAAGTTACATTCATCATTTGATCAAGGGTTGATCATGATTCATCAAGAAAACTCAAGATTTGCTCAAAAGTCAAACTTTCTAAATTAGGGTTTCTAGGTGAAAATTCAACTGAACTTTGACTGATCATAACTTTCTCATAATTTCTCAGAAATTTCTCCACGACCTCTTGTTTTGAAGGAAATTCAATTCTCTACAATTTCATGTCTCACAAGAATGTCCAAAAAATGCTTCATTTGAGAGGGATAGCTCAAAACATTACAGGTCATTTTCAAAGTCAACAAAAAGTCAACTTTTTGTTTTGAAGATATATTGAGCATGGAAACTCCAATTGAGATGATACCAAAAAGGTTGGTTAGAGGACTCTTAGAGCTTTCCAAAAAGTCCAAGAACACTCAAAAATGTGGAAAATTGAGCAAGATACACTATTCACAAGTTGGGCAATTTTGAAAGAATGCACAAAGAGAGAGATACTTCTAAAAATCAAATTTTTTGCAAATGGGCTTGTTTTTTCTTCATCCAAATTTATTCCTCATACAATTAGGAATATCCAAGCCCAATGCCACGAATTTTTGATTTATTTTTCTATTTAATTTGTAATTTATTTATTTAAATGCAAATTAAATTTAAAAATGAAGTATAAAATCAAAATTAATTGGAAGATTGATTTTTATTCTTTCCTTGAGACTCAAGTAACCCACAAATGCCAGCAATTTTCGAAAATTGATCAATTTGGCAAGATTGGATTGAGAATTAATCAAATTTTGAAAATTTGATTTTGTACAAAAATCAAATTTGATTTTCATTGAATGTTGATTGATTCTTACCAAAAACAATGCCAAATCCTTCCAGTATAAATACATGATGCATACCACACGAATTAGGGTAGAAATTTTGACTCAAGAACCCTATTCCAAAGCTCAAAAAACCGTGGCAAGCAAGCAATTGGAGATCACACTTCCAGCCGTTTTCAATCAAGTTTGAGGTGTCTAACACATTCCTTGACATCTCCAGAATCAATCCAGACCTTTACATTGCTCAAATCCATCCAGGATCAGAAAATCCGTGTTTGGTTTGTTCTTGAAAATTCTAAAATCGTGTTTCATTATTCATGCATTATTAACATGTTTTGTTGTTGTTTTTGTGTTTAGTAACGTGTTTGCAAGCTTTCTGGGCAAGCCAATTGAATTTCCATGGCCTGAATCGTGTTACACCATAGCTAGGGTTTCTGAGCTCGATTTAGGGCTTTGCTTAAATGGAAAAATTGGACAATAGGACCTATACCATCGTGTTCTGAATGCTTCCAGGAATCGAACCATAGCCTTAGATGTCATTTATATTATGTATGCTGTGTTTTTGATTTTTCCAGGGCCTGTAGCGTCGAGCAAAAGCCGACGCTATCTTTCAAAAATTCAAAAGGTTGAAGACGATGGATGGCGCGAGCGGGAGGAAGCCAGAGAGCAACGCGTGTATTCCACTCACTCCGTTTCCAAACAGTAGAACATGCCAGCTCAGTTGGTCAAGGCGTTGGTTTTCAAGGTTTGAGGGTCAGGTCCCCTGTTCGAACCATGTTGGGACCATTCTTTTACAAGTTTGCAATTTCTTCATATTTTCATATTTTTAATATTTTCCATACATTTTAATTTCTTTTCATATTTTTATTTCTGCATTAAAAAAATCATCAAAAATTAATTTTCTTTTTGCATCATTCTCATAAAATCTTTATTTAATTTAATAAATTAAAAAATATATTTTTTGCATGCATATTTATTTTTATTTGTAATTTTGCATTTAAATCATTGTAAAATCATTTTAAATTATTAAATTGCATCTAAAAAATCCCAAAAATTTATTTTAGCATGTTTACATTATTTCCAGCATGTCATATTTTTTCCAATTAAAAATTTGCATTTTTTCTAACATTTTCTCTTATCTCGATTTCATCATATTTTCCGATTTCTCGTTCGTTTCACAGGTTCTCCCAATTCGGACGTTTCTTTACCGTTTTCATTTTATTTTCCAATAATGTAACTGTACATGGGATGTAATAGTTTAAAATTAGGTCTTTATTTTCCGCATTTTAAATTATGTATCTGCCCCAAAGCCTTGTAATAGCGTAGGACATTTACCTTTCCGCATTTTTACATCCCGCATTTTACTTTCCGCACCCTATCAATTGCTAGTAACTAGGCGTGTATGGCAAGATAATAATGAACATAGTACACTAACTTCAAGATAACATATTCTGAAATCAACACACTTCCCTCACACACGCACCCCTTAGGGTAATTTTCTCTCGTTGCCTTACGAATTCGCCATGGTCATGTCCCTCGAACGTAGAGGTATTCTAGCACCGTTGCCTTCCAAATAAATCATCATAGTCCCTTCGATACAAAGATCATAAGACCCACGATGTCGCCTCCGAATACATGATCTTGACCCTCGATTGCCGCCTACGAAAAATGATGATAGTCCCTTTGAATGTGCTAGGATACTTCCTACAAGTTGCCTTCGATGACCATCCGATGTCCCTTCGAATGTCCCGCTTACATCCAACGAATGGAGCTACCTACTAACTAATGGTAAGGCTAGCGCTATTCTAAAGGAACGTAGAAGTATGAAAAACGACCAATTCTGAGTGGGTAAATAAGTCTCTTAGTTGCTTACTCTAAAACAAATGCTTTTCACACCACACACTCTTTTCAAAGTTCAAAATTCTTTTCAAAACAAAACATTTCCAAACACTTTGTATACATTCCTACATGAATCATTACAAAGTCAAAGCGAAATGCCTTTTCAAAACATTTTTTTTTCAAACACACAGAAAGCAATTTTTAAAAGGTAATCTAGAGCAACTAAGAGCCCGTAGATAACTACGGATGAAAAGGGGTGCTAATACCTTCCCTTTTCATAACCATTCTCCCGAACTCAGAATCTAAACGAAGGTCTTTTTCTGTACTTTTACCTTCCCTTAATTGGATAAAAATAAAAGTCGGTGGCGACTCTTGCTATCCGCACATTTGGATACAAAAATCCTACAAAGTCAGTTCACCGTATCACAATTGGCATTAAGTGAATTATGTTGAGATCATAATCTGTGAATTGGTTTAGATTGTTCTGACAGGGTGAACGAAGATTGACGCTTATGTGTTGGTTTCCTTGTTGTCTATTCATGATTGTATTGATATCACGTGTTGTTGTCGATGTTGTGTATTCATGATGGTTGTTGATCTCAGTTGTTATTGTTGTATATACTGGTGTTAGTCTTACTAATTGAAGAGTAAGCGTTTGGCATATTTATGCTTTGTGATAATTATTTCATGATTATGTTGTTATCATGCGATACTCGTTGATGTTGGCATTATGTGGAATTATGTTGTGATCATAATCCGTTGAATTGATGTTGCATGCTTTTATGGTGCATGCATAAGCATTTGTTAATTGGTTCATTCCCATTGTGCGAAAGTGAACTGGCAAAGCCGATAAACTTACCAGGATTCAGAGGTAGTGAGGCTAGATTCTTGACCCAGTGGTTATGGGCGAATCATGGATTGGATTCTTGACCCAGTGGTTATGGGCGAATCATGGATTGGATTCTTGACCTAGTGGTTATGGGCGAATCATGGATTGGATTCTTGACCCAGTGGTTATGGGCGAATCATGGATTTCCGCTGTCTTTCCACATGTAAACGGAGCAGTGGGTGAACTCGGTTCACGTTTTGGTACCACATGCATAGAGTCTGCATTGCATATGGGATTGTAACATGCTAGGATGGTTTCCAGTGTTGCAATTTCCATTGTTTGTTATATTACATGTTCATTGTGTGAGATGCCTTTGTGAATTGACTACGACTATGTGTTTGGATAATGGATTAATGTATTCAATTATTCTGTTGTATTTAAAAACGTATAATGCATTTTATATTGGATAGAAATCTCACCCTTACTTTGATGATTTCAGATTTGAAGTGATTAGCTGCTTGGAATCAGTGAGGATAGCTTCTAGAGTCGAGTCATTAGTTAAACCGCGTGTCAGTGTCGTGCTCTGGTAGATGTAACACTGGGGAAACGTTTGATTGAGATTCTTTTGGATATTAAATATTAGTTTTGATTAATGTTTCAATTTATTGTCCTGGAAATAATTATGAATGACGTATTCAGGAGTTGTTATGTTTCATTTCCGCTGTTAAACATAACTTTTGGTTTAGTATTTAATGATTTCCTTCAGTGAAAGCATGACATCTGTTTGGTTATAATTTTGAAAAATATTAAAAATTGTGACGCCTCTTGATATGTGTTAAATACTCTGATTAATATTTATAAATCGCGGGTAATTAGAAGGGGTGTTACAGTTTACTTCAATAGTTAAAGCCATTAAAGAGCGTAGCACATCCTTGTTTGGTCCAAAGAAAATGCTCAATCCATCGAAGTCCTTAGACTTCATTTCTTTGTACATTCTCTATAAAATAAAATCATAATAAAAAATTATAACTGAAATAAAATAATAAAAAGTTAAAACTATACATCCAACGAGCTTTTGAAAAGGTTAGTAAAATTGAGAGTAGGATCTTGACTGATTTTTTCCAGCCATTCTCATGAATGAGAACCTGACTTTCACCCTCAATTTTTCGAATCCAGCCTCCATTGTTTGCTTTCTAAATCTACGGTTTTCAAGTTCTTCTTGATGATTGATGAAGAAAATGGTTTACTCACCCTCACTTTATAATCGTGTCACATAATACTCCTCTCGATATCAATATGGCCTCCCACACATCCATTATTAATTACCACTCCCAATAAAAATATTATCTAGCTTAGTAGCAAGATAGTCTTCATTGTCAACATCAAAGAAGTGTACGGAACCATAATATCCTCCACAACATCTCTCTTTGTCAGAATGAACACCTCATCAATAGCTTCATAAATTAGAATAATATCATACATGCTTTTTGCATTAAGGAGAAGGATGAGAAAGCTCGGCTTAAGGAGCGTGAGCATGGGAAGAAGAAGATAGAAGAGGTGGTTGGTTCAACTCTGATTGGTAAAAATTTCAATTCCATATCAAAAAGTTCTTATGCAAAGAAGGTGAAGTTTAAAAGATCAGGATCTAAAATAAAATCAAACATCGAGTGTCATGTAGTGTGGAAGCCAATGATCTTTCGATGTTCACAAATATCTTTGTTGACTACGTGGAAAATCCATGGACCATCTATAATATACCATATACTCTTAACGACCAAGGCTTCTTCTCTATTTGTGTAACTCCCCTTGGGACCCATCGTTGTCTCTTGAAAGATAGATTAGAAGGAGCATTAGTCAAGCAACGGTTCAATTTGAAAATGCAATAAAAATGCATATTTTTTCAAAAAATATGATATAAAATTAAAATTGTCAGCAAAATTATGGCCCTTTTTGTTTCAGCTTTAAAAAAATGGATTTTTTCTTTGTATTTAAAAAAAATAGATTTTCTAAAACCGTTTTTCAAAATATTAGTTTTTCTATATTAGTTTTTTTTTAAAAATCAAAACATTAATTTAGACATCGTATAACATAAACATACATTATTTAAGACCAACACATAGTCAAAATTGCAATTTTTTCCAAAAAATTATATTTCAAAAATGATTTTTATGAAAATTTATTTGAAATAGCTTCAAAATTAAATGATTTTTTTGAAATTTTGATATCTAAAAAAAGTTTCAATAAAAAAATAAAATATTTAAAATAATATTTTAAGAACAACTATTCAAACAAAATTTTTATAAAAAATTTCTTTATAAATTTTTATTACACAAAATTTGGCAACACTATAAATTTTTTTTTAAAAAAAGTTTAAAACAAATAGACCCTATATACTTGATAAAATTCGGTACTTGGCTCAAAAATACAAAAAAATAGAACATACATTTAATATGCTAAAATCAAAACACTTAGAACATTTGGGGTGGAGGGTAGATTTTTTTTCCATACTGCCACTATATTGCCACACAATGAAAATCAAATACCAAATTGTCACCTTTTCCTCAAGGTTCGGTCACCCTTTGGACGAACAGAAGTAATTTCTTTTCCTCTTTAATGGTTCGGTCCTCCATTGGCCAAACGGGTGTAAAAACTTTTTTTTTTTCATTTTTTTATTTAAATAAATTTTATTTAATAAAAATAATTTATTTTAATTTATTTAATACATAATGTATTACTCCCTCCATCTTAAAAAATATATAAAATAAAATATTTTTTCGGTCTCAAAATATAAAAATAAAATCAACTTCATTTTTAAGGTGGAATTAAAGACAAATTATATTTAATTTATTCTTTAATCTAATTAATTTGATCTTACAAATTTAATTATAAAATATAATTGTAACATAATTAATATATATAAAATTTAGTTGAAACAGAGAAAATTGTTTTAATAAAATAACTCTAATGTGTACTAAATATAGATGAAAGAGAGAAAATTGTTTTAATATTAGAATCTTCTATCTCAATATTAAAATTATTTACAGTATAATTAATAATTGTCTTCACAACCGCTTTCTCGTTAATGATGTTATTATTTTGTTTTATTTTTTTGATTAAAATAATTAAATGGCGCCGTTTTAATTTTTTAAAAATAAAAATAAAATATAATTAAATCATCGATGTTTCAATTTTTTATTTACGCCAATTTTTATCGGTTCACACCGATTCAATGATATAAACGATTCAACAATTAAACTAAACTGATTACCTGCTCAATTCTTTGTTCGACCAATCCGATCGGATAGTTCAATCTGATTTTTAAAACATTGGTAAAAACATTTCTGACGACTGATTATAGAAAAAGTAAAAGAGTAAATTAAATGTAATTTGCCTTTAATTCCTTCTTGAAAAAGGTGAAAGTTGATTTTTTTCTTTATATTTTAAGATAAAAAATATATTATTCTAAACACATTTATAAACAACAAAAATCGTTTTAAATTTATTGAATAAATGATGTATTTAGTAATTATTTTATATCAGATATATATAATTGTATCTTAAAAAAAATTTATTGCCTATAAATGTGTTTAAAATGTGTGTATATTTTTCTTTTATAATTTTAAAACAGAGAAAATAATATATTATATATTAAATAAATTATTTTTATTAAATAAAATCCTTTAAAAAAAGAAAAAAAATTCTACACCCTTTCGGTCATTGGAAGACCTAAGCATTAAAGGGGGAAAAAATTACTTCCGTTCCTCCAAAGAGTAGACGAACCTTTGAGGAAAAGGTGTGTGGCAATTTGGTATTAAAATTTCAATATTGTGGCGTAAGGGAAAAAAATCAAGAAAGTCGCAAATTGAACTAACTCGCTTGGTGACTCAGTATCACCTTCCGCGCTCTTTCCACACGATGCGAGCAAGAACATCATTCTCTTCATCTTTACTTCGTCTCCAACACTTCTCTTCATCAACAACAACAAACCCTAACGCCGTTAACCGAACCCACCTCTTAAACTCCCTCAAAACCCTCCCAAACGTCACCACCGCCGTCACATTCTTCCACCAAATGCTCTCAATCCACCCCTTCCCTCACGTAAAAGACTTCAATTTCCTATTCACCTTCATAACCAAATCCAAACACTACACAACCACCATTTCCCTTATCAAACAAGCTCACTCCTCCGGCCTTAACCCCGACACATACACACTCAACATCCTCATCAACTGTCTCTGCCATTTGGGCCACACTTCCTTCGCCTTCTCCGTTTTCGGCCTAATGATCAAAACGGGCATAAACCCTACTGTTGCAACTCTAAACACCATTGTTAACGGACTTTGTGTAGAAGGAAAAGTATCACAAGCTTTGGATTTAACCATCCACATGGAAAATGTAGGTTATGAACCTAATGGTTACACTTTTGGTGCGATGGTTAACGGTTTTTGTAAAATCGGTGACATGGTTAATGCTGTTGTTTGTCTTAGGAACATGGAACCGAATGTTGTTGTTTATAATGCTGTCATGGATGGTTATTGCAAAGGAGGGTTTGTTTCAGAGGCTTTGGATTTGTTCAAAGAAATGAATGACAAAGGTATAAACCCTACTTTGGTTACTTATAATTGTTTAATTCAAGGGCTTTGTTGTAATTGTAATAATTGTGAATGGAAAAATGTTTCTTTTTTGTTGAGTGAGATGATGGAGAAGGGTATAATGCCTGATGTTCAGACTTTTACTATTTTGGTGGATGGTTTTTGTAAAGAAGGGTTGATTTTGGAGGCGAAGAGTGTAATTTGTTTCATGGTGCGGATGGGGGAGGAACCTAATGTTGTGACTTATAACTCGTTGATTGGTGGTTATTGTTTGATGAATCGAATGGATGAAGCTATGAAGGTTTTTGATTTGATGGTTTTAAGGAAGTGTTTGCCTAGTGTTGTTAGTTTTAATTCGTTGATTCATGGTTGGTGTAAGGTCAAAGATGTTGATAAAGCTATGTGTTTGTTGAGTGAAATGGTTAGTGAAGGTTTGTGTCCTGATGTTGTGACATGGACAACGCTTGTTGGCGGGTTTTGTGAAGTTGGTAAACCTTTGGCGGCGAAAGAGTTGTTTTTTACGATGAAGGAATATGGTTTGGTTCCTAATCTCTTGACCTGTGCTGTTGTGTTGGATGGTTTGATTAAATGTTATTTTCGTTTCGAGGCGATGATGTTGTTTAGAGCTATGGAGGAGAGTGATTTAGATCTTGATATTGTCATTTATAATGTTATGGTTCATGGTTTATGTAAAGATGGAAAGTTGAGTGATGCAAAGAAGGTTCTTGCGCGTCTTTTGGTTAGAGGGTTGAGATTTGATTCATATACTTATAATATAATGATTGGAGGTTTGTGTAGAGAAGGATTGTTGGATGATGCTGAAGACTTGCTTAGGAAAATGGAAGAGAATGGATGTTCACCTAATACATGCTCTTATAATGTGTTTGTTCAGGGATTGCTGCGAAAAAGTGATTTTTTAAGGTCAAGTAAATACCTTCATATAATGAAAGGCAAAGGTTTTGCAGTGGATGCTACTACCACAGAGTTGCTTATAGGCTTTTATTCTGCTGATAAAGAAAGTAATGCATTCTAAGAGTTGATGCTGCACTGAATTTTGTTTGGATTTAATCGCACCATTTAAACATTAACTGATCAATCAAAGAGTTCAGACATGGCTTTTCTGGCCAAGAGATTAGTACAATTCAGTGCAAGACAGAAACTGAAAAATTGAAAAACTAAAAGAGCTCAGAGCTGGCTTTTCTGGCCAAGAGATTAGTACAATTCAGAGCTGGCTTTTCTGGTCAAGAGATTAGTACAATTCTATTTCAGCTTTTACGATCACGAAATTGAAAAATTGTGAAAGAGAGAAACACGGAATCACTAAAAGAGAGAAACAAACAGATTCAACTAGTCAGATATGATTTCAAATGCATGATTTTACAGGATCATAGATAAGGCTCAAGCAGATCAAGGTAGCAAAATGGCTCTCATGTTATGAAAGAACACAAATATCTCATAATCTAATGAGTTTAATACAATTTTATAGTCAGCTCATACTCCAATATTTACAAAGCCAATGAAGTTCAATGTTGATGTCCTTGGAGCAGCTGAATAATTGTTGGTGGGTTTTGTGAAGTTGGTAAACTTTGGCTGCTAAAGAGTTGTTCTTTACTATGAGAGAATATGGTTTGGCTCCTAATCTCTTGACTGTGAGTTGTGCTGTTGAATTGGATGGTTGGCTAGTTCTTGAATAATTGTAACGTTCTGAGATCATTCACGACGAGCAAGTGTTTGCAAAATCAGCACAGGATGTTGTAATCATTTTCTTGGTATATATTTTGGGACCTAACCATCTTTTTAGATTGTTATCATCATTTTCTTGGTTTTCTTTAATATGAGATAATGCCAAAAACAATAACAAAACTATACGATTATGAGTGAAACGAAATCACATAGAGTAATTATCTAACTTGTATTTAAGCTTTAATACTTACTCATGAAGCATTTGTCACTTGTATTTTGTAGGTTTGCTTGGCTTTGAATATCATTTGCATCATACTCTAACAATATATAAAGGGAATACTTTGTTTTGGTGTAGCTTTTTTTCTACCATTTTTACCCTTACAATATTGTTTAATTTACATAATAATTTCCATTGAAATAATTATTAACTTCTTCATTACTCCCATTAACTTCCACATAACTCCCTAGTTATTTGTAATGCACATGGTTTTGGCCCACCAGTTGTACTATACCACTTTTCAATTCTGTTTTTTATGCTCATATGGTTTAACTTTTTTAGTTATTCCTTTTCAAAATTTGTATTTTCATGATTTTGATCGAGAACTCGCAGTAGAAGTTTACATTAAGTCTTTGACTATATGTTTTTTTCTGCACTAAAATATCACCTCTTTTTTTTCTTCTTTCTAACAAACTATTCACTTTAATCTCAAATTGCCTATCACACTCATCATTGATTATTAGTCCTCGAAGAAGTCTTTCTCCGAGTATATTTATTATTATTATTATTATCATTATTTAATGGAAATCCAACCAAGCTTCCATTTGGCATGATTGGCCCCAACCACGTCTGTTCCGAAAATCAATTATAGTTATATCTAGCTCTTGAATCTGCAAGAAATGACATTTTCCTTTTAAAGTACAATGCTTCACTTCTTCCACTTCCAAAAACTAGTATTTCCTTAGCAATGATAGGTCATAATATCAATGCTTCTCTTTTAACTCTTCTAGAAAACTATGTTGGTCTTCCTTGTAAGTACATTACTATACTTTAAGGGTTTCAACTCTACGATAAGAATATTGTTGTTGAGGATACCACATCAAAAACCAATGCTGTAAATTCTAAAGACAGCACAAGCATACACGTATATTAGGTAATGATTGCCTTGTTTTGGAATAAAATTTGAGATTTAACCGTATGGTGTGAATGTTTCTCACTTATCAACTACCCTGTGATAATTGTCTTCTTGTTTTATTCCCTGCAATTGCATCTCAGCAAGCAATGAATGAATTAGGAATGTATTATTCAACACAAGAAAACATTTCTCCAAAGGAGCCAACCTGTTTACTTGAGGCAGCAAAGCAGCAAGAACTTGGTAGAACATTGCAAAAATGAACCAGGCATAAATGTTACTGATGTCAAGTTCCAAGACCAAGGAGGTCGGTGGAAATGATATATTTGGTACTCCTCGTGAAATTGTGCCCCGTTCGTTGGCTTCTGAGAAACTAATGTAAGTGTCTTCACGCATAAAAAGTAGTCATTTCATCGTATATATATCCCTTTTTATAAATATGTAGTAGTTCACAGTGGTGACAACAATGTCACCTTATACTTGCTTTACCTAAGGGAGAAACTCAAGCACAAATTAGTTTTCCTGTGATAATAATGTGAAAATATAACCAAGGGTTGTATTAGAAATACAATATTGTAGCTTATGACGAATACACTTACATAGGCCAGGATTATTAAGATATTTTATATCAGTGTTTGTTCACTTACCAAAATAAAGCATGTACCCTGTACTCTCTAATCTTCCTTATATTACATGGCCAGAAGTTTGCAGAGCTGACAGGCAATGATATTTTCAAGGAAACTACATTCATTGTCCTAGGTGATACAACATTTCTCTATGCTTGAATCTTTTTGAAACTTTTGTTTTGTAGTGGACTCTTAGCTTGATGCTTTTCTATTTTAATTAAGGTTTTATGGCTTTGCGTAACTTCTATTTCAGCTCTCACGGAATTCAATTGCATGGTGTCACAAGCTCATAGATAGACTCAAGCAGATCAAGGAAGCAAAATGGGCCGGTGTCATGTTATGAAAGAACACAGCTAGGTAATACTTACACGAGTTTAGTACAATTTCACAGTCATCTCATACTCCAATATTTACAAAGCCAAGGAAGATCAATGTTGAGGTCCCTGGAGCAGCTGAGTTAAGAAGATCAACTAAATTGGATAAGTTAAAGGCTCAATTTAGTGCTAATTTTATAGGCACAAGTTTTAGACTAGATTGTCAACTCTCAAATTCTGCATCCAAATTTTCCAAAGGGTGTTGCAGTGCTGTCGTCCTAACTGTTAGATATTGTTATGGAATTGTTATCATACACTGTTAGAGTTATAATATATTGTTAATATTTTATTGAGTTATTAGCTAGAGTTTCTAGATATTGTTTAGAGTTATATTGAGAAGATTGTAACAAGATTTTTATAAATTAAAAAAGAACTTTTGGATAGTAGAAAGAGATGTGATGTGGAAGTATTATAAAAGGGATTGCAATTGCATTCCTGTTTTTCATTTGGATAAACATTGGAAAAAATATCAAATAGATTTTAACAGTAAGAAGATTATCCAAACTATGTGCAACAATATTGATTTATGAGAGGTGTATAGGGTAGAATAGAAAGTATATTCAAAGAGCCATCACCTTGATCATTGGTCTCTGTAGTGGCAATGGAAATAGAATTTAAGGGTAATTGGCCATCACCATCTTCCTACACAAAATCAAATCAACAGATTATATTTATCATATAATATTTAGGGTGTTTCTTTATGCACCCTATCTCTTCTTAGAGGTCGAAGGCGAAATTTCTTTAATATTCTTAAAATTTGGATATGCATATTTGAATTCATTATATTTCATTTTTTATTAAATAGTTTCGGATATGTATATCCGAAGACACCACGTTTTATATTAGATATGCATATCCAAAATATGCAGAAGCCGTGAATGAATCAAAATCATTGAAATTAAATCAATATAACATATATTTAACATAAATAGTCGAAATTACATAGATAGTTGAACAGAAAATTAACATTACATATTGCTATAAACGGGTAGCTGAGGACATCTCAACATTTTGATAACATCTTCTCCCGATCTTTGAAGTTTCACATCCACTTCAATAGTATCCTTAGTAGAGTATCATTGAAAAATACTCCACATAACCTTTAAATCGTCATTCGTCTTCAGCTCAAACTTGGTGAACTTTATCTTACCTTTAGTGTCAAGTGAGGGTGACCAATACTCGACCTTGACCATCTTTCAATTTTCTGAATATTGCAAGAGCGAATTGAATTTGGTAATAAGGCCGATGAAATACGTGTCCTCGTAAACTTGAAATTGCAGTGTCGACATGTTACCATTGAAGTAGACAAAAGTAAGAAGATGATATGTTTGACTCATCTCTGTTTGTGGTTTGTGATGTTGAAGAAATAGTTTAGAGAACCTATTTATAGAAGAGATGGAGTAATTTAGACCTAATAATTCTTATTCTGCCAGCAGTGCGTGCATATTTTGGATATAAACATCTGATTTAACCTTTTTTTTAACGTAATAATGGGGATTTCAGATAGGCATATCTGAAATAACCCTTATTTTGTATTTTTAAAATTGAAGGTTCGTTCAGATATGAATATATGAAATAACCTCTGTTCTGTTATTTTAAAAAGAAGACAAATTATTTCAGATATGCATATCCTAAATATGCAGAACTAGTGGCATAATCAGTTTTATCTGAAACATTATCATAGAAACGTGGAAAGAAATTAATCGGTAAAAGTAAACAATGGTAAAATGGTTCGATTACATTCTAAATTTCACTGAACAAATTGTCACCGCTTATCTCTAAAACTGGTTCTTTGTTCGACTTCTCCCTATTTGATTTTCTCTCAAGCTCCATTAATTTGGTGAACTCTTCCATCCTTTCCAAAAAGTGATGCGACCATGTTTCTTCCTCTTTTGGGAATGTGTCGTCCACTCCACTGATGTAACCAAAATAGGACACCACAATTTCAAATAAACTTGAACAAAATGGCGTGATCTAAGATACCCAATACAAACGATGCAACTTGAAGGGTCTTGAGGTGGGGGACTCTGAACACCGAAGTGGAAAAAATATTTCCGAAAAACCACACTTCTAATCACATTCAAAAGGGTGTTATCTCTGTCGTTTATAATGACACTAGGCATATTTTTTGGATCCTTCAATAAAGACTTGCATATATCCAATGCCCTTGTTACTTTCTCTTCTTTCTCAGATTCTAGAAATGCAAATCCAACCGAAAATGTCTTCTTCGTAGAAGTGACACCAATAATTTCTAGAAGTGGAAGCCTATATTTGTTGGTCTTGTACGTTGAATCAATTATAAGGACGGTTGGAAATGTGTTGAACAACTTGATACTTTCTAGTTGAGTCCAAAATATGCCACGAACACTGACTTTATCCTCACACACTCTGTAACTTGAAACATAGTGGCTATTATCCAAAAGTTTCAAAAGTTGTTGCATTTCGGATCTCGAACCTCTATTCACCATGTTTTGTTGATAACTTTTGAAATTATGGTAAGGGCCAGACTCAGGATGTCGTGACATCTGATCCGACATTATAAAACAGACAAGGTAGAATTACAATTAAAATGCAGGAAATAAAAGGAACACAAGAAATTGTTAACCTAGTTCGGTTCTAACCAACCTACATATGGGGGCATACCAAGTCAGAAATGAAGTTCACTATCAACAGTATTAATTCGGAGGGGAACCATCCTGTTTACACTCCTCACTTAATCAGACTACCCAATGATGTAACACCCCAAATTAATTCAAGTGTTAAATAATTAGGAATTTAATTATAAATTTAATTAAAGGCTTAATTAATAATATTTCGGATTTAATGGATTAATTAATTATAGAATTAAAAGGAAGACCGGGGGGTGTGAGGTTGAATTGGAGGTTAGTGGAGTAAAAGGTTCTACTAAATAATAACTAAGTTATTATTATTGTTTGGCAAATAATAAAAGGGATATAAAAATGAGGATAAAAAGGAAAAGAAGAAAAATAAGGTTATTTGGAAAAAAATCATTATACGCGAGATTGGAGAAGAGAGGAGAAAAGAGGAAAAAGCCAAACGCCGAGGAAATCAAAGATCATCGCGAGGTAAGGGGTGATTTCATTCGGTTTTAATGCCTTATGGGTTTTGGGAATCAACCGGGTGATTGGGTATGTTAGGAAATTTAATTTAGGTGATTATAGGTTTATGGGATTAAACCCTATTTTGTGTCGGAATATAGAATTAAAGACCATTAGTGTGTCGAATGAATGATAGGGATGATAAAACAATGATGTATGATGTTATACTGGTGTATAATGGTTGTAATTTAGTGTTTCTAATGTCATAACTCGTATGGAAAGGTTTGGAATTGAATTGGAATGCATAAGTGCTGTCAAAATAGCAGAAAATGGTTCTGCAGGTCGTGGGAACCGGTTCCCTGTGGGGAGGAACCGGTTCCAGTTAATTTTTCAAAACTGGGGAATTTTGCACTCAGGAACCGGGTTCCCATACAAATTCCAGGAAGCGTGTTTTTCAGACTTCACAGAAACCGATTCCTGTATATGTAGGAACCGGGTTCCATGTGTAATTTTTCAAAATACTCAAAACTTCAAAAATTCATATTTTCTAAACCGTAACTCCGATTCGAGTGCCGTTTTCGGCATTATTTCTTAAATAAAAAATACTATCTTTTAAAAAGAGAAAAATATTATTTTGCTAAAATTATTTTAAAAATAGTCGAGCTTCCGATTTTTGAAAAAGGTGAATAGTTGAGGACGATGGGAAATGGGGTTGAATTGCCTGATTTGATGAATGAGTAATAATGCTTACAATGTTGTATTTGATATTCATTATGATTGAGATGTGATCATGTGATATAACAGTTAGATTGTTTGACAAGTTGAACGAGGATTGATGCTTATGTGTTGTTTTCCTTGTTGTTTATTCATGATTGTATTGATATCATGTGTTGTTGTTGTTGTATATACTGGTGATAGTCTTACTGATTGAAGAGTAAGCGTTTGACATATTTATGCTTTGTGATAATTTAATTCATGATTATGTTGTTATCATGTGATAGATTGGTATTGGCATTATGTGGAATTATGTTGTGATCATATTCCGTTGAATTGATGTTGCATGCTTTCATGATGCATGCATAAGCATTGTTAATTGGTTCATTCCCATTGTGCGGAAGTGAACTTGCAGAGCCAATAGACTTACCAGGATTTGAGGTAGTGAGGCTGGATTCTTGACTCAGTGTTCTGGGTGAATCATGGATTAGATTCTTGACTCAGTGTTTTGGGCGAATCATGGATTTCCGCTGTTTCCAAGTGTGATGGAACAGAGGGTGAACTCGGTTCACGTTTGGTACCACATGCATAGAGTTTGCATTGCATATGGATTGTAACATGCTAGGATGGTTTCCAGTGTTGCAATTTCCATTGATTATTTATTTGCATAATGAATCGTGTATATTGTTTTTGTGAATTGATCTGTGAATATGCTTTGGTAATGGACTAACACATCGAATTATCCTGTTGTATTTAAAAACGTATAATGAATTTTATATTGGATAGAAATCTCACCCTTACTTTGATGATTTCAGATCCGAAGTGATTAGCTGCTTGGAATTGGTGAGGATAGCTCTAGAGTTGAGTCAGTTAGTTAATCCGCGTGTCAGTGTCGTGCTCTGGTAGATGTAACACTGGGGAAACGTTTGTTTTGAAATCCTTTAATGGATATCCTTAATGGTTTTGAATTATGTTTTGATTTATTATCCTGGAATAACTATGAATGATGTATTCGGGATTTGTTATGTTTCATTTCTGCTGTTAAACATAACTTTAAGTCTGTTTTATTTAATGATTTATTCTTCAGTGAAAGCATGACAACTGTGTTGATTGATTTGAATTATTTAAATTGTGACGCCTCTTGAATTGTGATTAAAAACTCTGATTATTATTTATAAAAACGCGGGTAATTAGAAAGGGTGTTACAATAGTGGTATCAGAGCATAGTCGGTCTTGTCTTAATGTCATTATCCCTTTGTACGCGACAAGTGTGTACAACACTGTCGGTACTTGTTACTTTTCTGATTGATTATTTCAGGAGTAGTGTGAAACTAAGTGGGGGAGAAGAGATGCTTCCCGGATAGGTTCCGATTGCAAGTCGTTGGTACGAGGTACTGCTTGAGAAGACAGTACCAGAGTGGTTGGAGTTGTTGGAATCGTTTGGACGTGAGTCATAGTTGGAAGTGCAAAGAGGCAAGTACGATTATGAGAACAGGAAGTGTTGGTAATGATGGTTTATACTCCAGTATGATTATCGGATGTCTATCGACAAATTGAGGACTTGATCACCCTTAATCTCTTGTTGATAGTAGACGGAATCATATTGGATGGTATATAATTGTCTTGCTATCTAATTGGGACATAAAGTGATGAATATGGATGAAGTTTGGTAGAAGCTTGTGAACCATATGAATGGACGAAGACTCTAATAAGGACAATGAATTAAGATGGATGATCAGAGTTACGTAGTTGTTAATGATGGTGTGGTGTTTATGTTATATTCTTCGACGGAAGTGAAAGGAAAGGCGAAGAGTGGTGAATTACCTGTTGTGAATGAAATTCCAGAATTATTTCCGGAAGATGTTAGTGAGCTACCACCTGAGAGAGAAGTGGAGTTTACTATAGATTTGATTCTTGGAACTAGTCCGGTGTCGATGGCGCCTTATCGCATGTCGGCATCTGAGTTGTCTGAGCTGAAGAAACAGTTGGAAGAGTTGCTTGAGAAGAAGTTTATTTGGCCTAGTGTTTCACCGTGGGGTGCGCCGGTATTGTTGGTTAAGAAGAAGGAAGGTACAATGAGACCGTGTGTTGATTACAGGCAGTTGAATAAAGTGACAATCAAGAATCGGTATCCATTGCCGAGGATTGATGATTTAATGGATCAGTTAGTTGGAGGTTGTGTATTTAGTAAAATTGATCTGAGATCTGGATATCATCCGATTCGTGTGAAGTCGGAGGATATTCAGGAAACTACATTTAGAACGAGGTATGGGAATTATGAATATTCTGTTATGCCGTTTGGAGTTACTAATGCACCTGGTGTTTTCATGGAGTACATGGACAGGACATTTCACCCGTATCTTGATAAGTTTGTGGTGGTGTTCATTGATGATATTTTAATTTACTCGAAGAATGATGAAGAGCATGCAGAACATCTCAGAATTGTATTGGGATTGTTGAAGGAGAAGAAACTTTATGCGAAGTTGTCGAAATGCAAGTTTTGGTTAAGCGAAGTGAGATTTTCCTGGTCATGTGATTTCCAAGAATGGTAGTGCCGTTGATCCTACAAAAGTAGAAGCTGTATCTCAGTGGGAAGCGCCAAAGAACGCTTCCGAGATTCGTAGCTTTCTTGGTCTTGCAGGTTACTACAGGAAATTCATTGAGGGATTTTCGAAGCTAGCTTTACCGTTGACTAAGCTGACTAGAAAGGGGCAAGCATTTGTTTGGGATATAAATTGTGAGGAAGGATTCCAAGAGTTGAAAAGGAGGTTGACTAGTGCTCCGATCTTGATGTTGCCGAATCCGGCAAAGTCCTTTGTTGTGTATTGTGATGCGTCACTGATGGGATTAGGTGGTGTGTTGATGCAAGATAAGCAGGTTGTGGCTTATGCTTCGAGACAATTGAAAGTACATGAAAGGAATTATCTGACTCATGATTTGGAATTGGCAGCTGTTGCGTTTGTTTTGAAATTATGGAGGCATTATCTGTATGGTTCACGGTTTGAAGTGTTCAGTGATCATAAGAGTCTGAAGTATCTCTTTGATCAGAAAGAGTTGAATATGAGGTAGAGGAGATGGTTGGAATTTCTGAAGGATTATGATTTCGGTTTGAATTATCATCCTGGTAAGGCAAACGTTGTTGCGGATGCTTTGAGCAGGAAGTCCTTGCATATGTCGATGTTAATGGTTCGTGAATTGGATTTAGTGGAACAATTCAGAGACTTAAGTTTAGTATGTGAAACTACTCTGAATAGTGTGAAATTGGGCATGTTGAAGCTGACTAGTGGTATTTCAGAAGAGATTCGAAATGGACAGAAATCTGATGTTGGGTTGGTGGATAAGCTGACATTGATTAACCAAGGTCAAGGAGGTGAGTTCCGAGTTGACGAGAATGGTGTCATGAGATTTAGTGATAGAGTGTGTGTTCCGGATGTTGCTGAGATTAGAAAAAGTATTTTGGAAGAAGGACATCGTAGTGGGTTGAGTATTCATCCTGGTGCTACTAAGATGTACCATGATTTGAAGAAATTATTTTGGTGGCCGGGAATGAAAAAGGAAATTGCCGAGTTTGTGTATGCATGTTTGGTTTGTCAGAAAATCAAAGATTGAACCTCAGAAACCGTCAGGATTGATGGAACCTTTGTTTGTTCCGGAATGGAAATGGGATGGCATTTCTATGGATTTTGTGTCTGGTTTGCCGAGGACAACGAAGAACTGTGATTCTATTTGGGTTATTGTCGATCGATTGACAAAGTCTGCTCACTTTATTCCGATAAGAATGGATTATCCGATGGAGAGGTTGGCAGAATTGTATGTTGAGAAGATTGTGAGTTTGCATGGTATTCCGTCTAGCATTGTGTCGGATAGAGACCCGCGGTTTACATCTAAGTTTTGGACGGGATTGCAAGAAGATTTGGGTACTAAGTTACGATTGAGTTCTGCTTATCATCCACAGACAGATGGTCAGACAGAGAGGACGATTCAGTCGTTAGAAGTTTTGTTGAGGGCTTGTGTGTTAGAGAAAGGTGGAGCTTGGGATAGCTACTTACCGTTGATAGAGTTTACCTACAACAATAGTTTTCATTCGAGCATCGGTATGGCTCCGTTTGAGGCATTGTGTGGTGGAAGGTGACGGACACCGTGATGTTGGTGCGAATCTAGAGAAAGTGCTGTAATTGGACCAGAGATTGTTCAACAAACTTCGGAAAAGATTAAGATGATTCAGGAAAAGATGAGAACTTCTCAGAGTCGTCAGAAAAGTTATCATGATAAGAGGAGGAAAGATCTTGAGTTTAGTGAGGGAGAACATGTTTTTATGCGAGTTACTCCGATGACTGGTATTGGTCGAGCTTTGAAGTCAAAGAAGTTGACTCCGTGTTTTATTGGTCCGTTTCAAATTACCAAGAGGGAGTTGGGAAGTTGCTTATCAGATTGCTTTACCGCCGTCACTTGCGAATTTGCATGATGTTTTCCATGTATCTCCGTTGAGGAAGTACATTGCGGATCCGTCTCATGAGATTCAGGTAGATGATGTGCAGGTGCGGGATAATCTGACTGTTGAAGCAGTACCTGCGAGAATTGAGGATCGGAAAGTGAAGCAATTACGGGGTAAAGAGATAGCACTGGTAAGAGTAGCTTGGGGAGGACCAGCTGGAGGAAATGTAACTTGGGAACTGGAGAGCCAGATGAAGGACTCGTGCCCCGAACTTTTCTTCTAAGGTATGTTTTCGAGGACGAAAACTCTTTTAGTGGGGGAGAGTTGTAACACCCCAAATTAATTCAAGTGTTAAATAATTAGGAATTTAATTATAAATTTAATTAAAGGATTAATTAATAATATTTCGGATTTAATGGATTAATTAATTATAGAATTAAAAGGAAGACCGGGGGGTGTGAGGTTGAATTGGAGGTTAGTGGAGTAAAAGGTTCTACTAAATAATAACTAAGTTATTATTATTGTTTGGCAAATAATAAAAGGAATATAAAAAGGAGGATAAAAAGGAAAAGAAGAAAAATAAGGTTATTTGGAAAAAAATCATTATACGTGAGATTGGAGAAGAGAGGAGAAAAGAGGAAAAAAGCCGAGGAAATCAAAGATCATCGCGAGGTAAGGGGTGATTTCATTCGGTTTTAATGCCTTATGGGTTTTGGGAATCAACCGGGTGATTGGGTATGTTAGGAAATTTAATTTAGGTGATTATAGGTTTATGGGATTAACCCTATTTTGTGTCGGAATATAGAATTAAAGACCATTAGTGTGTCGAATGAATGATAGGGATGATAAAACAATGATGTATGATGTTATACTGGTGTATAATGGTTGTAATTTAGTGTTTCTAATGTCATAACTCGTATGGAAAGGTTTGGAATTGAATTGGAATGCATAAGTGCTGTCAAAATAGCAGAAAATGGTTCTGCAGGTCGTGGGAACCGGTTCCCTGTGGGGAGGAACCGGGTTCCCAGTGTTAATTTTTCAAAACTGGGGAATTTTGCACTCAGGAACCGGGTTCCCATACAAATTCCAGGAAGCGTGTTTTTCAGACTTCACGGAAACCGGTTCCTGTATATGTAGGAACCGGGTTCCATGTGTAATTTTTCAAAATACTCAAAACTTCAAAAATTCATATTTTCTAAACCGTAACTCCGATTCGAGTGCCGTTTTCGGCATTATTTCTTAAATAAAAAATAATATCTTTTAAAAAGAGAAAAATATTATTTTGCTAAAATTATTTTAAAAATAGTCGAGCTTCCGATTTTTGAAAAAGGTGAATAGTTGAGGACGATGGGAAATGGGGTTGAATTGCCTGATTTGATGAATGAGTAATAATGCTTACAATGTTGTATTTGATATTCATTATGATTGAGATGTGATCATGTGATATAACAGTTAGATTGTTTGACAAGTTGAACGAGGATTGATGCTTATGTGTTGTTTTCCTTGTTGTTTATTCATGATTGTATTGATATCATGTGTTGTTGTTGTATATACTGGTGATAGTCTTACTGATTGAAGAGTAAGCGTTTGGCATATTTATGCTTTGTGATAATTTAATTCATGATTATGTTGTTATCATGTGATAGATTGGTATTGGCATTATGTGGAATTATGTTGTGATCATATTCCGCTGAATTGATGTTGCATGCTTTCATGAAGCATGCATAAGCATTGTTAATTGGTTCATTCCCATTGTGCGTATGAACTTGCAGAGCCAATAGGCGTGGATTTGAGGTAGTGAGGCTGGATTCTTGACTCGTGTTCGGCGAATCATGGATTAGATTCTTGACTCTGTTCGGCGAATCATGGATTCCACTGCTTCCAAGTGTGATGGAACAGAGGGTGAACTCGGTTCACGTTTGGTACCACATGCATAGAGTCTGCATTGCATATGGATTGTAACATGCTAGAATGGTTTCCAGTGTTGCAATTTCCATTGATTGTTTATTTGCATAATGAATCGTGTATATTGCTTTTGTGAATTGATCTATGAATGTGCTTTGGTAATGGACTAACACATCGAATTATCCTGTTGTATTTAAAAACGTATAATGCATTTTATATTGGATAGAAATCTCACCCTTACTTTGATGATTTCAGATCCGAAGTGATTAGCTGCTTGGAATTGGTGAGGATAGCTCTAGAGTTGAGTCAGTTAGTTAATCCGCGTGTCAGTGTCGTGCTCTGGTAGATGTAACACTGGGGAAACGTTTGTTTTGAAATCCTTTAATGGATATCCTTAATGGTTTTGAATTATGTTTTGATTTATTATCCTAGAATAACTATGAATGATGTATTCGGGATTTGTTATGTTTCATTTCTGCTGTTAAACATAACTTTAAGTCTGTTTTATTTAATGATTTATTCTTCAGTGAAAGCATGAAAACTGTGTTGATTGATTTGAATTATTTAAATTGTGACGCCTCTTGAATTGTGATTAAAAACTCTGATTATTATTTATAAAAACGCGGGTAATTAGAAGGGGTGTTACAAATGACCCTTCTAC
The DNA here is from genome assembly GCA_021764765.1 of Vicia sativa. Taxonomy (NCBI): domain Eukaryota; kingdom Viridiplantae; phylum Streptophyta; class Magnoliopsida; order Fabales; family Fabaceae; genus Vicia; species Vicia sativa. The sequence goes on along the minus strand of CM038794.1, from coordinate 54,350,844 downwards.
CTAAGATACCACACTTAGATATGAGAACCTCCGCTCACTTCCAATCACCTCAGTGATGTCTATAAGCTACTATCACACCAGTAATTGCATCAACTGCTTGGCTCCTAACACAATCAGCTTGGAGAAACCTCACTCCAAAATAACTAAAACAGTTTGAAGATACGACACTTAAAACACAATATTAAACGGTCACTCAAGTGACACAAACCAAACTTGGAATTAGTTCACAGCTTCTTCCAATGACACAACTACACTCATTGCTTTTCAGCTTCTGAGTGAGTAAAATAAACCTCTTGCCTACAGGCTTCGAGGCACAATCAGTGACCATCCCATAATCTGGGTGGTTCACTTACATGACTAACCCTAAAGATTACATCTTTCTAAAACTGGCTAGCTGACTAAAACTAGGTTACAACTGCTTATTTATAACCTATTACCCATGTTATACTCCAAAATTTGCCCTCCTACTTCTCAAGACAATCCACAACTCCATACTCAAGGATTTCACAAGGGTTGACCAGACAAACCCCCTCCTAAGCAATTAATCCAAATTAGGGTTTTTCTCCTCTCAAGTCAAGATGGATTTCCAGTGCTCTAAGTGGTCATCATACCTCATCATATGCTTCAAGGGATCACCATGTCAAATTTCAAACCTTACAAGTTAAAATTGCTCATCCTGTTGCTCAGGTGGTTGAAAATCAGTTGTATTGGACAAAAAGTCAACTGTGGTCAACATACAGTCAAACTTCATAAGTTTTGGTCAACATAAATATTTTGAAGTTATATTCATCATTTGATCAAGGGTTGATCATGATTCCTCAAGAAAAGTCAAGATTTGATCAAAAGTCAAAGTTCCCAAATTAGGGTTCTTTAGACAAAAGTCAACAGAACTTTGACCAGACATAACTTTCACATAATTTATCAGAAATTTTCCACCAAAGCTCATTTTAAATAGAATTCAATTCTCTACAACTTCATGTCTCACAAGCTTGGGCCAGAAATGTTTCATTTGGAAGTTATGGATCAAAACATTACAGGTCATTTTAAAAGTCAACAAAAAGTCATCTTTTTGAAAAGAATTTTTCATGAGCATGGAAACTTCAATGAAGATGAAACCAGAAGGGCTGTTTAGAAGACATCTTGAGCTTTCTAAAAAGTCCAAGAACACCCAAAAATGTTAAAAATTGAGCAAGATACAAGTTGTGCAAGTTGAGCATTTTTTAGGAGGTGCATAAAGAAAAATACCTAGCAAAAGCAAATATTTTTCAAATGGGCTTAGAATTTTATGATCCAAATCTGATCTTAATATTATCCATGACTTCTATGCCTCATGCCACGCCTCTTGTCCATTTTATTTATTTATTTATTTGAATTAAATGGTTTAAATTCAAATTTAATTAAATAAAATACAAGGATGATTGATAATACATGTTGGGCTTATTTTCCAAGCATCTTGAGGACCAAGGAAGCCCATGCTAGCTGTCAAATTCGTGCAAGACTTGATAGGCAAGATTAGAGACCAAAAAAGACAATATTTGGTCTTTATTTTCAAGGAATTATATCTTAATCAATGTAAGATATTTTCTCCTTTTGTTGACCTATTTTCACTCCTCTATAGATACCCAACAAGTTCAGATGATCAGGGGACGAAATCCTTGCCTCCAAGAGCAACCCTAAAACTCACAAAATTCAAAGAAACTTGAGAATACGTGTTTCAAATTCCCAACCATTCTCAATCAAATCCAAGCACACAAACGTGCTCATGAGGTAATACTGAGTAGGTACAGGCCAAGAACCATGGCCAAATACGCATGAATCATGCATACCACGAAGCTCCGTTTTGCATTTTTCCTTGTTTTTCGAATTTCAAATTTTATTGTGTTTTAACAAGATCTTACCATGCTAATGTGTTCATAAAGTTTATTAGAGCAGGTTTGAACCATCGTTCGCAGGGGTTAACGTGTAAATCACGATCCACCATTCTTAGGGCATCCAAGCTGTTGAGCTCTAAACTGATGGTTACAGGAACTTTCAGGCTAAACTAGTGGCACCATTGAATTCGCAAGGTCCCAAATATGCGATCTGGGTTGTTTGTTTTCATGTTTTGATCTTATTTCGCAGGATTGATCCTTGGAATGACCGGAAAAGATGACCGGAGTTCTCTCCCGGCGCCTCTGACAGAAGTCCTAACTTATGGGTTTCCAAAAATGCCATCTCCAGAAGCTCCAGCTTTTGGACCCCCAGACGTAGAATCTCCAGAAGCTCCAGCTTCTGGACCCCCTCAGAAGTTTCACCTCCAGAAGCTCCAGCTTCTGGAAATCCTCAGAAGGATCCCCCTAGAAGCTCCAGCTTCTGGATGCCCAAGGTGCGCCACTCACAGAAGGATTAGCTTCCGTGCCAATTTCTGTCAGAAGCCCTGATGGAAATCCTCATCCTTTTTTTTTATTTTTATGCTGATTATTTTCTTATTTTCCTTTTTTAATTATTTCAATTAATTAATTAATTAGTAATTAGGTTAAACAATTAGCTTAATTAGGATTAATTTCACAAATAAATTTCTCTATTTTTCTTAATTAGTTAATTAATTTAATTAGTTTAATTTAGGTTAATCATTTAATTTAGATTAAGTTTCTTTTATTAATTAAAATCAATTAGAACTAGGTTTTTTTATATTAAAATCAATCTTCAAAAATACCAAAAAATATTTTTCCTTTTGCAATTAGGACTTAGGTATTCACTTTAACCATTAGACATTTTTCTTCTTTTTTATTTTTGCATTAAAATTCTAGAAAGGATGTATAGGTCGCAAAGTTTTATTCTGTAATAGCGTAGATTTACATTTCTGCTTTTACTTTCTGCACCTCCTATTATGTATCTGCCCCAAAGCCATGTAATAGCGTAGGACATTTACTTTCCGCACTTTACATTTCCACAATTTATTTTCCGCACCTATTAACTGCTAGTAACTAGGCGTGTATAACAAGATAAAAATCAATCTAGATTACTTCTAACACAAGATAAAATATCTGAATACAACACATTCTTCACACATGCACCCCCTTAGGGTATCCTCTCTTGTTGCCTTTCGAAACCATGGTCATGTCCCTCGAACGTGGGGATATCTTAGCACAATTGCCTACAAAAATATCATCATAGTCCATTCGAATTAAAGATCATAGTCCCTCGATGACACTTGATGTTGCCTACGAATACATGATCTAGTCCCTCGGTTGTTGCCTACGAAAAGTGATGACCGTCCCTACGAATATGCTAAGATGTCCTTACAAGTTGCCTTCTATGACCATCCCATGTCCCTTCGAATGTCCCTTTTACATCCAACAAATAGGGTTACCTATCAACCAATGGTATGGATAGCCTTATTCTAAAGGAAAGCAAAATAACACGGAAACGACCGTTCTGAGTAGGTAATAGACTTCTAATTACTTGCTCTATCAAAATACTTTTCACACCTCACACTTTCAAAAAACATTTTCAAACACTTTGTATACATTCCAACGTGAATCATTACAAAGTCCTTTTCCAAAACAAACATTTCCAAACACTTCGTATACATTCCAGCGTGAATCATTACGAAGTCAAAGTGAAATGTCTTTTCAAAAATATTTTCAAACACACACACAAAAAACAATTAAAGTGAGCTAAGCAATTAAGAGCCCGTAGATAACTACAGATGGAAAGGGTGCTAATACCTTCCCTTTTCATAACCACCTCCCTTACTCAGAATCTAACGAGGGTTTTTTCCTGTTCTTTTCGCCTTCCCTTAATTGGATAAAAGAAAAGTCGGTGGCGACTCTTGCTATCCGTAACATTTGCGATCAAACGCAAAACAAATAAGTCAGTTCTCCCACCGTGTTACAACCCAACTGGATTTGGGCCTTCAAAATAACAGCATAAGTTGTAACAAACTTCTGCAGTAACAAACTTTGCAGAAACAAATACGCAGATAACTTTTGCTACAATCAAGGTCCTCTCTCTTTTTTCTCCTTAGCTCTTGGATCTCAACATATGCCTTCAATTACACGCTACTTATGATGCATAATATTCCCAGAATATTCTACATAATTGAAACAGAACTGTAACAAACTTAACAGTTTCTGTAGCGTGATGTCCTGATGTCTGATGTCTCGACATCTCATATGACATGTTGTTCTAGATGTTGAAGCTTTTCAACACAACATGTTAAGGCATTCCAATAGAACTTTTGCTGCATATATCCTATTTTACAATACAGTGTTACTGCTTATTATTTGTTTTACTAAAATTAAGCCAATCCTTAAGTTCAAGGAACTTACAATCTCCCTTTTGGAAAATTTTAGCTAAAACAAATAAATAAAATTACAAGCAGATACATTAAACAGAAGCAACGGTTACAATTAAAAATTTACAATTAAAAAGTGGTCTTCTGCTCACAACTTCAAATCTTGAGTTTTATGGGATGTCTGAACATCCATCTTGACATCTTCTTTTCTTCATTGAAACAACCCCGGAAGTGCAAGGTATAAGAAGGGAAAGACTCGGTGTTAGATTTGGAGTATAAATACCTCCTGAGTAGCATAAGGATATAGCCTCATGTAACTCAGAACACAGGTCACAACTGTGTTCATTCTAACTCTGAGTAGGAACAAAACTCAGAATACAAGTCACAAAGGATTTTCAACCAAGGATTTGAAATTTGGTTTGGGATCTTCTGTGGATATGCACCTTTATAATGTAGCAGCAGTAGAAAGACCAAAAGTAACAACAACAACAATGCAATTTTTTTCTCCCCCTTTTTAGCAAAAATTTGAGATATCATTCATGAGCATGTGATTGCCACCTCTTCTTTCACTAATCCGGATTGCTTCTTTTTGAGATATTATTCTTTGATACTTTGACCATATTCTGAATGATATCTAGCCTTCAACAACTAGCAAGGACATTGTTTGCTCAAGTTTCTAGATGTCACCACATTTTCATGACTTCTTTTGAATAAGTCGTGCTTCCATAATCTAAATTAGCTTGATTGAGATTTGTTTGCCTTCAAATTATGTTAACAGAAGAGTCTTCTTTTGATACCTGGAAGATACTTAATTCTTCTGTTTGTATACTTCACTTACGGTTGATGATACTTAGTGAAGTTTAAAGATGCCAATTATGATGTTTCAACATCTTCTGGGACAGAGTCCATCTGCCTCGACTCTGAGATAACAATAATACTTCTTCTTTAAGATTTTTAGCACATAACAATATAAACTCCCCTTTACATCAGCTAATTGGTCATCAACATATAGTTGCGCCTTCTTTAGTAGACATATTCAATTACACTAGTCAAGGCAACTTTCACAATTGACAATTAACAATTCCTCTTCATATACACATTTGCTTCTCATGTAGATTGTTGCTTCACCCTTAATATTAGACTTCCTCTTTTTAGCTTCCAAGATAAATCTAATCATGATGTTGTTACTCTTACTCCCCCTGAGTTATACAAAATAAGAACACTTTTGATGTTGGTCCTTATAATACTTGAAGCATTCTTCATTTGGACTTGCCACAGTTTCCAAATTAGGAATCCTTAGTTTGCTTGTTATATAAGTTTCAGATTTCCACACTCTGTAACTTGTAATAGAAGAAACCTTATAGTTAACTATGTGTATAACTAATTATAAGTCTTCAAGAGATAAGTCTGAACCTTATCATCTTTCTTCAATCTCTGGTGTCTTCAATAGTTGTGATGTTACATCTTCATGTAGAACATTCTCTTCTATACATCACAATTTTTATCTCTTTCTTGATTCAGATTTCCACACAGTTATCACAAATATCCAACTCCCATCAAGATATTTTACAGCATCTGTATGCATCTCTTTAGGTTGAATAAGCTCTTCAAATAATCATCAGAAAATATTGTCACACATACAAAGCTTGTGAAGATAACAATGAACTTTAATATTGATATTCAGTTCACATTAGGCCATGAATTCTTCATACAGATACTCAGATCCCGACATAGTATATAAATTTTCCATTCAGGTTGCATATCTAATAAGTACTAAGTCTCCCGTCAAAGTACCTATCAGTTAGTCAGTTAGAATTAACTACTCACACTAGATCATTCTAACTAATTACATCTTCACACTTATATTTGCTTCTTGGCAATAAAATAACTTTCAATAATTAAAGACTTTAAGATGATTTTTTGACATCTGATACGACATCATCCTTTATGGTTTTTGGGGTCAACATCCATAATTCCTTATTCATAACACTTGGGGGAACATAGGAAGCACTACAACTGTCTACTTTTCATCCAAACAATTTACACTTCAAGGGATATGATCCATATCTCAATAAGCTTTTCTTCAGACTTTCACTTCTGATTTTGAGATGATGGATGCCATAGTCTGTACCTATAGAGGAGACTCCCTTAGCTAGGTTTCTGGAACAAACTTAATTTTGGCATGACACATAATTATTCATATCCTTCATACCAATCTGACCTCCTTGATTCTTCTTGACAATACCCTTATAGGATAATATTTAGGGCAGTCAACATTCATGACCATGTTTCACTATGGTTGACACACAGTATTCAGCTCCAATCTATTTCATGGTCAGGAATTTCACATATCTGGTTCCTTTGATTAGAAGAATATACCATATATAAGCTCATCTTGATATCACATAAAGGGATAAAGGGTTATTCCTTTATGAGTATTTTACTTGCACTAAGCTTGACTTATATACTCCCATAAGCCTAGGTCAGAAATAAACTGACATCTGGAGTAGAAGTACTTGCTGATCGTGTCTTGATCAACTGATAAGAAGATGTCTCCTCTTCTAGATCAAGAGCAGGTTCCAAACATATGTACTCACACTACATTTTTTTAGCACCCAGAACATCTGTTCTTCAACTAGTAGTTGCATACTAGTCACAATGTTCTAACATCCTGTAGAACATCAGTTCCATCTCCTTGGAACTCAACATCCTTGATAATCTTCAAGGTCTTCAAACAACTTGCAGGTGAATATGAGAATCATTGATCAATTGATTCTCATCAGCTCTATTAATAATGCCTTTATGAGTGGACTTGAGAGAGACTCAAGTATCTTTGACACTTTTAATATAGTTGAATAATCTGCGAAATATTCTGTTGAACAAAATAACCCTAGAATTCTTGTTTCACTATAGGGGTTGCATCAGAGGCTATGTAGCGGAAAATAGCCATACTTCAACAGAACTTACACAATGCTTACTCCATAATTCAGTTGTAAGCATTAAATCTATGGATTGAAAATAAATCAACCCTACAAGACGCTTGCTTCTTCGCCAAGCAACAAACTAGACCTAACCAATATCCTGACCAATATGGAAACACATAAGCATAAAATTTACCTTATCAACATCTTCATTCCCGCATGAAGGTTTTGATAATCTTTTCTCTGTGCTGATTATAGCCTGAACAATACAATTCAAAATCCTCACTCCCACATGAAGTTTTTGAATTTAACTTTCTTGTTCTAGCATCATTATCTTCTCTCTTCAAGAAGGTACACGTTCTGGTCAGGTTGGTCTAGTTCTCCATACATAGGTCCATCCTCCACTTCTAGGGACCACACAATATGAACACTCCTTGTTCAAACAATCTACAAATAAGTCCATCCTCCACTTCTAGGGACCATAAAATATGAACATTACTTGTTCAAACAATCTTCTACCTTGTGCACAACCAGAAAGTATCCCCCATTAATCTCATCCAGAAATAGACAGGATGCTTGCTCTGATACCAATTGAAATTCTGGTAAGGGCCAGACTCAAGATGTCGTGACATCTAATCCAACATTATAAAATAGACAAGGTAGAATTACAATTAAAATGCAGGAAAAAAAGGAACACAAGGAATGGTTAACCCATTTCGGTTCTAACCAACCTACATCTGGGGGCATACCAAGTCAGGAATGAAGTTCACTATCAGCGGTATTAATTCAGAGGGAAACCACCCTGTTTACACTCCTCACTTAATCAGACTACCCAATGACCCTTCTAGCTAAGATACCACACTTAGATATGAGGACCTCTGCTCAATTCTAATCACCTCATTGATGTCTATCATCTACTATCACACCAGTAACTACATCAACTACTTGGCTCCTAACACAATTAGCTTGGAGATACCTCACTCCAAACACAACTAAAACAGTTTGAAGATACCACACTTCAAACACAATATAAAACAGTCATTCAAGTGACACAAACCAAACTTGGAATTGCTTCACAGCTTCTTCCAATGACACAACTACACTCATTGCTTCACAACTTCTGAGTGAGTAATAAACCTCTTGTCTACAGTCTTCGAGGCACAATCAATGACCATCCCATAATCCGGGTGGTTCACTTACATGGCTAACCTTAGAGATTACATCTTTCTAAAACCGGATAGCTTGCTAAAACTAGGTTACAACTGCTTATTTATAACCTATTACCCAACCGAATTTTGGCCTTCAAAATAACAGCATAAGCTGTAACAAACTTCTGCCGTAACAAACTTTGTAGAAACAAATACGCATATAACTTCTGCTTCAATCAAGGTCCTCCACACATGCCTTCATTTACATGCTACATATGATGCATAATATTCCCGGAATATTCTCCTCTGGCTTAAGCCGACATGAAATTGCTTGACCTTGCAGCTTCGTGTCCAACACATGATTATGTAAACCACACATGATATTAAACTGCCACAAATCATCCACCCTAAAATATCCATCCAATTTAAACTAACATTCACATATTCTTGATCTGGTGTCTTCATGTTTAAAGTTCCAAATTTTTGGAACGTATTTTCCACTTTTCTCGCATGTCATAGTTACAAATGCTTACCTTTTACTAGTTCCATTATCAAACCTTCCAATCACAACGCCAAACCCAAATTTGCTAGCTTCAATTCAGACCTATTCTAGCATATGTTGATGAGCACTAAACATTTGATCATTTGTAAATTATTACCGAGCATCTACCGTGACAATAATCATTTTAACACCGTCCTTCAAATCATCCGGCTTATCATCCTCATTCACCCTGTCTGTATCTTTTACAACAACTTTTAGAAACATGTTGGTGTGCACCATATCTAAAATGGGCGAAAACATAAAATTTGTTCAACACAAAATTCTATTTTTTTGTAACATACATAGTTTCGGATATACACATTTGAAATATGTTAGGTGGGTTTAGGATATGCATATATGAAGTGAAGCTGATGTAATGTAATGCGGTTTGATTCAATTTTCAAAATACAAACCGCAACCCGAACCGAAACGCACAATTTTGTTAAACAGTGACCCAAACACATATGAAATAAATGCGATTTTTTGTAGTTTTCAATTTAGCTCGGTTTGATTTACAGTTTTCTATTGGACTGATTTAATTTTGAACAAACCTACTACTTATTTAATGGTATTCTTCATGTGTTTATTATGATTTGACATGGATGATGGAATAATTATCCGAACTGTTACAACTAACATCAGATTCAAATGAAGAGGTATATGATGATTGATATTTGCTACACAAAATATGGGAATAAAGATGAGTTTTTGATAATACATACTAATTTGTAAAATAAACACTCCTAATAAATTATGAGAATTTCTTTTTCCACCTAGTGAGCTTCTTCTACATCACTGAAAACCCCAAAGCGTCCTTCGTAAGTGCACTTGCGAATGCACCTTATTTTGTACTTTTTATAATTTTAAATGTTGGATTTGAAAAAATCAGGTGAATTCGCAAGTGTACTTGCGAAACACCCTGGAAGGTGAATTTGTAAGTGCACTTACGAAACTTCCTCTGAATATGTTAAAAGATGTTTAAAACTACATAGGTTTCACTATATTTGTTTTCACAAATTCGTTTTCACAAATTCGTTTTCACAAATTCAAATATTTCACATTCTATTTTCAATTTTTCACAAACGAACAAATATATTATGATGTAATGGAAAAAATGGTAATAAATATCAAAATACATAAATTGTTCGGAAAGTAAGTACGGTCAAATTATTACAACAACAACATCAAATAACAAAACATAACACTATTGCGTCGCCTAATCATAATCTCATCTGCCTGCGGTACTGCGATGCACTGGATGCCTTAGTGACGATCCTCTCCATCACGTCAACTGTCTCAGGACCGCCCGCATCGATAATCTCTGTATCCAATGTCTCCTGCCCAAGTTGGAGGACCCGCTGAAAGATGGGCACTAGATCAATCGCATGGTCATCTTGGGCCTGCTCTTTCTCCAAGAGATCCTCATGTACTATCCTCGGTGGACGTCCAAAACCATCTGGTGTCATGAGAGGCTGTGACACGTTAAATAACCATGTCATGTAACCCTCTACACAATGCCACATATGGGATTCCTACATCATCAAATACTCATGTGGAACCATATGATTCTCCAAATCCTAGAAGACGTCATCGAGATCCCGTCGTGTCATGGTGTCGGGAGAAACTTGAAAACGAGATCTAGGTATCATCTGCACATAGCCAAACTGGCAGATACACCGCTCCGGAAGATACCTGGCCATCATATTCGTCCCACAAGCTAGCCACCCCGAGTATAATGAGATGGGATCGAATAGGACAACCTTCCTATAGTCCCTAAATGACATCCAATTGATGTCATCATGAGAAGTACGACCAAGATACACCTGATAAGGCAACACATGTTGGTTCCCTCTGTTGAGAGTATCCTTGGCCGCCTTTGGCATGTTGTCAATATAGGCGGGATCTTCCTTGAAACCATGAATGCAGTGAAAATAAGATATTATCTAGCTTTGCATCAATAATAACATAATATGTCAGTACAAATTAATTAAAACTAATTAAAATTAATAGTTAAAAAAGGTACCACGAGGAGTGTGCACGAGCCAGTGAGTGCCCTCACCCTCTAATTTGAAGCTTTATTTAGCTTCTGGTAGAGGTATACCAAAATAGCATCCCTCTAGCTCCACTCATGAATTATAGTCAAGTCTATAAAATACCGGAGGTAGGTAACATCAGTGTATTGGCCACTCGTGTCCAAAAAGATGGATGTGTCGATCAAGTACATCAGGTAACACCGGACAACACAAGATCGGTGAAACTGAACAAAAATATTGTCCTACACAGGCTCCCCCGATAAACGTACTATTTTTTGTGCAGTTGATGCTGCAACGAGATGATCCTCACATAGATCCTTTAGGTAGGAGATGCTCACATGCGCCCCATTTGTTGAGTCACAGTCCGATGCAACCCTCACCAGATCAGCTATGAGATACTCAACTATCCAATCAACCGCCTCAACTCTTGTTATCTTGTTATGGTTCAGTAACCTACCTTTGATAGGAAGTTGGAACAAACATGCTACATCATCAAGAGTCATGGTCAACTCCTCAATGGGAAAGTGGAAAGATGAGGTCTCTTGTGCCACCTCTCAATAAAAGAACCCTGCATGCTAATGGTTATATTATTATAACATGTACACCATAATCTGGAAAGATCGTATCTAATCACAGCCCTGTGGAACCACTGAGCCTATGGCATGAACAGGTCAAAAATATTATGAGAGTGGTTCATATGCTTTAATGACTTTTGTTCCTAAAACAGAAGAATTCAACAAAAAGAAATAAAGATGAACCGTATTTTTGAGTAAAATTTATAAAATAAAAAATTGGAACCAAAAAAATACCTGCCCATCCCAGACATAGTGAGCGGTATGATCCTGATAATAAATCAGGAGGGATATGTCATATGGCCCTCCTGGAAATCCCAGATCCGCCTCCGCAGGTTCCTCAACATCGTCATCCTGTGCCTCAACATTCTTGGCATCCTCCTCCTCGACATTTGTAGGGACCTAAACATCCTCAGCCTCCTTCGACTCGTCAGGCACCTGCTCATGTACACAAGAGGTAGACGCCTCATACAGATGACTCCTCTGTGACGGTGCAGAAGGAGAGGCTATTTCTAGTTGCTCCCTTTGTGCTCGACCCTGTCCACGAGGCCCGTTAGCATGTTGCTCATGTCGCTTTCAACGAGCCGAGGTAGTCTAAGTTAGCCTGCCTTATCTCAAACGCGTAAGCTGATCCTGGTTGACTGCCATGTTCCTGAAATAAACCATTATAATGGTTAGGTTTTAAAATTAAAACAAGTCAGACAAAAATATCTAAGTGCGCTTGTGAATTCACTCCTCTAGGGTGAATTTGCAAGTGCACTTACGAAACCCTTTCAGGGTTACTTCACAGATGCACTTGCGAAACCCCTGCATACAACAACTTCCAAAATCAGAAAAATATTGCCCTAAATGCCAAAAAATCCATTTTTGGTCACCTAAACAACCACATTTATCTATTCTAACTTCATATACAATGTCATTTCTACAACCTAACCTAATTATCTTTTAAAAGTTTGTATTTTTAATCAAAAACATTTGAAGAAAACTTACACAAATTTGATTTTGGATTTGATTTGGAAGAACTTGAAATAAGAAAAAATATAGATATGAACTTGAATGAAGTGAGTTTGAAGTAGTAGAATGATAGATGTAATACGGTGGAAGAACTGGCTTTGGATTGTTTTGCGTTTAATCGCAAATGTTGCGGATAGCAAGAGTTGCCACCGACTTTTATTTTACCCAATTAAGGGAAGGTGAAAAGAACAGGAAAAGACCTTCGTTAGATTCTGAGTACGGGAGAAGGTTATGAAAAGGGAAGGTATTAGCACCCTTTCCATCCATAGTTATCTACGGGCTCTTAGTTGCTTTAGCTCATCTTTGAAATCTGCTTTCTGTGTGTGTGTTTGAAAATGTTTTGAAAAGGCATTTCACTTTGACTTCGTAATGATTCACACTGGAATGTATACGAAGTGTTCGGAAATGTTTCGTTTTGGAAAAGTGTTTGTAAAAGTGTGAGGTGTGAAAAGATGTTTTGATAGAGCAAGCAATTAAAAGTCTTATTACCTACTCAGAACGGTCGTTTCCGTGTTATTTTACTTTCCTTTAGAATAGCGCTATCCATACCATTTGTTGGTAGTTAACCCTATTCGTTGGATGTAAAAGGGACGTTCGAAGGGACACTGGATGGTCATAGAAGGCAACTTGTAGGAGTATCTTAGCACATTCGAAGGGACGATCATCACTTTTTGTAGGCAACAATCGAGGGACTAGATCATATATTCGTAGGCAACATCGAGGGATTATGCTCTTTGATTCGAAGGGACTATGATGATATGTTTCGTAGGCAATAGTGCTAAGATACCTCTACGTTCGAGGGACTTGACCATTTATTCGAAAGGCAACGAGAGAGAATAACCTAAGGGGTGCACGTGTGAAGAGAGTGTGTCAAATTCAGATATTTTATCTTGAGATTTAGAAGTGATCTACGTTTGTTTTTATCTTGCCATACACGCCTAGTTACTAGCAGTTTATATGAGTGCGGAAAGTAAATTGTGGAAAGTAAAGTGCGGAAAGTAAATCCTACGCTATTACATGGCTTTGGGGCAGTTACATAATATAGGAGTGTGGAAAGTAAATCCTAATTGAGCTATTACATCCCATGAGCAGTTACATAATATTGGAAAAAATGCAAGAAAATAAAAAGACTAAATAGAAAACTAATCCTAGCATTTTTTGGATTTTTTGAGGAGAATAATCCTAAGTCTAATTGATTTTAATTAATTTTAGAGAAAATATTAGTTAATTCTATCCCTAAATTAATTAATTAAAATGAGAGAAAAAATTAGTGGAAGTTGTCTAATTAATCCTAATTACTTAACCTAATTTACTAATTTTAGTTAATTATGAAATTAGCAAAAATAATAAAATATGGAAAAAGATAAAAAAATAATGCAGAAGTGCTTCTGGAGGAAGCCATCCTAGAACCTGGAGTTTCTGGGAGATTTATGGCTGGAGGTACCCAGAAGTTGGAACTTCTGGGGTTTCTGCGCTGGAGGTGCCCAGAAATTGGAATTTATGGGGGCTTTCTGCTGGAGATGAGTCCAGAAATAGGCATTTATGGGCGTGGCGTCTTGTTATGGAGTCCAGAAGCTGGAGCTTCTGGGTGTGTTTTGCTGCTGGAGACTCAAAAGCTGGTGCTTCTGATGCTTGTGGCGCCCAGAAGTGGACACTTCTGGCTGGGAGGGATCTAGAAACTAGAGTTTCTGGGGTGTGATTTCTGGTAATCCTGGAACCTGCAAGACAAAAAGGAAAATATTTGCAAAAGGTGGGGTTTGAACCCACGACCTGATAGAGAGAGTGACATAGTGCGCGTAAGGTGAACCGCTGGGGCGGTGATACATCCATTCATTCTTCTGGACCCATAAATAAGTAAGGGTTAGAAGTCTCTGAGTCAGAAGTACCGGAGCGATGCTCCGGCCGTCTTCTCCGGTTGGCTCCAATACTGAAAACCTGAAAAATCAATGAAAACACAATCCAAAACAATCCAGATCCAATAAACAGGATGCTACGAATCTAATGGTGGTGTTAGTTTGTTCTAAATCGGCCTAGAACTACATATACGAAGTTCTTCCAATTTCTGCCCTAACAATGGTAACTAGTGATTAAGCCATGGAAAACCTCAAATGATTGCCTAGACCTGTTCTATATCATGCCATGAACACATTAAAAGCATTAGTTGGAAGCAAAACACACTCAAATGTAAAACACGATTTCAAGAAAAAATGAAAATCGGAGCAACTCATATGGCATGTTTCAACGTGTTATGGTCATGTATGGTGATGTATACTTACTCAAACTTACCTCAGGATCACGATGGAATGCTCAAAAGTGATTGAAAGTGGCTGGAAAGTAGAATACGAACTTGCCAACTTTGAGAGAATTTTGAGAAAATTCTAGGGTTTATGTTAGGCTGGCAATCCGTGTAAGAGCTGTCTCCAAAAGTCTCCTGAACTTGTAAGAAAGCCATGTATTTATAGATGAATGGAATTAGGTTAAGACATTGAGAGAAAATATTCTCCACAAATGGAGAATATTTGATTTGAAAAATTTCACAAAATCTTTCCCAATATGTTCAATCTTCCCTCAATCTTCTTGAACAAAATTGACAGCTTGCAATGAGCTATCTTGGACCCCAAGCCATGTAAATATCTAGCCTATCTTGCCTTATCTTTTATTTTTGCATTTTATTTAATTAAATTTGAATTTAAGCTATTAAATTCAAAAATAAATAAATAAATTGGATGAAGGGCGTGGCTTGCTGTATGGTGATCATGGATTATCTTATGATCAAGTTTAAAGCACAAAATCTTAGGCCAATTTGGAAATTTTTGGCTCTTACTATGTATTTCTCTTTATGCACCTCCTCAAAAATGCTCAACTTGCACAATTTGTATCTTGCTTAATTTTTAACATTCTTGGGTGTTCTTGGACTTTTTGGAAAGCTCAAGATGTCTTCTAAACAGCCCTTTTGGTTTCATCTTCATTTAAGTTTCCATTGTCATGGACACTTCTTTGCAAAAAGATGACTTTTGTTGACTTTTCTAGAAGGATCTATAATGTCTTGATCCATAACTTCTAAATGAAGCACTTTTTGCCCAAGCTTGTGAGACATGAAGCTGTAGAGAATTGAATTCTCTTTAAAATGAGATGTGGTGGGCAAATTTATGATAAAGTATGTGAAAGTTATGCCCGATCAAAGTTCTGTTGACTTTTGTCTAGAGAAACCCTAATTTAGAAACTTTGACTTTTGATCAAATCATGACCTTTCTTGAGAAATCATGATCAACCCTTGATCAAATGATGAATATTACTTCAAAATATTGATGTTGACCAAAAGTTATGAAGTTTGATTGTATGTTGACCACAGTTGACTTTTTGTCCAACACAACTGGTTTTCAACCATCTGAGCAATTGTCTGAGCAAACTTGACATGGAGATTATTTGAAGCATATAATGAGGCATGATGATCACTTGAAATGTTGGATGTCCCTCTTGACTTGAGAATGGAAAAACCCTAGTTTGGATTGATTGCTTAGGAGAGGGTTTATCTGGTCAACCCTTGTGAAATCCTTGAGTATGGACATGTGAAATATCTTGAGAAGTGGGAGGGAAAATTTTGGGGTATAACAATAGAGATTGAATTATGAGTTAAATTAAGTTAGAATATTATTTTAATAATTCATTTATATTATTAGCTATTAAGTATTGTTATTAGGCTCTTAGTAGTATTTGAGATTTTATAAGTTGGGCTTTATTTAATTATCCATTAGGAGTCCTATATATGTAGTTCCTTGAGACATTGAAAGATCAATCAATGAAATCAAAAGTTATTTTTATCCTTTATTCTCTTAGTTAATTTTTAATGTCTTTTTAGATTGATAATTGTTTCATAACTTGTTAGGGTTCACGAACCAAGCATCTTAACGTTGGTTCTTTCACTCTTGAACATCAACACCTCCTATGGATTACTCTTATCACACACCTTCATATCATACATGGAGCATTCCTCCTACTTATCCCACACCTACACCAACACATTTATTTCCATCATTCCCATGGGAAATTTTCACACCTTATTACACTCATGATGGATCATCATCACCAAATTTGTATTTAAATCATGAGTATTCACCAGATCTACCAACTAATCCATATCCATCCTATTCATCATCTCATTATTCCTACTACTACAATAATTATCATCAACAACTACAACCAACAAATACCTCCTCCATACTTAGTCACAAATATCAAAATTATTGTAGTGTTAAAATAGATTTTGCAAAACATTTGCAAGTTTCCCATCCATGTTTCAAGGAAACATAAAAAAAATCCCAAAACAACCATTAAAAGAAAACAAATCATGTCCAATAACGAAAAACAAGAAGGAGAACCTCAAAACACAAAACAAGAAGGCGAAGAGGATCCTGAAGAAGAACAACAAGAGCAAGTAGCTGAAGAAGAACAAGGCGACAAAGAGCAACAAGGAGAAGACGAAACCCTAGAAAACCAAAACCGATAGGATGCCATAGAAGTTTCAAATCCAGTTGCAGTTTCGAATGAGACTGTCGAAGCTAACGATGTTGAGGAAACGAAAACTAACAACGATGAAGAAGAGGAAGATTTTGATTTGGAAGACGAGCCTGATGAGAAGCTTCTAGAGCCTTTCACGAAGGAGCAATTACACCCTCCCGTGAAGCAAGAAACTTAGAAGTATCCAGATCTATCAGAGAATGTTCGTCAGTTGGCTGATGTAGACCAAGCTCACAAGAAAATTTTCGTTCATGGACTTGGATGGGATGTGTAACATGGTGGGAGAACAGACTTGTTTGTTTTGAATTTTATTGCAAATGTATGGATAGCAAGAGTCGCCATCGACTTTTCTGTTATCCAATAAAGGAAAGGTGAAAAGAACATGAAATACCTTTGATAGATTCTGAGTACAGGAGGTAATTATGAAAAGGGAAGGTATTAGCATGCTTTCCATCCGTAGTTATCTTTGGGCTCTTAATTGCTTAGCTCACTTTTTTAAAATTTGCTTTCTGTGTGTGTGATTTGAAAAGTATTTGAATAGTATTTAAAAAATATTTTGCTTTGACTTTGTAATGATTCTTGTATCAGTCCTCAAGAATGTATACGAAGTGTTTGAAAATATTTATTTGAAAAAATGTAACTTTGTAATGATTCTCATGTGAATGTATACAAAGTTTTTGTTTGAAAATTATTTTTGAAAAGAGTGTGAGGTGCGAAAAGTATTTTTGATTGGATTTGAGCAAGAAATTAAAAGTCTTATTACCTACTCAGGAAGGTCGTTCTTGTTATTTTTCTTCTCCTTTAGGATAGCGTTATCCATACCATTAGTTGGTAGGTAACTCTATCTGTTGGATGTGAAGGGATGAGCGTAGGGTCATCGTATGTTCATTAAAGGAAACATTGTAAGTATACCTTAGCATTTTGAAGGGACAATCATCACTTATTCGTAGGAAACAACCGAGGGGAGAGATCATATATTCGTAGTGTAATACGGTGAACTGACTTTGAGATTTGTTTTGCTTTTTATCGCAAATGTGCGGATAGCAAGAGTCGCCACCGACTTTTCTTTTATCCAATTAAGGGAAGGTGAAAAGAACAGGAAAAGACCGTTAGATTAAGAGTAAGGGAGAAGGTTATGAAAAGGGAAGGTATTAGCACCCCTTTCCATCCGTAGTTATCTACGGGCTCTTAGTTGCTTCTAGCTCATTTTTTTAAAAGTGCTTTCTGTGTGTTTGACAAGAATGTTTTGAAAAGGCATTTCCCTTTGACTTTGTAATTATTTATGTAGGAATGTATACAAAGTGTTCGGAAATGTTTCGTTTTTGAAAAAATGTTTGAACTTTGACAAAAGTGTGAGGTGTGAAAAGTATTTGATTGAGCAAGCAACTAAAAGTCTTATTACCTACTCAGAATGGTCGTTTTCATGTTGTTTTCGTTCCTTTTGAATAGTGCTATCCATACCATTAGTTAGTAGGTAACCCTATTCGTTGGATGTAGGAGGGACATTCGAAGGGACATCGGATGGTCATAGAAGGCAACTTGTAGGAAGTATCCTAGCACATTCGAAGGACGATCATCACTTTCGTGCAACAATCGAGGGGCGAGATCATGTATTCGTGGCGACATTGTGGGTCTATGATCTTTGTATCGAAGGGACTATGATGATATGTTTGTGAGCAGCGGTGCTCGATACCTCTACGTTCGAGGACTTGACCATTTAATCGAAAACGAGAGAATTACCTTAAGGGGTGCATGTGTGAAAAGAGTGTGTTGATTCAGATATATTATCCTGCAAATTATAGGTGATCTATGTCCGTTTTTATCTTGCCATACACGCCTAGTTACTAGCAGTTTATAGGGTGCGGAAAATAAATTGTGGAAAGTAAAGTGCGGAAAAGTAAATGTCCTACGCTATTACATGGCTTTGGGGCAGTTACATAATAGGAGTGCAGAAAGTAAAAGTCCTAATTAATCTATTACATCCCATAGGCAGTTACATAATATTGAAAAGAAAAGCAAGAAAAATAGTCTGAAACGTTACAACCTGTGAACAGATACATAATCGGAATGTATAAGAAAGTTCGCATAAGAGAAAAATGTTAGCAAAAATAAGATTTTTGAATGAGGAAAAAGATTTTAAGTTAGTTATGCTGTTTAGATGATATAGAAATTTTTTGGGAATTTTCTGGATCGATTTTGATAATTAAAAACAATTAAAAGTCAATTTAATAGTTAATTAGCAATTAATTAAAATATGCATGCAAAAACATTAATTTTAATGTCAAAAATTAAATAAAACATTTTTCTGATTATAATGCAAAAGGAAAATATTTTTGGTGATTGTTAAACGCATGAAAAAATTGTTTAAAGATTAATTAAATTGAATAGAAAATATTAAGAAAAAATAAGAAAATAGAAAAGTTAGTTTTCAGGAAGTAAAAAAAAAGGTTGAGAAGCCAGGGATCGAACCCTTGACCTCCTGGGGAAATCACCATACACGTTGCCATCTGAACCAAGGCGCCTTGGTGTTATGATCCTGCAAACCAATTGTTATAAGCATTGCAACGTGTCGTATTTGAAATTCAAAGCACAGTCAAAGAGTGGGCCCAGGTTATAACGCGAGAGCCAATCGAAACACGCCGTTGTGCCACGCATACCCTCGCTTGAGTCCACCAATCAACGACGCCGGAGCCCTAGCTCCGGTCGTCTTCTTCGGCGAGCAAAACGATCGATTCTGCAAAATAGGAAAAATCAAAGCAAAAGAAAGACCCTATCCCCCTAATTCGACCCCTGCGAGTTCGATGGTGGCCTCCGTTTGGCCTGAAAACAACTGTACAAACCGGTTCGAAGCTCCTCCGATTTGGAACCCTAACTATGGCATAACGCGATTTGGACGTTCAACCTTGTGAACGATGGCCCAGATCCTGTCTCAAGAACACAATGGGATGCTTGAGAGTGGCTGGAGAATCAAATTCGATTTTGCCAAATTTGTGAAATTTTTGAGAAAATAAGGTTGCTTCAAGAGGGTAGGGTTTCGTCCTCTGGTCTTATGAATGTGTTGTGTATTTATAATGCAAGAGATTTGATCAAAAAGAATGAAAAAAGATATGCTCTTGAATGCAAAATATTTTCTCTTTCAAATTTTATCAAATCTTTCCAAAATTTGATTTTTTTCCTTCCTTGCATGAGCTAGCACGGAATTTGGTATGTTTTGTGGGCTTCCTTGGTCCTCAAGCTTGATAAAAATCCAACCCAACTTAAATTATACCTTGTTTTCATATTTTATTTAATTTAAATTTGAATTAAATGCTTTTAAATTCAAAAATAAATCAAAAAAATAGAAAGAGGTCGTGGCAAGGCATCAAGGGGTCACAAATAATATTATGATCAAGTTTGGATCATAAAATTATAGGTCCATTTGGAAAAAATTGGATTTTGTCAGATATTTTTCTTTGTGCAATTCTTCAAAAATGCCCAACTTGTACAAGGTGTATCCTGCTCAATTTTTAACATTTTTGAGTGTTCTTGGACTTTTTAGAAAGCTCTAGATTTCCTCTAAACAACCTCTTTGGTTCATCTCAATTGGAGTTTCCATGCTCAATAACACTTCTTTACAAAAAGTTGACTTTTTGTTGACTTTGAAAAGGACCTGTAATGTTTTGATCCATATCTTCAAAATGAAGCATTTTTTTACCATGCTTGTGAGACATGAAGTTGTAGAGAATTGAATTTTCTTCAAAATGAGAGGTGGTGGAAAAATTTCTAATAAAGTATGAGAAAGTTATGATCTGTCAAATGATGAAAGTCACTTCAAAATATGGATGTTGACCAAAAATCATGAAGTTTGACTGTTTGTTGACCACAGTTGACTTTTTGTTCAATACAACTGATTTTCAACCATCTGAGCAATTGTTTGAGGAAACTTGACTTGTAAGGCTTGAAACTTGACATGGAGATTATTTGAAGCATATGAGGAGGCATGATGACCATTGGAGATGTTGGAAGTCCATCTTGATCTGAGGATAGCCAAACCCTAGTTTGGGTTGATTGCCTAGGAGAGGGTTTGTCTGATTAACCCTTAAGGAATCCTTGAGTATGGATGTATGGAATGTCTTGAGAAGTAAGAGGGCAAATTTTGGGGTATGACACGTAGGAAGCATCGAGAGACTATTGAGGGACTATGATCTTTGTGATGATTTTTTAGTTGAGGAAGTTTTTCTAATGGTACCCCCTACGTTCGAGGGACATAACCATGTTAATTTGAAAGGCAACAAGAGAGGATACCCTAAGGGGGTGCAAGTGTGAAAAGTGTGTTCAATTCAGATATTTTATCTTGATTGTTAAGGTGATCTACGATTGATTGATTAGTCTTGCCATACAATCCTATTAGCATATATCTAAGCAATTTATAGATAGTTTATAAGAGGTGTGGAAAGTAAAAGCAGAAAGGTAAAGGTCCTACGCTATTACATGGCTTTGGGGCAGTTACATAATAGGAGGCGTGGGAAAGTAAATGCGAGAAATTAAATCTACGTTATTACAAAAATAACCTTGCGACATATACATCGATTTCTAGAATTTAAATGAGAATAAAGCATGAATAAATAAGAGGAAAATATTTGAATGGAGACATAAGTGTTCTAAACCCTATTTAAAAGGAAAAAAAAAATATTTTTTGGTATTTTTTGGATTTGATTTTAATTAAGAAAACCTAATTCTAAATTAATTAGAAATTAATTATGAAAATAATTTTGAATGAAAAGAAAAATAGAATATTTTTGTGCCTAAAATTAATTAAACATGTTTTAAATCTAAATCTAAGATAAAAATATTTTTAAAGGTTTTTTATAATAGTAAAAATAATTTATGAAAACAATTTAAAATAAGTTAGAAAATTAAGAAATAAGAAAAATGCAAAGAAACCTTGTGTTAAAAAATAGACTTGTCCCC
Source organism: Vicia sativa (assembly GCA_021764765.1). Classification (NCBI taxonomy): domain Eukaryota; kingdom Viridiplantae; phylum Streptophyta; class Magnoliopsida; order Fabales; family Fabaceae; genus Vicia; species Vicia sativa. The sequence continues at coordinate 54,328,868 of CM038794.1, read as the reverse complement.
TGGAAGTGTTGAACCCAGGACCTGAAGGTTATTGAGCCAAAAGCTAGCCACCACGCCATTTGTTTGTGGTGTCTAAACCACACTTCCAATTGCATATGTGTGAAACCTATGAAAAATCAAAAAATATAGAAAAAATGGCATAAAGCAGGTTCGAACCAGTGACCTGATAGGGGGTAAGGGACTAAGTGCGCATGTCTTGCCATTGGGGTGGCTATGCATCCATTCATTATAACACTTTCATAAATATATAAGTGAAAATTAATTCCAGAAATCAAATTAAAAAGCAAACGCGCACAATGGGGTCCCTATGTTTGAATGGGCCAATCAAAAACCAACACGCCCTGGTCAAAGAGTCAGAGGCCAGAGGGACGCCGGAGCCCTCGCTTCGGTCGTCTTCTCCGGCGATTTCAACTTTGAAACCTACAAAATAAAAAGAATTAATGAACAAGAGGGACCCTACCCCCCTAAATCGAGGGTTGCGAGTCCAATGGTAGTGTCCTCTTGGCCTGAAAGTGTCTGTAAACAGGGATACAAAGCTTAGTATTTTATGAGCCCTAATAATGGTGTTTCATGATTAAACCATCAAAAACTTGCTACGATGGATCTAAATTGCTCTAATGAACCTTAAGAATCGATTAACAATGTTAGTTTAAGTTAAAACACAATAGAATGCCAGATATGAAAATCAAAAGAATGATGCAAACTAAGTTTATGAAGGGATCGATTCAGACGTGTTTGGCCATGGATTTCGATCCATACTTACTCTATGATACCTAAGGAAAAAGAATTAATGCTTTAAATTGCTAGGAACTGGATGCATATATGAACTCGCTGGTGCAAGTTTGCTTGAAATTGAACTGCGTGCAGAGTTCGATGATCATTTTGTTGCTGAGATTGGTAGCGTTATCTGTGATGATCCTTTCGGGGATGCCGTAGCGACAGATAATATTATGCTTGATGAATCGAGCCACAACGTTCTTGGTGACAGATGCAAACGAGGCTGCTTCTACCCACTTGGTGAAATAGTCAATTGCCATATGTAACACGGTGAACTGACTTTGTAGGTTTTTTTGTATCGCAAATGTGCGGATAGCAAGAGTCGCCACCGACTTTTCTTTTATCAATTAAGGGAAGGTAAAAGTACGAGAAAAAGACCTTCGTTAGATTACGAGTAAGGGAGAAAGGTTATGAAAAGGAAATGTTTTATCTCGGGCTCTTAGTTGCTCTTAGATCATCTTTTTAAAATTGTGCTTTACGTGTGTTTGACAAAATGTTTTGAAAAGGCATTTAGCTTTGACTTTGTAATGATTCATGTAGGAATGTATACAAAGTGTTTGGAAATGTTTCATTTTGAAAGAGTTTGAACTTTGACAAAAGTGTGTGGTGTGAAAAGTATTTTGATTGAGCAAGCAACTAAAGTCTTATTACTACTCGAATTGGTCGTTTTCGTGTTATTTCGTTCCTTTAGAATAGTGCTATCCATACCATTGGTTGGTAGGTAACCCTATTCGTTGGATGTAAGAGGGACATTCGAAGGGACATCGGATGGTCATAGAAAGCAACTTGTAGGAAGTATCCTAGCACATTCGAAGGACTATCATCATTTTTCGTGGCGACAATCGAGGGTCAAGATCATGTATTCGTAGATGACATCGTGGGTCTATGATCTTTGTATCGAAGGGACTATGATGATTTGTTTTGAAGGCAACGGTGCTAGGATACCTCTACATTCGAGGGACATGACCATATTTGAATTCGTAAGGAAACGAGAGAATTACCCTAAGGGTGCATGTGTGAAAGAGTGTGTTGTTTGGATATTATATCTTGAAATTAGAGTGAGCTATGTCCAATTTTAGTCTTGCCATACACGCCTAGTTACTAGCAATTTATAGGGTGCGGAAATTAAAATGCGGAATGTAAAGATGCGGAAAGATAAATGTCCTACGCTATTACATGGCTTTGGGGCAGATACATAATTTAAACTTGCGGAAAATAAAAGCCTAATTAACTATTACATCCCATGAGCAGTTACATTATTGGAAAAAAAAGCGATAAGAAAAATAAATGCGAAGCAGGATAACTGTGAAAAGATGAGAAATCGGAAAATACGAGATGAATCGAATAAAAGGAAAATATTAGTAAAAATGCAATTTCTTGAATGAGAAAAATATGACATGCTGGAAATAACATAAATATGCTAAAATAATTTTTGGGATTTTTGGATGCATTTAATAATTAAAACTAATTAAAAGTGATTTAAATGCTAAATTATGAATAAAATAAAATATGCATGCAAAACCATATTTTTTAATTTTATAAATTAAATAAACATTTTATGAAAATAAATGCAAAAGGAAAAAATATTTTGATGATTTTTAATGCATGAATAAAAATTATGAAAAGAATTAAAATAGATGCAAAAATATTAAATAAATAAGAAAATATAGAAAATAGTTAAAAATATGAAGTTTGTAAAAAGGATGCAAAATCGGTGCCAGTGAGGATCGAACTCAGGACATGGGAGAGTATCTTTGCACAGGAAGAGCTTTTACCACTACGCCATCTGTCACTTGTTGTCATGGATTGAAAACGTGAGATCATGAGTGTACAGCGTCATTGTTTGGAGAAGTCAAGGCACGGTCGGTGGTTGACCGGGTTGAATGAGAGAGCCAATCAGAATCGCCCGAAGCATACCTTCATTGCGGTCTTCGCTGAGTCGTTGGAGCTAGAGCTCACGTCTTCTCGGCACTGTGATTCTCAAACACGCAAAATCTGAAGATTGAAACAAAGAGAGCTAGTCCACCTATTTCGACCCTACGAACTCAATGGTGGTGTCGGTTTGGCTGAATTAGTGCATGCAGGCGGTTCAAAGAACAACGACACAAGAAACCCTAAACATGGCAATCGGCGATTCCAGCGTTCAAACTCACAAGCGATGGCCCGGATCTCATCCATGGAACCTCATGAACACAATGAAAGCATTAAAATCGATTTACACAGAATAATAAAATGCAAAAATAAAAAGTTTTGAATATGTATGATCATGTATGCATCGATTTAGCTTGTTTCAACCATTGGCAAGGATGTACTTACTCGAACCTACCTCCACGAAGACAATGGGATGGTTTTGATGGTGAAAGTGGCTGGAGAATGAATTTCGAATTTTGACAATTCTTGAGAAAATTTGGCAAAATAAGGGTTGTTGTAAGGGCTAGGGTTTCGTGTCTCTTGTTGTGCATAATGCTGAGTATTTATAGAGTGAATTAGGATGGCAAAGAGAGTGAAAAAAGATTGAGTAATGAATGTGCAATATTTTCTCTTTAAAACAAATCAAATTTTCTTGAAAATTTGATTTTCCTTCCATGTGCAAGCAAATCACGAAATTGGCAAGTGTTTTGGGCTTCCTTGGACCTCAAGTTTGATCAAAATCCAATCATCTTGAAAAAATATCTTATTTTCATATTTTATATAATTTAATTTTGAATTAAATGGTTTAAAATTCAAAAATAAATTATAAAAATAGAAAATTGCCATGGCCAAGCATTTATGGGTCACAAATAATGTCATGAACAAGTTTGGATCAAAAGATTATAGGCCCATTTGGAAAATTTTGCATTTTGACCAAAATGTCCTTTTGTGCAATTGTCCAAAATTGCCCAACTTCTGAATAGTGTATCTTGCTCAATTTTCCACATTTTTGAATGTTCTTGGACTTTTTGGAAAGCTCTAAGAGTCCTATAACCATCCTTTTTGGTCTCATATAAATTGGAGTTTCCATGCTCAATATATCTTCAAAACAAAATGTTGACTTTTTGTTGACTTTGAAAAGGACCTGTAATGTTTTGATCCATACCTCTCAAATGAAGCATTTTTTGGACATTCTTGTGAGACATGAAGTTGTAGAGAATTGAATTTCCTTCAAAACAAGAGGTGGTGGAAAAATTTCTGAGAAAGTATGAAGAAGTTATGCTCAGTCAAAGTTTGGTTGACTTTTCTCAGAGAAACCCTAATCTAGAAAGTTTGACTTTTGAGCAAATCTTGAGTTTTCTTGATGAATCATGATCAACCCTTGATCAAATGATGAATGTAACTTCAAAATGAGGATGTTGACCAAAAATCATGAAGTTTGTTGTATGTTGACCACAATTGACTTTTTGTCAATGTTGATTTTCGACCATCGAGCAATTATGCGAGCAATCTTGACTTGTAAGGCTTGAAACTTGACATGAAGAATCTTTGAAGCATATGAGGAGGCATGATGAACATTGGAGATGTTGGAAGTCCATCTGAGGTGAAATTGCCAAACCCTAGTTTGGGTTGATTGTCTAGGAGAGGGTTTGTCTGATCAACCTTTGAGGAATCCTTGAGTATGGATGTATGGAATGTCTTGAGAAGATGGAGGGCAAATTTTGGGGTATGACAGCTGCCCCTGTTCAATCTTCTTGTACTAGAAGGGTTAGATTGGCATGCGTGCCTTTTGTGACCTGGAGGTAGAAGATGATTGAACACTTGAGTACACCTGAAAATTTGCACTCGCTGGTGATGCAGGAATGGGCTTACAGATGCCATTTGGGGAAGGTAGAGACGTCGCTGGGGAATGAGTCATACGCTAGACTCAAGAATGTTGTCTGAATAGGAAAATTGATGGGGATGGGCTTAAGATGCCATCTGGAAAGATCGATGTTGGGGAGTGAGCCGTACGCTAGGCTCTGTAGATGTTCTTGATAGTGGAAGGAGCGCGGAGATGGGCTTAAGATGCCATCGGAGAGTCGTATGTTAGACGTGCTCATCTTTGGATGAAGTTATTGGTTTGTATTGGTTTTAACCAAATATGCGACGATACGAAAGTGGAGAAAGTAGTGGAGATGGGCTTAAGATGCCATCAAGGCAGCGAGTCGTATGCGGACTCTGTGTTCTTTGTTAATAAGAAGGAATCGAGAATAAATCTTCGTGCGATTACTCGAGGAGGTAGTAGTTGGCAAAATGTGGATATCTTCTGTTGTGCATCGGTGTTGATCCACTGCTGTTATCGGAGGATAACTTGTGATCGTTCGGATAGGGTTTCCGTCGGCTTGGTCTTCATCACGGATCCGTTGTCGGAGGACAATGAGGCGATCGTTCGGATAGTTTTCCGTCGAGATTGGGGCTTAATCTGGACCGGTGTCGGGAGGACAACTAGGGGTCTTTGAGATAGTTTTCCGTCGAGATCGGGGCTTAATCACGGACACTTTGCGTCGAAGTGATTTCCACATTTTGGAAAACAAGAGAAACTTTGATAGAATATTTGTTAGTCTTATGCAAAGTATGATGCATGACAATGCGTATGAATGACATATGCAAATTATGACTTTTATGAGTAATGTATGAATGATAGATGTTGTGGTATTTCAAAACATATCCATCTTGAAGAAGATCACGGAAGTTACGCGATTTCGACATTTGAGGATGGAGATCACGAGAAGAAAGATAACCCGATTCCTCCGGTTACTATCGACCAGTTTCGGCCTAGATATTGTTGAGGACGGTGAAGTCTGTTGTCGAGGATCTTGTGTGTAGACCTGTTGGGAGAATCTTGAAGGTACTCTCTTGGGGATTTTGTGTAAATCTTCTTTGGAAGTACTTGATAATTGTTGGGAGGCCGGGTTAGAAGAACACAGGGCTGTTGTAATCTCTGTTGAGGATAAGAGGTGTAGGTTTCCTCCGGTGCACTATCGACCAAGTTTGAGTGGATCTGCTGCTTTGGGAAAAGGAAATTGTTGAGAGATATCATTGGGGATAAACATCTTGGTGAGGGATGAAATATTCTTGCTTTCGAAGGCAGGCGTAATCCGTTTAAGTTGAGTGGAATCATTGCTTGGGGACCGGCGTACTCAGCAGGGAAGGTTTGTAATGAATGACATTCTGTGGGGATCACCTTTCTGCTGAAATGTTGGTGACTTCGTCGTCACCCCAATTCCTAGAGCACTGTAGCAATTATCTTTGTATGTTCACTTTTAGCATGTTTGTGATTAGATTCTTATTGTTAGATGCATATAATCATTCAAAGCAAACATTGGACTTTATACAAACAACAACAACAAAAGATTGTAAAAGAAAGAAACTTGTATTTATTTGAAATGTGGTATGGCCAAATAGTTTGTATCACGAGAAAGGTAAAAAGCTATGCGGAAACAATCTCGTTAAGTTCCAACTATGCTAGTACTCATATATTTCAACTATCTCATCTCCTTCTTTGTCGTTAGAAAGTGAGTGGGTGATTGTCGCCATTTGAATCTTGAATCTTGATAGTAGTGCGGAAGAAGGTGACTGGGCGAGACATGGTTATGCGCTTAAATCCCTTATTTTGCCTAGGCGCCCTTTGGGTTTTGAGTCTCAGGGATACCCTTTTTGCCCAATGCCTTTTCGGGTTTTCGACTTGCGGGTGTACATGTTTTGTATATATCCTTAACTTTTCCCGAACCCTTTTGGTTCGCGGGATACTTATTTTTGCCTAGGTCGATCGACCTAGCGGGTCTCGTTCATCGTAGTATTTTTGACTATGTCTGCGTTCACGGGTGTGGGAAGTCTTAGCCATCCATGGTGCTTAGTATCATAGCTCCAGGAAAATCTGTCTTGACTACAAATGGTCCCTCGTGGGTGGGAGTCCATTTGCCCACAGGATCACCTGTGGAAGAATGATCGCTTGACTACTAGGTCACCGACTTGGTAAACTCGGTGCTTGACCTTCTTGTTGAATGCTACGATCATTAAACCCGATATATCATCCATGGCAAATGGATGCGATCGTTTCTCATCAATCAAGTTAATGCGGTCGGATTGCGGACCCAATCGTCTTCGCTAACTTTCTGCGTCTGGAGGACTACGGTTGAGGTGTCCCGAACCCGATGGGTAAGGCGGCTTCATACCGTATCTGAGAGAGAAGGGGTTGCCCTGTTGATGTTCACTGTTGTGTCGGTAACCATGAAGAAAATGGTAACATCTCATGCCAATCTTTGTAAGTCCTTTGTCATTTACATATAATCTTCTTAATGTTCTTGTTGGCGGCTTCCTGCGCCATTCATCTTAGGCCGATAAGGAGAAGAGTTGTGATGCTTGATCTTGAGCTGCGTGCGAGTTCGGTGATCCTCTTATTGTTGAGTAAAACATCTTAAATGCGGAAATTGAGCTGCATAGGCGATAGTCATCTACGGCTTGATGAGCCAAATGATCGGCTACTACACTTCCTTTGATCGCTTTTTGAGAAGTGTCTTTGGATGTCATACTCGGTCAAGATCATACGCCATCTTGCTATTCTTAGGAGAAATGGTTTCTCAAATATGTATTTTATCGGATCCATCTTGAAATCAACAAGGTAGTGTGAGTCAACATATCTTGTCTTAGTCGTGACAGAACCAAAGCGTTGCAAGTTTTCTCATTTGTGAGTATCTTGTTTCACATTCGGTAAAATTTTTGCTAAGGTAGTATATTGCATGCTCTTTTCGGCGAGACTCGTCATGTTGTCCCAACACACACCCATTGAATTCTCTAACAACATCAAGTACATGATAAAGGTCTTCCTTGGCGGCATCGGGATAGGAGGATTGTGGGTACTCCTTGATTTTGTCAAAGCGATCTGGCAATCGTCGTTCCATTCTACCACTTGATCTTTCTTAAGTAACTTGAAGATTGGCTCACAAGTAGCAGTTAGATATGCAATGAATCTGGCAATGTAATTCAATCGGCCCAAGAAACCTCTGACTTCCTTCTCGGTACGGGGAGTTGGCATCTCTCGAATAGCTTTAACCTTAGCGGGATCAACTTCGATACCTTTACCACTGACAACAAACCCTAGGAGTTTACCGGATCTGACTCCAAAAGTGCACTTGTTAGGATTAAGTCTTAGTCTATACTTCTTCACCCTGTCAAACAATTTCTGCAAATGATCAAGATGCTCTTCTTCAGTCTGCGATCGAGCTATCATGTCGTCGACATAAACCTCTATCTCGTGATGAATCATGTCATGAAATAATGTCACCATAACTGCGATAAGTGGCGCCGCGTTCTTGATCGAGCGGCATAACCTTGTAGCAGTGCCTTTGTGTAACAAAAGTAGTCTTCTCCATGTCTTGAGGGCCATTTTGATCGATTGTAACGGAGAAACCATCCATGAAAGAAAACCTTATCTTTGGCGGTGTTGTCAATTAGTACCTTGCCATCCTTCTTGAGCACGGGCACCACGTTGGCAACCATTGTGGATAAATATGACTAGAAACCGGTGTTGAACTGTTTCATAACCCGGCTTTGATTTTCTCGACATCTCGGGGCCGTCGGAGACATACATTTCTTTGGAGAAAACCTTCCTTTATCGGTAACCGATGCACCACAATATCAATGTCCAAACCTGGCATGTCTTCGTATGACCAAGCAAAAACCTCAATGTAGTCTCGTAGCATCTGAATCAATCTTTCTTTAACTTGTTCTCAAGACTCGCTCCTATCTTGATCTCTTTTACATCTTCGTCGGTGCCCAATTCACAACCTCGACTTGCTCTTCGTGTGTTTGTATAACTCGCTCTTCTTCTTTGTGCGATCGACAAGTTCTCCTGGCACTTCACAATCTTCCTCACCTTCATCCTCGGCTTGGTAGATCGGATTATCGAAGTCATATTTAGCAATAGCATAGCTGTTATAAACGAGATTCGGAGTGATTCTGCAGTATATCACGTGGGTGTGTGTAAGAAACGCATAGCTCTTTGAAGGGGTGATAAAGTAAAAGAAAGAAAGAAACAATTGAATGCAAAAGTCCAATGATTTTATTGAATGAAAATATGCAAATGACAGATAATAACCCTCACACACGAGCCACGATGCCCCGGGCAAGGCACTAGGCTTTCAAAGTTTATTGTTCAAAACATAAAGAAATACGAAAAGCAAAACAAAACAAGAGCAATTACTCCTGTCTAAAGGAGATTGGTATGACGTCTTCAGTCTTCCAATTGCTGAGTCCATTGTCAGGAGTAGGGAAGATCCACTTGCTGATGTCGAATTCGTTGTCATCGTCTTCTATAGCATGGATTTCACTCTGGCTGATGCGGAAAGGAAGTTGGCCGGCACGTTCGCGGCGTATCATCTTCTGACCCTTGATGGTGAAGCCTAAACCGATCTTGTCAGACTTGAAAGGAAGATCAGGGAGTTGTCCCCAAATAGTAGTACCTCCTTCTTCAACGGCGGCTTGAGCATCCTTCAACGAGGCCATCCTAGGCGGAACTTGTGTAACTTTGGGAGTAACGGGAGAGTCAACAGGAATGACTCTGGGGATTGTTTCAAAAGCTTGACAGGGAGTCTCAAAGAATTCACCCTCCATCTCGAGGTAATAGAATGACTATAGATGACTGACCATATATTCTTCTTCACCACATATTGTAACAACCTTCTCTTTCACCGGGTACTTCAACTTCTGATGTAAGGTAGAGTAGGCCTGCCCCATGTATCAAGGCGTCCGAGTAGGCAAGTAATTTGGATGGATGTCCATGACAAAGAAAGTAGAATCAAAGTCTAGGAACCGACTTTAACAGTGATGAGCTCTCCAATCTTGTTCGCTTAGAACCATCAAAAGCTCTCACAATAATGTCCTGGGTCTCGAACCAACCCTTCAACATCAAGTCGATCAAAAGCGGTCTTGGAAGGATATTGAGGCAGAACGGTATCCACCAAAACATGAGATAAAGTAATGCCCTTGCATTCAACGAGAGATGTGCAAGGCTTTGTTGTGTTTCCTTCGGCAAGTCAAATCGATGTCGAGAGGCCTAGGTCGTTGTTGGCAGGGCTAGCAATACAAACTTGAGCTGTAGTAGTGTCTTGCGGTACATGAGCATTCTTGAAATTTCACCAAGGCATTAGCATGAGCCTCGGAGCACAAGAGCGAGCAAGCATGGAGATTTTGGACGGTCTGTCCTAAGCATTCCACAACATTGTAGTCACTCTTCTTGATAATCTTGAATTTCCTCCATTTCTTGTTTGGAGGTGTCTTGACAACTTCCTTTGGTACTTACGGTGGCGGGATGAGTCCTTGGTTCTTTCCCTCTAGCTTGGGAATGGGTTGAATAAATTTGGAATCTTTGGAGTCGCGGTGTCTTTCGGAGGAGAGATATCTGGAGAGAACAGTCTTCCGATTCTGGTCACCTTACTTGATTCGGTGATGTTGTCGATGTCAGGAATGATAGCTTCAATTGTAAGATCTTCAATGGTCAGGGGGTCTTGCTTGACGCCATGATAGTAAACATCAGATCCATAATTCCAAGGAATAGCTTTATCAGAGGAATACGGAACTGGTCTTGGAGAGGTAATAATGAGAGGTGCCACTCTAGGCCTTTGGATCGTGAGGAAATCCTTATTGTGTTAACATCAGCATAGTCTTCTGGGAAATCGTCACCCCATCCGGTTACCTTAACATCTTCAATAGGAATCTTGTAGCTATCAAGAACAGCGTACTTTACCATGTAATCATACTTTCCACTTGGCTGCCCCAAGGTATCCCACACAGACGGTGTGGCTTCATTCACATCTTTGATCTTCAGTTTCTTAGACATGTCTTCACACAGACTCTCCACGGGTGGTTTCAGGAATAGTATTTCACGGTTATTCATCACGCACTGGACACGTCTTCTCAACCAAGCACAACCATCAGGTGTAGATGGGCACCAACGACAATTCTCTGGGCATCTGGATTGACACGGCTTGCGACAAATTCTTCTTAGATCATTAGAGGAATGGTCAAGTCATCTATGTTGAAAACATAAGTATCCTCTCCAACAGCATTGGAACTCTTGTCATGGTTAGGCATAGGCACGTTGATCACATTTGGAGTCTCAACAGGAGGGTCAAACTCAATCTGCTTAGCTTGATCATATCCGAATCTTGTTTTGAGCCCAACAATCATCGATCTTGTGCCACAGGCATTGGAGTGGTAAGCACACTTAGCATTAGGATTGTACCTCGGAGAGGAGGTGTTGATATTTTGAGGAGGATCCCTCAAGGTTATCAGCTCTTCTTTCAACATGTGTTGCAAGGCTTGCGACAATGGCATGTTGATCTTCGTAAACTGTCTTCGTGGCGGCGTTACGCTCTGCGTTGTCTCGAGGTTGTCTTGATGCAGGATTGGAGATCACAACTTCCCCCACAGATTGAGCACGGTCGGTCTTGGCTCGACTTTTCTGACCATACACAGCATTGGCTTCTTTCTTACCACCAAAAGATCTCTTCGCAGCATTCGATGATGACTCTACATGAATCTTTCCACTCTTGATACCAGCTTCAATACGCTCGCCTGTAAGTATCAACTCAGTGAATCCGGCTGAAGAGTTTCCAATCAGATGATTGAAGAACGGGTCTGTCAGTGTTCCATAAACATATCAACCAACTCCCTATTGGACAAGGGTGGCTGAACTCTGCCTGCTAAATCTCTCCATTTCTGAGCATACTCTTTGAACTTCTCATCACGACCCATAGACATGCTTTGTAGCTGCATGCGAGTGGGCGTCAATTCAGCATTGTACTCATATTGCCTATAGAAAGCATCAGCCAAGTCACTCCAAGTACGGATACGGTCATTCTCTAGCTGATAATACCACTCCAACTGAGTTTCGGACAAACTCTCTTGAAAATAATGCATCCACAACTTTCTGTCATCAGTGTGGGGATTGATCTTCTGAACATAGGACTTCAAATGCAGCTTCGGACAAGAAATGCCATTATACTTGGCAAAGGTTGGAACTTTGAACTTGGGAGGAATCACAACACAAGGAACAAGACTCAGATCATCAAAGTTCAGCCCTGACATCTTCAGGTTTTCCACAGCATTCAGACGGTCTTCAAGTTGTTTGTACTTGTCATCTTCATCAGAGTATTGGCCATCATCATAGTCTTTTTCAGGCTCATGCTGGCTGCCTTCGCCATCATCCTTGACACTCCCCTCATTCTTGACACTTCCTTCAGAGAGCTCTATACGACTGACCACTTTGGGACCACCTTTGTAGCGTCTGCCCATGTTGAGAAGACCAACAACCCTCTTCTTTTTTGTTGATGAGTTTCTTCAGATCTTCTTGACCTTGGACCAAGCTGGTGAACATCTGTTGGAACTGAGCATTCTGAGCCTGAAGATCTTTGACGGTCTGTTCAAGAGCCATTTATGCTAAAATAAATAGCGAGAGAATGAGAAAACCAATCTTCAATGTACCTGTGATGCAATGTTATGCTATGATATGCGATGTTTATGCGAATGCAATGCAATGTTTTCAAGGACCTTAGAGATTTAAATTTGTTAAACAAGCAATGAACAAACATTTATTAGTTCTCTTTTTATTATTTTTCTTTTTAAGTACAAAAGATAGTTCAAAGCAATAAAAGAAAAGCATAAAAATCCTAAAGCTCTAAGTCTCCCATGGGCGCTTCCTCTTGGTGCCGAGGTAGGCGTTGATGCTTCGCTCCTCGTGAAGTAGCTTTGTCAACTCTAGCACTTTCTTCTTTAAGCTGAATCCAGGATCTATTCAAGTCTTCAAAATCAGTAGGCATGTCAGGATGGTAAACAGTATAGGGTACGTCACCTATAGCAATAGGTTCCATAATTACTGGTAAAACAGGCGTGAATGGCATCATGAGGTTTTGAGCTCGAGCTCGCACCCATTTGAGGTAAGGTTCCCAAGGAATGGAGTTCTGGTGCCCCAAAGTCTTGGTATCAGTCTTCTTTACCATGCCCCAAGCGTGTATGAACCTTCGTCGGTAATTCTGGAGATCGTGGTTGTAGTCGAACACAATATCTTGGAGAAGCATATCATGAGGACCATCTCTTCGAGCAAAACCAAACTGACGTAGAGCTAGAGAAGGGTTGTAAGTAATACCTCCCCTTATACCAAGGAGTGGTACATTAGGAAATTCTCCACAACGCTCGATGAATGTGAAGTCCTTTTGAGAGAAAAGATTCCAACGGATATCTGAATGAGAAAGTGACATCAGTCTTTGAGACCATTTCAACCTTTGTTCGTTCTTCAAAACTGATGGAGGAAGGTGCGAAATAAACCACCTGGAAAGTAACGGTATACAACACATGAGAGTTCCTTGTCTTTTGATAGTACGAGTGTGGAGAGAATGTAGGATGTCTCCAAGTAAGGTAGGCACGGGATTACGGGTAAGAAACAACTTAATGGCGTTGTCATCTATGAATTGATCCGAGTTAGGAAATAGAACAAAACCGTAGATTAGCAAGGCCACAATGTCTTCGAATGCATGGAAACTCATAACTTTGAGGAATTCTCGGGCTTTCTTAATTAAGAACTTGGCAAGTAAACCCTTAACTCCGCTTCTTGTTTCCCAATTAGCTTCAATGTCTGAGCGCTTAAGATGTAAGGTTGATGCAATGTCTTCATACTTAGGAACCTTTTCTAAACCGGTGAATGGCATTTGGTCAAGAATAGGTATCCCAAGTAGCTTAGAGAACTCTTCCAAGGTAGGAACCAACTGATAATCCGGGAATGTAAAGCAATGGTGTTTCGGATCAAAGAACTGGAATAGGACCTGCATCATATCTTCTTCAAAACCGGAGATAACCAAGTCAAGCAGATAACCATGTCTTTTGATGAACTGGGCATGATCAGGAATCTCTGAAACCAATTCTTTGAGCTGAGAAGGTATACCCATGAAGTTGATTTGGATAGTCTTTCTAGAAGCCATAATTCCCTGCAAAACAGAGCAAAGATAAATCCCTAGGTCCTTGAAATAGTTAGCAATGATATGCAATGCGACTTATTTCAAAAGTAACCGGGTTCTAGGAATCTCATATCATTGATCTTTCTCGTAGGCGTTTATTTCAATACGACTACCAAGTGGTCGACCGAAAATATCCCAAAAGTCGGATCTTAATGAGCGTAGCATCGAGTATCAACCAACCTTAGTCTGCACTAAAGTCGGCGATCTCACTACCTTCTAATGGCTAAGATGGGTCAATTAAGGTTCTAAAATTTTAGTTAGCGCTTAATGACACCACGCAGAAGCCAAATAATATCCTCAAATTGGGAATGAAGAGTATCAGGACATCCAAAGTGTCACGCTAACGTAGCCATCATGTTGACCGTTTCGATATACGTCTAACGGTCGTGACGATTTATTGCTACTTACCTAAAAGGAAACCCGGATCCGGGTGTAGGATCCCCCACAAATATAATACCCAAGCAACCCTTAAAGATAAAGCAAGCAATTCAAACAAAAAGCAGTAAAGATGATCTAAAAATCCTTAAGGAATTCTCTCTTTAGGGTGTGTCCCCAGCAGAGTCGCCAGTTCTGTAATACGGTGAACTGACTTTGTAGGATTTGTATCGCAAATGTGCGGATAGCAAGAGTCGCCACCGACTTTTATTTTTATCCAATTAAGGGAAGGTAAAAGTACAGAAAAAGACCTTCGTTAGATTCTGAGTTCGGGAGAATGGTTATGAAAAGGGAAGGTATTAGCACCCCTTTCCATCCGTAGTTTATTCTACGGGCTCTTAGTTGCTCTAGATCACCTTTTAAAATTGCTTTCTGTGTGTTTGAAAAAATGTTTTGAAAAGGCATTTCGCTTTGACTTTGTAATGACTCATGTAGGAGTGTATACAAAGTGTTCGGAAATGTTTCGTTTTGAAAAGAGTTTGAACTTTGAAAAAGAGTGTGTGGTGTGAAAAGCATTTGATAGAGCAAGCAACTAAAAGTCTTATCACCTACTCAGAATTGGTCGTTTTTGTACTTTTACGTTCCTTTAGAATAGCGCTAGCCATACTATTAGTTAGTAGGTAGCTCCACTCGTTGGATGTAAGCGGGACATTCGAAGGGACATCGGATGGTCATAGAAAGCAACTTGTAGGAAGTATCCTAGCACATTCGAAGGGACTATCATCATTTTTCGTAGGCGACAATCGAGGGTCAAGATCATGTATTCGGAGGCGACATCGTGGGTCTATGATCTTTGTATCGAAGGGACTATGATGATTTGTTTGGAAGGCAACGGTGCTAGGATACCTCTACGTACGAGGGACATGACCATTTGTAATCGTAAAGGCAACGAGAGAGAATTACCCTAAGGGGTGCGTGTGTGAAAAGAGTGTGTCAAATTCAGATATGTTTATCTTGAAAATTAGTGGGCTAAGTTCATTATTATCTTGCCATACACGCCTAGTTACTAGCAATTTATAGGGTGCAGAAAGTAAATTGCGGAAAGTAAAGTGCGGAAAGTAAATGTCCTACGCTATTACATGGCTTTGGGGCAATTACATAATTTAAACTTGCGGAAAATAAAAACCTAATTTAAACTATTACATCCCATAGACAGTTACATTATTGAAAAAATAAAATGATAAAGGAAAGAATCGTCTGAATCAGATCAACCTGTAAAGGAATGAGAAATCGGAAAATACGATATGAATTGAATAAGAGAAAAAATGTTAGAAAAATGCAAATTTTTATATGAAAAAATTATTACATGCTGGAAATAATATAAAAATGCTAAAATAAATTTTTGGGATTTTTTGAATGCAATTTAATAATTTAAAATGAATTAAAAGTGATTTAAATGCAAAATTATGAATAAAAATAAATATGCATGCAAAAATATATTTTTTAATTTATTAAATTAAATAAAGGTTTTCTGAAAATAATAAAAAAAAAGAAAATAATTTTTGATGGTTTTTTTAATGCAGAAATAAAAGTATGAAATTAAATTAAAATGATGCAAAATATAAATAAAATATGAAAATAGTTAGAAAATCTGAAGTTTGAGAAAAAAGAAGCAAAACTGGCCCTGGACGGATTTGAACTCGTGACATTGGAGAGCATCCACCAACAGTATGCGCCTTAACCACTGGACCAAGTGACACTTGGTGTTTGAAAAAGTGAAACAATTGCATATAAGCGTCAGCGTGTCCGATTATATTCAAACCGAGTGACCATATGTGGTCCCGATCAGCGAGGACGAATCGAAAACATATAAATGCCAGCGTGCCTCCACGAGTCAACGGTCACGCGGAGCCCTAGCTCGGTCGTCTTCTCGTGAGGCGAACATCAAACCTGCAAAATAATGGAAATCGAAGCAAAAGAAGGACCTATTCCCCCTAAATTGACCATGGCGAACACGATGGCGGTGTTATTTTTGGCTGAAACGGCTTGTACAAGCCGGTTCGAAGAAGACAGTTCAAAATGCCTAACAATGGCAGCAGTGATTTCTACGTGTATGCTTGCATGTAATGTATCATTCATGATCTATTGGATGCCCTGAGTACAAATAAACACACAAAAACGATTAATAATGCAGGATGTTATGAAATCGAAATCTGGAAAGTTTGCAAACCGGTGAGAGTGAGATGGCTCGATCTGCGCACTGGCTTGAGCAAGGTATGTTTTGATTCTTTGGGAACCTCCTGAGCACAATGGAATGGATGGTTTTGGCTGAGAGTGGCTGCTCTTTAAAGTTCGATTTTTCAAGCATGTATGAAAATTTTGGCAAAATAAGGACTCTCTCTTGGGCTAGGGTTTCCTGTTGCTGGCTTGTGATCTTGCTGAGCATTTATAGAGAAAGTTTGGATGGCAAAAGGAGTGAAAAAAAGATTGCTCCATCAATGTGCAAATATTTTCCATTTAAAACAAATCAAATATTTGAAAAAAATTGATTTTCTCATGAATGCCATGGCTAGCACGAATTTGGTATGAATATTGGGCTTTCTTGGACTTTAAGAAAGATATAAATCCATTCCTTTTGAAAAGAAACTTAATTTTCATATTTTATATAATATATTTTTGAATTAAATGTTATAAAATTCAAATATAAATCATAAAAATAGAAAAATACCAAGGCCAAGCATTTATGGGTCAAGAATAATGTCATGAACAAGTTTGGATCAAAAGATTATAGGCCCATTTGGAAAATTTTGCATTTTGACCAAAATGTCCTTTTGTGCAATTGTCCAAAATTGCCCAACTTCTGAATAGTGTATCTTGCTCAATTTTCCACATTTTTGAGTGTTCTTGGACTTTTTGGAAAGCTCTAAGAGTCCTTTAACCAACCTTTTTGGTCTCATCTCAATTGGAGTTTCCATGCTCAATATATCTTCAAAACAAAAAGTTGACTTTTTGTTGACTTTGAAAATGACCTGTAATGTTTTGAGCTATACCTCTCAAATGAAGCATTTTTTGGACATTCTTGTGAGACATGAAGTTGTAGAGAATTGAATTTCCTTCAAAACAAGAGGTGGTGGAAAAATTTACGAGAAAGTATGAGAAAGTTATGATCATCAAAGTTGATTGACTTTTCACCTAGAAACCCTAATTTAGAAAGTTTGACTTTTGAGCAAATCTTGAGTTTTCTTGATGAATCATGATCAACCCTTGATCAAATGATGAATGTTACTTCAAAATGAGGATGTTGACCAAAAATTATGAAGTTTGACTGTATGTTGACCACAATTGACTTTTGTCAATCAACCGATTTTCAACCATCTGAGCAATTGTCTGAGGAAACTTGACTTGTGAAGCTTGAAACTTGACATGGAGAATCTTTGAAACATATGTGGAGGCATGAAGACCATTGGAGATATTGGAAGTCCATCTTGCCCTAAGAGATACCAAACCCTAGTTTGGGTTGATTGTCTAGGAGAGAGTTTGTCTGATCAACTCTTGAGGAATCCTTGAGTATAGATGTATGAAATCTCTTGAGTAGATGGAGGGCAAATTTTGGGGTATGACAGGGTGCATGTGTGAAAGAGTGTGTTGTTTCAGATATTATATCTTGAAATTAGAGTGATCTATGTCCAATTTTAGTCTTGCCATACACGCCTAGTTACTAGCAATTTATAGGGTGCGGAAATTAAAATGCGGAATGTAAAGATGCGGAAAGATAAATGTCCTACGCTATTACATGGCTTTGGGGCAGATACATAATTTAAACTTGCGGAAAATAAAAGCCCTAATTAACTATTACATCCCATGAACAGTTACATTATTGGGAAAAAAGAGAAACGATAAGAAAAATCGTCTGAAACGGGATAACCTGTGAAAAGATGAGAAATCGGAAAATACGAGATGAATCGAATAAAAGGAAAATATTAGTAAAAATGCAATTTCTTGAATGAGAAAAATATGACATGCTGGAAATAACATAAATATGCTAAAATAATTTTTTGGGATTTTTTGGATGCATTTTAATAATTAAAAACTAATTAAAAGTGATTTAAATGCTAAATTATGAATAAAATAAAATATGCATGCAAAACCATATTTTTTAATTTTATAAATTAAATAAACATTTTATGAAAATAAATGCAAAAGGAAAAAATATTTTGATGATTTTTAATGCATGAATAAAAATTATGAAAAGAATTAAAATAGATGCAAAAATATTAAATAAATAAGAAAATATAGAAAATAGTTAAAAATATGAAGTTTGTAAAAAGGATGCAAAACCGGTGCCAGTGAGGATCGAACTCAGGACATGGGAGAGTATCTTTGCACAGGAAGAGCTTTACCACTCGCCATCATCACTTGTTGTCATGGATTGAAAGCGTGAGATCATGAGTGTACAGCGTCTGTTTGGAGAAGTCAAGGCACGGTCATGGTGGACCCGGGTTGAATGAGAGAGCCAATCGAATCGCGAAGCGCCACACGCATTGCCGGTCTTCGCTGAGTCGTGGAGCTAGGGCTCCGGTCGTCTTCTCCGGCACCTGTGATTCTCAAACCTGCAAAATACGAAGATTCGAAACAAAAGAGAGACCTAGTCCACCTATTTCGACCCTTCTGAACTCAATGGTGGTGTCGGTTTTGGCTGAATCGGTCTGTACAGGCCGGTTCGAAGACAACAGCACAAGAAACCCTAAACATGGCAATCGACGATTCCAACGTTCAAACTCACAAACGATGGCCCAGATCTCATCCATGGAACCTCATGAACACAATGAAAGCATTAAAATCGATTTACACACGCAGAATAATAAAATGCAAAAATCAAAAGTTTTGAATATGTATGATCATGTATGCATCGATTTAGCTTGTTTCAACCATTGGCAAGGATGTGTACTTACTCAAACCTACCTCCACGAAGACAATGGGATGGTTTTGATGGTGAAAGTGGTGGAGAATGAATTTCGAATTTTGACAATTCTTGAGAAAATTTGGCAAAATAAGGGTTGTTGTAAGGGCTAGGGTTTCGTGTCTCTTGTTGTGCATAATGCTGAGTATTTATAGAGTGAATTAGGATGGCAAAGAGAGTGAAAAAAGATTGAGTAATGAATGTGCAATATTTTCTCTTTAAAACAAATCAAATTTTCTTGAAAATTTGATTTTCCTTCCATGTGCAAGCAAATCACGAAATTGGCAAGTGTTTTGGGCTTCCTTGGACCTCAAGTTTGATCAAAATCCAATCATCTTGAAAAATATCTTATTTTCATATTTTATATAATTTAATTTTGAATTAAATGGTTTAAAATTCAAAAATAAATTATAAAAATAGAAAATTGCCATGGCCAAGCATTTATGGGTCACAAATAATGTCATGAACAAGTTTGGATCAAAAGATTATAGGCCCATTTGGAAAATTTTGCATTTTGACCAAAATGTCCTTTTGTGCAATTGTCCAAAATTGCCCAACTTCTGAATAGTGTATCTTGCTCAATTTTCCACATTTTTGAATGTTCTTGGACTTTTTGGAAATTTCTAAGAGTCCTCTAACCAACCTTTTTGGTCTCATCTAAATTGGAGTTTCCATGCTCAATATATCTTCAAAACAAAATGTTGACTTTTTGTTGACTTTGAAAAGGACCTGTAATGTTTTGATCCATACCTCTCAAATGAAGCATTTTTTGGACATTCTTGTGAGACATGAAGTTGTAGAGAATTGAATTTCCTTCAAAACAAGAGGTGGTGGAAAAATTTCTGAGAAAGTATGAAGAAGTTATGCTCAGTCAAAGTTTGGTTGACTTTTCTCAAAGAAACCCTAATTTAGAAAGTTTGACTTTTGAGCAAATCTTGAGTTTTCTTGATGAATCATGATCAACCCTTGATCAAATGATGAATGTAACTTCAAAATGAGGATGTTGACCAAAAATCATGAAGTTTGACTGTATGTTGACCATAGTTGACTTTTTGTCCAATACAACTGATTTTCAACCATCTGAGCAATTGTCTGAGCAATCTTGACTTGTAAGGCTTGAAACTTGACATGGAGAATCTTTGAAGCATATGAGGAGGCATGATGAACATTGGAGATGTTGGAAGTCCATCTGGAGCTGCGAATTGCCAAACCCTAGTTTGGGTTGATTGTCTAGGAGAGGGTTTGTCTGATCAACCTTTGAGGAATCCTTGAGTATGGATGTATGGAATGTCTTGAGAAGATGGAGGGAAAATTTTGGGGTATGACACCATAAGGATGAAACAGTGTCCATTGGAGGCAGTAGGCTTTATTTCTCCGATCATGTCAATGCCCCACATCGCGAAAGGCCAAGGAGCGGTCAGAACATTTAACGGTACTGGAGGTACGTGCACTTTGTCCGCATATATCTGGCATTTGTGACAAGATCGAGCGTAGCGGTGACAATCAGCTTCCATGGTGGACCAATAGTAACCTCTTCTCAGAATCTTTTTAGCCATTGTATGTCCACTGGAGTGGGTACCAAATGCACCTTCGTGTAATTCTTCCATGATCCGTTCCGCTGTTTTCTGGTCTACACAGCGAAGTAAGCACAAGTCGTGGTTGTGCTTGTATAAGATGTCGTTGTTGAGAAAGAATTTGGATGCGAATCTTCTTAAGAATTTCTTGTCATTGACAGATGCCCCTGCGGGATATTCCTGAGCCTCGAGATAACTCTTCACTTCGTAGAACCAAGGTTTCTCTCATGTATCAAGTTCACAACAGTATGCTGGTTCGTCAAACCTTTCGATGATGATTTGGGGAGCCTCGTTGTCCCATCTGACCTTGAACATAGACGACATTGTAGCTAATGTGTCTGCCAACTGATTCTCTTCTCGTGGAATATGATCGAAAGTGATCTCTTCGAAGTAGGGGATCAAACTCAAAATATACTCTCGATATGGGATGAGATTCGGATGTTTCGTATCCCATTTGCCTTTAATCTGGCTGATCACTAAAGCTGAGTCTCCATACACTCATAAGAATTTGATTCTTAAGTCAATAGCATCTTTGATACCCATGATGCACGCTTCGTATTCGGCCATGTTGTTAGTGCAACTGAAACAAAGTCCGGCGGTGAAAGGCGTGTGTCCGTGTGTAGGAGATGTAATGATGGCACCAATGCCATTACCAAGTGCGTTTGAGGCTCCATCAAGGACCATGGTCCATCGGGATCCCGGTTCAGGTCCTTCGTCTGGTCCTGGTTCTTCGCAATCAATAACTAACAAAACATCTTCATTTGGAAACTCGAACTGCATAGACTGATAGTCATCTATGGCTTAATGAGCCAAATGATCGGCTACTATACTTCTTTTGATCGCTTTCTGAGTAGTATACTGGATGTCGTATTCAGTCAAGACCATTTTCCATCTTGCTATTCTTCCGGAGAGAGCAGGCTTCTCGAATATGTATTTTATCGGATCCATCTTGGAGATCAACAAGGTAGTGTGAGTCAACATATACTGTCTTAGTCGGCAAGCAGCCCAAGCCAAAGCGCTGCAAGTTTTCTCGAGTTGTGAGTATCTTGTTTCATAATCGGTAAACTTTTTGTTAAGGTAGTATATTGCATACTCTTTTCGACCAGACTCGTCATGTTGCCCCAACACACACCCCATTGAATTCTCTAATACTGTCAAGTACATGATAAGAGGTCTTCCTTTGGCAGGCGACATCAGGATAGAAGGATTTTGTAGATATTCCTTGATCTTGTCAAAGGCTGTCTAGCAATCGTCGTTCCATTCCACTACTTGATCCTTCTTCAGTAACTTGAAGATTGGTTCACAAGTAGCAGTTAGATGTGCAACGAATCTAGAATTGTAGTTTAGTCGTCCCAAGAAACCTCTGACTTCTTTCTCGGTGCAGGGCGCTGGCATTTCTTAGATAGCTTTAACCTTGGCGGGGTCAACTTCAATACCTTTACCACTTACAACAAACCCCAGGAGTTTATCGGATCTGACTCCAAAGGTGCACTTGTTGAGATTAAGTCTTAGTCTGTACTTCTTCAGTCTATCAAACAGTTTCCGCAAATGATCGAGATGTTCCTCTTTAGTCTGTGATCGAGCTATCATGTCGTCGATGTAGACCTCTATCTCGTGATGAATCATGTCATGAAACAATGCCACCATGGCACGTTGATATGTGGCGCCAGCGTTCTTCAGACCGAACGGCATGACCTTGTAGCAGAATGTCCCCCACTGTGTAACGAAAGTAGTCTTTTCCATGTCTTCAGGAGCCATTTTGATCTGATTGTAACCGGAGAAACCATACATGAAGGAGAAAACCTTATGTTGAGTGGTGTTGTCGACTAGAACATCAATATGAGGAAGTGGAAAATCGTCTTTCGGACTCGCTCTGTTCAGATCTCTATAATCCACACACATGCGCACTTTGCCATCCTTCTTAGGTACGGGTACCACATTTGCAACCCACTATGGATAAGAGGTAACGGCTAGGAAACCGACATTAAAATGCTTCATAACTTCGGCTTTGATTTTCTCAGACATCTCAGGGCACATACGACGGACCTTCTGCTTTACTTGGAGAAAACCTTCTTTTGTTGGTAATCGGTGTACCACAATGTCAATGTCTAGACCTGGAATGTCTTTGTATGACCAAGCAAAAACTTCGATATAGTCTCGTAGCATCTAGACCAATCTCTCTTTGATACTGTTCTCAAGACCCGCTCCTATCTTGATTTCTTTTCTGTCTTCGTCAGTTCCTAGATTCACAATCTCGACTGGCTCTTCGTGTGGCTGTATAACCCGTTCTTCTTGCTGTAGTGTTCGCGTTAAAAGGTGTCGTGCTAGAGAATCGAAATATGAATTCAGATCCTCTGGCTCGAAACGATTTACTCTTTTGATTTGTTTATAAAGATGTCGCGAGCATCAAGCTTTATTATTTTCAACACAAGAAAGATGGTTTAATGATTATGAAAAAGGGGAAAGCTGTTAATACCCTCAATTGATTTTGATATGCGTAACGACTAGCGCAAACTAGACGCAACGCATTGGGGAGATTATGAGTAAGGGGGATTGTTATATAAAGGGAATAGATGGAGCACCCTAAATATATATAGTTATCTATAGCTTTATATATGAATACGTTTGATATGTTTGTGTGTTTTAATTGCTATTTCTATGATTGGGAAAGTTTCTCCTTTGGGATTTTAAGAATGATAGATTATGTGGAATCCTAGTGTTTGTTATTATTGTGCTCGCAAAGATCTGTGGATCTTCTGCATACATATCCCCTAGTGGGAATCAGAGCATTTGTAGCTCGGATCTACAGGGATCTATGGTTTGTTTGGTCTGAGGGAGAAAGAAATTTGCTCGGCAAGGATGAGACCTTGTGCCTACGTATTCTCAAAAGGATGTTGAGAAAGTCAGAGCAATCGTAGTTCCCACTTATGCTAGTGGAAAGCAACGGGATGTTAGTAAGAGACAGACAAATGTCATCTTAATGAAAAATGTATCTAATCTATTTCATCACATACATTTTTTTTAAAAGTTTGACTGATAAAATCTTTCGTTGTAAGCTATCGGTGTTTTGCTCGAGTGTACAAGCGTTACCACTTACATGTTTAAGAAAGATGTTTGAAAAAGATTGAATCTTTTAACTGTAAGCATTGGGTGTTTTGCTTGAGTGTACAAGCGTTACCACTTACAATTAAGAGATGTTTTTTGTTTGAAAAGAGTTCGAAAAAAGTTTTTGACTGTATGTGATGTGATAGATGAGATACTTCTTCCATAGAGATGATAAACGTCTAAATCTCAAGGAGAAATTGATTGGATTAAGGGGATGCTTTTAAGAAGCCCATGGGTCCTTGTATTGTAAGCCCGAGAGGAGGCATTCCGAGGGTCATCGAGGGTCCTTGTATGAAGCTCAAGAGGAAGCTATAGGGTATGGCTGGCTTTGTCTTAAAAGGGATTTCACCGGGAAACCATCCTTTTGGAATTAAGAGCAATTTCACCGGGAAATTATACTCTCAGGGTTCTATCCTAACGCGGGTGATTCTTTGTATTGGAAGCCCAATAGGAGGCTATTAAGAGATTTCTTGGTCTCTTTCATTGTATGATGCCCAAGAGAAGGCTAAACTCAATGAGGAGTTCTTTTGAACGAAGCCCAAGAGGAGGCTGACTCAACAGGGGAGTGTTGTCTTATATGAAGCCTAAGCGGAGGCTAAACTCAGATGAATGAGTTACCTTGTACAAAGCCCAAGAGGAGGCTAACTCTGTGGGGAGAGTTATCTTGTATAAAGCCCAAGATGAGGCTAACTGTGGGGAACCTATTGGTTAGACTAGTTGTTATGTTATAACTAGACAGTTGTATAAACAAGTGTATGTGTGATATGTATTCACAAGAGTTTATGAAGGAAATATAAACAATGCATGATGTTTATTTACAAGAGTTTATGATTTGTGAAATATAAACAAGTGTCTGTGAAACGAACGTTTAAAACGAGCGTAACTTGATTATTTACAAGTTTGAATTCTGTACAAGGAAGTAAGTATGTACACGGACGAGTATTTATGTACAGAGAAAGATGGATGTACATAGGAGGGTTGGGACTTACACCATAAGGGTGGCCCATTGGTTTGAAAACAGTTTCACAGGGAATAATGCTCCTTTCAATACCAATGGTATTCAGTGTATATACAGATGAAACGGAAAACAAACGATCGAATTTTATCCGTGTTTGAGTAAAAAGTATCTGTATTATGTACAGACAAAGATTTGTATGTATATGAGATGAATTTTTGATATGTACAAGGAAAATATGTATGTACATAAAAGAATGTTTTGTTTGTGTATACACAAGTGAGGTGAAAACAAACGATCAAAGTTTGTCTGTGCTTGAGTATAAAAAGTATATGTGTTATGTATAGATAAAAATTCGTATGTATCTGAAAAGAGTTTGATATGTACAAAGAAATATTATGTACATAAAAGAATGTTATGGGACTTACACCGTGAGGGAGGCCCATGATCGATTGAGAAATTCGAGAGAAAACGAATCGGTTTTATCGTTTAAATCGGATCGATCATGGTAAAAAGATGTAAGTTTGATAAAAAGTTTTGAAAAATGATTTTGAAAATGTTTTGAAATGTGAGGTTTACTCATGAGAAGTTTTGAAAAGAATCGGAAATCGAAAGTTTGAAAAATTCACCTTTTAAAGGTGTTTTGAAAAGTGTTCAAAGTGTCGTTTTCAGCTCGATTAAAATATGATCAGATGAAAGTTTTTTTCTGAAAATTTTTGCATTATCATAAAATAGATACATTTTTTGACAAGTGTACAAAAAATCACCTCAAAATGAGGAGTTTTGATTGGTTAAAAAAATGTGAAAGTTTGTGAAAAAAACATGAAAAAATATGAAAAGTTTTGAAAAAATGGTCCATGGGAGGTTTGAACCCATGACCATTGGGGTGGCTACGTGGCACAAAGGACTACGAGCGAGCTGGCAACCGCTGGGACAAGAGCGCTTTTGTGTTTGTGAATCAAAACACGTGTTAATAAAATATTGGAAATTTTGAATTTAAAAAAAAAACTCAAGAACACGCGCGAAGTGTTCTTCATCTCCATTGATTCTCAGATTCTTCAATCCATGCTAGAATCCTTGTTTCTTAACGAAATTGGATGAAGTAAACATGAAAGTTGCTCGATTTTTCACAAGGAACATGATGGTGGATGTTAATCGCATTTATTTTTGGTCTAACACGATTGAATTTTCAGAAATCGTGAAGAACCCTAGAACTGAAATTCTAAATTAAATGATGTATGGTTGATGATTTTTCAAATTGTTTGAGGGTTTATGATCGTGTTAAGTGCAGAAAACAAATGGCCATGAGCTTTTTCATTTAAATGCAAGGAATCATGAGATTGAAGTTTGAGTTCCTACCTGTTCAAGCTGAGATCGAAGAAGGTGTTGGAGTGTTTCCAGAACCTATTTGATGATTGTTTGAGCTTCAACGGACTATGTGGAAGCTGTAGGAATGGTCTGCTTGCCTTGAATCACCTTGAACCACTCCAGCCAAGTCCACCTGCACAGTCTGAAAATGGAAGCTCGATTTTGATGTTAGACATGTTACAGTTGGTTGTTTATGATTTGGATCATCCCTATGATGTTCATGGATGATGTTTGAGTGATTAAAACACAACTTGTTCAAGCCAAACTCTAAATTCGAATGCTAAGGCAGTTTTGGCAATCTTGGATCATGAAATGTGAAATCTGATATTCAGTGGTTCTTGTGTTAATTTTATGCTTCAAACATGTTCCATATTGATTATAAAATGTATTAGACACCAAATTTCATCATGGTTTTCACAAGTTTTTAGAATTGCAATGTTTCTCACTTTTGCACTATGTTGCTTGAATTTCAAGGAAATAGAGAGAAAACATGGATTTGCATTGCTTTGGTGTGGTTTGAATGGCAAGAAAGACCTCTATTTATAGGTCAAAAGTTCTGAACAATTAGGCACAAGTACAAGGCTTTGTAATTCAAAGATGCCTTAAAGGGCAAGAAAGACTTTTGGCAAAAGGAAAAGGAAGCTTCCTTTTTTAACCATGTGTTATTTTTCCAACTTGATCCAATCCTTCAATTATTACCTCTAGCTGATATTTATCAGCTCTAATCTTCAATTTTGGCAAGGTGGCATTGCTTCTAGATGAAGAAATCAAAAATGACCTATAATGTGAAGTTTTGAACTTTGAAAATCATGTTTATGGAGCCTTATGTTTCAATTTCAAAAGTATAGATAGACTCCATGGATTTGATAGTTCTTGGACATTTTGGAAAGCTTATTTCAAGAGCTACAACTTTCATGTTTTGAGTTTTTTCCAAATCAAAGTGGAACCATGTGAAAAAATGCCATGAAGTTTGGAAAAAATAAGAAATTTTAACACTTGAAATTTTTCTAAGTGTTGAAACTTTTGACTTTTTGTTGACTTTTCCAAATTCTTTGATTTTTTATGATCATGATGGATCATTTGAAGTATTTTGATGATGGAAAAAGTTTTGTTTTGAAAAATTTGACCAAAAGTCAAAGTTTGACTTTTCTGTGCAGATGAATTTTCATCAAATGTTTCTGAAATTGACTGATGAAGTCTGTGAACTTCTGGGATGTTTTGAATCCAGAAATTAGGTCAAGATGTTGTATCTAAGATATAATGACCAATCTCTAGCCAAAAAAGTCATTCCTTGTTCAAAAAGTCAGAGAATATTCATGCTCGACCAAAACCCTAATTGGTCGATCCTCGATTGATCAATGAGAAAAATTGGGTATCTGATGATTGGAGGTTGATGATTTGATCAAGATAGATCAAATGAGATGAGTAAATCTCAAATCCTAATTGGTTGCCTCTTGAATCAGATGAAAATCTGATGAAACCCTAATTTTGACCTGTGAATGCTACACCCGATTAATGTTGTCTGAACGGTTAGTGATGCAATGATGAAAATGAAAGGTGGTATATTAGGTCAAAAATTGGGGTATGACATGTAGTAATCTGACAAGTTCTCCTGGCACTTCACAATCTTCCTTACCTTCGTCTTCGGCTTGGTAGATCAGATTGTCGAAGTCATATTTAGCAATAGCAAAGCTGTTATCAACGAGATTCGGAGTGAATCTGCAGTGTATCACGTGGGTGTGTGTAAGAACACATAACTTTTGAAGGGGTAGTGAAGTAAAAGAAAGGAAAGAAAGCAGTATTTTAAATGCAAATGTCCAATGATTTTATTGAATGGAAATATGCAAATGACAAATAATAACCCCCACAAACGAGCCATGGTACCCCGGGCAAGGCACTAGGCTTAAAGTTTATTGTCCGAACGTAAATAAAGAACGAAAAGAATAACAAAAAACAAAAAGAAATTACTCCTGTCTAAAGGAGATTGGTATGACGTCTTCGGTCTTCCAATTGCTGAGTCCGTTGTCGGGAGTTGGGAATATCCAATCGCTGATGTCGAAGTTGCTGTCGTTGTCTTCTATAGCATGGACTCCATTCTTGCTGATGTGGAAGGGAAGTTTACCGGCACGTTCACGACGTATCATCTTCTGACCTTTGGTGGTGAAGCCTAAACCAGTCTTGTCAGATTTAAAAGGAAGATCGGGGAGTTGACCCCCAATAGTACGACCTCTTTCTTCAACTGCAACTTGAGCATCCTTTAGTGAGGCCATTTTTGTTGGAACTTTAGCAACTTCAGGAGTGACAGGAGAGTCAACAGGCATGACTCTTGGAACTATTTCGAAAGCTTGACAGGGAGTTTCGAAGAATTCCCCTTCCATTTTGAGATATCGAAATGATTGCAGATGGCTTACCATGTATTCCTCCTCACCGCATACTGTAACAATTTCCCTTTCACTAGGTACTTTAGCTTCTGATGTAGGGTGGAGGTAACAGCGCCTGCCCCATGTATCCAAGGGCGTCCAAGTAGGCAAGAGTAAGCTGGACGGATGTCCATGACGAAGAAAGTAAAGTCGAAAGTCTGGGAACCGACTTTAACAGACAGAAAGAGCTCTCCAAGTATTGTTCGTTTAGAACCATCAAAATCTCTTACAATTATATCGCTGGGCTTCAAGACCAATCCTTCAACATCAATTCGATCGAAAGCACTCTTCGGTAGGATATTCAGACCAGAACCAATATCTACCAAAACATGAGACAATGTAATGCCCTTGCATTCAACAGAGATGTGCAAGGCTTTGTTGTGTTTCCTTCCGGCAGGGATCAAATCAGCATCAGAGAAACCTAACCCATTGTTGACAGTCAGGCTAGCAATACAACCTTCAAATTGATCAGCAATAAGCCTCAGAGAACAATAGTAGAGCTAGCATGGATATCTTGGACGGAGTTTGTCCCAACTGTTCCACAACATTGTAGTCACTCTTCTTGATGATCTTCAGAATTTCCTCCATCTCTTGCTTGGAGGTGTCCTTAGCAACTTCCTTTGGTACTTCTGTCTGAGCAGGATGAGTTACTGGTTCTTTCCCTCGCGCTTTGGGAATTGGTTCGGTAGCTGGAATGCGAGCTAGAGTCGCAGTGTCTTTTGGAGGAGAGATCTCTGGGGAGAACACTCTTCCAGTTCTGGTTACCTTGCTTGATCCGGTAATGTTGTCGATGTCAGGATGATTGGCTTCAACCATAACATCTTCAATGGTCGAAGGTTCTTGCTTGACACCATGATAGTAAATCTCAGCTCCATAATTCCAAGGTATAGCTTTGTCAGAGGAATATGGAACTGGTCTGGGAGAAGTAATGATGAGAGGTGCCACTATAGGTGTAGGATCGGTAGAGGAGATCCTTATTGCGTTTACATCATCATAGTCTTCTGGGAAATCGTCTCCCCATCCGGTTGCCTTGACATCTTCAATAGGAATCTTGTAGCTTTCAGGAATGGTATACTTCACCGTAAAATCAAACTTTCCACTTGGCTACCCCAAGGTATCCCAGACTTCTGGTATGGCTTCATCTACATCTTCGATCTTCATATTCTTAGAAATGTCCTCGCACAAATTCTCTACAGGTGAAGGTTTCAGAAATAGCACTTCTCGGTTATCCATCATGCATTGAATACGCCTTCTCAACCAAGCACATCCGTCAGATGCAGATGGGCACCAATGACAATCCTCCGGGCATCCTGGAAAGACACCGGCTTGCAGTAGATTCTTTTTAACAGTCATCAGAGGAATAGTCAGGTTGTTCACATCATAAACATAAGAGTTCTTGTCAATAGCATTGGAACTTTTGACGTGGTTAGGCATTGGTGCGTTGATCACATTTGGAGTTTCGACAGGAGGGTCGAACTCAATTTCTTTAGCTTCAATCATGTCTTGAATCTTGTTCTTTAGAGCCCAACAATTGTCGGTGTCGTGCCTTGGGATGTTGGAGTGATATGCACACTTTGCATTAGGATTGTATTTTGGAGAGGAAGTGTTGATATGTTGAGGAGGATCCCTCAAAGTAATCAACTCTACTTTCAACATGTGTTGCAAAGCTTGCGACAATGGCATGTTGATCTTCGTGAATTGTCTTCGTGGCGTATTCTGGTTACGCGCGTTGTCTTGTTGAGGTAGTGCTGGTGTAGGATTGGAGATCTGGCGCTTTACATTGAGCACGATCAGTTTTGACACGGCTTTTCTGACCATACACAGCATTGGCTTCGTTCTTACCACCAAAAGATCTCTTCGCAGCATTTGAATATGATTCCACCTGTATTTTCCCGCTCTTGATCCCAGCTTCAATGCGTTCTCCTGTCAGTATCAGCTCAGTGAATTCGGCTGAAGAGTTTCCAATCAGATGATTGAAAAATGGGCCTGTCAGTGTTCTCATAAACATATCAACCAACTCCCTATTAGACAAGGGTGGTTGAACCCTGCCTGCTAAATCTCTCCATTTCTAAGCATATTCTTTGAACTTCTCGTCACGACCCATAGCCATGCTTTGTAGCTACATGCGGGTGGGTGCCAATTCAGTATTGTATTGGTACTGCTTGTAGAAAGCATTTGCTAAGTCATTCCAGGTATGGATGTGGGTACTCTCTAGCTGATAATACCACTCCAACTGAGTTCCGGATAAACTCTCTTGGAAATAATGGATCCGTAGCTTCCTGTCATCAATGTGAGGATGGATCCTCTAGACATAGGATTTCAAATGTAGCTTCGGACAAGAGATTCCATCATACTTGGCAAAGGTAGGAACATTGAACTTGCGGGGAATTACCACACCAGGAACAAGACTCAGATCATCAAAATTCAACCCGGACATCTTCAGATTTTCCGCAACATTCAAACGGTCTTCAAGTTGCTTGTATCTGTCATCATCAGGAGGATACTGCTCACTCAAGTAATCTTCTTCTCTGTCTTCAAATTTCTGACAGCTTCCTTCGCTGCCCTTGATGCTTTCTTCAGTTTCACCACTTTTGTCTGAGATTCCTAGCTGGCTGACCACCTTAGGTCTACCCTTGTGACGTCTTCCCATGTTGAGGACACCAATGACCTTCTTCTTTCTAGTGATGAGCTTCTTCAGGTCTTTCTGGCCCTGGACCAAGTTGGTGAACATTTCCTGGAATTGAGCATTCTGAGCCTGGAGATCTTTGACAGTTTGTTCAAGAGCCATTTCTCACTAAAATAAATAGCAAGAAAATAAGAAAACTGATTTTCAATGTACCTGTTATGAAATGTTATGCCATGTGTAACGCCCCGTTTTAATTAATATTATATTATATTAATATTTTCGAATTTGCCGACCGATGATTAATTGCGACGAGAATATTTATATTAACCGGTATATCTGTTAATATATTCGGCGATGTTTTATTCGGACCAGTAATTATTCTATTGGGTCCGATAGCTGTTTTGAGGGACCGATAATTATTTTGTTCGGTCCGGTTTTTATTCCGTTCGGTTCGGTAAAATATTATTCGGACCGATATTTAATTATTTGGAGTTATTTTGATTATTTGAGTTATTAATGTTATTTAGTAGTATTAAGTGGTGGTGTTACAACAGGGGTATTTTGGTATTTTCCTTTGGTCTTGAAACATGAAAACACAAACCAACCAAACACACCTCTAACTTTGGGTTTGTAACATAAGAGGAGAAGAGAGTGTCGTAGAGGAAATGAAGAAAAGCAAGAGCAACAAGAGAGGAAGCTATGGTTGGAAGTGGTAGAGAAATCAAGAAGCTTTGCAAGAACAAGATGAGGTAAGGGGTTTGATTTTCCATTTCCTATAGTTAGGGTTTGATAGATATATTTCGGATTTGGGATATATTTGATTTTAAGGTTTATGAGTTTTGTTGGGTGATTTTGATAGAGATTAGAGGAATTGATTTTGGTGGTGTTGTTGTTGTTGTTGGATTAAGTAATGTTTAACTTTTCTAAAATGAAATATATATGCATACGTACCTCTGTTAAGAAAAATGAAATGAAACAAATGTGTTCTTTAAATTTTATACTGTTAAGAAAAGTGAAATGAAACAAGTATGTTCTTTAAAAATGCAAATCAGTAACCGAGTATTTATACCAAGTGGGTTCTATGTAACAGAGTGTTTATACCAAGTGGGTTCTATGGAATAAAGTGTTTATACCAGGTGGGTTCTATGGAACAAAGTGTTTATACCAGGTGGATTTTATGGAACAGAGTATTTATACCAAGTAGGTTCTATAGAAAAGAGTGTTTATACCAAGCAGGTTCTATGGAACAAAGTGTTTATACCAAGTGGGTTCTATAGAAAAGAGTGTTTATACCAAGCAGGTTCTATGGAACAAAGTGTTTATACAAAGTGGGTTCTATAGAAAAGAGTGTTTATACCAAGAAGGTTCTATGGAACAAAGTGTTTATACCAAGTGGGTTCTATAGAAAATAGTGTTTATACCAAGTAGGTTCTATGGAACAAAGTGTTTATACAAAGTGGGTTCTATGGAATAGAGTTTACACCAGGTGTGTTATGAAGCAAAGAGTTTATATAAAACAGAAAACATATGTTTTTATATAAAATGAAATATTATCTTATAAATTTAAATATATCAGTTTAAGACGGTAATTCGAAAAATCGGTAAAGTGTAGAATCAGGTTCCGGATGGTCGATTTAGCCGAATTAAGCGGTGAAGCTAGTTATCCGGAATTTGATGAAAATTGACATGCTAGCTAAGTTCGACGTGTAGAACGTTGTGGTGAGGTTAGTTTTTCGAGATTGCGAGTTTATAATGAAGCGACCCGAAATAGGTCTAATTAAGGTTAAGTTGAACCCGATCGAGTTTTAGTCGGTTTAAGTAGGGTATGGACAATCTGATTGCGACATTGGTGATTAAGATTGATGCCGATTGTTATGAATGACTTTTGCGACGATTATTGATGTTTGATTATTTTTCCATGTTTAGAATTGAGTGATTTATTTGATGACGATGCTATATGAATATACATGAGGTTTGCGATGATTTGTTCATGATTAAATGACTTTGTTGATAATGATGATATGTCTTTGTACATGATGATGTGATGATTATATTGATGTTGTTGACAAATGCTTCCGATTTGTGAATGCATGACTTTTGATGATGATGAATTATTGGTGATGGTTTGCATAATGCAAATATGATGCAATGATATATTTATCTTGATGTGGATAAATTATGGCGACGTGGGCTTTATGCCAATTTTGATGTGCGATGATGATGTTATTGTTGTGTCGTGTTTGTGATGTCGTGTTGTCGATTCACATACATTGCATTGGCGACGAGGGCTTTTATGTCAAGCGACGAGGGCTTTTATGCCAAAGCGACAATGGGCTTTATGCCAATGTCCCTTATTATGGACAAAGCGACGGGTACAACATTCATAACATAGTCGTGTCTCATGGAGTCGGTTATGTTGTTGAGTCGTTTGGTGTTGAGTTTTAGGTGATGGTTTATGTGGAATTGCGATGATATATGATGATTTGTTTTGTGATGATCTTTATGATGAACATGAAATGAATATGATGTGATAATTTCATGATAACTATGCGATGAATATAAATGATGAGTTTTGCGATGATTTGAATTTGATGAAATGCTTAATGCAAATATGATGTGATGGTGTTTACGACTATGGGCTTTTATGCCAAAGCGACGATGGGCTTTAGCCAATTTGTGATGATTTTGTTTATGTTGTGTTGTTCTATTTGATTGGCCTGAAAACTATGGCAACCATGATGGGAGTTATACTCCAAAGTTTTGTTGCTTATGTTATTAGCATTGTTTGATGTTGTTGTTTATAATTGTCGTGTTGATTAGTGACGTATTGACTTGTGATGATTTCGTGGTGATGAATGTTTATGTGTTGTTGTAATGATTTATGTCGATGAGGTTATGGCGATAAAGTGTTGATTATACACATTAGAATGACGATTAAAGTGAGTGAGATTTGGATATGTGTTGGAATGCACTTATTAACCTATATCTTTTATGATTCCAACACTATATATATATATATATATATGTTATCATGCCTTTAATTATATGTTTAGGAGTATCTCACCCTTTACTTGTTTCGCCGTTACCTTTATACTGGTAACGTGCAGGTTATGAAGACGGAGTTTATAGCTGCTGTTAGTCGAGTCGATGTCGCTCTGATACGTAGCACTCGGGGGGAATATTTGTGTGGTCTTTTTGTTGTTCTTTTGTTGTTATCTCTTTGTGAATAAGAATCATACTTTATGAAAACATGATTTAATGAGGAAGTTTAATAAAGAAGATGTTTTGATTTCTAAGAATCAATTTATGATTTCCGAGGATGCTATGTATCCGAGATTTATACTTTAAAGCAAATTGTTTAAAGTTATTTGGTTTTGAAGGTGTGACGCCTCAGTATTGAATTTATGAGATTTTAAATTACTCTGATTTTGCATATAAAACCTTGGGTAATATTGGGGTGTTTCATTAGTGGTATCAGAGCAGGTCGGTCTGTCGGCCAGGTTATTAATGTGTTTAACCCTTTTGTATGCAACATGTGTGTGAAGCACTGTCGGTACTTGCTTGTTTCTAATTGTTTGTCTGCAGAGATGAGTGTGAAACAAGTGGGGGAGAAGTTTCACTTCTTGGTGGTGCTTGTGGCTTACAGATGGAGCCTCAAGCAGTGTTTATACCAGGTGGGTTTTGTGACTATGGGCTTTTATGCCAAAGCGACGATGGGCTTTTATGCCAAAGCGACGATGGGCTTTTATGCCAAAAGTGACGATGGGCTTTAGCCAATTTGTGATGATTTTCTTTATGTTGTGTTGTTCTATTTGATTGGCCTGAAAACTATGGCAAGCATGACGGCCTTGATGGCAACCATGATGGGAGTTATACTCCAAAGTTTTGTTGCTTATGTTATTAGCATTGTTTGATGTTGTTGTTTATAATTGTCGTGTTGATTAGTGACGTATTGACTTGTGATGATTTCGTGGTGATGAATGTTTATGTGTTGTTGTAATGATTTATGTCGATGAGGTTATGGCGATAAAGTGTTGATTATACACATTAGAATGACGATTAAAGTGAGTGAGATTTGGATATGTGTTGGAATGCACTTATTAACCTATATCTTTTATGATTCCAAATATATATATATATATATATATATATATATGTTATCATGCCTTTAATTATATGTTTTGGAGTATCTCACCCTTTACTTGTTTCGTTGTTACCTTTATACTGGTAACGTGCAGGTTATGAAGACGGAGTTTATAGCTGCTGTTAGTCGAGTCGGTGTCGCTCTGATACGTAGCACTCGGGGGGAATATTTGTGTGGTCTTGTTGTTGTTCTTTTGTTGTTATCTCTTTGTGAAGAAGAATCATACTTTATGAAAACATGATTTGATGAGGAAGTTTAATAAAGAAGATGTTTTGATTTCTAAGAATCAATTTATGATTTCCGAGGATGCTTTGTATCCGAGATTTATACTTTAAAGCAAACTGTTTAAAGTGATTTGGTTTTGAAGGTGTGACGCCTCAGTATTGAATTTATGAGATTTTAAATTACTCTAATTTTGCATATAAAACCTTGGGTAATATTGGGGTGTTACACCATGACATGCGATGCAATGCAATGCAATGTTTTCAAGGACCTTAGGAATTTAAATTTGTTAAACAAGCACGGACAAACTTTTATAGTTTTTTCTTTTTCTTTTTAAGTACAAAAGATAGTTTGGAAAACATGAAAAAGAAATTCCTAAAGCTCTAAGTCTCCCACGGACGCTTCCTCTTGGTGTTGAAGTAGGTCTTGATGTTTCACTCCTCGTGAAGTAGCTTTGTCAACTCTAGTACCTTCTTCTCGCTTGCATAGCACTGAGCTTCCTACATATCCCTTTCTTCTTTAAGTTGAATCCAGGATCTCTTCAAGTCTTCAAAATCAGTAGGCATGTTAGGATGGAGTACGGTATAGGGTTCGTCACCTATAGCAACAGGTTCCATAATCACTAGCAACATAGGTGTAAACGGCATCATGAGGTTTTGAGCTCGAGCTCGCACCCATTTAAGGTAAGGTTCCCAAGGAATGGAATTCTTGTGTCCCAAAGTCTTGGTATCAGTCTTCTTTACCATGCCCCAAGCATGCACAAATCTTCGGCGGTAGTTCTGGAGATCGCTGTTGTAGTCGAACACAATGTCTTAGAGAAGAATATCATGAGGACCATCTCTTCGAGCATAACCAAACTAACGTAGAGCTAGAGAAGGGTTATAAGTGATACCTCCCCTTATGCCAAGGAGTGGTGCATTAGGGAATTCTCCACAACGCTCAATGAAAGTGAAGTCCTTTTGGGAGAAAAGACACCAATGAATATCTGAATGAGAGAGCGACATCAGCCTTTGAGACCACTTCAATCTTTGCTCGTTCTTCATTACTGATTGAGGAAGGTGCGAAATAAACCACCGAGAAAGTAACGGTATGCAACACGTGAGAGTTCCTTGTCGTTTGACGGTACGAGTGTGGAGAGAATGAAGGATGTCTCCAAGTAAAGTACGCACCAAATTACGAGTGAGGAATATCTTGATGGCGTTCATGTCTATGAACTGATCTGGATTAGGAAATAACACCAAGCCGCAGATTAGCAAGGCCACAATGTCTTTGAATGCATGGAAACTCATAGATTTGAGGAATTCTCGAGCTTTCTTTATCAGGAACTTGGCACACAAACCCTTAACTCCACTTCTTGTTTCCCAATTAGATTCAATGTCTGATTGCTTTAGATGTAATGCCGATGCGATGTCTTCATACTTCGGAGCTCTTTCTGAACCGGTGAATGGTATCTGATCAAGGATAGGTATCCCAAGTAGCTTAGAGAACTCTTCCAATGTAGGAACCAACTGATAATCTGTGAATGTAAAGCAATGATGTTTCGGATCGAAGAACTGGAATAAGACGTGCATCACATCTTCTTCAAAACCGAAGATAACCAAGTCAAGCAGATAACCATGCCTTTTGATGAACTGAGCATGACCGGGAATTTCTGAAACCAATTCTTTGAGTTGAGAAGGTATACCCATGAAGTTGATTCGGATAGTCTTTCTGGAAGCCATAATTCCTACAAAACAGAGCAAAAATAAATCCCTAGGTCCTTGAAATAGTTAGAAATGATATTCAATGTTATGATGTCATGATGTCATGTTTAAACAGGTAGCAAGCACACAAAAATCACACAATAGCCCTAGATTTAAGGCTTGCATGAGGTATAGGTGTCTACCCTACATAAGTTTCAGTGGGTTCATCCTGTCCTATAATAGTAACCGAGTTCTAGGAATCTCATATCATTGATCTTTCTCGTAGGCTTTATTTCAATACGACTACCAAGTGGTCGGCCGAAACATCCCGAAAGTCGGATCTTAATGAGCGTAGCGTCGAGTATCAACCAACCTCGGTCTACACTAAAGTCGGCCATCTCACTACCTTCTAATGGCCAAGATGGGTCAATTAGGGTTCTAAAAGTTGAGTTAGTGCTGATGACACCACGTAGACGCCAAATACTTTCCTCAACTAGACATAAGGAGCATTGGGACATCCAAAGTGTCGCACTAACGTAGCCATCATGTTGACCGTTTCGGTATACGCCTAACAGTCGCGACGATTTATTGCTACTTATCTAAGGAAACCTGGATCCGGGTGTAGGATCCCCCACAAGTATAATACCCAAGCAACCCTTAAAAATAAAGCAAGCAAGTCAAACAGAAAGCAGTAAAGATGATCTAGAAATCCCTAAGGTATTCTCTCTTTAGGGTGTCTCCCCGGCAGAGTCGCCAGTTCTGTAATACGGTGGAAGAACTGACTTTGGATTGTTTTGCATTTTATCGCAAATGTTGCGGATAGCAAGAGTCGCCACCGACTTTTCTTTTATCCAATTAAGGGAAGGTGAAAAGAACAGGAAAAGACCTTCGTTAGATTCTGAGTACGGGAGAAGGTTATGAAAAGGGAAGGTATTAGCACCCTTTCCATCCGTAGTTTTCTACGGGCTCTTAGTTGCTTTAGCTCATCTTTGAAATCTGCTTTCTGTGTGTGTGTTTGAAAATGTTTTGAAAAGGCATTTCACTTTGACTTCGTAATGATTCACGCTGCAATGTATACGAAGTGTTCGAAAATGTTTCGTTTTGGAAAAGTGTTTGTAAAAGTGTGAGCAGTGAAAAGATGTTTTGATAGAGCAAGCAATTAAAAGTCTTATTACCTACTCAAAACGGTCGTTTCCGTGTTATTTTACTTTCCTTTAGAATAGCGCTATCCATACCATTAGTTGGTAGGTAACCCTATTCGTTGGATGTAAAAGGGACGTTCGAAGGGACACCAGATGGTCATAGAAGGCAACTTGTAGGAGTATCCTAGCACATTCGAAGGGACGATCATCACTTTTCGTAGGCAACAATCGAGGGACTAGATCATGTATTCGTAGGCAACATCGAGGGACTATGATCTTTGATTCGAAGGGACTATGATGATATGTTTCGTAGGCAATAGTGCTAAGATACCTCTACGTTCGAGGGACTTGATCATTTATTCGAAAGGCAACGAGAGAGAATAACCTAGGGGGTGCACGTGTGAAGAGAGTGTATCAAATTCAGATATTTTATCTTGAGATTTAGAAGTGATCTACGTTTGTTTTTATCTTGCCATACACGCCTAGTTACTAGCAGTTTATATGAGTGCGGAAAGTAAATCCTACGCTATTACATGGCTTTGGGGCAGTTACATAATATAGGAGTGAGGAAAGTAAATCCTAATTAAGCTATTGCATCCCATGAGCAGTTACATAATATTGGAAAAAATTCAAGAAAATAAAAAGACTGAATAGAAAACTAATCCTAGCATTTTTTGGATTTTTTAAGGAGAATAATCCTAAGTCTAATTGATTTTAATTAATTTTAGAGAAAATATTAGTTAATTCTATCCCTAAATTAATTAATTAAAATGAGAGAAAAAATTAGTGGAAGTTGTCTAATTAATCATAATTATTTAACCTAATTTACTAAATTTAATTAATTCTGAAATTAGCAAAAATAATAAAATATGGAAAAAGATAAAAAAAATGCGTGCTTCGAGGAAGCCATCCCGTCGGAGTTTCTAGGAGATTGGTCGAGGTACCCGTAAGTTGGAACTTCGGGTTTCGCTAGAGGTGCCTTAAATTGAATTTCTTGGGGTCACGGATATTGAAACAACCGGCTGAACATCATCCGATAACTATATCAATGAAGTCGCCATCGAACGTTTTTTATCTCGCAAAAGGAGAAAGGTAAACGCATCGCGAAAACCTAAAAGGGATAAGACACGGTCTTGCGACCGAGAGATAGGGTAAGGGAATCTATTACGCGAAGGAAAGGTATTAGCACCCCACACGTCCGTAGTACTCTACGGTATCCACTTCTACTTTCTATCTAATGGGTGTGTTTAAATCTATTTACTTCTTAATTGTTATATCTGTATGCTAAAAGAGGATGCATGTGAAAGAAAGGAAAATAAAGAAAACACGGGGAAAAGAAGGAAGTATTTACAAAGTTTGCTCGATCGAGCCCCGTGACAAGATGCCTACGTATTCCCGCGTGCAATGGGAAAGTCAGAGCGTCGTAGTTCGGCTCATATGTTTTGGTGGGTTATGTGTTTTTTACTTATACAAAATAATTTAAACACAAAAGAAAACTCGTAGGCAAAAAAATTTGCATTGGTTGGTTGTTTTTACTTTAAAAAAGGAGTTTGAATCATTATTAAGTGTTTTGGTTTGCAAAAGAAAAAGAAAACAATTTTTAGTTTTATTACATGCATGGATGCAAAAGAAACTGTAAAACAATCAAGGGAAACTATCTAATGATATCCCTAATGTCATCATGCATGGATTACGACCTAAGGTCTAACTCGAATCACTAAGGTAGAGTCGAGAGCATCCTAAAGGAACATGGCAAATGTTTACAACCTAGATCTATGTCTATCTTGAATCTCTAGCTAAAGTAAAGTCGAAGATGACAAAAAAAGGATGGAAAAGGTTTAAAACCTAAGTCTATGTCCATCTCGAATCACTAACTAAAGTAGAGTCGAAGACGACAAAAGGGATGAAGCAAACAAATGCTTTGGCCAAAGCACACAAACAATGCAATGCAAACAAACAAATGGCACACAAGCGCAAGAAAAGGAGGAAGTCCCATAGCCTCGAACAGTAACGAGCATACCGTGAGTCAACCAAGCGCCGACACATCCGATTCCTGTGAAAAGTATCACCGCATGACATGAATTGTCAAGTGTGAAGAGCAAATGATGCGAGCTCTGCAATAAATGCGAACCCCAAGAAAGCGTGGAGAGTCAGAATAGGGAACTCTTGCCACTTTATTATTATTGACTCGATAAAGCAAGCACACGATTCGCGTGTGCTGAGCTGACACGGACTAGAACTGTGCGGGGGTCGATTGCGGACCCTTTTTCGCTTGCCCATCATATCATCATTACTTGATAGCAGGAAATATAAAAAGCGGGACTTCACTTGGTGGTACCACGTCGGGTGTCCTAACCACTCTGACCTATGCAAGCACAAATGTAAACACTTATTGAGAATTACCTCCCTATGCAGATGGAGGATTTAAAACAAACCAAATGTAATTAGCAAATGCCCTAAACGGGTCTTTAAATAAACCGTAGGGTTCCCGAACATGCTACAACTACGAATCCCTTCATACATCTCTATTCCTACTCTCATGGCAAGGAAAGCGGTAAACCCTACTTCTCACGCCTCTAGAAAAGCAAAGAAATGCGGTAAACAAAGTAAAATAAATACCAAACGGATAAAGATTCGAAGAGAACTGCGAGCTAAAAAATACTCCGGAAAACTTCAAGTACTGCTGGCACGCAATAAAGAAATTCGGTGAGAAGTGTGTGGAGACACAAAAAGCATAATCAGAATATGTGTCATACACATCTGAAGCGAATACACTTGTACAAGATCGCAATCCAGACAATACAGATAAAGGATGTGCATCAATATGCACGGTCAAGAATGTGTGTCTATACACACTCGACGTATATCCAATAAACCTGCAAGAAACTATCCAGATAATACAGACAAAGAGGGCACACACATGTGTGCGAGCAACAGATGTGGATTCTACACATCCAAATCAAATCAGATAACCTGCAAAAGATGGTGAAAACCAAGCAGACAGATAAAGAGTATACACACATGTGTGTAACATCAAAACATGGATTCTATACATCCAAATCAATAGTATAATGCTCTGCGTACCTCGCATACAAAACAGAGTGTCAGAAATAGCAATGAGGCTTTCAAATAAAGCATAAGACGCAAAAATGATTATTTACAAT
The DNA here is from genome assembly GCA_021764765.1 of Vicia sativa. Taxonomy (NCBI): domain Eukaryota; kingdom Viridiplantae; phylum Streptophyta; class Magnoliopsida; order Fabales; family Fabaceae; genus Vicia; species Vicia sativa. The sequence goes on along the minus strand of CM038794.1, from coordinate 54,287,392 downwards.
GAAATCGAAGTATTAAAAATAAATTCCTAGAGAGGGAAGCAACTAAATTGTTCTAAAGTTATCCTAAACATCTAAACAAATAGAGGAAAGGCTACAAATTAATCATGCGAAAGGAAACTAGAAAACTATACAATTACCAAATTAGTTCCTACGAAAATCAAACTATTAAAAGTTAGTTTTGAAATTTTATTTACAATCGTAAAGTAAGGTATACATTTAACTACAATTAGATGGTATAAAAATATCCTAGAGTTTCTAAGAAACATATGTCATTACATTCCTAGGATTAGTCAATTCAAATTACAAAGGAAAAACATGCTTCTAAACATATTATTGAAAATGAATTAAAAAATAAAAGAAATTAATTGCAAAAATATTTATAAAAAAATGTCAAAAATATTCTAATATCCTAAAATGTCAGAAACTATTTTTTATATATTTCTTACAGGTCAAAACAATCGAAATCGAAATCAAAATTGAACATGTGTTGAGATTATGAAGCATGGAAACAGGGGGTGTGAAACTGATTTTCCTAAATGAACTAAATCTAGTTGTTAATGCAAAATTGGGCCTGAAACGCAGGGGGTGTGAGATAGTAAAATGCTAAGTCCAGAATATGTTTGATCCATCATCTAAAAAAAAACCAGGATTTATCATTTTTAATATAATGTTACATTTTTATTTATGTGGACATATATATCAATTGGTCCGATTTAACAACTTAAATTACTACATGAAGAATAATACTTGCAGCGAGTCGAACATTGACAGCTGTTCCTCATCATTAAAAAAAACGAATAAAATTATGAAATAAAAAAACTGGAAACGAAAAATTTGGAAGTTGAATTAAACCTGGACCAATTATCAGATGCCAAGCCTAGGTTTTAAGGGAAGGTCCACCGGAACAGTATCACTGGTTACCTTCTCCGGTGACTTCGGCGACCAGAATTGACAAGCTCCCACCGATTCGCGCAACTCAGACCATCTCCGCTCGGATTTTCGCGAGAATCACTGGTTCGCCCTTAGTTTCAACTAAAAACGAACTCTAGCTTAGTGAAATTCAAAGTGCCAAGATCACCACGTGGACTGATACTTCAAGAATACCGTTGATTCGTATTACACTAGCATCTTAGACGAAGACGATTGTGCGTGCTGAACAGATTCTTCTGTAATGATACTACCCAAACGAATATCTCTGATTCCATGAACAACAAGCCAATCAAAGGCACAAGATGACGACGAAGGGTATCAGAATATTCAGTTACGCTTCCGATGCGGCTTGCCATGGTTTCATCCATCGGTGCAAACAGTGTTACCTGATTGGAACGTTCTTTAAGGCTTAGTAAACACACATGGAGAAGCGAAGCCGTGATAGAGGATCCTCTTGAGGCCAAAGAAACTGCTAACTTCCGTGGACAAAAATGTCGACGAATCGGAGATGGAGATGAGGCTTCAAGACGGCAGGGAAGATATATAGCAGAGGTTGAAAGAAGGTGGCCACGAGATGGTTGTTACATATTTTTGGTTAGTCAAGTTACAGTGAGAAAAAGGTGAGAGGGAGAGGAAGGTGGTGATGTAACAGAATGGTGGTTACAGTTAGTGGTTGAGTGACGGTAAGAGAGAAAGAGGTGAGTTTGTTGCGGTGGTTATGGCAGTCATCCAGAAACAAAACGATGACGGTGAAAATGAGACAGACGAAGGTGTTTTTGAGTGGCGGTGAAGGGTGAAAGAAAGAGGTTGCCGGCGATGATAATTACGGTGGATGAAAGAAGGTTGCTACCGTTTAAGGGTGGTTATGGCTGTTATGAGAGAAAGAGTTTTTGGTTGTAACAGAATCTGTTACGGCTATGGCAGAGATGACGAAAAGAGAAAATGAGGTTTTTTACGGTTACTGTAACCGTTTTTCATGATGAGAGAAAAAAAAAAGAATCGATCTAAGAGAGAGTGACGGGTGGAGGGCGTTCTGTTTTCTTTTCTACTATGGTGAGAGCGAGAGAGAAGAAGAAGAGGACAGTGGTGAGGGAAGAAGAAAAAAAAGTGTCGTTGTTACGGCGAAGAGAAAAGGAAGAAGAGGAGTGAATTTTTTCGTAACAGAATGGTGTGAGGAAAAAAGAGAGAAAAAATGGAAGAAGAAAGATGGTTTTGTTATGGTTGTTACTGATGGAGAGCAAAAAACAAAACCCAAAAAAAATGGTTGTTACTGTCAGAAGAAAAAAAAATGAAAATATATTCTGTTATGATTATTACTGTCATGAATATCTCTAACTGCCAACACTTTTCCTAAACGAAAAATAACCATGCCCGCTACTTTGTATGCTCCTATCTTAATGTCTAGAAGTCCGACCGACACAACGAGAACGTCGACTCGAAGAGCATACTTGATAGAGCAATATTGATGTTGAGCACCCGATGAGAAATCGATCGTAAGCTCACCGTATTTAGCTTCGAAGTCATGACGGCACAAGCTGACTTGAATGTTTGAGAATTTCTCCAAGTGTCATGTTTACCTCTCAATCCATGTACACCACTTTACGGATCTATAACTTTTCCGATACTCGACCGAATAACGCAAACTCGGTGCCATCGGAAAGATGACATTTGGTAGAACAACATTGATGTTAATCACGAATTCAAATGAGGCTTAAATCGTAGAGAAAAATGCGTTTGAACTTTGCCACGCACCTGTTCGACGAAAGTCCTGGCTGGGTTGGGCAAGTTCCAAGCATGACTTGCAGCAACTTTCCAACTTCAAACCATCAATTACGGCGCTTCGTATTTTCCGCTCCGACGTCCGAAACGAAACTTGTAGAGTTCATGACAAACTCCAACTTTCATGTTCGGAGTTTTCCCGTGCGGCGATCGAATCGATGACAAAAGCAACCTTGAACATGTGCACAAAAACTGTTCGATGAAATGCTTCCGTATGCTTGGCAAAAAAATGCATGTGCTGTCTTGCGTTTTGGCAACTTCAAACTATCACTTACGGCGCTCCATATTTTCCGCTCCGACGTCCGAAACGAAAAAGTTTGTGAATGAAACTTGTAGAAGAAATGACAATCTCCAACTTTCATGTTCGGAGTTTTTCCGTGCGGTGATAGAATCGATGACAAAAACAGCCCTGAACATGTGCACAAAAACTGTTCGATGAAATGCTTTCGTATGCTTGGCAAAAAAATGCATGTGCTGTCTTGCATTTTGGCAACTTCAAACTGTCACTTACGGCGCTCCACATTTTCCGCTCCGACGTCCGAAACGAAAAAGTTTATGAACAAAACTCGTAGAAGAAATGACAATCTCCAACTTTCGTGTTTGGAGTTTTTCCGTGCGGCGATCGAATCGATGACAAAAACAGCCCTGAACATGTGCACAAAAACTGTTCGATGAAATGCTTTCGTATGCTTGGCAAAAAAATGCATGTGCTGTCTTGCATTTTGGCAACTTCAAACTGTCACTTTCGGCGCTCCATATTTTCCGCTCCGACGTCCGAAACGAAAAAGTTTGTGAACAAAACTTGTAGAAGAAATGACAGTCTCCAACTTTCGTGTTTGGAGTTTTTCCGTGCGGCGATCGAATCGATGACAAAAACAGCCCTGAACATGTGCACAACGACTATTCGAATATTGCAAACATGATGAATCCTTATTTTCCGGGCTTCGTAACTTTCAATCTGAGTCCCGAATTAATTCGATTCCTTCAACAAAGTTGTAGATTGTCGTGAGATGAACAACTTTGCAGTTGAACATTTTTTAATTCGGAGCCACGAACTATGATAAAATCGAATCCGAAACTGTCAGCTTGAGCATAGAAACAAACACTTCAAAATATTTCTAAGTGTTGAATTTTTGAGAAATGATAACCCGTAACTTCCGAGCTCCGTAATTTTTGACCTGCTTCCCAAATGGATTCGATTTCTTCAGCAAAGTTGTAGATTACCGCTAAATGAACAACTTTGATTTTAAACTCAACTCGAATCGACGCCTCGAAACACGTGTAAAATGTCTCCGAAGTCAAGTACTCAAACGTGTTGAAAACACTCAAAATTTTCACTAAGTGTAAATTTCAAAAGTTATGAACATTAAACTCCGGAGCTTTATAACTCGAAATTCGGGCACTTCTGGAAAAATCTTCACAAGGACAAAGTCGGAGTACGAACTGCGCTCTTTTCAACGACTATCAATTCACATACTTTTGACCACAGACGGGCAAGATACGGATGCGGCAACATGGCTCCGTGAACACAAAGTACTTAAAACTTAGAAAAATTTTCTAAGTCCAAGGTTACTTAAAATGCAAGAAACCTCATTTTCACCCGATTCTTCCGATTTTTCTCAACAAATGATCGCATTTTCTCAAATGTCGACTTTTGACCATATTTTTGACCAAAAATTCCACTCGGTCAAACTTTGACTTTTGTTGACCTTTTTTGATACACCCACTCAAATATCATTTTATCTGTCCGTTCTTGATTTTCTGATAAATCGCGTGGATCGATAAGCCGTATACAAATATTTCACCACTTACAGAAGACCGTAGAATCAATTTGGGCTCAAATATTCGACCGCAACACAGTGTAGCTCGAAACTGTAATCAATATCCACCTGATAGGCGATTAGAACTCCAAAACCTCAATTCTCGAGAGATAATCAGCAGCTTTCGGATGTTCACATCTTGTATACTGAGAGGATGCTTGAATTGACAAAACCTCAAATACTCAGCTTTTGGAACCAAACCTCTTCTTCAGAATTGTACAGGTTCATACGATTTAGAAAATCTCGAACCCATGGTTAATGCATGAATGATATGTATGCAATGCACCTATTGATCAAGTGTAAGCCAATTATTTATTAAGAAAATGAAGAGGGCGAATTTTGGGGTACAACAGAGATGAGTCCAGAAATAGGCATTTCTGGGTGTGGCGTCTTGTTATGGAGTCCGTGTCGGAACTTCGGGCGTGTTCTATCTGGAGACTCGTCGGAGCTTCGATGCTTAGGCGCCGTGGACACTGGTCGGAGGGATCCAAACTATCGCTTCGTGGGCGTGATTTCCGTAATCCTGAACTCGCAAGACAAAAAGGAAAATATTTGCAAAAGGTGGGGTTTGAACCCACGACCTGATAGAGAGAGTGACATAGTGCAAGGTGAACAGGCGTGATACATCCATTCATTCTTCTGGACCCATAAATAAGTAAGGGTTAGAAGTCTCTGAGTCAGAAGCACTGGAGCGATGCTCCGGTCGTCTTCTCCGGTTGGCTCCAATACTAAAAACCTAAAAAATCAATGAAAACACAATCCAAAACAATCCAGATCCAATAAACAGGATGCTGCAAATCTAATGGTGGTGTTAGTTTGTTCTAAATCGGCCTAGAACTACAGATACGAAGTTCTTCCAATTTCTGCCCTAACAATGGCAACTAGTGATTAAGCCATGGAAAACCTCAAACGATTGCCTAGACCTGTTCTATATCATGCCATGAACACATTAAAAGCATTAGTTGGAAGCAAAACACACTCAAATATAAAACACGATTTCAAGAAAAAATGCAAATCGGAGCAACTCATATGGCATGTTTCAACGTGTTATGATCATGTATGATGATGTATATTTACTCAAACTTACCTCAGGATCACGATGGAATGCTCAAAAGTGATTGAAAGTGTCTGGAAAGTAGAATATGAATTTGCCAACTTTGAGAGAATTTTGAGAAAATTCTACGGTTTGTGTTAGGCTGGCAATCCGTGTAAGAGATGTCTCCAAAAGTCTCCTGAACTTGTAAGAAAGCCATGTATTTATAGATGAATGGAATTAGTTTAAGACATTGAGAGAAATTAACAGCTTGAAATGAGCTATCTTGGACCCAAGCCATGTAAATATCTAGCCCATCTTGCCTTATCTTTTATTTTTGCATTTTATTTAATTAAATTTGAATTTAAGCTATTAAATTCAAAAATAAATTGGATGAAGGGCGTGGCTTTCTGTATGATGATCATGGATTATCTTATGATCAAGTTTAAAGCACAAAATCTTAGGCCCATTTGGAAATTTTTGGCTCTTACAATGTATTTCTCTTTATGCACCTCCTCAAAAATGCTCAACTTGTACAATTTGTATCTTGCTCAATTTTTAACATTTTTGGGTGTTCTTAGACTTTTTGGAAATATCAAGATGTCTTCTAAACAGCCCTTTTGGTTTCATCTTTATTGAAGTTTCCATGCTCATGGACACTTCTTTGCAAAAAGATGACTTTTGTTGACTTTTCTAGAAGGACCTATAATGTCTTGATCCATAACTTCTAAATGAAGCACTTTCTGCCCAAGCTTGTGAGTCATGAAGCTGTAGAGAATTGAATTCTCTTTAAAATGAGCTGTGGTGGGCAAATTTCTGATAAAGTATGTGAAAGTTATGCCCGGTCAAAGTTTTGTTGACTTTTGTCTAGAGAAACCCTAATTTAGAAACTTTGACTTTTGATCAAATCTTGACCTTTCTTTAGAAATCATGATCAACCCTTGATCAAATGATGAATATTACTTCAAAATATTGGTGTTGACAAAAAATTATGAAGTTTGATTGTATGTTGACCACAGTTGACTTTTTGTTCAACACAACTGGTTTTCAACCATCTGAGCAATTATCTGAGCAAACTTGACTTGTAAGGCTTGAAACTTGACATGGAAATTATTTGAAGCATATAATGAGGCATGGTGATAACTTGAAATGTTGGATGTCCCTCTTGACTTGAGAATGGAAAAACCCTATTTTGGAATGATTGCTTAGGAGATGGTTTATCTGGTCAACCCTTGTGAAACCCTTGAGTAAAATCCTTGAAATCCTTTGGGGTATAACAATAGAGATTGAATTATGAGTTAAATTAAGTTAGAATATTAATTTAATAATTCATTTATATTATTAGCTATTAAGTATTGTTATTAGGCTCTTAGTAGTATTTGGGATTTTATAAGTTTGGGCTTTATTTAATTATCCATTAGGAGTCCTATATATGTAGTTCCTTGAGACATTGAAAGATCAATCAATGAAATCAAAAGTTATTTTTATCCTTTATTCTCTTAGTTAATTTTTAATGTCTTTTTCGATTTATAATTGTTTCATAGCTTGTTAGGGTTCACGAATCAAGCATCTTAACATTGGTTCTTTCACTCTTGAACATCAACACCTCCTATGGATTACTCTTATCATACACCTTCATATCATACATGGAGCATTCCTCCTACTTATCCCACACCCACACCCACACCAACACGTTTATTTTCATCATTCCCATGGGAAATTTTCACACCTTATTACACTCATGATGGATCATCATCACCAAATTTGTATTTAAATCATGAGTATTCACCACATCCACCAACTAATCCATATTCATCCTATTCATCATCTCATTATTCCTACTACTACAATAATTATCATCAACAACTACAACCAACAAATACCTCCTCCATACTTAGTCACAAATATCAAAATTATTGTAGTGTTAAAAGAGATTTTGCAAAACATTTGCAAGTTTCCCATCCATGTTTCAAGGAAACATAAAAAAAAACCCAAAACAGCCATTAAAAGAAAACAAATCATGTCCAATAATGAAAAACAAGAAGGAGAACCTCAAAACGCAGAACAAGAAGGAGAAGAGGATCCCGAAGAAGAAGAACAAGAGCAAGTAGCTGAAGAAGAACAAGACGACAAAGAGCAACAAGGAGAAGACGAAACGCTAGAAAACCAAAACCGACAGGATGCCATAGAAGTTTCAAATCCAGTTGTGGTTTCGAATGAGACTGTCGAAGCTAACGATGTTGAGGAAACAAAAACTAACAATGATGAAGAAGAGGAAGATTTTGATTTGGAAGACGAGCCTGATGAGAAGCTTCTAGAGCCTTTCACGAAGGAGCAATTACACCCTCCCGTGAAGCAAGAAACATAGAAGTATCCAGATCTATCGGAGAATGTTCGTCAGTTGGCTGATGTAGACCAAGCTCACAAGAAAATTTTCCTTCATGCACTTGGATGGGATGTGTAACACGGTGGGAGAACAGACTTGTTTGTTTTTCATTTTATCGCAAATGTATGGATAGCAAGAGTCGCCACCGAATTTTCTTTTATCCAATAAAGGAAAGGTGAAAAGAACAGGAAATACCTTTGATAGATTCTGAGTACGGGAGGTAATTATGAAAAGGGAAGGTATTAGCATGCTTTCCATCCGTAGTTATCTTTGGGGTCTTAATTGCTTAGCTCACTTTTTTAAAATTTGCTTTCTGTGTGTGTGATTTGAAAAGTATTTGAAAAGTATTTAAAAAATATTTTGCTTTGACTTCGTAATGATTCTTGTATCAGTCCTCAAGAATGTATACGAAGTGTTTGAAAATATTTATTTGAAAAAATGTAACTTTGTAATGATTCTCATGTGAATGTATACAAAGTGTTTGTTTGAAAATTATTTTTGAAAAGAGTGTGAGGTGCGAAAAGTATTTTTTGATTGGATTTGAGCAAGCAATTAAAAGTCTTATTACCTACTCAGGAAGGTCGTTCTTGTTATTTTTCTTCTCCTTTAGGATAGCTATCCATACCATTAGTTGGTAGGTAACTCTATCTGTTGGATGTGAAGGGACGAGCGTAGGGTCATCGTATGTTCATTGAAGGAAACATTGTAAGTATACCTTAGCATTTTGAAGGGACGAGTATCACTTATTCGTAGGCAACAACTGTAATGCACCGTTTTATTTAATATTATATTATATTAATATTTTTGAGTTACCGTTTGACGATTGTTTAGGTGACGAGAATATTTATATTAATCGATATATCTGTTAATATATTTGGCGACGTTTCGTTCGGTCCGACTTTTGTTCCGTTCGGTTCGGTAAAATATTATTCGGACCGATATTTAATTCCCCGGAGTTATTTTAATTAATTGAGTTAATAATATTATTAGATATTATTAGTGTGTTAATTAATAAGAATAGTTAGGGGTGTGAGGAGTAATTGATGAGAATTGGGTGTACACCCTTGGCTAGTACAAGAATGCATCATAAAACACTTTTTCCTCATTTTTTTTCCATTCCAACACAAAACCAAACTTAGAAACATAGAGAGAACTAGAGGGTTTGGAAGAAGAAGAAGAGGAGCAAGAGAAAGCTTGGAGTTTGGATTTGTTGGAGCATCTTGAAATCATCCAAGTACTTGAGATAAGGGGTTTGATCTTCCATTTCATATAGTTAGGGTTTGGTGATATATTTTGGATTTGGGGAAAAATTGATAGGTTGATTCATGAGTTTTGGTTGAGTGATTGATCAAATAACTTAGAAAGATTGGGTCAGGAGTATGGATTGTGGGTGTTTTATTTCTAAGCTAGTAGAAACTAGAAGTTACAAAAATGGAATATGAAAACTGTGAAAATATGAAAAGAAAAACCACTGTCTGATATAGAAACAAGGAAGAAGAAAATGCGTGGAGGATGGAACAAGGGGGAGGCACCCACCTCACCATGAGGGGCGGACGTCCCCCTCCCCTAGGCGTCCGCCTCCCTTCATTTACATGCATGGGACGTGCGTCCCTGGTGCTAGGAAGAGGAAAATGGTTTTTTGCTGTTTTCTGTTTTCTGTATTCCTGTTTCTGCATAATTTTCGTTCTGCATAATTTTTCAAGTAGCTTCTGTTTCTTTTAATTTCATTAATTCCATATACTACTAGTTGGTATTAATAAAATATAATTAGGACATAAGTTAGCCGATTAAATTTGGAACCCGATTATGTTCCGATTTTCTGATTTCGATAATTTCGGCAACGGAGCAAGTTGCTCTGAATTCTACGAAAATTGAAGTGCTAGCTAAGTTCGACGTTCGAAGACCCGAAATAGGCCAAAATACGGTTAAATTGAATTGAATTGCGTTTTAGTCGATTTAAGACACGTATGGACAATCCGATTGCGATGTTGACGATTATGATTAATGTCGATTATTAGGAATGGATTTCGCGACGATTATTGGTGTTTGACTATTTTTCCGTATTTGGAATTTGGTGAATAAATTGATAATGATGTGGTGTGATTAAACATGATGTTTGCGACGGTGTATTTACTAACGAATACTTGATGATATGCGATACGATGATATGTTTATCTTTATGTGGATAAATATGGCGACGTGGACTTTATGTCAATTTTGATGAGCGATGCTGATGTTTTTGTTGTGTTGTTTTTATTGTCGAGTCACATACATTGCATTGGCGATGAGGGCTTTTATGCCAAGCGATGATGGGATTTATGCCAAATGTTCCTAATTATGGACAAAGCGACGGGTACCACATGCATAACATAGTCGTGTCTCATGGAGTCGGTTATGTTTATGTTTGAGTTGTTTGGCGTTGGGTTTTAATTGATGGATTATGTTGAATTGCGATGATATATGATGCTTTGTGTTGATACGAGTATATTGATTATGTGACGTAGTTAAAGTGTTAATTTTATACACTAAATGCTAATTTAAAGTATGTGAGGTTTTGATACATGTTGACATACTCTTATTAACTTATATCATATATAATTCCAAAACTATGTATATATTCCATCATGCCTTTAATTATATGTTTTGGAGTATCTCACCCTTTACTTGTTTCGCCGTTGCCTTTATATTGGTAACGTGCAAGTGATCCACGGGGATGATGAGGATTAGCTCGAGTCTCTTTATTTTGAGTCGCTCTGCTCTAATCGTAGTAACACTCGGGATTTGGGCGACGTTATTATCTTGATAGGATAGTTTATGTATACTATCTTATGATGTTATAACTTTATGTATTGATGATAACATGATGATATGTATATTTTGTGAACACATCCGCTGTGCTGTGAATAGTCATATGTTTATATGATGAATTATGATATGAATCGGTATATCCGACTTTTGATGTTTGTGATGTGCATTATAATGCAAAGTGATGAAAACACGAATATGTGATGCCTCAATTTATGTTGGATGAAATTTTGAAACTATGATTTTATTATTTATTCCGAGGGGTAGAATTGGGGTGTTACAACAACCGAGGGGAGAGATCATATATTCGTAGGCAGCATCGAGAGACTATTGAGGGACTATGATCTTTGTGATGATTTTTGAGTTGAGGAACTTTTTCTAATGGTACCCCTACGTTCGAGGGACATAACCATGTTAATTTGAAAGGCAACAAGAGAGGATACCCTAAGGGGGTGCAAGTGTGAAAAGTGTGTTCAATTCAGATATTTTATCTTGATTGTTAAGGTGATCTACGATTGATTGATTAGTCTTGCCATACAATCCTATTAGCATATATCCAAGCAATTTATAGATAGTTTATAAGAGGTGAGGAAAGTAAAAGCAGAAAGGTAAAGGTCCTACGCTATTACATGGCTTTGGGGCAGTTACATAATAGGAGGTGTGGGAAAGTAAATGCGAGAAATTAAATCTACGTTATTACAAAAATAACCTTGCGACCTATACATCGATTTCTAGAATTTAAATGAGAATAAAGCGTGAATAAATAAGAGGAAAATATTTGAATGGAGACATAAGTGTTTTAAACCCTATTTAAAAGGAAAAAAAATTTTGGTATTTTTTGGAATTGATTTTAATTAAGAAAACCTAATTCTAAATTAATTAGAAATCAATTATGAAAATAATTTTGAATGAAAAGAAAAATAAAATGTTTTTGTGGCTAAAATTAATTAAACATATTTTAAATCTAAATCTAAAATAAAAATATTTTTTTAAGGTTTTTTATAATAGTAAAAATAATTTATGAAAACAATTTAAAATAAGTTAGAAAATTAAGAAATAAGAAAAATGCAAAGAAACCTTGTGTTAAAAAATAGACTTGTCCCCTGGAAGTGTTGAACCCAAGACCTGAAGGTTATTGAGCCAAAAGCTAGCCACCATGCCATTTGTTTGTGGTGTCTAAACCACATTTCCAATTGCATATGTGTGAAGCCTGTGAAAAATCAGAAAATATAGAAAAAATGGCAAAAGGCAGGTTCGAACCAGTGACCTAATAGGGGTAAGGGACTACGCGCGCATGTCTTGCCATTGGGGTGGCTATACATGCATTCATTATAACACTTTCATAAATATATAAGTGAAAATTAATTCCAAAAATCAAATTAAAAAGCAAACGCGCACAAGTGGGGTCCCTATGTTTGAATGGGCCAATCAAAAACCAACACGCCCTGGTCAAAGAGTCAGAGGCCAGAGGGACGTCGGAGCCCTCGTTCCGGTCGTCTTCTCCGGTGATTTCAACTTTGAAACCTACAAAATAAAAAGAATTAATGAACAAGAGGGACCCTACTCCCCTAAATCGAGGGTTGCGAGTCCAATGGTAGTGTCCTCTTGGCCTGAAAGTGTCTGTAAACAAGGATACAAAGCTCAGTATTTTATGATCCCTAATAATGGTGTTTCATGATTAAACCATCAAAAACTTGCTACGATGGATCTAAATTGCTCTAATGAACCTCAAGACTCGATTAACAATGTTAGTTTAAGTTAAAACACAATAGAATGCCAGATATGAAAATCAAAAGAATGATGCAAACTAAGTTTATGAAGGGATCGATTCAGACGTGTTTGGCCATGGATTTCGATCCATACTTACTCTATGATACCTAAGGAACAAGAATGAATGCTTGAAATTGCTAGGAACTGGCTGTATATATGAACTCGCTGGTGCAAGTTTGCTTGAAACTTTGGAACTTCAAATCCTAGTTCCTTGGCTGCTGAATCATCTCCTTTGAAGGTCTGAATGCATTGTATATTTATAGAGCACTGAAATTAGGTCAACAAAAGTGTAGAAATATCTTGAATTCATTGGAAAATATTTGATTGAAGAATCAAATGTAATATTTCCAAAATTGATCAATCTTCATGCCAATCAGATATTTCACGAAACTGCCAACTATTTGGGCTTGCTTGGACTTCAAGAATGTTAAGTTTTAAGCCTTTACACGCATTACTCTTCATCTTGCATTTTATTTTAATTAAATTTGAATTTTAATGATTTAATTCAAAAATAAATTAAATAAATGGCAAAGTGGCGTGTAGCTGGGCTTAGGAGTCAGGGATGATGTTAGGAACAAGTTTATATCAAATAAATATAGGCCCATTTGAAAGAAATTCAAGTTTGATCAATATTTTCTTCATGCATTTCTTCAAAATTTCCATTTTTGCCCAAGCCATAACTTCCTCAATTTTAAACATTTGAGAATGTTCTTGCACTTTTTAGAAATCTTAAGATGTCCTCTAAATTCTCCTTTTGGTTTAATATTTATTGAATCTTCCATGATCATGTACACTTCTTTGGATAAAGATGACTTTTTGTTAACTTTTAGAAGGACCTATAATGTTTTGGCTCATATCTCTCAAATGAAGCATTTTTGGGCAAAGCTTGTGAGACACAAAGTTGTAGAGAATTGAATTCCCTTCAAAATGAGATTTAGTGGAAAATTTCTGATGAAGTATGTGAAAGTTATGCCTGGTCAAAGTTCTATTGATTTTTTTATCAAAAAACCCTAATTTAGAAACTTTGACTTTTGATCAATTCTTTGATTTTCATGATGAATCATGATCAACCCTTGATCAAATGATGAATGTGACTTCAAAATCTTTATGTTAACCAAAAATGATGAAGTTTGACTGTATGTTGACCACAGTTGACTTTTTGTCCAATACAACTGATTTTCAACCATCTGAGCAATTGATTGAGCAAACTTGAGCTATGAGCCTTGAAATTTGACATGGTGATACCTTGAGACATATGAGGAGGCCTGATGCTCACTTGAGGCAATATAAACCATTTTTGACTTGAGAGAATTAAAACCCTAGTTATGGGTTGATTGCTTAAGAGAGGGTTCATCTGTTCAACCATTGAGGAACTCTTGAGTATGGAGATGTGTATTGAATTGAAAAATAAGAGGGCAAATTTTGGGGTATAATAGGATGCAACTGCCAAAACCCTAACCAGCGTATTTTAGAAATACGGTGAAATTGAATACTGTGAGGTGGTTACTGATAAGGCATCTATAAAATCTAAGGGTTATGCTTTTATTTTGTTTAAGCATATGAGTGGTTGTTTCCAAACGCTGAAGCAGCCTCAGAAGAAGATTGGTAATAAAGCAACGTCTTGTCTGTGGGTTTCTACTGGACCTGTTCCTCCATCTCCACCGAATTGTCCATCGGTCTCGGAGTATACTCAAAGGAATATTTTTATAAGTAAGGAGAGTTCGAATATTGATCCTAAAAAATTCCTAACAATGATAGATAGTGAAGGTTGGACCATAGTATGGTCTAAACGAGATAATATATGTGTTTATATTGTTAATTCCGGTAGTGGTGTTTGTGGATACAATTACTTCTACACTTTGGGATATTGGTGCACAAGAATCAAATATGATTGGAATAATGGGAGAATGATGAGAGTGACGGCTACCACAAGAGTGAAAGAAAATAAGGGTTGTTGTTATAAATGACATTTACACTAGTCTATTTATACAAAGAGAAAAATTGCCACATAGGCCCTAATAAAGCTAAACTTGATGACCAAGATAAAATGTACAAACAGTACAAACTAAGAAATACTAAAGTACCCTTAAAACTAAACTTAATAGCTAAGCTAAAGAAACCAGAAGTTAAACATACTTCTAGACACAACCTCAGAAGTTCTACAACTTCTGAGCAACACCAAAACATCAGAACTTCTGATTAACAACAACTTCTGAATAACAACATCAGAGCATCAGAACTTCTGAATATTGAATTAATCTTTAATACCATCCCTTAATTAATGTTCAGCTAGCCAAAATATACAACACCAATTCCATCCCTCAAATGGATAAGGTGTTCAATCTTGACATCCTTCATCAGAACTTCTGCAAGTTTCTTCTGGTTGCTACAGTATGCAACTTCTAATACTCCATTCAGAAATGCAGATTTCTCCTTGAAAACCGATTTGGCGCTGATGGTTTTCTTCTCCCTTGGAAGCTCAATTAACTTCCAAGTCTTGTTTCCTTCTGAAGCCTCAAGTTCTTCTTTAATGTCCTTCAACCACACTTTATTCTTGAGAACTTCTCCAATACTCATTTGTTCAGAATCAACTTCCAATTCTGGAACCATATCACCTTCTAGACTTTCTTCAGAAGTTTTACTTCCACCAGAAGTTCCACCTTTTTTAACTTATGGATCTTGTCCAGAACCACCACCTTCAGAAGTTGGATCGCCTTGCTCT
Organism: Vicia sativa; assembly: GCA_021764765.1. Lineage (NCBI taxonomy): Eukaryota > Viridiplantae > Streptophyta > Magnoliopsida > Fabales > Fabaceae > Vicia > Vicia sativa. The sequence continues at coordinate 54,272,147 of CM038794.1, read as the reverse complement.
TTTCTTTTTCATGACCACCACCAGAGGCTGGACTACCTTTAGAAGCTACTCCTTCAGAAGGTCCACCTTTAGAGTCATGATTAACACCAAAAGCATGATCATATCCGGAAGCTTTTCCTCTAGAACCTACATCTTCAGAGTTTTCCCTTCCAGAAACATGATCACCACCATATTTTTGATCATCATCAAAATCTAGATCAGAATCAGATTCACCATTTGACTCATCTTTAGAGTCACCGGAAGATTCATCATCTTCTGACTCTAACTCTTCTTCAGAACTTTCAAGTTCTGACTCTTCTTCAGAAGTTTCAACTTCTGAATCTTCTTCAGAAGTTTCAACTTCTTCTTTTTCAATTCAATGAACTTCGAACTTCTTTCTTTAGACCCAGAATCACCTTCGGATTCTGACTTGTCTTCAACTTGTCATCTTCTTCGACTCTTCTTCCGAAACCTCAGATTCTGACTCATCTTCAGAATCTTCTATGTCATTTTCTGACTCTGACTCATAAAGAAACACTCCTTCAGAATTAGAATATTAAGAGTCATCTTCTTCCCCTTCAGAATCAGAAAATGACAATCTGGCAGGTTCCTCATCAGATTCATAAGCCATCAATAGCACAGGTTCGTCATCAGAATCACCTCTTTCTATTTTTGCTTCTTCTTTGTTTGACCAACAATCTCTAGCAAACTGGCCAAACTACTTACAATAGTAACATTGAACCATTCTCTTGTCATACTTCTCATTTCCCTTCTGATGTCTCTTTTCATCAGAATAGAAGACTTCTGACTTATCAGACCTACCATGTTTTTAGTCCTTTTGACAAAAGAAGCCTTGAACTTCCTCTCCGAATTTCTTTTACTATGCTACTACTTTGCAACTCTTCTATTCTCATGGTGTCCAAATCTTTAGAATGTTCTATTGCTACAACAATTTAATAAAAATGAGGAGTAAGTGACCTCAATACCTTCTCTATGATTACTTGTTCAGAAAGGGTTTCTCCACAAGCCTTCATCTCATTAGTGATCAGAATCACTCTAGAGATATACTCTGAAACTTTCTCATTGTACTTCATGTTGAGATTCTCATATTGCTTTCTCAAGGACTGAAGCTTCACCTTCTTCACTTATGCGTCACCACAATAACATTTGACCAATGTGTCCCACGCCTCCTTGACGTCATAGAATCAACAATCTTCTCAAACACATTCACATCCACACACTGATGGATGAAGAACAACACCTTCTGATCTTTCTTCCTCTTGCTTTTGTGCGCCTCTCTCTCTCTCTCTCTCTCTCTCTCTCTCTCTCTCTTCTACTGTTGCATCTTCTACAACTTGAATATACCCATCAGTAACAAGCTCTAGAACATATTGAGCTCTAAATAACACACGCATCTGAATCATCCATCTGTTCCAGTTCTTGCCATAAAAAACTAGAAGTTTGGTACTCATGTTTCCGTTTCCGTTCATCTTTTATCTTGTACAGTACACTCAGATCTCCACTCACAGTGTTTCCCAACCCACAAAATCAGAAAATATGATTTTGTTACAATTTTGTTCAAAGATTCAACATGAACCCAAAAAAATAATCAATCACACAACACAAACTCACGTTCACTCGTGTTTCCCCGTGTTTCTAACTAGAAGCTCTAGATACCAATTTGTTGGTGCACAAGAATCAAAGATGATTGGAATAATGGGAGAATGGTGAGAGTGACGGCTACCACAAGAGTGAAAGAAAATAAGGATTGTTGTTATAAATTACATTTACACTAGTTTATTTATACAAAGAGAAAAATTGCGACATAGGCCCTAATAAAGCTAAACTTGGTGACCAAGATAAAAGGTACAAACAATGCAAACTAAGAAATACTAAAGTACCCTTAAAACTAAACTTAATAGCTAATCTAAAGAAACCAGAAGTTAAACATACTTCTGGACACAACCTCAGAAGTTCTACAACTTCTGAGCAACACCAGAACATCAGAACATTAGAACTTATGATTAACAACAACTTCTGAATATTGAATTACTCTTCAATATGGGACAGGATAAGAGACCAATGTGTCAGTGTCTAAAAAGTTACTGATCGGAAAAATAGCAAGTGTACTATTTTGCCTCTTGTAATAATAGGGAGATTTCCCGAATGTCGATCTCAAGGACTGCGTGGTAAATACCTCTTTGTGCTCTTAATTTAATTGAACAAAAACAATGGTTAGGTTGACTTTAAGACGTTCAATTACGCTTGTAACTAGTAGTGACTGATGAAATATAATGAGAATGATGCTAGGGTGAGTGGTTGATTTAACAAAACTATGATCCGAATTCAGATTTCCTCATTGCAAATGAATACTATCAATTACTTATCTCTAGATTGTTCTTCCTTAAGTCCTTAATGAAGAATAAACCCTAATCTTTGTTCAAATGTCCATTCAAACAAATCTTAGTTTTAACCATGAAAATATCAAGATTCAAAGTGATTAAAAGAGTTCCTAGTCCTAGGTGAGACTCCTAATAACCTAATTGTGTAGAAACCCTAACAATCACAATCCAACGTTAGTCATAGATATACATGTATTTGTCGATACATAACCATAAGAACACCACACAATTAAATAGAAATAGGTAAACATGCATTAAGGAAATCGATCATCAGAATTCACAACATCATCAAACCAGGACCACCCCCTAGCATTGGGGGGTTTAGCCTCTCATAGTAATAGAAGAAAACACAAATAAAAGTTAAACATTACAAAGAAGAATGATGACGTTGATCTTCAATGGTGGCTGCCCTTGAATCTCGCCGTCTCCCAATTCCTCTCCGTAGCTTTCTTTTCTCCTGATATTTCTTCCCTAATTTCCAAAAGTCCCTTCTCTTTTGCCCAAAACCTCCTTTTAATAGTCTCAGCCACATCCCAATATTAGCCATCGTCCAAAATACCCTTAATGACAAAGAAAAGATCCAAAACTCAAAAAAATAAAGTTTTCTCACGCGTCCATCAACACGGGCGTGTTGATTAACACGGTGCCCGTGTTGGTCCTTAAATGAGAAAACAGATCCGTGCCATTCAACACGGGCGTGTTGATTAACACGGTGCCCGTGTTGATCCACCGATTTTGCGCTTTCCACTTGTTTTCAACACGGGCCGTGTTGATGAACACGGTGCCCGTGTTGATCCCTCTGTCTCTAATATTCGTGTTTTTGCACTTCTTTTGTCCCGATTTGTTCTGTTTCATTCTTCCACGAAAACACTTAAACACATAACCAAAGCGTAAAATGCGATAAAAAGACATATAACACTAGAAAAATGAAAGAAACGATAACGAAACTCAATGCTAAATAACTGTGTAAAAACCACTGATCAGTTACTCAATGGTTAATCTTGATGATCCATATGGTAGTTGCAAGCCATATTTTATGAAATGATCTATATGACTTTGAGGTTTTGATTAACACGGATTATCCTTTATCATACTCTGTGCTTCAAAGACCTTTTATTGAATAACAAGGTAGAGAAGCTTGTATGGGAGATTGCATTTGTTATGTGGCTATTTTCAGGTTAGACGATCGTTGTTGGATGAAGAAATTACCACTCTCAAATGGGAAATATGATCTAACACTTATTGATTCCAAGGCTTTCTTGAAAGTGAGAAAATATAATACCTTCCTCCAGTTCCTTGAGTTTCCTCCATTTTCAATCACTGTGAACAAGAATAATAATAGGCAAACTTTGATTTTGGTTGTTCTGTGCTTTTTGGTAGTTCTGCTATTCTCAATGTTGTATTGATTGTAGCAATATGTGTCAGCACCTCCATGATTCTTCAGTATAAGAAGAAGCTTAGAAAAGTTAGCAAAAGTGACACTCGTGTTGAAACCAATTTGCGTTTCTTCACTTACAAAGAGCTTGAAGAAGCTACTAATGGATTTGACAAAGCGCTGGGAAATAGGGCTTTTGGTTTTGTTTATGAAGGAATTGTCAACAACAACACATGTTCTGAAACTCGTGTGGCTGTGAGAATGTTGAACAAAGGACATGGTGTTGATTTGTTGGTTTATAATAAAATGATATTGGGTTTTTGTGAGCTTGGTAATTTGGACAAAGCTAATGGGCTTTTTGATGATAATGATTCTCTTCTAATTAAATTTGCCATTGCTTTTGCTGTTACTTTTAATCTTCTTTACACATCTGAGATATTGCCTCCTGGTATAAGAGGACGGTTGTATACTCTTACTCAATTTGCTTGTTCCGGTGGAATGCTTTTGGCTTATATTCTTCTTTTCTCAATGTCCTTGGTGCAAGACATATCCTGGGTTGTAAGCAATCCTGGGGGTGAAGACATATCCATAGAAGAATATGTAGTTTCTCCAGCTAGTGAGATCCTTATCAACCAAGAAGTAGGAAAATATTATATAAAATTATATGGACCTAATGAGGGAGTTATAATGATTGCTCAACTTGTGAATGGACAAGGTAGCTATGCATCACGTAGTATGTTGTGTTAGCAAGGAATTTTTTCATCTTAAGTAGTTGCTTATCTCAAATATCCTATTATGACTCAAGATGTATTTTTTGTTATGATTGTTCAGTTTAAGCAATGGAATCTGAGAGTTATTTTAGAACCTTGAGGACAAGGTTCAAGTGAAACTCGCGACAATGATAGAGAGTGAATTATGAGTTAAATTAAGTTAGAATATTAGTTTAATAAGTCATTTATATTACTAGCTATTATTGTTATTGGGCTCTTAGTAGTTAGTATTTAGGCTTTTATAAGTTTGGGCTTTATTTAATTATCCATTAGGAGTCCTATATATGTAGTTCCTTGAGACATTGAAAGATCAATCAATGAAATCAAAAGTTATTTTTATCCTTTATTCTCTTAGTTAATTTTTAATGTCTTTCTAGATTTATAATTGTTTCATAGCGTGTTAGGGTTCTTGAATTAGCATCCCTAACACGCTATGAAATAATTATAAATCTAGAAAGACATTAAAAACTATAAAATGAGTAGGGGTTATTATGTAAGTTTTGTTAAAACAAAACACAGACTTCACAAGTGTACTTACAAATTACACAAAATCAAGTGAATTCGCAAGTGCACTTGCAAAAACATCTTATTTTAACAAATTAAGGGTGAATTTGCAAGTGTACTTGTGAAGTCCATCTACGAGATAAATTTACAAATGTACTTGCCAAATCTGAGACTATTTTAGATTTTCTACCAAGAGTCTAGAAGAAATTCATTAAATAAAAAAAAAAGAAATTCTCTAAATTATTATCTATATTATTGTAATTAATTTATTTTAGTAACACATTGGTGAAATTTTGTCCGTAAACAAACTTTTCTTTAATTGATTATTTAAAAATAAGTTGTGTTTCTAAAAAAAAATAATAACAATATTTTATAATATTTTATTTTTATTTTTTAAAAATAAAGTCCTGGACCAAAACCGACAGCGTTGCACATCACATTTAGAATCGTCCTCAAAGGAGGCAGAGAGGTTATGTCCCACCTTGTTAATGAACCAATTTGATGTTGTCCCGGGTTCAAAATCAAGGAGGAAAATTTATTTCCTTCCAAGTCAATAAAGAACGAAAAATCAAACAACCTCCCACTAGTGGCGAACCTACCAAATAAAAATACATCTTCACTTATCTAGAAGTATCAAATTACACAAGCACACAACTCTTACTCCTAAGCCTCCATCTTTCTTAGAGCTACACAAATTTGAGTGTAAATATCAATTTTTAATTAATAATTTTTTTAAAAAGTTAACACAAATATAATTAAAATATTAAAAATAAACGGATAAATACAAAATATTTCAATTTCTTTTTTTAATTTTCTACTTTTTTCTATTTTAGCATGATTATTTTTATATGTCTGTTACTATCAACAAGTGGAATACTTGGACGTTCACAATGTTACTAATATTAATATCAGAGCTGTCAAAATGGGCTAACTCATATGGGCTCGGTCCGTTCGGTCTGAAAATTATAAAAGTTGAGTTTTTAAATTAGAGTTTATATTTTTAAGGGTCTTTTTAACTCCGTCTTAAAAAGCCCGCAGCCTATTACGACTAGTCCATATGGGTCGTGGGTAGCCTATTTCTATAAAATTTAAAAAAATATATTAATTCTTATATTATACTACTCTAAAATAACACATTATTATTTCTCACTTTACTAGATTTGTCTCTATTCTATTCAATTTTTATCTTTTAAATATTATACATTAATATAATCAATATTTTTTTCTCGTATTCTATTAGTTTCTCATATGTTAAATATTTTGAATATTATTTTCTATAATTTAGACATATATTATACTTAAAAATACATTAGAATATTTATAAAAGATAATATAGTACTTAAAAATATTTATATTTAAAATAATATAATTTTTTATTTTAATTATAGTCAATATTATGAACTTTTTACTTTAATTTTTTTATTAAAAAAAAATCCATTTAAGGTCAGGTAGCCCGAAGCTCGTCTAGGACCGGACTCTGGTAGTAATTTTGTGACCCATATTACAATAGGCTTTTTTGACCCAATCTTAAAAAACTCAGACCTATGAGGGTCGGTCCTAAATGGGTAGGGTATCCCATTTTGACAACTCTAACTGGTATGATACAACATTTGTTCCAAAAATATTATAAAAATAAAATATAAAAATTATATTCTTCAACCAAAAAAGTTTATTATTTTTAAAATAGATAATAAATCCGTGTCTATAATTCTTTTCATATATTAAAATATTTAAATTAATAATATATTTTTTATGTATAAATATTATTTTCGTTTTGATATTATTTACAAAAATATTAGAATCAATAGTAATTTTTTTATTATTATTTAATATTTTTATTATTAATTTCATGTTTCGATTATAATTGTTTTATTTTTGTGTTTTAAAGAATGAAATTATGATTCGATCAAAATTTGTTTTCTATAGTTAGTATGAACATTTGTTTTTAAAATATAATATAACAATAATATTTTTCCATTAATCTTTTCTCGTATATATAAATAATTTAATCAAAAATATATATATTTTCCATATATAAATATTGTTTGTGTTGACATTAGTAATATATGTAAATCTATATACAAATATTTGAATCAACAATGTATTTTTGTCCTTAAATAAATGTTATTTTGTTCCATGATTCAACCTTTTACTTATATATTTTAATTGATTTTAATTAAAAAATTATGATTTCATTAAACTAACAATTTTTTTATTTTAAAAAGATAATGTATCTTAAATTAAAAATAATATTAAATTAAAAAATTATTAAAAAACAGTACACTTTTTCTTATTTAGATTTATATATTGTTTTCAATATTTTGATTTTCTTTAATTGGAATTTTTCTTTTTGTAATAATTATGGTAATAACGACCCTATAGTACAAACCTTAAAAAATAATACCTGAACCATAAATAAAAAAATGTAATACCAATTATCATGTTTTAATATTTTTTCAGTACAATTATTATTATGCTTTAATATTATATAATTGAATATTAAATTTGTTGCAAATTATTTTTCTTTAAGATATTAAATATTTACGATGCACAAACACTAAGTTTAAGAAATATTATTATACATAAATGTTATTAATTATAACAATATTTTTTACTCTGATTTCTAGAAGAATGAGATTCTAATAATTTAGAATCTGTATTAAAAGGTCATTGTTTCAACCATAAATCAAATTCAATATTTTTGAAATCTTTATTCTTTAGTAGGAGTACGTTTACCACTTTATTCTTTAACGATTCAAAATATATTTTTTTAATTACATATTTTTATATTTAATAGCATTAAGATAATTAAAAAATATTTGTTAATAATTTAGACCAATGTCATGTTTGATCTTAAACTAATTTATTCATCGTTTTATCGATGCCATTAACCTTTGCTGGAACCAAATGACTATGGCCAACAAGTTTTACATTAAATTGGTTTATAGATTACTATTGATGATAACCATAGACTTCTTTGGTATAGAATGCTCAATTTCAACTTGGCTCGTCCCAAAACGAAAATTATCCTTTCTACTAAGAAGAGACTAAACCGATTTGGCATTATCCAAGACTGCCTGTGTAGTATCTGTAATGCTGCGCGCGGTTGAAACTGTTGAGCATTTATTCTTCAGCTGCAAGAAGATTTTTGAGATTTGGATGAAGGTTTTGAGCTGGCTTGCAAATGTTCCTAAACCGTGGTAGGATTAGAGTTCTTGGCTCATCTCTCGTTCTAAAGGCAAAGGGTGGAGAGAAGAGATTCTTAAACTTGCTATAGCAGAAATAATTTATGGAGTTTGAAAGTTTAAGAATGATACAATTTTTGGAGAAACTACAAATAAAGATAAAATTGTGGATAATATAATTGTCTGCATAGTTTATAGAGGATGACAAAGTAGGAAAATTTAAGAACACCTAGTTCTTTCAATGATTTAGTTTTTTTCCTCGTTTTGTTTGGCTGAATCGTTCGGTCTCCTTATATATATTCTATTTTTTGAATTAATATATCTTTTTGATTTAATTCAAAAAAAAATTTATTCATCATTTATAAAAAAAATAGAATTTTGCTATAAAATATATATAACAATTAAGTTAAATTATGATTATTAAAAATATTTAATGGTCTTAAAAAAACGAATTTCATAAATTATAGTTTAATTGAAAATATTATATTATCTTTTATAGAGGAGTAGTTTTTTTTTAATTTTATTTGTGCTTTCATTAAATATTAAAAAAATAAATTTTTTTATTATAATAATAACTCTATAGTATAAGTGGTATACAATAATACTAACATCTTATTATAAATTTAAAATTTGATATTATTAATTTTATAATACAAATATTACAAATTAAAGATTTTCTTTGTAAAAAAAATATTAAAATGTAAATTGTAATATGAAAATAAAATAATTATGAATATCTGATGTGAAAATAATAAAAATGAACAGTGAAAAATAAAATAAAATTGAACATATACAAAAAGAACATAAATTAAAAAAAAATAGAACATGATTTTAATAAATAATATTTTATATTAAATATCAATTTTATATATATATATATATATATATATATATATATATATATATATATATATATATATATATATATATATATATATTTAAATGATATAAATATTTAAAAATAAATTTCACTTAAATTTTTTATAAATTATAGATTAATATAAATTATATAAATGAATTATATTATTAAATACACCACTTTAGTAGGCTTATTCATTAATTCAATAATAATAATAAAGTGATATTACATACATATTTAGTATTTTAGCGTGGGATGACCCTTATAATATCATCAATTATTTTCTTATTAGCTTTCTCAGGTCAAACTTCCCCCTAAATATTTCTTTTGCATTAAAGAACAACTCACCCAAAATCTTCATTTTTTTTTTTTTTGGTTACAACCCAAAATCTTCATCTTTGTTTCAACTCAATCTCACCCATTTTATTTTATGTAATATTTTTCAATATGTGTTTCTTTTTAAAAAAACCAGTAAATTGTTTCAACTCAATCTCACCTACTTTTGTTTTAGGTAATAGTTTTCAATAATAATATATTATGTGCTTCTTTTCAAAGAAAATCTCACCTACTTTTATTTTAGGTAATATTTTTCAATAATAGTATATTATGTGCTTCTTTTCAAAGAAAACCAGTAAACTGATGCAGAAGAAAGATAAAGGTCTTTTGCAGCAGACCTACATTTCTTAACAAAAATATTTATTATTATTTCTTAAAATAAGTTATTTTTGAGAATCTCAAGCATGAAATAGACGGCATCTATTTAAATTGATACACAAAATATTAATTACTCAATAAAAAAATACAAGACATATACCTAAAATTTTAGGTCCATACATTTTTGTCCAGAGAAATATCTCTACTGTTTCACAAAAACATACTAGCAGTGCACCCTTAAAAAGTTACTTGTCCTATATTTTTTGCCTTTAGCAAAATCTAATTTATTATTGATAAAAAAAAAAACCAGATCAAACAAAAAGATGTTACAATTCTTCATCACTCTTGTACAAAAGTAACCATTCGCTGGATAAATTTGCTTGCACTCTCAGATTCTGGTTTGAACAAATGATAAACATGATTCTCATCTTTCTCTTCATACAATTCCAATCTCCCATTCCACCCACTTTTCTTCACATTCTCCCAATACCAAACTCCTCTATCTCTTAACTTATCTTTTTCAGCAACACAAATAAGAATTCTAGAACAACCAAGTTTTTCCAAGCTAGTCGCACCTTCTCCCAAAGGATTCAACAAAGGGTTATCAATTCCGTGAGGTGAATTTGGGTAACACAGCTGCCAAACTTGATGAAAAAGATTATTCTCAGAATCTATGACAGGTTCTGACCCAATTGGATAAGAGCTTTGAAAATAAGGGTGAATCATTATAGCTCCTAATATTTTAACATCACAAGGTAATGATTCGGTTCCAGCTTGAATTGCAATGTTATGAGTAATAGTAGCACCAGCACTGTCACCACCAATGAAAACCCTAGCGAAATCGCCATGTTGAATCAACCATGGCTCTGGATTGTTGAGGTCGTTGTTGTTGGAGTGAGAAGATACCCATTTGAGTGCAGCCCAGCAGTCATGGTAACATGCAGGGACAGGATGCTCAGGAGCAAGACGATACTCGACCGACACGATAATGACATTTGCATGTGATGCTAAGGTTTTCAGATGTTGATCGTAGAGTTGAGAGAAAGCGGATTCGAAGAGGAAAGCGCCGCCGTGAAAATAGACCAAGATCGGAAATTTGGAAGATGGGTTTGTGATTTTTGGAAGGTAGATGCGAGATGAAATTGTGGGGTTGTGTGAGATTATGATGTCTTTGGATGAATGTCCTGTTTTTGGGTCATTGAGAATTGGAGGAACAAAGGGAGTTTGTAGTGGTCTTTCTATTGAACCGTCGCTAAAGATACGGATGAATGTTCCGAACTCGGTAACTATCTCTTTAGTGACGGTTTTTGGTATGGTGGGTGTTGTGGAAACCATGATCAATTGAAGAGGAAAAGATTGGTTGAAAGAGTTGAAGGTGTGATGTTTTTCTTTGTGATATGGTAAGTTGGATTTTATAAGATAAAAATTCATGCACATTTGGGTACAATTGTCATTTCATCATAAAAATAACAATATTTGGTAAATAGACAGTTAATTATACTTTTAATAGAAAAACAATATGCACTGACAATCAATTAATTAGGGGCGTGTATCTCATCTTTTTAATTTAAAAATATTGATATAATAGAATAAAATCTTATAATTTATTAGATGATAGTGTAAAATTAATTTATTTTGAATGTGCATTATCTTTAATCTATTAGTTCATTTATGTTTAAAAACAAAAGATTTTCCTCTTGATTTAGGCCCTTCATTTTACCAAAATAAATGGTCATAAAAAATTGTTATATATTTATATTGGATGATTTTTTTCCCTTATTTTAAAACAGTTTAAAGTTGAAACTCAAATATATTAAATAATAAAAAAAGTTTAATTATATATCTTAATTTATTTTTCAACTTATCAAATATAAACTTAATGTATGACCTCATAAAATAGCTTTATACTTTTGATCAATAAAACTATTATTATATTATTTTCTCTGATCCGGTTTATTAAAAAACATAATTTATTAAATAGATAATGTATTTAGATTATATATTGTCTAACTATATTAATTATTTAATATATTTAAAAATATTTTTTTTATATTAAATCAATTGGAATAAATCATACAATAAATTTTTAAATATATCATTAATTTAATTGAATATGCGTCATTTATTATATTTATACAATAATTACATTTTAATTAAATTTTATAAATTTAGTTATGGTTATATTATCCGCTTTCTTTTAAAAATATATTTTTTTAAATCATTTATTTATAAATTTGAAAGAAATTTCTTTTAATAAAAAATCTGGAAAAAATATTTTTTCTAGAAATTATTTGTTTTTGAAATAAAAATCAAAATAAAAAAATTTGAATGAATTAAAATTGGATAAAAATATTATTTTTTCTAGAATTTAGTATTTTTGAAAACAATTCAAAAAAAATTATTTTTCAAAAAAAAAGTCTAACATAAATTTTTTCTATTTTGTAAATTAAAATATTAAGATTAATTTTGTATAATAATTAGATTCAAAAATAAAATATGGTTGGATATGAAATTGGTTAATAACTAATTTATTATATCAAATATTTAAAACGAATTTAAATTTAATTATAGATTTCATCCTTAAAATCAAATATTTTGCACATCTTACAATAAAAATATACTACTACTTTTAAAGTATCTTAGTAAAACAAAAAGATTAAGAGTACCTTTGTAATTTTTTAGTTTAGGCAATTCATTTTGATCCACATAATAAATTAATTAATCTGATTTTGTGATTTAGAAGAACGATCTATTGTTTAAATTTTATTTTTAAAAAATCAAAGTCAAGTAGTATTCAAATAATTCATTTTTAATGAAAATTTTTTTCCCACTGAAACCCAAATATTTAGTTAGTAATTAGTATCTTTGTAACTTTAAGATGACCAAAATGAAAAAAAAATTACCACATTTTCATTGTGGTTTAATTCAAGTCATACTTTATGGATGGATAAAATGCAGCTAAACTATTTTAATTATTTTACTTTTAAAACTTTTGGTAAAAACGAATAATATTTTAAATAAAAGAAACTAATTAATAATTTAAGTGCGGATAATTTTAAGTGTTATTATTAATAAGAAATTTGTACTATCACATGTGTCTCGTATGGACTCACAAGTTTAAATTTATTTACTCAATTGTTTAATATTCACATAGTTATAAAAATATAATTATTTGTCAATTTTAAAATCACTATTTTAGATCATTAATAGTTAGACATATCAGAAGTATAAGCTAATATAAAATATTTAAAACATATTCTCGTTTATAAAAATAATTTTATTAATAGTTAAAATTTTCTCAACCTATAAAAATATTTATAACTTACTCTTATTTATAAAAATATTTATAACTTATTCCGTTTATAAATTTAATTGTGTCAATAGTTGAAAATTTTTGTTCATAAAATTATTTATAAATTATACCCATTTAAGAAAATAATTGTAATTTATTCCCATTGCTACAAATAATTATATTAATAATTAAATTTTTTATCTATAAAAATAATTGTATCAATAGTTAAAAATATTACAATTTAGTTTTTCTATGTCAGTTAATTTTTACCATTTTTTTATGATTACCATTATCTTTTTTATCATAATTATCATTATAAGTATGTTTGAAAAGATTTTGTTTTATTTTAATAATTTATAAGTTAAAAAAATAATTTCAATTAAGAAATTAAACATATTTGGAGAATAAAATAATGGTAAGATATTTTCCTTCTTTATTTAAATAAATTATAAGCTACTATAATAATAAAAATAATTTTATCAGCCATAATTACAATATTAAAAATAATTAAGATAGATATACGTAGATAAATAAAAAAACTGAGAATATAGAAAAATCTGTTACAATATTAAATAATAATTTAAAATTTATTTTTTATATACAACTCTGTACATATTTACTAATTTCTTATAAAAATAAGTTGCGACTCTAAATAATAATTTTAAAATATGTTCAATTTTATAATTGTAATTAAAATTTGTAATTTATGTATTTAATGTAAAATTGAATATAGAAAATTTACATTAATATCCTGTTATTATATTATCAAATTTTATAGAAATAAAATTTTATTTTGTATTATATTATAAAGATAGAAATAAATTTTATTTTATATTACATTATAAAGATAGAAATAAAATCTTATTTCTCATTAAAATAAAGTGTTGTAATGGTCATAAATGAATTTATTAATTAATTTAAAATTTTTAAATAAGATAATAAATTACTTTAAATTACTTTAAATAAAAAATGTCAATGAAATACGTGTCTATTAATTTTTAGTGTAATTTGAATTTAAACCAATATGTTAATGAAATAATTTAAACTTTAGAATGATGTACTACATATGATAGATAGAGTAACTGTCACCTCACGTGAAAAATTGAATGAATTAAAGTTATAGAAACAATAATAAAATATAACAATAAATGCTATAACCTAATTGATTGAAGGAAAATACTGACTTTCTATGGAGTGTGGTAGCCACCACCTCTTTATGACTCATTCAAAACATTAAACAACCATTAATTATTTGAGAAAATAAAACTCTTATTAAATATTATTAGTTAAAAAAACGAGAAAAAGTAAATGAAAACGGATTAAAATAACACATCATTATTCGACTTAGTCTCATCATATGATTAAGAAAATGAGAACTAGTCAAGTGATCATGTGTTATTTTGATTTTTTTTCCATTTGACTTTTTAATTATTTTGTAATGTCCTATTTATTTATTTATTTATTTATTTAAAGGTTTAGAAAAATAAAATAAGAATGATATTAGTAACCAAACTAATTTAATTTAGATTAAAGGGCAATTTTGGTAAATTGACTTAGTTGAGGGACAAATTGGTCATAAAAGATTAAATTATTCCTAATTATTATTATTATTATTATTATTATTATTATTATTATTATTATTATTATTATTATTATTATTAAATAAAATCAGAAAAATGGAAGGAATAGAGAGAAGAAGAGGAAAAACGTGAAAGAAAGGGAAGGAAGAAGAAGAAGCTCACACTCAAAGCCTCATTCCTTCTTGCATGCAACTCAAGACCAAGCTCAACCACCATCTTTACTTCTGAAATTCGCAACCCTCTCTATCTCTAAGGTGAGTCTCATAGATAGAGACTTGGGAAAAATTGGGATTTTTGTAAAAAAATTGGGATTTTAGGGATTTGAGTGTAAATGATCTTGCATGCATGTTTCTAATGTCAATCTTTTGCATACTACCTCTGTATTTCGTGCTGGATATCATATAATTGCTATTACAAGTGATTAAATGGAAGTTGGGGACTCCATTGCGTTTTGTTCCAGAAACTGTCTTCTGCAAAAATCGCAGATCGCGCTCAGCGCGGTATTGGGGCTTAGCGCGCCTTCTGGTTTCTTGGAAAAATGCAGAAAATGCAGGTCACGCTTAGCGACGACCGGATTAGCTACCGTAGCTTTTGAAAATGAATTTAATCCGTGTTAACGACTGTGGGCTAAGCGAAATGTTCTATCCAGCGTCCCTTTTCTTAGGTCATGAGAAGTGTCCAGGACCATAATCTTGTTCAATGGCTTCCTTAATCCTAGAAAACATTAGTGAGCATAAGATAAGGAGAAAAATCAGAATCTGAACGATTTTCCCGACTTTGGCCGATTTTTGATAATGACCCTTAAATGCCTTATGTTTGGTCGTGTAACTTTTGATTGACGAAAGTAATTCCAATCCAACGTGTGGGGATTATCCCTATTAAGGATGGTTAAGCCTCGTTTGTAATGAATAACGTTGTCCATCCGAATTATCCGCGTTATGTATGCGTAATTGTAATACGGTGAACTGACTTTGAGATTTGTTTTGCTTTTTATCGCAAATATGCGGATAGCAAGAGTCGCCACCGACTTTTCTTTTATCCAATTAAGGAAAGGTGAAAAGAACAGGAAAAGACCTTCGTTAGATTCTGAGTAAGGGTAAAGGTTATGAAAAGGGAAGGTATTAGCACCCCTTTTCATCCGTAGTTATCTACGGGCTCTTAGTTGCTTCTAGCTCATTTTTAAAAAGTGCTTTCTGTGTGTTTGACAAAAATGTTTTGAAAAGGCATTTCCCTTTGACTTTGTAATGATTCATGTAGGAATGTATACAAAGTGTTCGGAAATGTTTTGTTTTTGAAAAGAGTTTGAACTTTGACAAAAGTGTGTGGTGTGAAAAGTTTTTCGTTTGAGCAAGCAACTGAAAGTCTTATTACCTACTCAGAATGGTCATTTTCGTGTTGTTTCACGTTCCTTAAGAATAGCGCTATCCATACCATTAGTTGGAAGGTAACCCTATTCGTTGGATGTAGAAGGGACATTCGAAGGGACATCGGATGGTCATAGAAGGCAACTTGTAGGAAGTATCCTAGCACATTCGAAGGGACGATCATCACTTTTCGTAGGCAACAATTGAGGGACGAGATCCTGTATTCGTAGGCGACATCGTGGGTCTATGATCTTTGTATCGAAGGGACTATGATGATATGTTTTTAGGCAACAGTGCTAGGATACCTCTACGTTCGAGGGACTTGACCATTTAATCGAAAGGCAACGAGAGAGAATTACCCTAAGGGGTGCATGTATGAAGAGAGAGTGTCAAATTCAGATATATTATCTTGCAATTAGAAGTGATCTATGTTGTTTTTATCTTGCAATTAGAAGTGATCTATGTTGTTTTTATCTTGCCATACACGCCTAGTTACTAGCAGTTTATAGGGTGCGGAAAATAAATTGCGGAAAGTAAAGTGCGGAAAAATAAAGTCCTACGCTATTACATGGCTTTGGGGCAGTTACACAATAGGAGTGCGGAAAGTAAAAGTCCTAATTAATCTATTACATCCCATAGGCAGTTACATGATATTGAAAAGAAAAGCGAGAAAAATAGTCCGAAACGTTACAACCTGTAAGCAGATACATAATCGGAAAATATAAGAAAAGTCGCATAAGAGAAAAATATTAGTAGAAATAAAGTTTTTGAATGAGGAAAAATATTTCAAGTTAGTAATGATAATTTGATGATATAGAAATTCTTTGGGAATTTTCTGGATCGATTTTGATAATAAAAAGCAATTAAAAGTCAATTTAATGGTTAATTAACAACTAATTAAAATATGCATGCAAAAATATTAATTATAATGTCAAAAATTAAATAAACATTATTCTGATTAAAATGCAAAAGGAAAATATTTTTCGTGATTTTTAAATGCATGAGAAAAATATTTGAAGATAAATTAAATTAAGAGAAAATATTAAAATAAATAAGAAAATAGAAAAAAGTTAGTTTTTCAGAATTGTAAAAAATAAAATGGGGAAGCCAGGGATCGAACCCCTGACCTCCTGGGGAAATCACCATACACGTTGCCATCTGAACCAAGGCGCTTTGGTGTTATAATCCTGCAAACAATGGTTTAAAAGGGTAAACGTGTCATAGTTGTGATTTTCAAACACAGTCAAACGCGTGGGACCCAGGTGATACGTGAGAGCGAATTAGAAAGAGCCATAACACCACGCACGCAGCCCACCGGTCAACTGAGTCAGCGACGCCGGAGCCCTAGCTCCAATCGTGTTCTCCGGCGAGCAAA
Source organism: Vicia sativa (assembly GCA_021764765.1). Taxonomy (NCBI): domain Eukaryota; kingdom Viridiplantae; phylum Streptophyta; class Magnoliopsida; order Fabales; family Fabaceae; genus Vicia; species Vicia sativa. The sequence continues at coordinate 54,254,808 of CM038794.1, read as the reverse complement.
AATCTCAATCCTGCAAAATACTGAAAATTAAAGCTTAGGATTAAGGCTACCCCCCTAAATTGGGGTCTGCGAATCCAATGGTGACCTCCGTTTGTCCCAAACGACCAGAACTGGTTTCAAGCAAGCGCTTTAAAACCCTAAACATGGCGATCACGATTTGGACGTTCAAGCTCATGAACGATGACCCAGATCCTGTCTATGATACCTCATGATCATGTTAGAATGGCTAGTTTCGATTAAAACACGCAGAATAATAAAACACGAATTCAAGAAAAATATGAATATGTACGTTCATGTATAACCCGATTCAGGCGTGTTTAACCATGGATAGTGATGTATACTTACTCAAACTTACCTCAGGAACACAATGGAATGATTGAGAGTGGCTGGAAGTGGCTGGAAAAGCAAATTCGATTTTGCCAACTTTGTGAAGAATTTGAGAATTCTAGGGTTGCTTCAAGAGGCTAGAGTTTCGTCCTTTGGTCTTGTGAATGCAATATGTATTTATAGAGCAAGATATTGGAGCAAAAAGAATGAAAAAAGATATGCTCTTGAATGCAAAATATTTTCTCTTTCAATTTTGATCAAATCTTTCCAAAATTTGATTTTCTCTTCCTTGCATGAGCTAGCACGAATTTGACATGTATTGTGGGCTTCCTTGGTCCTCAAGTTTGACAAAAATCCAACCCAACTTAAATTATACTTTGTTTTCATATTTTATTTAATTTAAATTTGAATTAAATGCTTTTAAATTCAAAAATAAATCAAAAAAATAGAAAGTGGTCGTGGCAAGGCATCAAGAGGTCTTGAATAATATTATGATCAAGTTTGGATCATAAAATTATAGGCCCATTTGGGAAAAATTGGATTTTGTCAGATATTTTCCTTTGTGCAATTCTTCAAAAATGCCCAACTTGTGCAAGGTGTATTTTGCTCAAATTTTAACATTTTAGGGTGTTCTTGGACTTTTTGGAAAGCTATAGATGTCTTCTAAACAACCTCTTTGGTTTCATCTCAATTGGAGTTTCCATGCTCAATAACACTTGTTTACAAACAGTTGACTTTTTGTTGACTTTGAAAAGGACCTGTAATGTTTTGATCCATATCTTCAAAATGAAGCATTTTCTGACCATGCTTGTGAGACATGAAGTTGTAGGGAATTGAATTCTCTTCAAAATGAGAGATTTTGGAAAAATTTCTGATAAAGTATGAGAAAGTTATGCTCAGTCAAAGTTCAGTTGACTTTTCTTTAGAAAACCCTAATTTGGAAAGTTTGACTTTTGAACAAATCTTGAGTTTCCTTGGTGAATCATGATCAACCCTTGATTAAATGATGAATGTTACTTCAAAATATGTATGTTGACCAAAAATCGTGAAGTTTGACTGTATGTTGACCACAGTTGACTTTTTGTCCAATACAATTGATTTTCAACCATCTGAGCAATTGTCTGAGGAAACTTGACTTGTAAGGCTTGAAACTTGACATGGAGATTCTTTGAAGCATGTGAGGAGGCATTATGACCATTGGAGATGTTGGAAACCACCTTGATCTGAGAATTGCCAAAACCCTAGTTTGGGTTGATTACCTAGGAGAGGGTTTGTCTGATCAACCCTTGAGGAATCTTTGAGTATGGATGTATGGAATGTCTTGAGAAGTAAGAGGGCAAATTTTGGGGTATGACAGCTGCCCCTGTTCAATATTCTTGTACTGGAAGGGCTAGATTGGCTTGCTTGCCTTTCGTGACCTGGAGGTGGAAGATGATTGAACACTCGAGTACACCTAAAAATTTGCACTCGCCGTTGATTGATGATGCAGGAATGGGCTTACAGATGCCATTTGGAAAAGCTGGAGACTTCACTGGGGAATGAGTCGTACGCTAGACTCAAGAGCGTCACCTAAATAGGAGAGTCGTCAGAGATGGGCTTAAGATGCCATCTGGAGAGACTGATGCTGAGGAATGAGCTGTTCGCTAGGCTCTGCAGATATTCCTGAAGGTAGAAGGGAGCATGGAGATGGGCTTAAGATGCCATCCGGAGAGAGTCGTACGTTAGTCTTCGTGCTCATCCTTGAATGAAGTTATTGGTTTGTATTGGTTTTTAACCAAATATGCAGCATTCTGAAAGTGGAGAGATGTCGACAAATAGTCGGAGATGAGCTTAAGATGCCATCCAGGGCAACTGAGTCGTACGCCAGACTCTGTAGTTGCTGTTGATAATCAGAATAAATCTCCGTCTTGATTACTCTGAGGGGATAATAGTCGGCAGAATGTGGATAGCTTCCCTGTTGTGCTTCGGGTGTTGTTCCAATGCTTGTTGTCCGAGGACAACTTGGGTGATCGTGTGGATAGGGTTTCCCGTCTGGCTTCGGGTGTTAATCATGGATCTATTATCGGAAGACAACTTGGGTGGTCGTTCAGATAGTTTTCCCGTCTTGTTTTGGGTATTAATCCTGGATCTGTTGTTTAGAAGCGTTTTTCACCTGTTTGGGAAAAAACAAAAGAAACTTCGATAGAATATAGTTAGTTTCATGCAGATTATGATGCATGACAATGTGTATGAATGATATATGCACAAGTTATGACTATTATGAATAATGTATGAATGATAGATGTTGTGGTATTTCAAAACATATCCATCTTGAAGAAGATGTGAATGTCTTGCTGGAGATTTCAAACTTCTGCTTGGGGAAGAGACGGATGAAAACCCTGCTTTTGAAAGAGAAGAAAGATATCTTTGATTCCTCCGATGCACTATCTGACCAAGTTTCAAGCCTAGATATCTATGCTGCTGAGGATGGTAGAAATCGAGAGGTACACTACTAGGGATCTTGTGCGTAGACCCTGCTGGGGATGATAGAAACTGGGAAGCACTCCGTTGGGGATCTTGTGCGTGGATCTTGCTGGAGAGTATTTGATTGCTGCTGGGAGACAGGGCTAGAAGGATCTGGAGCCCGTTGAAACCTCTGGCTGGGGAATAAAAGATGTAGGTTTTCTCCGATGCACTATCTGACCAAGTTTCGAGTTTGGATATTGCTGCTGCCGGGGGAATGATAATTGTTGAGAGATAGTCCGCTGGGGATAAATACCTCTGCTGGAGATGAACTGTTACTGACGTAGCAAGGTTAAGCTGATTGAAATCACTGCTCAGAGGCTAATGTGGTGAAGCTTGGAATGTTGGAACTGGTGGAAGGAACTTTGTACTCCGCTGGGGGAAGGTTTGCAGTGAGCGATACTTCTGTGGGGATTGTGCTCTGCAGGGGAACGTTTTGGCGACTTTCGTCGTCATCTCAATTCCTAGAGCCTGTAGCAATTATCCTTGTTCGTTCGCTTTTCGCATGTTTGTAAATAGATATTTATTGTCAAATGCATATAATCATTCAAAGCAATCGTTGGACTTTATGCAACAACAAACAATAGTGAACATTGTAAAAAGAAAGAACTTGTATTAATTTGAAAGGTGGCGTATGGCCAAGCAGTTTGTATACAAAGAAAAATAAAAGCTATGCGGAAACAATCTCGTCGAGTTTCAACTATGCTAGTACTCATATATTTCGACTATCTCATCTCCTTGTTGTCAGTAGAAAGTGAGTGAATTGATTTTCGCCATTTGAATCTTGAATGCTGAAGGTAGTAGTCTACAGGTAGGTGATCTGGACGAAACATAGTCGTACACTTAAATCCCTAACTTTTGCCTAGACCGCCTTTCGGTTTTCGCCCACCGGATACCTTTTTGCCCAAGCCGCCTTTGTAGGTTTTCGACTTGTCGGGTGTACATTTTCGTATATATCCTTAAATTTTGCCCGAACCTTTTTGGTTCGCCAGGATGCCCTTATTTTTTCCTAGGTCAGTCGGCCTAGCGGGTCTCATTTATGCGTAGTATTTTTTGACTATGTCTGCGTTCACAGGGTGTGGGAAGTCTTCGCCATCCATGGTGCTAAGTATCATAGCTCCTCCTGAAAATACTATCTTGACTACAAATGGTCCCTCATAGGTGGGAGTCCATTTTCCCCTGGGATCACCTTGTGGAAGAATGATGCGTTTGACTACTAGATCACCGACTTGGTAGACTCGGTGCTTGACCTTCTTGTTTAATGCTCTGATCATTCGCTTCTGATAGATTTGTCCATGGCAGATGGATGCGAGTCATTTCTCGTCGATCAAGTTGATCTGGTCGAGGCGAGTCTGGATCCACTCATCTTCGCCTATCTCTACGTCCTGGAGGACTCTGTTTGAGGGTATCTGAACCTCGATTGGTAGGACTGCCTCCATACCGTATACAAGAGAGAAGGGGGTTGCCCCTGTGGATGTTCGTATTGTAGTGCGATTACCATGAAGAGCAAATGGTAACATCTCGTGCCAATCCTTGTAAGTCACTGTCATCTTCTGTATAATCTTCTTGATATTCTTGTTGGTGGCTTCAACTGCGCCATTCATCTTAGGCCGATAAGGAGAAGAGTTGTGATGCTTGATCTTGAACTACGTGCAGAGTTCAGTGATCATTTTGTTGTTGAGGTTAGAACCTTTATTTGTGATAATTCTTTCGGGAGTGCCATACCGACAGATAAGATTATGCTTGATGAACCGAGCCACAACATTCTTGGTAACAGACGCGAACTAGGCTGCTTCTACCCATTTGGTGAAATAGTCAATTGCCATAAGGATGAAACGATGTCCATTGGAAGCGGCGGGCTTGATTTCTCCAATCATGTCAATGGCCCACATCGCGAAAGGCCAAGGAGCGGTAAGAACATTCAATGGTACCGGGGGTACGTGCACTTTGTCTGCATATATCTGGCATTTGTGACAAGATCGAGCATAGCGGTGACAATCAGCTTCCATGGTGGACCAATAGTAACCTATTCTCAGAATCTTCTTAGCCATTGTATGTCCACTGGAATGGGTACCAAAGGCGCCTTCGTGTAACTCTTCCATGATACGTTCTGCAGTTTTCTGATCTACACAGCGAAGTAAGCACAAGTCGTGGTTGCCCTTGTATAGGATGTCGTTGCTGAGGAAGAATTTAGAAGCGAACCTCCTCAAGAACTTCTTATCATTGACAGATGCCCCTGCAGGATATTCCTAAGCCTCGAGATACCTCTTCACATCGTAGAACCAAGGTTTCTCTTCTGTATCCAGCTCATAACAGTATGGTGGTTCGTCAAATTTCTCAATGATGATTTGGGGAGCCTCGTTGTCCCATCTAACCTTGAACATAGACGACATAGTAGCCAATGTGTCTGCCAACTGATTCTCTTCTCATGGAATATGGTCCAAAGTGATCTCTTCGAAGTAGGGGATCAAACTCAAAACATGCTCTCAATATGGAATGAGATTCGAATGCTTCGTATCCCACTCGCCTTTTATCTGACTGATCACTAAAGCTGAGTCTCCATACACTTGCAAGAACTTGATTCTTAAGTCAATAGCAGCTTTAATACCCATGATGCACGCTTCGTATTCGACCATGTTGTTGGTGCAACTAAAACATAATCTGGCGGTGAAAGGCGTGTGTCCGCCTGTAGGGGATGTAATGATGGCGCCAATGCCATTGCCAAGTGAGTTTGAGGCTCCATCAAAGACCATGGTCCATCGGATCCTTGTTCAGGTCCTTCGTCTGGTCCTGGTTCTTCGCAATCAGTAACTAACAATACATCTTCGTTTGGAAACTCGAAATGCATAGACTGATAGTCATCTATGGCTTGATGAGCCAAGTGATCGGCTACTACACTTCCTTTGATCGCTTTCTGAGAAGTATATTGGATATCATATTCGGTCAAGATCATTTGCCATCTTGCTATTCTTCCGGAGAGAGCTGGTTTCTCGAATATGTATTTTATCAGATCCATCTTGGAGATCAATAAGGTAGTGTGAGTCAACATATACTGTCTTAGTCGGCGAGCAGCCTAAGCCAAAGCGCTGCAAGTTTTCTCGAGCTATGAGTATCTTGTTTCACCGGTAAAATTTTTGCTAAGGTAGTATATGCATACTTTTGACCCATTGATTTCTAACACCGTCAAGTACATGATAAGAGGTCTTCCTTCGGTGGCATCGAGGATGAGGATAGGTACCTTGATTTTGTCAAAAGAGATCCGCAATCGCTCCATTCCACTACTTGATCTTTCTTTAGTAACTTGAAGATTGGCTCACAAGTAGCAGTTAAATGTCCAATGAATCTGATAATGTAATTCAAACGTCCCAAGAAACCTCTGACTTCCTTCTCGGTGCGGGGAGTTGGCATTTCTTGAATAGATTTAACCTTGGCGGGGTCAACTTCAATACCTTTACCACTTACAACAAACCCTAGGAGTTTTCCGGATCCGACTCCGAAGGTGCACTTGTTGGGATTAAGTCTTAGTCTGTACTTCTTCAATCTATCAAACAGTTTACGCAAATGATCGAGATGTTCTTCCTCAGTCTGTGATCGAGCTATCATGTCGTCGACGTAGACCTCTATCTTGCGATGAATCATGTCATGAAATAATGCCACCATGGTACGCTGATAAGTGGCGCCTGCGTTCTTCAATCCGAACGGCATGACCTTGTAGCAGAAAGTGCCCCACTGCGTAACGAAAGTAGTCTTTTCCATGTCTTCAGGAGCCATTTTGATCTGATTGTAATCGGAGAAACCATCCATGAAGGAGAAAACCTTATGCTGAGCGGTTTTGTCGACCAGAACATCAATATGAAAAAGTGGAAAATCGTCTTTCAGACTCGCTTTGTTTAAATCTCTGTAATCCACACACATTCGTACTTTGCCATCCTTCTTAGGTACGAGCACCACGTTTGCAACCCATTGCGGATAAGAAGTAACGGCTAAGAAACCGACATTGAACTGCTTCATAACTTCAGCTTTGATTTTCTCAGACATCTCAGGACGCATGCGACGAACCTTCTGTTTCACTAGGAGAAAACCCTCTTTTGTCGGCAATCGGTGTACCACAATGTCAATGTCTAGACCTGGCATGTCTTCATATGACCAAGCAAAAACCTCGATATAATCTCATAGCATCTGAGTCAATCTCTTTTTGACACTATTCTCAAGACCCGCTCCAATCTTGATCTCTTTTCTGTCTTCATCAGTACCCAAATTCACAACCTCAACTGGCTCTTCGTGGGGCTGTATAACTCGCTCTTCTTGCTGTAGCAATCTGGCAAGCTCTCCTGGCACTTCACAATCTTCCTCACTTTCGTCTTCGGCTTGGTAGCATAACTGTTATCAACGAGATTCGGAGTGAATCTGCAGTGTATCACGTGGGTGTGTGTAAGAACACATAGCTTTTTGGAAAGGGTGATAAAGTAAAAGAAAGAAAACAATAAATGCAAAAGTCCAACGATTTTATTGAATGAAAATATGCAAATGATAGATAATAACCCTCACAAACGAGCCATGATGCCCCGGGCAAGGCACCAGGCTTTAAAGTTTATTGTTCAAAATATAGAAAACGAAAAGCAAAACAGAAAACAAAAGCAATTACTCCTGTCTAAAGGAGATTGGCATGACGTCTTCAGTCTTCCAATTGCTGAGTTCGTTGTCGGGAGTTGAGAAGATCCACTTGCTGATGTCGAAGTCGTTGTCATCATCTTCTCTAGCACGGACTCCATCTTTGCTGATGCGGAAAGGAAGTTGGCCGGCACGTTCGCGGCGTATCATCTTCTGACCCTTGATGGTGAAGCCTAAACTAGTCTTATCAGATTTGAAAGGAAGATCGGGGAGCTGACCCCAAATAGTACCACCTCCTTCTTCAACTGCGGCTTGAGCATCTTTCAGCGAGGCCATCCTAGGCGGAACTTGTGTAACTTCAGGAGTGACAGGAGAGTCAACAGGCACGACTCTTGGAACTGTTTCGAAAGCTTGACAGGGAGTCTCGAAGAATTCACCTTCCATCTCGAGGTATCAGAATGATTGCAGATGACTGACCATGTATTCCTCTTCACCGCATATTGTAACAACCTTCCCTTTCACCGGGTACTTCAACTTCTGATGCAAGGTAGAGGTAACAACGCCTGCCCCATGTATCCAAAGGCGTCCAAGTAGGCAAGAGTATGCTGGACGGATGTCCATGACAAAGAAAGTGGAGTCGAAAGTCTGGGAACCGACTTTAACTGGCAGGATGAGCTCTCCAAGTACTGTTCATTTAGAACCATCAAAAGCTCTCACAATTATGTCACTGGGCTTCAAGACCTATCCTTCAACATCAAGTCGATCAAAAGCACTCTTCGGCAGGATATTCAGAGCAGAACCGGTATCTACCAAAACATGAGACAATGTAATGCCCTTGCATTCAACAGAGATGTGCAAGGCTTTGTTGTGTTTCCTTCTGGAAGGAGTCAAATCAGCATCAGAGAAGCCTAGACCGTTGTTGGCAGCCAGGCTAGCAATACAAACTTCAAACTGATCAATAGTGGTGTCTTGCGGTACGTGAGCATTCTTCAGAAATTTCACCAAGGCCTTAGCATAAGCCTCAGAGCACAAGAGCAGAGCAAGCATGAAGATCTTGGACGGAATCTGTCCCAACTGTTCCACAACATTATAGTCACTCTTCTTGATGATCTTCAGAATTTCCTCCATTTCTCGTTTGGAGGAGTCTTCAGCAACTTTCTTTGGTACTTATGTAGGAGCAGGATGAGTTACTGGTTCTTTTCCTCTAGCTTCGGGAACTAGTTCAACAGTTGGAATGCGAGCTGGAGTCGCAGTGTCTTTTGGAGGAGAGATCTCTGGAGAGAATACCCTTCCGGTTCGGGTCACCTTACTTGATCCGGTGATGTTGTTGATGTCAGGAATGGTAGCTGTAAGATCCTCAATGGTCAGAGGGTCTTGCTTGACGCCATGATAGTAAACCTCAACTCCATAGTTCCAAGGTATAACTTTGTCAGAGGAGTATGGAACTGGTCTGGGAGAAGTAATGATGAGAGGTGCCACTCTAGGCGTGGGATCAGCAGAGGAAATCCTTATAGTGTTAACATCAACATAGTCTTCTGGGAAATCGTCCCCCCATCCAATCGCCTTAACATCTTCAACATGAATTTTGTAATTGTCAGGAACAATATACTTCACCATGTAATCGAACTTTCCACTTGGCTGCCCCAAGGTATCCCAGACTTCTGGTACAGTTTCGCTCACGTCTTCAATCTTCAACTTCTTAGACATGTCTTCACACAGATTCTCCACAGGTGATGGCTTCAGAAATAGCACTTCGCGGTTATCCATCATGCACTGAATACATCTTCTTAACCAAGCACAACCGTCAGGCGCAGATGGGCACCAACGATAATTCTCTGGGCATCCTGGATTGACACCGGCTTGCAGCAAATTCTTCTTAACAGTCATCAGAGGAATAGTCAAGTCATCTATATTGAAAACATAAGAGTTCTTGTCAATAGCATTGGAACTCTTGCCATGGTTAGGCATAGGTGCATTGATCACATTCGGAGTCTCAACGGGAGGATCAAACTCAATTTCCTTAGCTTCAATCATGTCCTAAATCTTATTCTTCAGAGCCCAACAATCGTCAGTGTTGTGTCCTGGGCTGTTGGAGTGGTAAGCACACTTAGCATTAGGATTGTATCTCGGAGAGGAAGTGTTGATATTTTGAGGAGGATCCCTCAAGGTAATCAGCTCGACTTTCAACATGTGCTACAAGGCTTGCGACAATGGCATGTTGATCTTCGTAAACTGTCTTCGTGGCGCGTTTTGGTTACGCGCCTTGTCTCTCTGAGGTTGTGCTGATGTAGGATTGGAGATCACAACTGCCCCCACAGATTGAGCACGGTCGGTCTTGGCTCGGCTTTTCTGACCATACACAGCATTAGCTTCTTTCTTACCACCAAAAGATCTCTTTGCAGCATTTGAAGATGACTCTACCTGAATCTTTCCGCTCTTGATTCCAGCTTCAATGTGTTCTCCTGTCAGTATCAGCTCGGTGAATCCGGCTGAAGAATTCCCAATCAGATGATTGAAGAATGGGCCTGTCAGTGTTCCCATAAACATATCAACCAACTCTCCCTATTGGACAAGGGTGGTTGAACTCTGCCTGCTAGATCTCTCCATTTCTGAGCATATTCTTTGAATTTCTCATCACGACCCATAGACATGCTCTGTAATTGCATGCGAGTGAGTGCCAATTCCGCATTGTACTGGTACTGCTTGTAGAAAGCATCTGCCAAGTCATTCCAGGTATGAATGTAGGTATTCTCTAGCTGATAATACCACTCCAACTGAGCTCCGGATAAACTTTCTTGAAAGAAATGGATCCACAACTTCCTGTCATCAGTGTGAGGATGGATCTTCTGAACATAGGACTTCAAATGCAGCTTCGGACAAGAAATGCCATCATACTTAGCAAAAGTGGGAACCTTGAATTTGTGAGGAATCACCACACCAGGAACAAGACTCAGATCATCAAAATTCAGCCCTGATATCTTTAGGTTTTCCACAGCATTCAGACGGTCTTCGAGTTGCTTGTATTTGTCATCCTCATAAGAGTACTGATCATTCTCATAATCTTCCTCCTTCTTCTCAGGCTCACGCTGATCTTCTTCGTTGCCCTTGACACTTCCCTCAGTTTTGACACTCCCTTCTAAGAACTCTATTCGGATGACCACCTTAGGACCCCCTTTGTGACGTCTGCCCATGTTGAGAACACCAATGACCTTCTTCTTCTTCTTGTTGATGAGCTTCTTCAGATCTTCTTGGCCTTGGACCAAGCTGGTGAACATCTCCTAGAACTGAGCATTCTGAGCCTGAAGATCTTTGACAGTCTATTCAAGAGCCATTTTCTGCTAAAATAAATAGCGAGAAAATGAGAAAACCGATCTTCAATATACCTGTTATGCAATGTTATGCCATGATATGTGATGTTTATGCAATGCAATGCAATGTTTTCAAGGACCTTAGGAATTTAAATTTGTTAAACAAGCATGAACAAACATTTATTAGTTCTCTTTTTATTCTTTTTCTTTTTAAGTACAAAAGGTAGTTCAGAAAAATAAAAGAACAGAAATCCTAAAGCTCTAAGTCTCCCATGGGCGCTTCCTCTTAATGCTGAGGTAGGCGTTGATGTTCCGCTCCTCGTGAAGTAGCTTGGTCAAATCTAGTACCTTCTTCTCGCTTGCATAACATTGAGCTTCGAACGTATCCGTTTCTTCTTTAAGCTGAATCCAGGATCTCTTCAAGTCTTCAAAATCAGTAGGCATGTCGGGATGGAGAACAGTATAGGGTACGTCACCTATAGCAACAGGTTCCATAATTACTGGTAACACGGGTGTAAATGGAATCATGAGGTTTTGAGCTCGAGCTCGCACCCATCTGAGGTAAGGTTCCTAAGGAATGGAGTTTTGGTGCCCCAAAGTCTTGGTATCAGTCTTCTTTACCATGCCCCAAGCGTGTACGAACCTTCGTTGGTAATTCTGGAGATCGTGGTTGTAGTCGAACACAATATCTTGGAGAAGCATATCATGTGGGCCATCTCTTCGAGCATAACCAAACTGACGTAGAGCTAGAGAAGGGTTGTAAGTGATACCCCCCTTATACTGAGGAGTGGTACGTTAGGGAACTCTCCACAATGCTCAATGAATGTGAAGTCCTTTTGAGAAAAGAGACACCAACGGATATCCGAATGAGAGAGTGACATTAGTCTTTGGGACCACTTCAATCTTTGTTCGTTCTTCAAAACTGATTGAGGAAGGTGCGAAATAAACCACCTGGAAAGTAACAGTATGCAACACGTGAGAGTTCCTTGTCTTTTGATAATACGAGTGCGGAGAGAATGTAGAATGTCTCCAAGTAAGGTAGGCACATGATTGCGAGTGAGGAATAACTTTATGGCGTTCACATCTATGAATTGATCCGAGTTAGGAAATAGAACCAAACCATAGATTAACAAGGCCAAGATGTCTTCGAATGCATGAAAACTCATAGCTTTGAGGAATTCTCGGGCTTTCATTATCAGGAACTTGGCAAGTAAACCCTTAACTCCACTTCTGGTTTCCCAATTAGTTTCAATATCTGAGCGCTTTAGGTGTAGCGCTGATGCAATGTCTTTGTACTTAGGATCCTTTTCTAAACCGGTGAATGGCATTTGGTCAAGAATAGGTATCCCAAGTAGCTTAGAGAATTCTTCCAAGGTAGGAACCAACTGATAATCTGGGAATGTAAAGCAATGGTGTTTCGGATCGAAGAACTGGAATAAGACGTGCATCATATCTTCTTCAAAACCGGAGATAACCAAGTCAAGTAGATAACCATGTATTTTGATGAACTGAGCATGATCGGGAATCTCTGAAACCAATTCTTTGAGTTGAGAAGGTATACCCCTGAAGTTGATTCGGATAGTCTTTCTAGAAGCCATAATTCCTACAAAATAGAGCAAAGATAAATCCCTAGGTCCTTGAAATAGTTATAAATGATATGCAATACGATGATGTCATGATGTCATGTTTAGCAAGCACAAACAATTCACACAATAGCCCTAGGTTTAAGGCTTGCATGAAGTATAGGTGTCTACCCTACCAAAAGTTTGAGTTGGTTCATCCTGTCCTATAATAGTAACCGGGTTCTAGAAATCTCATATCATTGATCTTTCTCGTAGGCGTTTATTTCAATACGACTACCAAGTGGTCGACCGAAAATATCCCAAAAGTCTGATCTTAATGAGCGTAGCATCGAGTATCATCCAACCTCGGTCTACACCAAAGCCGGCCATCTCACTACCTTCTAATGGCCAAGATGGGTCAATTAAGGTTCTAAAAGTTGAGTTAGTGCTAATGACACCACGCAGAAGCCAAATACTAACCTCAACTTGGAAATGAAAAGTATCAGGACATCCAAAGTGTCACACTAACATAGCCATCATGTTGACCGTTTTGGTATACGCCTAACGGTCGCGACGATCTATTGCTACTTACCTAAAGGAAACCTGGATCCGGGTGTAGGATCCCCCACAAGTATAATACCCAAGCAACCCTTAAGATAAAGCATACAAGTCAAGCGGTAAAATGATCTAAAATCCCTAAGGTATTCTCTCTTTAGGTGTCTCCTCGCAGTCGCCAGGAATACTTGAACCGACTTTGAGATTTGTTTTGTTTTTTATCGTAAATGTGCGGATAGCAAGAGTCGCCACCGACTTTTCTTTTATCCAATTAAGGGAAGGTGAAAAGAACAGGAAAAGACCTTCGGTAGATTCTGAGTAAGGGAGAAGGTTATGAAAAGGGAAGGTATTAGCACCCCTTTCCATCCGTAGTTATCTACGGGCTCTTAGTTGCTTCTAGCTCATTTTTAAAAAGTGCTTTCTGTGTGTTTGACAAAAATGTTTTGAAAAGGCATTTCGCTTTGACTTTGTAATGATTCATGTAGGAATGTATACAAAGTGTTCGAAAATGTTTTGTTTTTGAAAAGAGTTTGAACTTTGACAAAAGTGTGTGGTGTGAAAAGTATTTCGTTTGAGCAAGCAACTGAAAGGCTTATTACCTACTCAGAATGGTCGTTTTCGTGTTGTTTCACGTTTCTTTAGAATAGCGCTATCCATACCATTAGTTGGAAGGCAACTTGTAGGAAGTATCCTAGCACATTCGAAGGGACGATCATCACTTTTCGTAGGCAACAATCGAGGGACGAGATCCTGTATTCGTAGGCGACATCGTGGGTCTATGATCTTTGTATCGAAGGGACTATGATGATATGTTTGTAGGCAACGGTGCTAGGATACCTCTACGTTCGAGGGACTTGACCATTTAATCGAAAGGAAACGAGAGAGAATTACCCTAAGGGGTGCATGTGTGAAGAGAGTGTGTCAAATTCAGATATATTATCTTGCAATTAGAAGTGATCTATGTTGTTTTTATCTTGCCATACATGCCTAGTTACTAGCAGTTTATAGGATGCGAAAAATAAATTGCGGAAAGTAAAGTGCGGAAAAATAAAGTCCTACGCTATTACATGGCTTTGGGGCAGTTACATAATAGGAGTGCGAAAAAAAAGTCCTAATTAATCTATTACATCCCATAGCCAGTTACATGATATTGAAAAGAAAAGCGAGAAAAATAGTCCGAAACGTTACAACCTGTAAGCAGATACATAATCGGAAAATATAAGAAAAGTCGCATAAGAGAAAAATGTTAGTAGAAATAAAGTTTTTGAATGAGGAAAAATATTTCAAGTTAGTAATGATAATTAGATGATATAGAAATTTTTTGGGAATTTTCTGGGTCGATTTTGATAATAAAAAGCAATTAAAAGTCAATTTAATGGTTAATTAACAATTAATTAAAATATGCCTGCAAAAATATTAATTTTAATGTAAAAAATTTTAAGCATTATTCTGATTAAAATGCAAAAGGAAAATATTTTTGGTAATTTTTAAATGCATGAGAAAAATATTTGAAGATAAATTAAATTAAGAGAAAATATTAAAATAAATAAGAAAATAGAAAAAAGTTAGTTTTTCAGAATTGTAAAAAATAAAGTGGGGAAGCCAGGGATCGAACCCCTAACCTCCTGGGGAAATCACCATACAAGTTTCCATCTGAACCAAGGCGCCTTGGTGTTATAATCCGGCAAACAATGGTTTAAAAGGGTAAACGTGTCATAGTTGTTATTTTCAAACACAGTAAAACGCGTGGGACCCAGGTGTTACGTGAGAGCGAATCAGAGAGAGCCATAACGCCATACACGCAGCCCATCGGTCAACTGAGTCAGCGACGCTGGAGCCCTAGCTCCGGTCGTCTTCTCCGGCGAGCAAAAATCCCAATCCTGCAAAATACTGAAAATTAAAGCTTAGGGTTAAGGCTACCCCCCCTAAATCGGGGTCTGGGAATCCAATGACGACCTCCGTTTGTCATGAAACGACCTGTAAGCTGGGTTTCGAAGCAAGCAGTTTAAAAAACCCTAAACATGGCAGATCACGATTTGGACGTTCAAGCTCATGAACGATGACCCAGATCCTGTCTATGATACCTCATGATCATGTTAGAATGGCTAGTTCCGATTAAAACACGCAGAATAATAAAACACGAATTCAAGAAAAATATGAATATGAATGTTCATGTATAGCCCGATTCAGGCGTGTTTAACCATGGATAATGATGTATACTTACTCAAACTTACCTCAGGAACACAATGGAATGATTGAGAGTGGCTGGAAAAGAAAATTCGATTTTGCCAACTTTGTGAAGAATTTGAGAATTCTAGGGTTGCTTCAAGAGGCTAGGGTTTCGTCCTTTGGTCTTGTGAATGCAATATGTATTTATAGAGCAAGAGATTGGAGCAAAAAGAATGAAAAAAGATATGCTCTTGAATGCAAAATATTTTCTCTTTCAATTTTGATCAAATCTTTTCAAAATTAGATTTTCTCTTCCTTGCATGATCTAGCACGAATTTGGCATGTATTGTGGGCTTCCTTGGTCCTCAAGTTTGACAAATTCCAACCCAACTTAAATTATACTTTGTTTTCATATTTTATTTAATTTAAATTTGAATTAAATGCTTTTAAATTAAAAAATAAATCAAAAAAATAGAAAGTGGTCGTGGCAAGGCATCAAGAGGTCTTGAATAATATTATGATCAAGTTTGGATCATAAAATTATAGGCCCATTTGGAAAAAATTGGATTTTGTCAGATATTTTCCTTTGTGCAATTCTTCAAAAATGCCTAACTTGTGCAAGGTGTATTTTGCTTAATTTTTAACATTTTTGGGTGTTCTTGGAATTTTTGGAAAGCTCTAGATGTCCTATAAACAACCTCTTTGGTTTCATCTCAATTGGAGTTTCCATGCTCAATAACACTTGTTTACAAAAAGTTGACTTTTTGTTGACTTTGAAAAGGATCTGTAATGTTTTGATCCATATCTTCAAAATGAAGCATTTTCTGACCATGCTTGTGAGACATGAAGTTGTAGACAATTGAATTCTCTTTAAAATGAGAGGTGGTGGAGAAATTTCTGATAAAGTATGAGAAAGTTATGCTCAATCAAAGTTCAGTTGACTTTTCTTTAGAAAATCCTAATTTGGAAAGTTTGACTTTTGAACATATCTTGAGTTTCCTTGGTGAATCATGATCAACCCTTGATCAAATGATGAATGTTACTTCAAAATACGGATGTTGACCAAAAATTATGAAGTTTGACTGTATGTTGACCACAATTGACTTTTTGTCCAATACAACTGATTTTCAACCATCTGAGCAATTGTCTGAGGAAACTTGACTTGTAAGGCTTGAAACTTGACATTGAGATTCTTTGAAGCATGTGAGGAGGCATGATGACCATTGGAGATGTTGGAAACCACCTTGATCTGAGAATTGCCAAAACCCTAGTTTGGGTTGATTACCTAGGAGAGGGTTTGTCTGATCAACCCTTGAGGAATCTCTGAGTATGGATGTATGGAATGTCTTGAGAAGTAAGAGGGAAAATTTTGGATTATGACAGTAATAAATGACTATTGTATCTCTTATGTGTTGATTTTTGATTCAATGAATCTTTGACATGTGTGATGCTTGTGAATCCCGTCGTTCTGATAGGACATTCGGATGATTGGTTTGTGTGAACCTGAACTGATTGAATATGCGCGAATCGGAGTAGAACCGCACTACTAGGATAGTAAATCCCGTTTACCCACTATGTGGATGCACCATTGGTAGCCCGAATGGCAGTTTGTGATATATATATATATATATATATATATATATATTACCATGGTATGTTTTGGCTTTTATGTCTGTTTTATATACGTGTGTTATCCGTATATTTTTGTGTTACCTGAGCTACCATTGCAGTGTGCCTATGGGGGTCTTTTATGGCGTTTCCCCATTTGTCGTAACTGTCATACCCCAAAATTTGCCCTCCATCTTCTCAAGATATTTCATACATCCATACTCAACGATTCTTCAAGAGTTGATCAGACAAACTCTCTCCTAGACAATCAATCCAAACTAGGGTTTGGCAATTCTCAAATCAAGATGAGCTTCCAACATCTCCAATGGTCTTCATGCCTCCTCATATGCTTCAAAGATTCTCCATGTCAAGTTCCAAGCCTTACAAGTCAAGTTTCCTCAGACAATTGCTCAGATGGTTGAAAATCAGTTGTATTGAACAAAAAGTCAACTGTGGTCAACATACAGTCAAACTTCATAATTTTTGGTCAACATCCTCATTTTGAAGTTATATTCATCATTTGATCAAGGGTTGATCATGATTCATCAAGAAAACTCAAGATTTGCTCAAAAGTCAAACTTTCTAAATTAGGGTTTCTAGATGAAAAGTCAACTGAACTTTGACTGATCATAACTTTTTCATACTTTCTCAGAAATTTTTCCACAACCTCTTGTTTTGAAGGAAATTCAATTCTCTACAACTTCACGTCTCACAAGAATGTCCAAAAAATGCTTCATTTGAGAGGTATGGCTCAAGACATTACAGGTCATTTTCAAAGTCAACAAAAAGTCAACTTTTTGTTTTGAAGATATATTGAGCATGGAAACTCCAATTGAGATGAGACCAAAAAGGTTGGTTAAAGTACTCTTAGAGCTTTTCGAAAAGTCCAAGAACACTAAAAAATGTGGAAAATTGAGCCAGATACACTATTCAGAAGTTGGGACATTTTGGTCAAAATGCAAAATTTTCCAAATGGGCCTAAAATCTTTTGATCCAAACTTGTTCATGACATTATTCTTGACCCATAAATGCTTGGCCATGGTGATTTTCTATTTTTATGATTTATCTTTGAATTTTAGAACATTTAATTCAAAAATAAATTATATAAAATATGAAAATAATATATTTTTTCAAATGGATTGGATTTATATTTTCCTTGA
This sequence comes from Vicia sativa, assembly GCA_021764765.1. Lineage (NCBI taxonomy): Eukaryota > Viridiplantae > Streptophyta > Magnoliopsida > Fabales > Fabaceae > Vicia > Vicia sativa. The sequence goes on along the minus strand of CM038794.1, from coordinate 54,237,006 downwards.
AGTCCAAGATAGCCCATAGCAATTACCAAATTCGTGCTAGCCTCTTACATGGAAGGAAAATCAATTTTTTTCCAAAATTTGATTTGTTTTAAAGAGAAAATATTGCACATTGATTGATCAATCTTTTTTCACTCTTTTTGCCATCCAAATTCTCTCTATAAATACCAAACATCATGGACAACAAGCAACACGAAACCCTAGCTCAAGCCAAACCCTTATTCTTGCAAATTTTTTCTCAAAACTTTTGAAAATCGAATTCCATACAACCGCCACTTTCAGCCATCAAAAACCATCCCATTGTCTTCAGGAGGTAGGTTTGAGTAAGTATACACTCTTATCATTGATCAAAGCAAGCTGAATCGATGCATATACATACATACATATTCAAAACTTTTTGATTTTTGCATTTTTATTATCTGTTGGTTTCAATTGATTTTAACGATTTGGTTGTGTTCATGAGGTTGCATATGATGGATCTGGGCCATCGTTTCAAAGCTTGTACGTGGGAATCACGATTTGCCATGGCTAGGGCTTTTTGAACTGTTTCGATCGAATCGGCCTATACAGGCACTTTTAGGGAAAACTGAGGCCACCATTAGAATCGCAAGGGTCGATTTAGGGGGGTAGGGTATTCCTTTGCCATTTATCTTTCATGTTTTGCAGGTTTTGGATTTTGCTCGATCGGAGAAGACGACCGGAGCTAGGGCTCCGGCGTCGTTGACCGATGTTGAATCCGGCGAAGCAGGCGTGGCGAAAGCAAGCAATCTGATTCGTCCATCCAGTCAACTGGGGTCCACGCGTGGCTGACTCAGTTTGAAATATAATACTGACGCGTCATCACACATATACCATTGGTTTTCACTCTCAAAACATCAAGTGTCAAGTGGTGTAGTGGATAAGGCGCTTCCTGTGCCAAGATACCCTCCAGGGTCATGAGTTCGAATCTCCCCAGGACCGGTTCTTTCTTTTCTTTTCCAAACTTCAAACTTTTCAACTATTTTTCATATTTTCTTTTATTTTCAATATTTTGCATCATTTTAATTTATTTTCATATTTTTATTTATGCATTAAAAAATTATCAAAAATTATTTTTCTTTTTACATTATTTTCAGAAAACCTTTATTTAATTTATAAAATTAAAAAAATACAATTTTGCATGCATATTTATTTTTATTCATAATTTTTGCATTTTAATTACTTTTAATTCATTTTAAATTATTAAATTGCATTCAAAAAATCCCAAAAAATTATTTTATAATATTTATATTATTTCCAGCATGTCATATTTTTCTTATTTTAAAACTTGCGTTTTTCTAACATTTTTTCTCTTATTCGATTCATCTCGTATTTTCCGAGTTCTCAGTCTTTTACAGGTTGATCTGATTCAGACGATTTTTCTTTATCATTTTATTTTTTCCAATAATGTAACTGTTTATGGGATGTAATAGTTTAAATTAGGGTTTTATTTTCCGCAAGTTTAAATTATGTATCTGCCCCAAAGCCATGTAATAGCGTAGGTCATTTACCTTTCCGCACCTTTACATTCCGCATTTTAATTTCTGCACATATAAACTGCTAGTAACTAGGCGTGTATGGCAAGATAATAAATGAACATAGCCCACTACTTTTCAAGATAAAAATATCTGAAATCAACACACTTCTTCACACATGCATCCCTTAGGGTAATTCTCTCTCGTTGCCTTTACGAATTCAAATGGTCAAGTCCCTCGAACGTAGAGGTATTCTAGCACCGTTGCCTTCCAAACAAATCATCATAGTCCCTTCGATACAAAGATCATAAGACCCACGATGTCGCCTCCGAATACATGACCTTGACCCTCGATTGTCGGCTACGAAAAATGATGATAGTCCCTTCGAATGTGCTAGGATACTTCCTACAAGTTGCCTTCTATGACCATCCGATGTCCCTTCGAATGTCCCGCTTACATCCAATGAATGGAGTTACCTACCAACTAATGGTATGGCTAGCGCTATTCTAAAGGAACGTAAAATAACACGAAAACGATCAAATTCTGAGTAGGTGATAAGACTTTTAGTTGCTTGCTCAAATCAAATACTTTTTGCACCTCACACTTTTGTCAAAGTTCAAACTCTTTTCAAAACGAAACATTTCCGAACACTTTGTATACATTCCTACATGAATCATTACAAAGTCAAAGCAAAATGCCTTTTCAAAACATTTTTGTCAAACACACAGAAAGCACAATTTTAAAGTGATCTAAGAGCAACTAAGAGCCCGTAGATAACTACGGATGGAAAGGGGTGCTAATACCTTCCCTTTTCATAACCTTCTCCCTTACTCAGAATCTAACGAAGGTCTTTTTCTGTACTTTTACCTTCCCTTAAATGGATAAAAATAAAAGTCGGTGGCGACTCTTGCTATCCGCATATTTGTGATACAAACACTAAGAAGTCAGTTCACCGTATCACAGAACTGGCGACTCTGCCGGGGAGACACCCTAAAGAGAGAATTATCTTAGGGATTTCTAGATCACCTTTATTGCTTTCTGCTTGACTTGCTTGCTTTATCTTTAAGGGTTGCTTGGGTATTATATTGTTGGGGGATCCTACACCCAGATCCGGGTTTCCTTTTAGGTAAGTGGCAATAAATCGTCGCGACCGTTAGACGTATATCAAAACGGTCAACATGATGGCTACGTTAGTGTGACACTTTGGATGTCCTGATACTCTTCATTCCCAAGTTGAGGATAGTATTTGGCTCTCGTGGTGTCATCAAGCACTAACTAAACTTTTAGAACCTTAATTGACCCATCTTGGCCATTAGAAGGTAGTGAGATGGCCGACTTTGGTGTAGACCGAGGTTGGTTGATACCGATGCTACTCATTGAGAGACTTTTGGGACATTTTCGGTCGACCACTTGGTAGTCGTATTGAAATAAGCGCCTACGAGAAAGATCGATGATGTGAGATTCCTAGAACCCGGTTACTATTATAGGACAGGATGAACCAACTCAAACTTTTGGTGGGGTAATCACCTAGACCTCTTGCAAGCCTTAAACCTAGGCTCATTGTGTGAATTGTTTGTGTGTGCCAAACATGACATCATGACATCATTTGCATTGCATATCATTTCTAACTATTTCAAGGACCTAGGGATTTATCTTTGCTCTGTTTTGTAGGGTATTATGGCTTCTAGAAAGACTATCCGAATCAACTTCATGGGTATACCTTCTCAGCTCAAAGAATTGGTTTCAGAAATTCCCGATCATGCTCAGTTCATCAAAAGACATGGTTATCTACTTGATTTGGTTATCTCCGGTTTTGAAGAAGATATGATGCATGTCCTATTTCAGTTCTTCGATCCAAACACCATTGCTTTACATTCCAGATTATCGTTGGTTCCTACCTTGGAAGAGTTCTCTAAGCTACTTGGGTACCTATTCTTGACCAAATGCCATTCACGGTTTAGAAAAGGTTCCTAAGTATGAAGACATCATCCTTTACACCTTGCCGACATTGAAGTCAATTGGGAAACTAGGAGTGGAGTTAAGGGTTTACTTTCCAAGTTCTTAATTAAGAAAGCCCGAGAATTCCTCAAAGTTATGAGTTTCCATGCATTCGAAGACATTGTGGCCTTGCTAATCTATGGTTTGGTTCTATTCCCTAATTCGGATCAATTCATAGATGTCAACGCCATCAAGCTGTTCCTTACCCGCAATCCAGTGCCTACTTTACTTGGGGATATCCTACATTCTCTCCACACTCGTACCATCAAAAGACAAGGAACTCTCATGTGTTGCATACCGTTACTTTCTAGGTGGTTTATTTCGCACCTTCCTCCATCAGTTTTGAAGAACGAACAAAGGTTGAGATGGTCTCAAAGACTAATGTCACTCTCTCATTCAGACATCCGTTGGAGTCTTTTCTCTCAAAAGGACTTCACCTTCATTGAGCGTTGTGGAGAATTCCCTAATGTACCACATGATATGCTTCTCCAAGATATTGTGTTCGATTACAATCACGATCTCTAGAATTACCGACGAAGGTTCATACACGCTTGGGGCATGGTAAAGAAGACTGATACCAAGACTTTGGGGCACCAGAACTCCATTCCTTGGGAAACTTACCTCAAATGGGTGCGAGCTCGAGCTCAAAACCTCATGATGCCATTCACTGTTCTACCAAGAATTATGGAACTGTTGCTATAGGTGACGTACTTATACCGTTCTCATCCCGACATGCCTACCGATTTTGAAGACTTGAAGAGATCCTGGATTCAACTCAAGGAAGAGAGGGATACCTTTGAAGCTCAGTGTTATGCAAGCGAGAAGAAAGTGTTAGAGTTGACCAAGTTACTTCACGAAGAGCGAAGCATCAATGCCTACATCGGCACCAAGAGGAAGCGACCATGGGAGACTTAGAGCTTTAGGATTTATATGTTCTTCTTTTATTGTTTTGAACTATCTCTTGTACTTAAAAAGAAAAAGAATAAAAAGAGTACTAATAAATGTTTGCTCATTGCTTGTCTAACAAATTTAAATCTCTAAGGTCCTTGAAAACATTGCATTGCATTCGCATAAACATTGCATATCATAGCATAACATTGCATCACAGGTACATTGAAGATTGGTTTTCTCATTTGCTCGCTATTTATTTTAGCAGAAATGGCTCTTGAAGCTTGTCAAAGATCTTCAAGCTCGAATGCCTGGCCAAAGAATGTTTACCACTTGGTCCAAGGCCAAGAAGATCCAAGAAGCTCATCAATGAAGAAGAAGGTTGTTGGTCTCCTCAACATGGGCACGCTACAAAGGAGGTCCTAGAGTGGTTAGTCGAATTGAGCTCTCTGAAGGAAGTGTCAAGAAGGAGGATGAGCAAAGTAACAAGGGTGATGGTGAAGGCAGTCAGCCTGAACTTGAGAAGAACTATGATAATGGACAATACTCTGATGAGGATGACAAGTACAAGCAACTTGAAGACCGTTTGAATGTGTGGAAAATCAAGATGTCCGGCTGAATTTTGATGATCCGAGTCTGCCTCGGTGTTGTGATTCCTCCCAAGTTCAAAGTTCCTACTTTTGCTAAGTATGATGGCGTGTCTTGCCCAAAGCTGCATTTGAAGTCCTATGTCCAGAAGATCAATCCCCACACTGATGACAGAAAGTTGTGGATGCACTATTTTCAAGAGAGTTTGTCCGGAACTCAATTGGAGTGGTATTATCAGCTAGAGAATGACCGTATCCGTACTTGGAGTGATTTGGCAGATGCTTTCTACAAACAGTATGAGTACAATGCTGAATTGACACCCACTCGCATGCAACTACAAAGCATGTCTATGGGTCGTGATGAGAAGTTCAAGGAGTATGCTCGGAGAGATCTAGGTGAGTTCAACCACCCTTGTCCAATAGGGAGTTGGTTGATATGTTTATGGGAACACCGACAGCCCATTCTTCAATCATCCGATTGAAACTCTTCACCGGATTCACCGAATGATATTGACAAAGCGAGCATATCAAGTCGGTATCAAGAGTGGCAAGATTCAAGTAGAGACATCTTCAAATGCGCAAAAGATCTTTTGGTGGTAAGAAGTTAATGCCGTGTATGGTCGAAAAGCCGAGCCAAGACCGACCGCACTCAATCTGTGGGGGCAGTTGTGATCTCTAATCCTACATTAGCACAACCTTAGCGAGACAACACGCGTAGCCAGAACGCGCCACGAAGACATTTTACAAAGATCAACATGCCATTGTCGCAAGCCTTGCAACACATGTTGAAAGCAGAGCTGATTACCTTGAGGGATCCTCCTCGAATGTCAACACTTCTCTCCGAGATACAATCCTAATGCTAAGTGTGCTTACCATTCCAATAGCCCAGGACATAGTACTGATGATTGTTGGGCTCTGAAGAACAAGATTCAAGATATGATTGAAGCTAAGCAGATTGAGTTTGACCCTCCTGTCGAGACTCCGAATGTGATCAACGCGCCTATGCCTAACCATGACAAGAGTTCCAATGTTGTTGGTGATGATACTTATGTTTTCAACATAGATGACTTGACCATTCCTCTGATGACTATTAAGAAGAATTTGCTACAAGCCGGTGTCAATCCAGGATGCCCAGAGAATTGTCGTTGGTGCCCATCTGCACCTGATGGTTGTGCTTGGTTGAGAAGACGTGTTCAGTGCATGATGGACAACCGTGAGATACTATTTATGAAACCTCCTGTGCAGAAGCTGTGTAAAGATATGGCTAAGTTGAAGATTGACAATGCAAATGAAACTGTACCATCTGTGTGGGATACCTTGGGGCAGCCAAGTGGAAAGTATGATTACATGGTGAAGTACACTGCTCCTCGAAAGCTACAAGATTCCTATTGAAGATGTTAAGGCAACCGGATGGGGTGACGATTTCCGTAAGACTATGCCGATGTTAACACCATAAGGATTTCCTCACTGTGCAAGAGTGGCACCTCTCATCATTACTTCCAAGGCCGTTCCATATTCCTCCGACAAGGCTATCCCTTGGAATTATGGAGTCGATGTTTACTATCATGGCGCCAAGCAAGACCCTTTGAATTGAAGATCTTACAATTGAAGCTACCATTCCCGACATTGACAACATCACCGGATCTAGTAAGGTGACCGAACCGAAGGGTATTCTCTCCAGATATCTCTCCTCCAAAAGACACCGCGACTCCAACGCATTCCAATATTCAACCCATTCCCAAGCTAGAGGAAGGAACCTGACTCATCCCGCCACCAAGTACCAAAGGAAGTTGTCAAGACACCTCCAAACAAGAAATGGAGGAAATTCAAGATTATCAAGAAGAGTGACTACAATGTTGTGGAACAGTTGAGACTCGCCCAAGATCTCCATGCTTGCTCGCTTTTATGCTCGAGGCTCATGCTAACGCCTTGGTGAAATTTCAAGAATGCTCACGTGCCGCAAGACACTACCACCTACCATTGAAGTTTGTATTGCTAGCCCTGGCTGCCAACAACGGCCTAGGCTTCTCGATGTTGATTTGACTCCGGAAAGAAACACAACAAAGCCTTGCACATCTCTGAGTGCAAAGGCACTACCTTATCTCATGTTTTGTTGATACCGGTTCGCTTTGAATATCCTACCAAGATCGCTTTTGATCGACTTGATGTCGAAGGGTTGGTTCGAGACCCGTGACATTATTGTGAGAGCTTTTGATGGTTCTAAGCGAACAAGATTGAGAGCTCATCACTGTTAAAGTCGGTTCCCACTTTTGACTCCACTTTCTTTGTCATGGACATCCGTCCGCTTACTCTTGCCTACTTGGACGCCCTTGGATACATGGGGCGCCACCTCTACCTTGCACCGTCAAATACCCAGTGAAAGGGAAGGTTGTTACAGTATGTGGTGAATATATGGTCAGTCATCTACAGTCCTTCCGATACCTCGAGATGGAAGATGAATTCTTCGAGACTCCCTGTCAAGCTTTTGAAACAATACCCAGAGTCATGCCTGTTGACTCTCCTGTCACTCCTGAAATTACACAAGCACCGCCCAGGATGGCCTCACTGAAAGATGCTCAAATTGCTGTTGAAGAAGATAGTACTATTTGGGGTCAGCTCCCGGATCTTCCTTTCAAATCCGACAAGACTGGTTTAGGCTTCACCATCAAGGGTCAGAAGATGATACGCCGCGAACGTGCCGGCCAACTTCCTTTCCGCATCAGTCAGAGTGGAATCCATGCTATAGACGACGACAACGGCTTCGACATCAAGAAATGGATCTTCCCAACCTGCAAAGCTCGAGCAATTGAAGATCAAGACGTCATACGAATCTCCTTTAGTCAAGAGTAATTGCTCTTGTTTTGTTTTGCTTTTCGTATTTCTTTATGTTTTGAACAATAAACTTTGAAAGCCTAATGCCTTGCCCGGGGCATCATGGCTCGCATGCGAGGGTTATTATCTATTGTTTGCTTTTCATTCAATAAATTCGTTGGACTTTTGCATTCAATTGTTTGTTCTTTCTTTACTTTATCACCCCTTCAAAAGCTATGTGTTTCTTACACACACCCACGTGATATACGCAGTAATCACTCCAAATCTCGTTAATAACTATGCTATTGCTAAATATGACTTCGATAATCCGATCTACCAAGCCAAAGACGAAAGTGAGGAAGATTGTGAAGTGCCGGAGAACTTGTCGATCGCTACAAGAAGAGGATCGAGTTATACACCACACCGAAGAGCAAGTCGAGGTTGTGAATTTGGGTACCGATGAAGATGTAAAAGAGATCAAGATAGGAGCGGTCTTGAGAACAGTGTTAAAGAAAGGTTGGTTCGATGCTACGAGACTATATTGAGGTTTTGCTTGGTCATACGAAGACATGCCGTGTTTAGACATTGATATTGTGGTACACCGATTGCCGACAAAGAAGGTTTTCTTCCTGAAAGAAGGTTCTCGCACGCGCCCGAGATGTCGAGAAAATCAAAGCCGGGTTATGAAACAGCTCAATGCCGGATTCTTAGCGTTACTTCCTATCCACAATGGGTTGCTAATGTGGTTCCCGTGCCTAAGAAGGATGGTAAGGTACGAATGTGTGTGGATTACGAGATCCGAACAAAGCGAGTCCGAAAGACGATTTTCCCTCCTCATATTGATGTTCGTTGACAACACCGCCAAAGATAAGGTTTTTCCTTCATGGATGGTTTCTCCCTATAATCGATCAAAATGGCCTCAAGACATGGAGAAGACTACTTTTGTTACACAGGGGCACTTTCGCTACAAGGTTATGCCGCTCGGACTAAAGAACGCGGTGCCACTTATGCTATGGTGACATTATTTCATGACATGATTCATCACGAGATAGAGGTCTACGCCCGACATGATAGCTCGATCACGATCAAGAGGAACATCTTGATCATTTGCAGAAACTGTTTGATAGGTTGAAGAAGTACAAACTGAGACTTAATCCTAACAAGTGCACCTTTGGAGTCAGGTCCGGAAAACTCCTAGGATTGTTGTCAGTGGAAAAGGTATTGAGGTTGACCCCGCTAAGGTTAAAGCTATTCAAGAGATGCCAGCGCCCCGTACTGAGAAGGAAGTCAGAGGTTTCTTGGGCCGATTGAACTACATTGCCAGATTCATTGCACACCTAACTGCTACTTGTGAGCCAATCTTCAAGTTACTTAAGAAAGATCAAGTGGTAGAATGGAACGACGATTTCCAGGTCACTTTTGACAAAATCAAGGAGTACCTATAGAATCCTCCTATCCTGATGCCGCCCGCCGAAGGAAGACCTCTTATCATGTACTTGACAGTGTTAGAGAACTCAATGGGGTGTGTGTTGGGGCAACATGACGAGTCTGGTCGAAAAGAGTATGCAATATACTACCTTAGCAAAAGTTTACCGATCGTGAAACAAGATACTCAAATGAGAAAACCTACGCTTTGGCTTGGGCTGCTCACGACTAAGACAAGATATGTTGACTCACACTACCTTGTTGATTTCAAGATGGATCCGATAAAATACATATTTGAGAAACCAACTCTCTCCGGAAGAATAGCAAGATGGCAAATGATCTTGACCGAATACGACATCTAGTACACTTCTCAGAAAGCAATCAAGGGAAGTGTAGTAGCCGATCATTTGGCTCATCAAGCCGTAGATGACTATCACCATGCGTCAATTTCCGCATTTAAGATGTTTTACTAGTTATACGAAGAACCGTGACCGACGAAGGACCTGAACAAGGATCCCGATGGACCATGGTCTTTGATGGAGCCTCAAACGCACTTGGCAATGGCATTGGCGCCATCATTACATCCTCTACAGGCGGACATACGCCTTTCACCGCTAGATTATGTTTCATTGCACCAACAACATGGTCGAAGCGTGCATCATGGGTATCAAAGTCATATTGACTTAAGAATCAAGTTCACAAGTGTATGGAGACTCACCGTAATCACCGATTAGGGTGAGGATACGAAGCATCCGAATCTCATTCCATATCGAGAGCATGTTCTAAGTTTGATCCCCTACTCCGAAGAGATTACTTTCAATCACATTCCACGAGAAGAGAATCAGTTGGTAGACGAATTAGCTATTATGTCGTCTATGTTCAAGGTCAGATGGGACAACGAGGCTCCCCAGATCATCATTGAAAAGTCCGACGAACCAAAGATATTGTTATGAGCTTGATACGTAAGAGAAACCTTGGTACTATGACGGAAGAGGTATCTTAAGACTCGTGAATATCCAGGGCATCCGTCAATGATAAGAAGTTCTTGAGAAGATTTGCATCCAAAATCTTCCTCAAAGAACAAAGATCTTATACAAGCGTAATCACGACTTGTGCTTACTCTACTGTAGACCGGAAAATAGCGAGCGATTATGGAAGAGTTACACGAAGGCGATTTGGTACCCACTCCAAAGGACACACTATGGCTAAGAAGATTTCGACAAAGTTATTATTGGTCCACCATGGAAGTCGATTGTCACCGCTTATGCTCGATCTTGTCATAAATGCCGATTTACCTGCACAAAGTACACGCATCTCAAGACTGAATGTTCTAACTCCTTGGCCGCTCGCAATGTGGGCATTGACATGATCGGAGAAATCAAGCCCACTTCCAACGGATACCGCTTCATCCTTGTGGCAATTGACTATTTCACCAAATGGGTATACCTCGCTTGCATCTTACAAGAATGTTGTGGCTCGATTCATCAAACATAATCTTATCTGATATGGCACTCCGAAAGGATTATCACAAATAACGGCTCTAATCTCAACAACAAATGATCACCGAACTCGCACGCAGCTCAAGATCAAGCATCACAATTCTCCATATCGGCCTAAGATGAATGGCAGTGGAAGCCTCCAACAAGAACATTAAGAAGATTATAAAGAAGATGACAAGGACTTACAAAGATTGGCATGAGATGTTACCATTTGCTCTTCATGGTTATCGTGACTACAAGATGAACATCGAGGCAACTCCCTTTCTCTGTGTATATGGAAGCCGCCCTACCAATCGAGGTTCGGATACCCTCAACCGAGTCCTCCAGACGCAGAGTCACGAAGACGATGGGTCCGCATCGCCTTAACCAAATTAACTTGATTGATGAGAAACGATTTGCATCCATCCGCCATGGATGATATACGAAACGAATGATCGTAGCATTTAACAAGAAGGTCAAGCACCGAGTCTACCAAGTCGGCGATCTAGTAGTCAAGCGATCATACTTCCACAAGGTGATCCGGGCAAATGGACTCCACCCACGAGGGACCGCTTTGTAGTCAAGACAGATTTTCGCGGAGCTATGATACTTAGCACCATGGATGGTGAAGACTTCCACACCCGTGAACGCAAACATAGTCAAAAAATACTACGATAAAGAGACCCGCTAGGTCGATCGACCTAGGCAAAAATAAGGGCATCGGCGAACCAAAAGGGTTCGGGCAAAATTAAGGATATATACAAAACATGTACACCCGCAAGTCGAAAACTCGAAAAGGCGGTTGGGCAAAAAGGGTATCCCTAGACCGAAACCCGAAAGGGCGGTCTAGGCAAAAGTTAGGGATTTAAGCGCACGACTATGTCTCTTCCGCATCACCGCTCCTGACTACTATCAAGATTCAAGATTCAAATGGCGAAGATCGCCTACTTACTTTCTAACGATGAAGGAGATGAGATATTTGAAATATATGAGTACTAGCATAGTTGGAACTTAACGAGATTGTTCCCACATAGCTTTTTACCTTTCTTTTGTACGAACTACTTGGCCATACGCCACACATCAAATGAATACAAATTCTTTCTCTTTACAATTCTTGTTGTTGTCGTTTGCAATAAGTCCAACGTTTGCTTTGAATGATTATACGCATTTGACAATAAAAATCTCTTTGCAAACATACGAAAAGCGGACATACAAAAGTAATTACTACAGGCTCTAGGAATTGAGATGACAACGAAAGTTACCAGTGCATTTCCCCTGCAGAGCATTGATCCCCGCCGAGATGTTGCTCACCACGAACCTTCCCAATGGAGTAGGAAAATTCCAAGGATTCCACTCAACCGACCAATGTTACGCCGGCCTCCAAACAAGAACACTTCATCTCCACCGAGGTATTTATCATCGAAAATATCTCCCAACGATTCCTTTTCTCCAAAGCGTATCCGACTTGAGACTTGGTCGAGATAATCGGAGGAAATTTACATCTTCTATTCCCTAGTCAGAGATTCCAACGGGCTCCAACCCGGTCTCCCAGCAACCATCAAATGCTCTCCAGTGAGATCTACACTCCACATCCCCAGTAGAGCGCCTCTTAATTTTTCCCAACAGGATCTACATGCAAGATCCCCAACAAATTGCCTCCCAGACTCTCCCCAGCAGGGTCTATGTATGAGATCTCCAACAACGAGCTTCTCAATCTCTATATTCCTCAACAACATCTAGGCCTGAAGCTTGGTCAGATAGTGCATTGGAGGAATCAAAGCTATCTTTTTTCTCAGGATCTTCATCCTCAAGCAGAAGTCAGAAATCCTCAAGCAGAACATCCGCATCTTCTTCAAGATGGATATGTTTTGAAATACCACAACATCTATCATTCATACATTTCTCATATGTCATTCATACACATTGTCATGCATCATACTTTGCATAAAACTAACAAATATTCTATCAAAGTTTCTCTTGTTTTTTTTCCAAAACAGGTGAAAGTCACTTCTGACGCAAACAGGTCCAGATTAAGCCCCAATCGACGGAAAACTATCCGAAAGACCGCCCGTTGTCCTCCGACGATCGTCCAGATTAAGCCCGAGTCGACGGAAAACTATCCGAAGACCGCCTCGTTGTCCTCCGACGAATGGTCCAGGATTAAGCCCCGAATCGACGGAAAACTATCTCGAAGACCGCCCGGTCGTCCTCCTCCGATCGGTCCAGATTAAGCCCGAATCGACGGAAAACTATCTCGAAAGACCACCGGTTGTCCTCCGACGATGGTCCAGATTAAGCCCCGAACCGACGGAAAACTATCGAAGACCTCGGTTATCCTCCGATAATGCAATGGATCAACACCGATGCACAACGTGGAAGATATCCACGCCTTGCCAATCGCTACCTCTCTCGTAGTAATCGACACGAAGATTTATTTCGATTCCTTCTTATTATAAACAACCAGTAGTTCAATACGATTTGGATGGCATCTTAAGCCCATCTCCGCCTCCTTCCACTATCAAGGACATCTACAGAGCCTAGCGACGACTCACTCCCAAAGATCGATCTTTCCTGATGGCATCTTAAGCCCATCCCCATCAACTTTCCTATTCGACAACATTCTCGAGTCCAAGATGCGACTCATCCCCAAATAAGTCTCTTCCTTCTCCAAATGGCATCCGAAGCCCATTCCCGCATCATCCACCAACGAGTGCAAATTGTATTGAGTGTTCAATCATCTTCTACCTTCGTCACGAAAAACAGCGTGTCAATCTAACCTTCCAAAGACAAGAAGATTGAACAGGGCAGTGTCATACCCCAAAATTTGCCCTCCATCTTCTCAAGATATTTCATACATCCATACTCAAGGATTCTTCAAGAGTTGATCAGACAAACTCTCTCCTAGACAATCAATCCAAACTAGGGTTTGGCAATTCTCAGATCAAGATGAGCTTCGAACATCTCCAATGGTCTTCATGCCTCCTCATATGCTTCAAAGATTCTCCATGTCAAGTTCCAAGCCTTACAAGTCAAGTTTCCTATAATTGCTCGATGGTTGAAAATCAACAGATTGAACAAAAGTCAACTGTGGTCAACATACAATCAAACTTCATAATTTTTGGTCAACATCCTCATTTTGAAGTTATATTCATCATTTGATCAAGGGTTGATCATGATTCATCAAGAAAACTCAAGATTTGCTCAAAAGTTAAACTTTCTAAATTAGGGTTTCTAGATGAAAAGTCAACTGAACTTTGACTGATCATAACTTTTTCATACTTTCTCAGAAATTTTTCCACCACCTCTTGTTTTGAAGGAAATTCAATTCTCTACAACTTCATGTCTCACAAGAATGTCCACAAAATGCTTCATTTGAGAGGTATGGCTCAAGACATTACAGGTCATTTTCAAAGTCAACAAAAAGTCAACTTTTTGTTTTGAAGATATATTGAGCATGGAAACTCCAATTGAGATGAGACCAAAAAGGTTGGTTAGAGGACTATTAGATATTTTCAAAAAGTCCAAGAACACTCAAAAATGTGGAAAATTGAGCAAGATACACTATTCAGAAGTTGGGCAATTTTGGACAATTGCACAAAAGGACATTTTGGTCAAAATGCAAAATTTTCCAAATGGGCCTAAAATCTTTTGATCCAAACTTGTTCATGACATTATTATTGACCCATAAATGCTTGGCCATGGTGATTTTCTATTTTTATGATTTATCTTTGAATTTTAGAACATTTAATTCAAAAATAAATTATATAAAATATGAAAATAATATATTTTTTCAAATGGATTGGATTTATATTTTCCTTGAAGTCCAAGATAGCCCATAGCAATTACCAAATTCGTGCTAGCCTCTTACATGGAAGGAAAATCAAATTTTTTCCAAAATTTGATTTGTTTTAAAGAGAAAATATTGCACATTGATTGATCAATCTTTTTTCACTCTTTTTGCCATCCAAATTCTCTCTATAAATACCAAACATCATGGACAGCAAGCAACACGAAACCCTAGCTCAAGCCAAACCCTTATTCTTGCAAATTTTTTCTCAAAACTTTTGAAAATCGAATTCCATACAACAGCCACTTTCAGCCATCAAAAACCATCCCATTGTCTTCAGGAGGTAGGTTTGAGTAAGTATACACTCTTATCATTGATCAAAGCAAGCTGAATCGATGCATATACATACATACATATTCAAAACTTTTTGATTTTTGCATTTTTATTATCTGTTGGTTTCAATTGATTTTAACGATTTGGTTGTGTTCATGAGGTTGCATATGATGGATCTGGGCCATCGTTTTAAAGCTTGTACGTGGGAATCACGATTTGCCATGGCTAGGGCTTTTTGAACTGTTTCGATCGAACCGGCCTATACAGGCACTTTTAGGGAAAACTGAGGCCACCATTAGAATCGCAAGGGTCGATTTAGGGGGGTAGGGTATTCCTTTGCCATTTATCTTTCATGTTTTGCAGGTTTTGGATTTTGCTCGATCGGAGAAGACGACCGGAGCTAGGGCTCCGGCGTCGTTGACCGATGTTGAATCCGGCGAAGCAGGCGTGGCGAAAGCAAGCAATCTGATTCGTCCATCCAGTCAACTGGGGTCCACGCGTGGCTGACTCAGTTTGAAATATAATCCTGACGCGTCATCACACATATACCATTGGTTTTCACTCTCAAAACACCAAGTGTCAAGTGGTGTAGTGGATAAGGCGCTTCCTGTGCCAAGATACCCTCCAGGGTCATGAGTTCGAATCTCCCCAGGACCGGTTCTTTCTTTTCTTTTCCAAACTTCAAACTTTTCAACTATTTTTCATATTTTCTTTTATTTTCAATATTTTGCATCATTTTAATTTATTTTCATATTTTTATTTATGCATTAAAAAAATTATCAAAAATTATTTTTCTTTTTACATTATTTTCAGAAAACCTTTATTTAATTTATAAAATTAAAAAAATACAATTTTGCATGCATATTTATTTTTATTCATAATTTTTGCATTTTAATTACTTTTAATTCATTTTAAATTATTAAATTGCATTCAAAAAATCCCAAAAAATTATTTTATAATATTTATATTATTTCCAGCATGTCATATTTTTCTTATTTTAAAACTTGCGTTTTTCTAACATTTTTTCTCTTATTCGATTCATCTCGTATTTTCCGAGTTCTCAGTCTTTTACAGGTTGATCTGATTCAGACGATTTTTCTTTATCATTTTATTTTTTCCAATAATGTAACTGTTTATGGGATGTAATAGTTTAAATTAGGGTTTTATTTTCCGCAAGTTTAAATTATGTATCTGCCCCAAAGCCATGTAATAGCGTAGGTCATTTACCTTTCCGCACCTTTACATTCCGCATTTTAATTTCTGCACATATAAACTGCTAGTAACTAGGCGTGTATGGCAAGATAATAAATGAACATAGCCCACTACTTTTCAAGATAAAAATATCTGAAATCAACACACTTCTTCACACATGCATCCCTTAGGGTAATTCTCTCTCGTTGCCTTTACGAATTCAAATGGTCAAGTCCCTCGAACGTAGAGGTATTCTAGCACCGTTGCCTTCCAAACAAATCATCATAGTCCCTTCGATACAAAGATCATAAGACCCACGATGTCGCCTCCGAATACATGACCTTGACCCTCGATTGTCGGCTACGAAAAATGATGATAGTCCCTTCGAATGTGCTAGGATACTTCCTACAAGTTGCCTTCTATGACCATCCGATGTCCCTTCGAATGTCCCGCTTACATCCAATGAATGGAGTTACCTACCAACTAATGGTATGGCTAGCGCTATTCTAAAGGAACGTAAAATAACACGAAAACGATCAAATTCTGAGTAGGTGATAAGACTTTTAGTTGCTTGCTCAAATCAAATACTTTTTGCACCTCACACTTTTGTCAAAGTTCAAACTCTTTTCAAAACGAAACATTTCCGAACACTTTGTATACATTCCTACATGAATCATTACAAAGTCAAAGCAAAATGCCTTTTCAAAACATTTTTGTCAAACACACAGAAAGCACAATTTTAAAGTGATCTAAGAGCAACTAAGAGCCCGTAGATAACTACGGATAAAAAGGGGTGCTAATACCTTCCCTTTTCATAACCTTCTCCCTTACTCAGAATCTACCGAAGGTCTTTTCCTGTTCTTTTCACCTTCCCTTAATTGGATAAAAGAAAAGTCGGTGGCGACTCTTGCTATCCGCACATTTGCGATACAAACACTAAGAAGTCAATTCACCGTATCACAGTAACACACTAGCGTGATTGGTATCGGTAAGTGTGATGCCACGTAGGAATATCACCATGGATTACTTGCCATCTAATGACGCCAATTAGGCAATGTCATTAGGCTTTTGCCCTGTGAGCTTGTGCGTCAAGAAGGCGTATTGCATTTTTCGTAACACACCGGCGCATGAAAATGAATGCCATTGCAATGTGCTCTTGAGGGTCTTTTATGGTGTTTCCTCACTTGCCGTAACACATTGGCGTGCTTGGCGATGAGGTTGTGATGTCGCTTAGGCAATGTCACAACGATAACTCAACTTGGATGAAATTCTATGTAGGAACGATTAGATTTCATTAATTAGTGTGCTTATGCAAGTCTCTTGACATATATGCATTTGAGTACTCATTGAGGGTACGCGACAGAGGTAGCGTAGTTAGATGGGTATAACTCCTTGATTCCTCACATATGGATGTGGGTTTGCATATTGTGTATTATACTATTTGTATGTTGTTACCCCATTGGTTAGCCATGGGACTTCCATTGGTGGTGCTACCCCTTGTTTGTATTTGCTCCTAGCTGTGAGGCAATAACCCGAATTCTAGGTGAATTCATATTGATGCATGTACCCGTTAGAATCGAGCGAATCCCCTAAGATAGGGAGGGTCGCTGAGGTTTAGTAATCTCACCCCATTCCAATTATTATTTTTCAGGTTCTTAGAGGCAGGATCGTGACAAGGGTAAGATGACTTAGCTTATGACGATGTTTCTCAGCGATAATCTTTATCTTCTTTATCTTTCCGCTTATGTACCTGGATGATGTATTAGTAACTTCAAATTTGTATTATTTTGGCCATGACTATTTCAACGAAAGTTTATAATTGTACTAATACTCTCCTTTATTTTCCACATTTTATGTATGAATTCGGTTACCATTTAATGCCATACACGTATTATCCTAGGCAATGATATGTGGGGTGCTACAGTTGGTATCAGAGCAGGTTAATTACCGGCTTCGCCATGAAACATCATAAGTCAACACAATTTTGTCTCATATACATAATTGTCAGCATGATTCCTTATGTTCTATGTGTGGCGTTGAGCCTGGTCAACTTGATTCTATGTGTAGGACATACAGGAAGATGATTGATGGATGTAGAAGACCTCGAAGGCCCAGAACTAGGCCTATTGAACCATAAATTCCTACTCATGCTGGTGGTGCAAATGTGCCTGATGCAAACATGCCCTGGATGCAAATGATGCAGCAGATGCAATAGCAGAATCAGATGGTGATGCAAGGCATGCAAGGGCAACAACATCAAAAGCAACCAGCTACTCCTGCTCCAGTTCCTCAAGCCCCTGTAGGACCTGACTCTCGTTCCTTCTTCAGGATGAGTCCTCTAGAGTTCATGAGAGGCTTAGACCATGTTGCAGCTCATGATTGGCTCTATGGCATTGAGCGAGTATTCCAGGCCATTCAATGCAAAGAGGAAGATAAGGTGATGTTTGCTGCCCAAAAGTTGAAGGGTCCGACTGGTAGGTGGTGGGATACTGCATCTACTTATTTCACCTCCCAAGAAATACTAAAAGATTGACAACACTTCAAGACAACTTTCTTGGAGAAATACTTCCCCAACATTGAAGCAACTCATTTTTTTCAAAAATCATTTAATTTTCAAAAAAAACAATGAAATCGCCATCTAATTTATTTGTTCTAAAAGAAGAACGGGAAAATATAGATAAAACCCACGAATAAAGGATAAGACGGTCTATGAAATTTAAGAGATATAGGTTCGGGAGTTGGTTATGCAAGGGGAAGGTATTAGCACCCCTTACATCCATCGTACTCGATGGTACCCATTTAGTTCAAAGTGTGTTTGTGTAAAAATTTTACGATCTTCTAAGATAGAAAGGAGAAAGAAAGGGAGAAGAAATGTTTTTATTATTTTTGCTCGCCTTTGGTCGTAAGACTTAGTGCCTACGTACTCCCTCGTGCAATGGGAAAGTCAGAGCGCCGTAGTTCGGCTAGAAAATGATTGTTTGTTGATTCATTTTAAATGAAAAGACAAGTCGTCATTTTTAAGGGAGAAGACTCATCTAACGCCCATAAGGTGTGATAAAGAATAAAGGACTACGCACCAACATGAGGGAGGGTTTGAGAACACCTCTAGTACTCAAGTGGAGAAGTCGAAATCCTTGGGAATAGAGGAAGAAACATCTCAATTATAAATGAATCATGTCTAATCTTGAAAATGGTTTGAAAGGTAAAGGTGCTCGAGCGCACAAAAGATATTGAATGTGTTGAGATTGATTTTAAATTGGGGATGACAAGTATCAAAACATTAGGCTATCATCTAATGATTCGAATACTAGAAATTGGCGAGTGAGCTCAACCAATCATCTCTCATCCCACAAATTTATTATGAAATAAGTGTTTTGAGTGAGATAAAATATTTAAATTATTGGGCTATCATCCAACAATCTAAAGACTTTAAATTCGATTAAATTGTCGGGCTATCATCCAACAATTTAAACGAATGTCACTTTATTATTTTAATATGGATAGAAGTATTTAGTTTATTGGGCTATCATCCAACAACCTAAAGACTTCCAATTCAATTAAATCGTCGGGCTATCATCCAACAATTTATTTGAATACCGCTCTCATTTTTGACATGGATAGAAGTTTTATCTTATTGGGCTATCATCCAACAATCTAAAGACTTCAAATTATTTGAAACATTAGGCTACCATCTAATGATTTAAACAAATTTTATCCAAGTTTATTATGAAAAACATTTAAAAAAAACATCTCGACGTTGGATCGAGGTTTGAGAAGAAGACTCGACGTTGGATCGAGTTTTATTGAAAGTGTTTTAAATGCTTGGTGAATGGAGAAAGAATCAGGTTATGATCAATGTGCGGGAGATGGAGGAGAAACGAATAATTGTAAATAGCAAATAAAATCGACAAAGCCCATACAAGGTGGCCAACCTAAGTATAAAATAATTAAATTACATGTGTACTAGCAAACTGGGCTAGCCTACTATAACGACTAATTGGAACAACTAATCGAAATAGGCTCACTGTAAGAAGGCCCAGGATCAAGCGTACATGTGTGGTCATCGCGACGCTTCGTAACTTTGTCGACTTACGGGTTTAAAAATGATTTACAATTATTAGTTTAAAAATGATATTTTTTGGTTTTGTGTAAGTGACAGTTAAATTAAAATAAAATAAATGTGCACTAGATAATTATTACAAGAATTGTTTTTGGGAGAGGGATACATCAATTATAAATGGGGATTAAACGGTAAAATAAAATAGAAAGCGGTAAATTAATTACAACGCAACAAGGGGATTGAGATATATTTTTCGAATGAGGATGAAAATAAATTAAAGAGGAAACAATAAAATGATTATGTTAAAAGCATACAAATAGAAATTAAATACGGTGAAACTTAGTTATTAATTATTGTATTTTATTTTATTAACTAGAATAGATTATATGAACTAATTCTAAGAAATTGGTATACGAGGAAGATTATTATAATGTATTCCGAACTTATTTACGAATGAATAAATAAAGTATAATAATAAAAGTAATATGTATATAGTATATATTTACAATACTAAATATAAGAAATAAAAATAATATGTAAGATTATATTTACAGTATAAAAATAAAACATAAAAATACTAAGTATATTGTATGTACATTATTAAATATTAGATATAAATAGTAACATAAATATAAATAACAGCAATATGTAAAAAAAAAGTATATAAATGCAACAGTATAAAATGAATGTTTGAACCATCCTCAGATATCTTCACAAGTAACAAACATATTAGTAGCATGAGTGTAAGATAAAATGGAAATAAAATGAAATTGCAATAAAAAATAGAATACGATTAGTAATTACAAGCTATATAATCGAAAATGAAACTAGTATAAATGTATATGAACGGAAGGACTAAAACAATTAAATATGCGAGTCATTCGATTCACAAAGGAACCAAAACCAAAGAAACTTACACTATTATTCAATTTAAAATCGAAACAAACTAAAAATTAAATCGAACAAATCCGGGCAGCAACTATATATACTTAATAATGCTCAAGAATTCATCTCAAAAATTGTTCAAAACAAATTAAAAATGCAACGATGGAAACAAACGGATGCCCCATAGTTTCTCGGTTAGATTTACACGCGAGTAACGCGGTATTATCATTAACCGTCATTGAAACTAATCTTGAATATTATTCAAAGACAAACCACAATCAAAATTAAAATGAAAACAAGATAATATAATGGTTTCTCGGTTAAATCGTACGCGAATAAACGCGACATCGATATCAAACCTTCATCGAAACGACACGAGTATTGTTTCACTCACAATTCCAATTGAAATGAAAGTAGCATAAAAATACGACATCCCAACGGTTTCTCAACTAGATTTACACGCGAATTAACACGGCATCATCATTTAGCCTTCATCGAAACAATCTAGAAATTAAACTTTACAATTCCAAGCGAATTAGTTTACAGGAGTTACATAAATTTAAAACTTTATTACAAACTTGTAACCTCCAATTCGGTGCAAATTTGAAATCAAAGTTCAAACAGAAAATGGACAGCATTATGCTATTTACAGGTGGACATAGAAATGCTTCAGATTGTGTTAAATTTCTACAGCATAACAGATCTTACATCACATATTAACACATAGTAAACACTTTTCAAGATTTTTTTCAGTAGCAATCCATAAATAAAATCGGCAGAATTGTCAAAATTTATTACCAAACATTTATCATATCATGGAAATATGTTCATATATCACAGACTTTCAATACAACATTATGTCAGTACCTCATAGGTAAAGAGATCGAAAAGTTACCGAAATCGCCGATGTTAAACTGCTGCTACGAGATATTGCCGCTGTTTACTGTGAGCTTGGGATGCTAAAGAGTGGAGACAGTAGGGAACCGAGAGAAAGGTAAAGGCGGCAGCTGTGTTGCTGTCATAGTTGATGGAAACAGAGTGTGTTACGCCGGTGAGAGCTGAGACGCGATGAAGAAGGAGGAAGACGGAAGTGGAAAATGAAGGGGATGGAAGGAGGAAGCGGAAAGTGAAACGGCGATTGGAGGAGGTCAAGGAACACAAGCAAAGGAGAAGGAGGGAATGTTACAGCGATGGGCTTACTGTGGGTGAGGATTTGGTGAGGTTAAGGGTTACGGATAGGAGTGGATGAAGGAGTGATGACAGTTTGTGAAGAAGATGAGAGTTACATGGAAGTGGAAGCAGTGAAGGTCGTGGAGGTGTGACGGTGGTGACAGCTGAAACAACCGGCTGAACATCATCCGATAACTGTATCAATGAAGTCGCCATCGAACGTTTTTTATCTCACAAAAGGAGAAAGGTGAACGCATCGCGAAAACCTAAAAGGGATAAGGCACGGTCTTGCGACCGAGAGATAGGGTAAGGGAGCCTATTACGCGAAGGGAAGGTATTAGCACCCTACACGCCCGTAGTACTCTACGGTATCCACTTCTACTTTCTATCTAATGGGTGTGTCTAAATCTATGCTTAATCGCTAAATATGTATGCTAAAAGAGAATGCATGTGAAAGAAAAGAAAAATAAAGAAAACACGGGGAAAAGAAGGAAGTATTTACGAAGTTCGCTCGGTCGAGCGGACAAGATGCCTACGTATTCCTGCAATGGAAAGTCGAGCCCGTAGTTCGCTCACTTGTTTTGGTGTGTTTTGTGTTTTTTACTTATGAAAAGGTTTTAAACACAAAAAGAAAGAAAGCGCGCGAAGGCGAAAAAGAGTTTGTCTTGGTTGGTTGCTTTTACCTTGTGAAAGGAGTTCAAACCATTATTAAGTGTTTTGTTTTTTTGAAAAGAAAAGAAAAGCAAGTTTTAGTTTTAATCACATGTGAGGATGCAAAAAGAACTAGCAAAACAAAAAGGAGACTAACTAGTACTAGCCCTAATGTTGTCATGCAAAGATTGGACTTATGGTTGAGGATGTAAGGGAATCTCTACCTATGTCAACATGCAAAGGATGAAAATCCTAATGTCTAGGCTCGAGAATCTATCCTAACCGAGCAGCCCTACGGGAAAGCTATCCTATATCCGTCTTGGTTGTGGAACCAAGGGATGCAAGGGGATGAAGCAAGCAAGTGCTTTGGCAAAAGCACACAAACAATGCAATGCACACAAACAAATGACACACAAGCGCAGGAAAAGGAGGAAGTCCCATAGCCTCGACAGTAACGAGCATACCGTGAGTCAACCAGGAGCCGACACATCCAATTCCTGTTTGAAGAGCGAATGATGCGAGTTCAAAGAATGCGAACCCCGTAAAAGCGTGGAGAGTCAGAATAGGGAACTCTTGCCACTTTTATTGACTCGATAAAGAAAGCAACACGATTCGCGTGTGTGGAGCTGACATGGACTAGAACTGCGGGGTTCGTTGTCGACCCTACCTTCCGCATATATCAATGACTCGATGGCATGAAATATAAAAAGCGGACTTTGCTTAGTGGTACCACGTCAGGCCCCTAACCACCGACCTATGCAAGCACAAATATAAACACTTATCGAGAATTACCCCTATGCGATGGAGGATTTAAAACAAACCAAACACAATTAGCACACGTAATTGCCCTAAACGGGTCTTTAAATAAACCGAGGGGTTCCCGAACATGCTCCAACCACGGAAGCCCTTCATGCATCTCTATTCCTACTTCTCATGGCAAAAGAAAGTCAGAAGCCCTACTTCTCATGATATCTAGGAAAGTCAGTAAGAGAATGCAATAAACAAGTAGCAAGTACCGAACGGATATAGAATCCAAGCACGCAAGCTAGTGAAATAATCCGGAATACTTCAAGTACTGCAATCATGCAACAAAAGTAAACCGGTGAGAATTGCTCAAAGCATCAATACAAGCGGAATACGTGTCGATACGCGTCCGAAGCGACAATGCCTACAAGAACGGGATAATACAAGCAAAACAAGATAGGAATAGTGCACACGTGGGTGTACAAACTCAACCAAAACCTGCAAGAGAAATCAGATGGATATGCATGGAATGCAAATCGAGCGATAAAACCAATGTCCATAGCAAAGCGATGAATGAACATGCGAGGAATGCAAATCGAACGATAAAACCAATACTCATATCAAGGTAATGAATGAACATGCAAGGAATGCAAATCGAATCGATAAAACCAATGCTCATATCAAAGTAATAAATGAACATGCGAGGAATGCAAATCGAAGTGATAATTCCAATATTCAAATACATGTGAAAATGCATGAACATGTGAGGAATGCAAATCGAAATCGATAAAACCAATGCTCAAATACATGTAAAAATGCATGAACATGTGAGGAATGCAAATCGAAATGATAATTCCAATATTCAAATACATGTGAAAATGCATGAACATGTGAGGAATGCAAATCGAAATCGATAAAACCAATGTTCAAATACATGTGAAAATGCATGAACATGTGAGGAATGCAAATCGAAATGATAATTCCAATATTCAAATACATGTAAAATGCATGAACATGTGAGGAATGCAAATCGAATCGATAAAACCAATGTTCAAATACATGTGAAAATGCATGAACATGTGAGGAATGCAAATCGAAATGATAATTCCAATATTCAAATACATGTAAAATGCATGAACATGTGAGGAATGCAAATCGAAATGATAATTCCAATATTCAAATACATGTGAAATGCATGAACATGTGAGGAATGCAAATCGAAATCGATAAAACCAATGTTCAAATACATGTAAAATGCATGAACATGTGAGGAATGCAAATCGAAATGATAATTCCAATATTCAAATACATGTAAAATGCATGAACATGTGAGGAATGCAAATCGAATCGATAAAACCAATGTTCAAATACATGTGAAAATGCATGAACATGTGAGGAATGCAAATCGAAATGATAATTCCAATATTCAAATACATGTAAAAATGCATGAACATGTGAGGAATGCAAATCGAAATGATAATTCCAATATTCAAATACATGTGAAAATGCATGAACATGTGAGGAATGCAAATCGAAATCGATAAAACCAATGTTCAAATACATGTAAAAATGCATGAACATGTGAGGAATGCAAATCGAAATGATAATTCCAATATTCAAATACATGTGAAAATGCATGAACATGCGAGGAATGCAAATCGAAATCGATAAAACCAATGTTCAAATACATGTAAAAATGCATGAACATGTGAAGAATGCAAATCGAATGATAATTCCATTATTCATGTAAATGTATTATTTAGAAATGAATTAGAATTAATAAAAGAAATTAATAAAAAAATATTAAAAAATGTCAAAAATATTCTAATATCCTAAAATGTCAGAATATATTTTTTATGTATTTTTTATTTGTCAAAACAATCGAAATCGAAATTAAAATTGAACTAAATGTCGAAATTACAACACATGAAACAGGGGGGTGCAATGCCTAATTTTGGATTAAACTAAAATCTAGTACAACTAGCGCATGGGCTCAAAGACCTGGGGTATATCGAATATTCGGGCCCATTTCGGAATCCATACCAAGTCCAATTCTTCTTTTTTTTTGTTTGAGTCCAGATTATATTTTGTTAAGTCCACTAGCAGTTTTTGTTATTTTTTATCTAAAAGCATGATTATTATTGTTATATTATTCGGACTTATATGTCAAATTTATATTTTTACGATGTACATAGTAACATCATATCAATTGGACGCTATAACTTAAGTAATATATTCGATTTTATTTTTTGAATCAAAATGAAATGCCACATGTCAAGATCTAGATGGCCATTATGAAACTAACATGATCCAACGGTGAGCATGACATATAATGGAGGAACACGGACGATTTTCCGGTCATTACTTCGGCGCCGGAACCGAGGACGCGAGCAAAATGGACGGAAAGGGCGTGGTTTAAATCGGTTTCCAAGTCGGTTTCGAATCCGACCTCCGATTTTCATTAAACTCACTCAAACTTGGTGCAACATGAACATGAAAACGGATCCGGATTCAAACTCTACGAATTCGACACTCATGAGTATACGCTTGTGCTCACCACATCCTCAAGTATCGAATCGATTATAAAGCGCATAAATGCTCAACATACTAAAGCTATCGATCAAACACTTACTTGGCGGAGAGAATAACCGCGCGCTCTTGAGATCACGCAGGAGTAGAGGAAAACTTCTATAAACTTTCGATGATCCTTGCTCGACGCGAACGTAGATGATGGAAGAAAGCTCGAGAACTCTACAAATAATCCGTAATTTCGATAATCGTTAATTTGTCTTGCTTCAAGTTCCAACGCCGATGCACCGTGTTGTTGTTGCGAGAATTGCAATCTTGAATCAGCGATGTGTGTGTTGATGCAGTTGCGATATAAACCGTAAATGAAGAATTCTTCCGTAAAATGATGGAAAACAGATTGAAGGTGGATCGGTCATTGATGACTATGCCGAAAGTTGGTTGAAGATGACGTAAAGAAACGAAATAGCGAGCGTAAAACCGTAGAGAATGGTAGAAGGAAAGGTCGCGTTAGCGCGAAGAGAGCCATGGTTACTGTTATCGTGAGAGAGAAGATGGAGGAATGGCAAGTTTGTTATGAAGGATTTTTTTTGTCAGAATCGATTCTGTTGGAGTTTTGGAGGTGAGCATCAAGAAAAGAAATGTAATGATGGATGAAGGATGAGTGTAATGGCGTCGGGGAGATAAGGAAGGAAGATGATGGTGTTCAAGATGAGTGGAGTTATGTTACAATTTGTTGAGTGATGCATCAATGGCGGTGGGCGAAGGAATGAGAGGAAATTCATTCCTATCTTCGGTTACCATCCGCGTGAGGGAGAGAGGAGAAGAAAGAAGGTGGAGTCATATGCTAGAGAGAGAGAGTTTTGTTAGTTTTGTTGAATGAGAGCGTAAAAAGTGAATGGATTGTTAGAGAGAGAGGTAAGTGTGGTGGAAAGGATAAAGAAGATTCTCGGTTTGTTCCGTTTGTTACGAGATAGCGACGAAAAAAACGAGAGAGAGTGAGCAATAGGGAGAAGGAGCATTCTGCTGGAATTTTGTTGAAGTTGTTCAAAAATCCGCTTATTACCAATTGCATCTTAATCAATCCATCTATATCCCTTCCTTTGATGTATTTAACTCGAGCTACGAATCTTTTCGCGACGAGATCTCAAGACCAAAGTTGGAAATTGCACATTGGCGAACAACTTCCGTTTTGAATGTTTTTCTATTCGATGTCCGTAGCATAGTCGAAAATAACCTTAAAGTCGGAGATCACAACCGATCGCTATTATGGAGTTTTCTAAGACAACCGCCACCAACTATTCAACCCGAGTGCACCACTTTACGTAATTATAACTCTTTCTATATTCGACAGACGACGCGAACTTGATATCGTTGAAAGACCTCATGGATACAACAACTTTGTAGTTCGACAAAATCCAAACGAAGCCTTTACAATCGAATAAAAGTGTTTGAAAATTGCGCATGAGTGTTCGACGAAATGCTTGGGCTGGCTGGGCAAGTTTTGATGCATGTCTTCGGCAATTTCCAACTTCAAGTTACTACTTACGCGCCCGATCTCCCACCGACGTCCGAAACGAAAATGTTTTTAAACAACTTGTAGAGGACACGGCAAACTTCATCTTTCGTGTTCGGAATTTTTCCGCGCGGCGATCGGATCAACGAGGACACAGCTCGAACATGCGACGCCAATCGCTCGATGAAATGCGCCTTGACCATGGCAAAAATTGCATGTGCTGTCTTGCATTTAAACAACTTCATGTCGACACTTACGTCCGCTTCTTCCAGCTCGGACGTCCGAAACGAAAAGTTTCTAAACGGACTTGTAGATGGAATTATGAACTCAAATTTTCGTGTTCGAATTTCTTCGGCGATCAATCATCGATTTAAAACAGCCCGAACATGTGCACAAAAATACTGAATTTAACAAACATAATGAGTTCTTATTTTCCGAGCTTTATAACTTCCGATTCGAGTACCGAATGAATTCGATTTCTTCAGAAAGTTTCAAATTGCCGAAATGAACAATTTTTCAGTTGAGCATTTTCCGATTCGAGCCACGAACTATGACATAATCGACTCAAGTCAAGAAAAGCATAGAAACAAACACTTCAAATTTTTCTAAGTGTTGAAAATTGAAGAATGATAAATCGTAACTCCGAGCTCTGTAATTTTTATCCGCTTCCGAATGGACTCGATTTCTTCAAAGAAAGTTGTAGATTGCCGTTAAATGAACAACTTTTATGTTGAACTTAATTCGAATTGACACTTCAAAACACGTGGGAATTGCCTCCGAAATCGAGTACTTGAACACATTAAAAACACTCAAAATTTTACTGTGTAAAACTTCAAAAGTTATGAACTTCAAATTTTGTCAGATAACTCGAATCCGGCATTTCGAAAAATCTTCACAAAGGACAAAGTCGGAGTACGAACTGGCTCTTCCAACGACTATCAATTCACAAATTTCTGACCACAGGCGGGTGAGATACGGATGCGACAACATGGCTCCATGAACATAAAGTACTTTAAACTTAGAAATTTTTTCTAAGTCTAAAATCACTTAAGATGCAAGAAACCTCATTCTCACCCGATTCTTCCGATTTTTCTCGACAAATGACTGCATTTTCTCGAATGTCGACTTTTGACCACAATTTTGACCCGAAATTCCGCCCGGTCAAACTTTGACTTTTTGTTGATTTTCTGATAAATCGCGTAGATCGATAAGCCAAATACCAATGCTTCACAACTCACGGAAGGCCATAGAATCAGTTTGGGTTCAAATATCCGACCACAACACACTGTAGCTTGAAATTGTAATCAGCATCCACCTGATAGACGATCAGAGTACCAAAACTTGCAAGATAATAATCAAGCTTCGACACGCCATGTATTGAAATGACGCCAATTGATGTAACCTCAAATATTCAACTTTTGAGAAACAAACCTCTTCTTCAGAATTGTACAGATTCATACGATTGGAAAATCTCGAACCCATGATCAATGCATGAATGATATGTATGTGATGCACCTATTAATTAAGTGTTAGTCAATTATTTATTAAAAAAAATGAAGAGGGTAAATTTTGGGGTACAACAGCTGCCCCTATTCAATCATCCTCTAGCTTAGGAGCAAGATTGGCGTCTGCCTTTCGAGCGACAAGGTATGAGGTGATTGAATACCAAAAAAGGAAACCCAGAAATTTACAGTCTGAATCCCGAAAGCTGCATCAATAGATAGGTGTGGACATTCCAAAATTATAAGGAGCCTCACTGGAGAAAAGGAGCATGTTGCGCCAGAGCTTAACTTGGCCACAACCAAAGAAAGTACAGAATAAATGCTGAACTCTGTGAAGGCAGGTACAAGTGCTAACCTGACCTAAGAAGAATTGGCCTCTATCCAATTCAATCCGCAATGTCGGAGAGTCGACACGTAAGCGAAGCAAAGACATCGACTAGACTACCACATTACGCCAGTGGAATAACCGACGGGTTAGTGATGCAAAGGCTAGAAAGTGCCGAGTAGGCTTTATCGACTCGTAACGCTACACTCGAGAAGGAGACAAAAGTGGGTATTTGTTCCTAAAAGGCATGTAATAAATGCGAACTCGAAGGTGTACAAGTGCTAACTCGACCTAAGAAGAATGGCCTCACCCAATTCAATCCGCAATGTCGAGAGAGTGACACGTAAGCGAAGCAAAGACTTGATACACGACTAGACTACCACATTACGCCGTGGAATAACCGGACGGGTTAGTGATGCAAAGGCTAGAAAGTGCCGAGTAGGCTTTATCGATGACAAAACAAGAGCATTCTTGTTCTCGAAAGACCCACAATGCCGTGGAAGAGACATGCAAGTGGAAATAAAGACTAGATACACCAAGTAGACTAACCACATTTACGCCGACAACTCAAGGGTTTGTGATGCAAAGACTAAAGGTGCCGATTAGGCTTTTATCAAGGAAAGTCAAGTGTAGGCTTGCTTTCAATCAAGACGTGTTGCACTGTGGTAAGCTTCAACACTTATCAGAAGAAAATGGACATATCATGCCGGAAGAAACTGGGACACAACGGATTCCAAAAGAAACTCGATATTGCTGGGGATGAAATGCATTTTTGACCTGTAATCCTATGAGATGTATGACTCTTTATGGGATTATGTCAATGTAATGATGCATGCTTGCAAGACATATATAAAGTGAATGAAATAAGAACTCAGTCGGGGATTAGAGCATCGAGGAGTGCCCAAAAAAATCTCTCAAAACAACTAAATCTTGCTTGATGCCTGTTGAGGAAATGATGCCACGAGAAACCTGTCAGTTGGACAGAGGTCTGCTTGGGGAAATAGAATATATGCTCCTAGAAAAGATTTTCCACCGTTACCCATCACAACTCTAGTTGGGGAGACAAAGATATGTCAATGGGATGTCAAGAGATGAGAACCTCCGGGAGGATCATCCGTGGATAATATGCGACTCATCGGGGATCAAACCGATCAACAATCCAGATAACACCTCCATAGGGAATATCAGGATACAACACACTTGCGACTTTGGAGAACATCCACTAGGGACTTTCACTGAGACAAATATTGTCAACCCGCACCGGGGATTAGTACCATGTTCTACAATAAGGATTTGTCGAAAACAACATCTGCTAGGGAGATTAACCAAATATGGTACGATGACAAAAGCTACATCCGATTCTTTACGTAAGTTTCACTGGGTTTTCGCCCATGCTTATCAAAACGAGATAATCAATTTCATTGGAGGATGGCTCGAGGGCACCAAGTCGTGAGATACCGATAATGGAAGAAAAATCCATAAGAGGGAGCATCGCCGGTCAAGGACGAACTCGAGAGAAAGGACACCCGTGAGGATGAACTTGTAGGAAAAGAAGAAGAGGACGCCGGACGTAAGACGAACCCGCAAGAAAGAACAAGACAAATATGTGAAAACGAACTAATAAGGAAAAGAGAACGTCGGTGTAGACGAACTCGCAAGGAAAGAACATCCGAGAAGATGAACTTGCAAAGGGGAAGAGAACGCCTAGTTAAGACGAACTTATGGGAAGGACATCTCGTGAAGATGAACTTCAAGGGGAAGAGAACGCCTAGTTAAGACGAACTCATGGGAAGGACATCTGTGTGAAGAAGAACTTAAGGGGAAGAGAACGCCTAGTTAAGACGAACTTATGGGAAGGACATCCGTGTGAAATGAACTTGCAAGGGGAAGAGAACGCCTAGTTAAGACGAACTTATGGGAAGGACATCCGTGTGAAGATGAACCCGCAGGGGAAGAGAACGCCTAGTTAAGACGAACTTATGGGAAGGACATCTGTGGAGATGGACCTGCAAAGGGAAGAGAACGCCTAGTTAAGACGAACTCGCATTTAACTTTACCAAGATGATGACATCAAGGAAGTGTCCGCAAGAACTATAATATCCTCGTGCCAAAGGCGGGTATAATTCTTCAAGAGTATCAAACATTTGATTACCACACACCAAGTATGGATACCCAAGTTCGAAAGGTAATGCAAACACGGTAAGATAACCGACGATTTTGCACAAACGGAGAGCGTATGACTCATTGCGAAAAGACAACAGTCAAAACTTGAGTCAAGAAGAGCAAATCAAACTGACAAATTTCTAAAGACCCAATCTGAAGACCATTTCTGTTTAGAAACAGACTCAAAAGGGAGGACCCTACATTGAAGAGTATTCTTCAAGATGTAGGAATTTCAATCAAATGAGTAATCAGACATCTGCAATCTGTCACCCATACGCCACTTTCGAACCCCGAGTGAAACATGAATAGTCAACATGCCTCAGATCTCGAAAGGATGGCCAACCTTGACAAAGTTGCCCCAGTTTTAATGAGCCCTGAAGGATATGATACCATTTTGAATGCCCCAGATTAAGATGATTCTTTGAAAGGCCGTTCATTAGATTCTCGGACAACCTGCCCCTTGGGACAATCAGGGTATCCATCTGATGCTCATTATGCAAGCTTACTGGATGTTTGAGCACCTGTTCGTATGCAAAGAATGTTTTATCCAAAAAATGATAATTCTAATGCAAATACTATGCTTGTATTGAAACAAAAGCTTTTGAAAAGATGTCGAAACATCGATTTTGTGCGTAAGATAACAAAAATGGAATGATACCAACTCAAAGGCATTAGCAAGTCTCCTAGGAGTCGATACCGCTCTCATTACACTTAGCTTTCAAATTAACCCCGCTCAATTAGGACTTTTAAGGGTTGTAATGTGGCCTGGTTCACGGTTTTGAGAAAGAAAGATTTTTAGGCTCAAAATATTTGGTGCCCACCCCCTTCATGATATTCTCCGAACCTATGTTCAGTTAACTTGATGTGAGAAATCATCTCTCACAAGAGGAAATTGAAAGTTGAGAAACCATTGCAGTTTCTTGGTCGTGCCACTTTGGCTTTGTTAAGGACGGGGCTTCTTAGACACGATAGCCACTCACCCTTTCGCTTGGTGCTTGATCAACGACTTTGTTCTTTATTGAGGATGTTCTTGGATTATCCTCGCCTTTACGGCTTGCCAATTTGCTTTTTAACATTTGCCCTTTTATTTTGCCTAAGCGACTTATTTCCAAGTTCGACTTAGCGGGCTTTTTCTTTGTTTTTTTTGCTTTTCTTTTTTTTGTTTTTTTTTTGAACCAGTCGTTGATCTTCACACTGTCTTTGATTTGCTAGATGTGATTGTGGCGATCTAGGTCCTTTGCAGATAAGGAATTCCCGTTAGGGGTGTTGTCTTCCTCTGATGCACATTGCTGACAATTGAAACTTGATCGCTAGCCAACCTTGAAGGATAACCATTGTTATATCCTTTGAAATATACTTGATGAGTTTTGAGCGCCAATCGTGTTAATCAACACTACCGCCCGGTTTAAAATGCGGTTTTTCCCGAAGAAACTCCTACTAAGGCTCAAAGGGGTTGACGAGGGTCTAACTCCTTATATCTCCTGTTTGGGGATTTGAAACAAGGCCCGTACATCGTCCGGGTTTTTATTTGAAAGCAATACCGCTTGAGATTTTTGGTATATTTTCGCCATCCTCCCTACGAGGTTTTGCTTTATTAACAAGAGTTGGATATCAAAACATTTGAAAACAATTAAAAGTGCACACAAATGGATTAGTTCAAGACAAACATATTCAATGCATTATGATAATCATTCGTAAGATGAAAATGTTCTCGCATACAAGCATGTACTAAACAAACAAGAAAGATTACAAATGAGAATGCAAATGAATCTTGAAATTGCTGAGGAGACTTGACTTGTTGCTTTTGATGATGCATTTTGAAGTCTTGACATTTGCCGAGCTAGGAGGACCCGAACATGACCATCCGTGTGAAACCGATAGCTTTTGCCTCAATCGATCCTCGCACTTGCACTTGAATGCATGGCAATCTTCAATGTTGTGCCCAACGGTACGTAATGGAATGCGCAAACGGCATTAGTATCATAGCTATTCGGACGCTTGTCGAGGAGGAGATGGCAACATGGCCTTCGAACTATCAATTTGAGCTCAAGCAATTGTGTCAACATCTCAAAGATAAGACATGGGACGACGCTGAATCTTCTAAGAGCATGGTTTTCCGCTTCTTTGATTCTTTCGATGAAGCGCTTGATGAGCCGGTGGGCGGAGCGATCGATTATCCCTCTTCGACGCACAAACTCTGTTTTGAGGTATAGTAGCAGGCATAACGGTCATATCAGCAGCTGGAGCTAAATTGACTTGTATGCTCAACCTCGTGGAAGTAAACTGATAATCCCTTTGTCCAGAAACTCGAACCTCATTTTTCAAAGTCACACCCTCTCAGATCATGACAGGTGCCCTGTAATGGAAATCACACCTAGCCATCACATCGCATCAATAGAATCCCTTCAGGCATGGCAAGAGTTTGGAGTTCAACCAACCGAAACTTGAGTAGCTGAGGAAGCAACTGAGCATATGGCATCGGAATAGGATCGAATTGCTTTTCAGAGTGTGGCGACCATGGTTGAAGAGCTCTACCTTCTAGACCTTTCTGAACAATAGGAATTGGACGTGAACGAGGAGGCCTCGAATATAGGGTGATGGAGTAGATGCATGCCCACTTTAGGGCTCAAAGAAAACCCGAGTATGAGGAAGAATAGTGACTCTGTTGTAGGAAAACCGGGTCATCTCCTTCTCAACACGATCCCTAAAATTTCCATCACCAAGCCTAGCTGAGTCTTCAACTGTTGGTTCTCTTCTCTCAAGTCTTGCATGTCCAGCATGAGAAATCCCATCTGTTCTTTCATCTCATCCAGCCCCGCCGGTTGCTTCATCACCGGCTTCAAACGCAGAATGGCACGGAGGCAAAGTTCACAATTCGAGTAGAAAATACCGATTGAGTAAGAGAAATCCCAAGTTCAAATGCTCGTTATGCACAATGTATGTATATGCATGGTTAATGCATGATGCATGAAATGATCACTTCCAGGACATTCCTGCAATTTGTTATCAAACATCAAATAATAATAGGATAGTGACAACAGTAATTATCAAGACCAGACACACAATCAGATTGAGAATCAACTGCTCAAATGCATAGATGAAATAGAGTCATACAAGATTCCACGATCACAGAGTATTACTACAAACACAATAGTGAGCGAACCCCATCCGACAAGCCTGGAGGCGATTCGTCGAATCAAATAACATTTGCAACTACTTATTTAGGGGCCACTTGCGTCTTGAGCGTATGGATCTCGGCTACTAGCTTAGCCACATGAATGTCTCGACCCCTCAACATGGTGTATGCCGCATATTCTCCATCTTTAGCATATTGCCACATAGTCTTCAAATCTTCAACCTCTTTAGAAAGGATAGTCATCTCCCTGCCGACTTTGGGCTTCAACTTCAAGTTCTTCCTTCTCTCAAGGGACTCTTTAGCATTGGATTCTTCCTCATGGAGTCGCCTTTAAACCCGATTTCTTCACCATGCTTGGCTTTCAATTCCTCATTAGCTATCCGCATATTCTTCAACTTCTCTTGTACCGTCAAACTCTTTGGTCATCCGATCAAAAGAAGAGGAACTACCACCTTGACTCTCTTGGTTTCTTCAAGTAAGCCATAGGCCTTCAAAACTTGGTCTTTCTCGCCGATCTCAACAGATAACCTCTTTATCTTGAAGAGCAAATGCTAGGTCCATGGCTCGAGCTTGTAACTGCTCCTTCAAAGTGAATTCTCCGATTGAGTTGTTTGTAAACCTCCATACGCACGAAACCCGGAGGAGAGATTACGGATGAAGAATAGGAAGTAGCAAAATCAGTACTGACTTTCAACCAAGGAACCAGTTGAGAATACAAAGGTGCTTCCTTTGTATGGAAGCCGAATCTTGAGACCCGATCTTTAACCAACTGTAAGAATCAAACGATAATTTTTTTGGCCAAAGAAAACCGTGTCTTTTGTGAACCGAGCTCCATGCAACGATAACTGATTTAGCAAAACCGGTTCTCATCATTTGCAAAGAAGATAGTTTCCCAACCGACGAACAGCTGGTATTTCACCAAAGGATATCCTAGTCGACGGCGTACAATATAGGATTATAATCGATGCAACCTTTAGTTCCCATCAATGGTACATTTGGAAACTCTCCACAACTAGTAATGATCTCGTAACCGCCGACATGGTATTCCAAACTATATCATATGAAGTGAGTGCGATGATTCGCTAGACCACTTCATGGTTTTAGCATAATCAACAAATGCCCCTCTTTGGCAAATGTGTTGAACCAACGATAAAGTAAAGGCATACAACCCATAACACGCCTTTGACCATGGCGAGAGTGAATGGCATAATATGTATCACCAAGATGGTAGGAACCGGATTGTCATTCATGAAAATGTAAATCGCAGCAACATCCACAAACTTCTCAAAAGAGGGAAAAATCACCATACGATAGATCATGACGGCTAAGATAGTATTGAAGCTTTTCTAACTACCAACCTTGGCAAATTCATCAGCTTTGACTAAAAGGAAACCCAACGAAAGTCCACAAGTGTGATCTTTCGGAACCCAATTGTCTCTTACTTCACTAACGCGCAAACCAAGGGCTTTAGCAATGGCTTCAAAATCAGGAGTACCCATTCTTTTGACAAAAGGCAAACTGCTTGTGATACTGATACCCAAAAGGAAAGAGTACTCCTCAAGAGTAGGTGCTAACTGATAATCTTGAAAGGTAAAACACCTGAGCTCACTATCATAAAATTGGAGTAGAGATTGCATGGCATAGAACTCATAATCCTCCATTAGTAACGGCAATATGTTCCCATGATCTTTTCTCGAACTCTCTTTCAATCGATCATTCACAAGAATACCGCTCTTACTCGTAGATGTCGAATGCACGAAAGAGTACGAGGAAGTCTTCCTTAGGGCCTCGTGTTGGTTTGATTGTTGGTATCCATCCCGATGTTGATAGTAAACCACAAGAAGTCCCGGAAATGATATGCATGCGGGTTAGATAAAATAACATGCTTTTTCCGACATTTCTTTTAAAAATAAACATGCTATGATGCAAATACATTATGCATTGATCATGGGTTTACTACTTCCATGAACACCGATCAAACTGCTATTTCGCTCGATTGAAGAAAACCAAAATCGGACAGAGTAACGGCTAGAAAATGCCACCGAATGATATCATAGTCACCAATGTAAAACATCGATCATCAATAGAAAATACCAAGTCACCAATGTAACATAGTCACCAATGTAACATAGTCACCATCTGCACTGCTTGAAATATTCCTCCCACTCACGTGTAATCTAGGCGGTAAGGTCAAGGGTGACTCAGAGTCGAAAGTCTCCCGCTAAGTAATATCATCGTAACACCCACGTGATGATGATAATACCGCTCAACCTCGCTCGAGCGGAACCACATGAATGCGCTATTTTAGACCTCACGCCACATAGCAATCATGCGCCCACTCTAGTCCTATGTGTTCCTATATGTCACTCATAGCCCGTGTATTGGGCCTTTATCTCATGGTAACACCCACCCAATCAAGAGAACAACTCGTAAATTTCAACCAAGATATGAAAAAAGAATATGCCACATAGAATGCAATGCAAGCATACAAAGGATGGTGCGATAAAGGTAAATAGATGAACAAATAAATAAACACCCAATAGACATGAAAATAAAAGCTAGGATCGACTCGATCGACCAAAGACAGTCCCGACGATCCCCTGAAGTCGCCAACAAACAACCTGAACATCATCCCATAATCGTATCAATGAAGTCGCCATCGAACGCTTTTTATCTCACAAAAGGAGAAAGGTGAACGATCGCGAAACCTAAAAGGATAAGGCACGGTCTTGCGACCGAGAGATGGGTAAGGAGCCTATTACGCCAAGGGAAGGTATTAGCACCTACACGCCCGTAGTACTCTACGGTATCCACTTCTACTTTCTATCTAATGGGTGTGTCTAAATCTATGCTTAATCGCTAAATATGTATGCTAAAAGAGAATGCATGTGAAAGAAAAGAAAAATAAAGAAAACACGGGGAAAAGAAGGAAGTATTTACGAAGTTCGCTCGGTCGAGCCCCGTGACAAGATGCCTACGATTCCGCTGCAATGGAAAGTCAGAGCGCCGTAGTTCGGCTCACTTGTTTTGGTGTGTTTTGTGTTTTTTACTTATGAAAAGGTTTTAAACACAAAAAGAAAGAAAGCGCGCGAAGGCGAAAAAGAGTTTGTCTTGGTTGGTTGCTTTTACCTTGTGAAAGGAGTTCAAACCATTATTAAGTGTTTTGTTTTTTTGAAAAGAAAAGAAAAGCAAGTTTTAGTTTTAATCACATGTGAGGATGCAAAAAGAACTAGCAAAACAAAAAGGAGACTAACTAGTACTAGCCCTAATGTTGTCATGCAAAGATTGGACTTATGGTTGAGGATGTAAGGGAATCTCTACCTATGTCAACATGCAAAGGATGAAAATCCTAATGTCTAGGCTCGAGAATCTATCCTAACCGAGCAGCCCTACGGAAAGCTATCCTATATCCGCCTTGGTTGTGGAACCAAGGGATGCAAGGGGATGAAGCAAGTGCTTTGACAAAAGCACACAAACAATGCAATGCACACAAACAAATGACACACAAGCGCAGGAAAAGGAGGAAGTCCCATAGCCTCGACAGTAACGAGCATACCGTGAGTCAACCAGGAGCCGACACATCCAATTCCTGTTTGAAGAGCGAATGATGCGAGTTCAGCAGTAAATGCGAACCCCAGAAAAGCGTGGAGAGTCAGAATAGGGAACTCTTGCCACTTTTATTGACTCGATAAAGAAAGCAACACGATTCGCGTGTGTGGAGCTGACATGGACTAGAACTGTGCGGGGGTTCGTTGCTGACCCTACCTTCCGCTTGCCCATATATCAATGACTCGATGGCATGAAATATAAAAAGCGGGACTTTGCTTAGTGGTACCACGTCACGCGCCCTAACCACTCGACCTATGCAAGCACAAATATAAACACTTATCGAGAATTACCTCCCTATGCGATGGAGGATTTAAAACAAACCAAACACAATTAGCATACGTAATTGCCCTAAACGGGTCTTTAAATAAACCGAGGGGTTCCGAACATGCTCCAACTACGGAAGCCCCTTCATGCATCTCTATTCCTACTTCTCATGGCAAAAGAAAGTCAGAAAGCCCTACTTCTCATGATATCTAGGAAAGTTGTAAGAGAATGCAATAAACAGTGTAGCAAGTACCGAACGGATATAGAATCCGAAGCACGCAAGCTAGCGAAATAATCCGGAATACTTCAAGTACTGCAATCATGCAACAAAAGTAAACCGGTGAGAATTGCTCAAAGCATCAATACAAGCGAATACGTGTCGACACGCGTCCGCGACAATGCCTACAAGAACGGATAATACAAGCAAAACAAGATAGGAATAGTGCACACGTGGGTGTACAAACTCAACCAAAACCTGCAAGAGAAATCAGATGGATATGCATGGAATGCAAATCGAGCGATAAAACCAATGTCCATAGCAAAGCGATGAATGAACATGCGAGGAATGCAAATCGAACGATAAAACCAATACTCATATCAAGGTAATGAATGAACATGCAAGGAATGCAAATCGAATCGATAAAACCAATGCTCATATCAAAGTAATAAATGAACATGCGAGGAATGCAAATCGAAGTGATAATTCCAATATTCAAATACATGTGAAAATGCATGAACATGTGAGGAATGCAAATCGAAATCGATAAAACCAATGCTCAAATACATGTAAAAATGCATGAACATGTGAGGAATGCAAATCGAAATGATAATTCCAATATTCAAATACATGTGAAAATGCATGAACATGTGAGGAATGCAAATCGAAATCGATAAAACCAATGTTCAAATACATGTGAAAATGCATGAACATGTGAGGAATGCAAATCGAAATGATAATTCCAATATTCAAATACATGTAAAAATGCATGAACATGTGAGGAATGCAAATCGAAATCGATAAAACCAATGTTCAAATACATGTGAAAATGCATGAACATGTGAGGAATGCAAATCGAAATGATAATTCCAATATTCAAATACATGTAAAAATGCATGAACATGTGAGGAATGCAAATCGAAATGATAATTCCAATATTCAAATACATGTGAAAATGCATGAACATGTGAGGAATGCAAATCGAAATCGATAAAACCAATGTTCAAATACATGTAAAAATGCATGAACATGTGAGGAATGCAAATCGAAATGATAATTCCAATATTCAAATACATGTGAAAATGCATGAACATGTGAGGAATGCAAATCGAAATCGATAAAACCAATGTTCAAATACATGTAAAAATGCATGAACATGTGAAGAATGCAAATCGAATGATAATTCCAATATTCATGTAAATGTATTATTTAGAAATGAATTAGAATTAATAAAAGAAATTAATAAAAAAATATTAAAAAATGTCAAAAATATTCTAATATCCTAAAATGTCAGAATATATTTTTTATGTATTTTTTATTTGTCAAAACAATCGAAATCGAAATCAAAATTGAACTAAATGTCGAAATTACAACACATGAAATGGGGTGCAATGCCTAATTTTGATTAAACTAAAATCTGTACAACTAGCGCATGGGCTCAAAGACTGGGGGGTATATCAGCAACTATTCTGGGCCCATTTCGGAATCCATACCAAGTCCAATTCTTCTTTTTTTTTGTTTGAGTCCAGATTATATTTTGTTAAGTCCACTAGCAGTTTTTGTTATTTTTTATCTAAAAGCATGATTATTATTGTTATATTATTCAGAATTTACATGCTGTCAAATTTATATTTTTTTACGTATGTACATAGTAACATCATATCAATTGGACGCTATAACTTAAGTAATATATTCAGATTTTATTTTTTTGAATCAAAATGAAATGCCACATGTCAAGATCTAGATGGCCATTATGAAACTAACATGATCCAACGGTGAGCATGACACATATAGGGTATGGAGGAACACGCCGGACCGATTTTCCGGTCATTACCCTCCGGTCACGAAACCGAGGACGCGAGCAAAATGGACGGAAAGGTTTAAATCGGTTTCAAGTCGGTTTCGAATCCGACCTCCGATTTTCATTAAACTCACTCAAACTGGTGCAACATGAACATGAAAACGGATCCGACAGCTCAAACTCTACGAATTCGACACTCATGAGTATACTTCGCTTGTGCTCACGCTTACATCCTCAAGTATCGAATCGATTATAAAGCGCATAAATGCTCAACATACTAAAGCTATCGATCAAACACTTACTTGGCGGAGAGAATAATCATGCGCTCTTGAGATCACGCAGGAGTAGAGGAAAACTTCTATAAACTTTCTCGATGATCCTTGCTCGACGCGAACGTAGATGATGGAAGAAAGCTCGAGAACTCTACAAATAACCGCTCGTAATTTCGATAATCGTTAATTTGTCTTGCTTCAAGTTCCAACGCCGATGCACCGTGTTGTTGTTATAGAATTGCAATCTTGAATCACATGATGTGTGTGTGATGCAGATAAACCCGTAAATGAAGAATTCCTTCCGTAAAATGATGGAAAATGATTGAAGGTGGATCCATTGATGACTATGCCGAAAGTTGGTTGAAGATGACTAAAGAAACGAAATAGCGAAAGTAAAACCGAGAGAATGGTAGAAGGAAAGGTCGTTAGCGTGAAGAGAGCCATGGTTACTAAGTATCGGTGAGAGAGAAGATGGAGGAATGGCAAGTTTGTTATGAAGGATTTTTTTTGCTGTAACTGATTCTGTTGGAGTTTTTGGAGGTGAGCATCAAGAAAAAGAAATAGAATGATGGATGAAGGATGAGTGTAATGGCGCAGTGGGGAGATAAGGAAGGAAGATGATGGTGTTCAAGATGAGTGGAGTTATGTTACAATTTGTTGAGTGATGCATCAATGGCGGTGGGCGAAGGAATGTGAGAGGAAATTCATTCCTATCTTTCGCTACCATCCGTGAGGAGAGAGGAGAAGAAAGAAGGTGGAGTGTTAGCTTAGAGAGAAGAGAGTTTTGTTAGTTTTGTTGAATGAGAGCGTAAAAAGTGAATGGAGTGTTGTTATTGAAGAGAGTGAGGTAAGTGTGGTGGAAAGGATAAAGAAGATTCTCCGGTTTGTTCCTTTGTTACGAGATAGCTACAAAAAAAACGAGAGAGAGTGAGCAATAGGAGAAGGAGCATTCGTTGAATTTTGTTGAAGTTGTTCAAAAATCCGCTTGTTATTACCAATTGCATCTTAATCAATCCATCTATATCCCCGCTTTTGATGTATTTAACTCGAGCTACGAATCTTTTCGCGACGAGATCTCAAGACCAAAGTTGAAATTGCACATTGGCTAACAACTTCCGTGTTGAATGTTTTTCTATTCGATGTCCGTAGTATAGTCGAAAATAACCTTAAAGTCGAGATCACAACCGATCGCTATTATGGAGTTTTCTAAGACAACCGCCACCAACTATTCAACCCGAGTGCACCACTTTACGTAATTATAACTCTTTCTATATTCGACTAGACGACGCGAACTTGATATCGTTGAAAGACCTCATGGATACAACAACTTTGTAGTTCGACAAAATCCAAACGAAGCCTTTACAATCGAATAAAAGTGTTTGAAAATTGCGCCATGAGTGTTCGACGAAATGCTGGGCTGGCAAGTTTTGATGCATGTCTTGGCAATTTCCAACTTCAAGTTACTACTTACGGCCCGTA
Organism: Vicia sativa; assembly: GCA_021764765.1. Lineage (NCBI taxonomy): Eukaryota > Viridiplantae > Streptophyta > Magnoliopsida > Fabales > Fabaceae > Vicia > Vicia sativa. Next base: position 54,194,698 of record CM038794.1, on the reverse strand, counting down.
TCTCCCATTCGACGTCCAAACGAAAATGTTTTTAAACAGAACTTGTAGAGGACACGGCAAACTTCATCTTCGTGTTCGAATTTTTCCGCGGGCGATCGGATCAACGAGGACACATCAACATTGCATGTGCTGTCTTGCATTTAAACAACTTCATGTCGACACTTACGGCGTCCGCTTCTTCCAGCTGGACGTCCGAAACGAAAAAGTTTCTAAACGGACTTGTAGATGGAATTATGAACTCAAATTTCGTGTTCGAATTTCTTCGTGCGATCGAATCATTGACGAAAACAGCCCGAACATGTGCACAAAAATACTCGAATTTAACAAACATAATGAGTTCTTATTTTCCGAGCTTTATAACTTCCGATTCGAAAACCGAATGAATTCGATTTCTTCAAAGAAAGTTTCAAATTGCCGTGAAATGAACAATTTTTCAGTTGAGCATTTTCCGATTCGAGCCACGAACTATGACATAATCGACCTCAAGTCACAAGAAAAGCATAGAAACAAACACTTCAAATTTTTTCTAAGTGTTGAAAATTGAAGAATGATAAATCGAATCTCCGAGCTCGTAATTTTTATCCGCTTCCCGAATGGACTCGATTTCTTCAGCAAAGTTGTAGATTGCCGTTAAATGAACAACTTTTATGTTGAACTTAATTCGAATTGACACTTCGAAACACGTGGGAATTGCCTCCGAAATCGAGTACTTGAATACATTAAAAACACTCAAAATTTTACTGTGTAAAACTTCAAAAGTTATGAACTTCAAATTTCGTGTCAGATAACTCGAACCGCATTTCGAAAAATCTTCATAGTGACAAAGTCGGAGTACGAACTGTGCTCTTTCCAACGACTATCAATTCACAAATTTCTGACCACAGGCGGGTGAGATACGGATGCGACAACATGGCTCCATGAACATAAAGTACTTTAAACTTAGAAATTTTTTCTAAGTCTAAAATCACTTAAGATGCAAGAAACCTCATTCTCACCCGATTCTTCCGATTTTTCTCGACAAATGACTGCATTTTCTCGAATGTCGACTTTTGACCACAATTTTGACCCGAAATTCCGCCCGGTCAAACTTTGACTTTTTGTTGATTTTCTGATAAATCGCGTAGATCGATAAGCCAAATACCAATGCTTCACAACTCACTAAGGCCATAGAATCGCCTCGGGTTCAAATATCCGACCACAACACATCGTAGCTTGAAATTGTAATCAAGATCCACCGATAGACGCATCGAGTACCAAAACTTGCAAGATAATAATCAAGCTCGACACGCTATGTATTGAAATGACGCCCAATTGATGTAACCTCAAATATTCAACTTTTGAGAAACAAACCTCTTCTTCAGAATTGTACAGATTCATACGATTGGAAAATCTCGAACCCATGATCAATGCATGAATGATATGTATGTGATGCACCTATTAATTAAGTGTTAGTCAATTATTTATTAAAAAAAATGAAGAGGGTAAATTTTGGGGTACAACAACAGCTGATAGAGGTGTGGAGGAACTGAGATTGAGTGGACAGAGAGGAAACGACGAAGAAGAAAACAGTGGGGGTTTCGACGAGACAGAGTTGAATCGCGGAGGGAGTGTGGTTTATGGTGAGAAGGCGAGTTTTGTCAGAAGCTATGGAGGTAACAGTGAGAGAGACGATGATGGCGTGTGGAGAAGGAAAAAGACGGTGGGGGTTCCGGCAAGGACTGTGTGGAGGAACAACGCTTGTTTCTCTATTTTTGGTTTTTGAACAGAACAGTAGAGGAATGAAGAAAAATGAGTTTTTGTTCTTTTTTTTAATAATTTTTGGCCACAGTGTTGTATATGATCCGTTGCCTCTCTGTTCTGTTTTTTTCTCCTTTTCTCTTGCCAATCATAACATGTATATATATAACATAAATTAGGTTTTCCAATTTTTTAAAATGCCAATAATACCCCTAATTATAAATTGGGCTACAAAGCCCAATAGAGGAAAAATTAATCTATCCAAAAGAGCTTTTGTTTTGATTTTTTGGAGACAAAAATTGGACACCTAAAATTGTCAAAAATGGTAAAAGTTCGGACAATAAATTATCCGAAAAAATAAAATGAGTACATTAAAATAAACTACGAATTTCGAAGATTAAAGAAAAATTATCTAAATTGTTAAAATTGAAATAAAATGATAATAAAGAATATCCGATTTTAAAACGCTTACGGTTAAAAAACGAGACTTCAAACTGTATCGAAAAATTAGGGAGATCACATTTTTATGATTTACGCGATACATAAATTTATAAAACAGTGAGTAAAAGATGAAAACTTGAAATATTTTCCCCGCTAATTTTTGCACAGTGTCAAATCGCTTTTAATAGTTTGTTTATAAAATCGAAATATCGATATCATCGACTTATAAATAATTTAAAACGATGCAATAAACAGGCAAAGAGGTAAAAATAAATGAAATAAAATAACGGGTATTTTATAACTAAAAATGATACGAATATCGATTTAGACTGACTTTTGATCAGTTTAAATACGACGAAATGATGCATATGCAATGAGTGAACGACTGTTTTTTTAATACAAATACAATGCAAGTAGAAAAATAGCAGGGTAAAATTTGGGGTGCAACTAACATCATACGTGCTCAGAAAGAGCGTGAATTCCAACTCTTCAAGCAAGTCAATCTATCTATTTCTAAGTGTGTTGAGAAATTTGAAGACATGGCTGCCTACTCCAGACAAGCTGTTTATACTCCAGATGAGATGTGGAAAGTTGATCAGTTTCTGTTTGGGTTGAATGCTGATATTGCTCACAGCCACTTATGTGGAATGTTTAAGACAATGCTATGTGGCTGAGAATAGTCTGATGAGGGTCAAGGAAGAGAGAGATGAGTAGGCCAATACGGAGGGAGCAAGGGAAACCAAATCATCAGTTGAAGCCTCGAAACTCTCCTCCAATGGGAAAACAAACTTTTGATGGACGTACAACTTAACCTCCCTAGTGTAACAAGTGTAGGAGCAAGCATCACAGTGTCTGCAGGAATGGTCCAGTAAGGTGCTTTTAGTGCGGACAAGAAGGCCATGTTAAGCCTAATTGTCCTATGCCAGATGTTCCTGAGAAGACTACAGGACGAGTGTACACCTTGGATGCTCGAAAGGCTCAAGGAAACACGAGTCTTGTTGCTGGCATGTTATGTTAACAACCAACCTTTATTTGTACTTGTGGATTATGGATCGACACATTCCTTTATTTCTAATTCTTGTGTACGTCGGCTCGGTTTCGAGGCTACTAACCTTCCTAATCCTATGACGATTTCGTCTGCTACGGACGATGTAGTAGAAGCCCTGAAAGTTTGTAGAGACTGTTTTGTCATCTTCAATAACCAAAACTTCTCTATTGATCTTATTTGCCTACCTCTCAAGAAGAACGATGTAGTGTTGGGTATGGACTGGTTGTCAGCTAATTCAGTGTACATTGGTTGCAAAGAAAAATCTATCTTCATTCCTGTTGAGGAAACTACACCTGTTGATGCTATAGGAAATCTGATCGAAGGTACAATTAATTTGATCAATTTCCTTTATGTTCAGGAGAAGTCTTTTCTTTTGCCTCTTACTACGGATTCCGAAAGTAAGAAGAGTGTATCGGGTATTGTAACACGGTGGGAGAACTAACTTGTTTTGTTTTGCGTTTGATCGCAAATGTTGCGGATAGCAAGATTCGCCACCAACTTTTCTTTTGTCCAATTAAGGGAAGGTGAAAAGAACAGGAAAAGAACTTCGTTTAGATTCTGAGTAAGGGAGTTGGTTATGAAAAGCGAAGGTGTTAGCACCCTTTCCATCCGTAGTTATCTACGAGCTCTTAATTGTTTTAGCTTACTTTAAATTGCTTTTTTTTTTTTGTGTATGTGTAAATGTTTTTGAAAAGGCATTTCGCTTTGACTTCGTAATGATTCACGCTGGAATGTATACGAAGTGTTTGGAAATGTTTCGTTTTGGAAAAGTAACTTTGTAATGATTCACGCTGGAATGTATACAAAGCGCTTGAAAATGTTTTTGAAAGTAGTGTGAGGTGTAAAAAGTGTTTGATTGAGCAAGCAAAAGAGACTTATCACCTACTCAGAACAGTCGTTTCCGTGTTATTTTACCTTCCTTTAGAATAACGCTATCCATACCATTGGTCGGTAGGTAACCCTATTCGTTGGATGTAGTGGGACGTCCGAAGGGACATCGGATGGTCATAAAAGGAAACTTGTAGGAGTATCCTAGCACATTCGTAGGGACGATCATCACTTTTCGTCGGCAATAATCGAGGGACTAGATCATGTATTCATAGGAAACATCGAGGGACTATGATCTTTTAAGTCGAAGGGACTGTGATGATATATTGTAGGCAACCGTACTAAGATACCCCTACGTTCGAGGGACTTGACCATTTATAAGGCAACGAGAGAGAATACCCTAGGGGGTGCATGTGTGGGAAAAGTGTATTATTTTAAGGTATTTTGTCTTGTATTAGTGGTCTAGATTGATTGAATTAATCTTGCCATACATGCCTAATTACTAGCAGTTTATAGGTGCAGAAAGTAAATTGCGGAAATGTAAAGTGCGGAAAGTAAATCCTACGCTATTACATGGCTTTGGGGCAGATACATAATTGAGGAGTGCGGAAAGTAAAACCTAATTAAACTATTACATCCCATGAGCAGTTACATAACATTGAAAAAGAAAATGCGAGAAAATAGTCCTAACTATTACAAACTAGAAGTAGTTACAATAATCGGAAAAGGAATCGAATTGCAAATAAGAGAAAATAATGTTAGTGAAAAATATTTTTGAGTTAGGAAAAAGTTTTAGGGTTAGCAATCCTAATTAGATGAGAAAACATTTTTTGGGAATTTTCTGGATTAATTTTAGTATAGAAAAACAATTAAAAGTTGATTTTTCGATTAATTAACCATTAATTAAAATATGAATGAAAAATATTATTTTTTTTATGTTAAAAATTAAATAAGCATTTTTCTGACCTAAATGCAAAAAGAAAATATTTTTTGTGGTTTTTTAATGTGTTATAAAAATATTTGAAAAGAAATTAAATTGAATGGAAAAATAATGTGAAAATAAGAAAAAAGTTAGTTAAAACAAGTGTTAAAAAATAAGTTGTGGGTGCTGGGGTTCGAACCCCTGACCCTGAGATCAATGACAAAACGCGCTACCATCCAGGCTACCTGTCATTGGTGTTAGTAACATGGAAAAATAATAATATAAGGAAAAATAATAATATAAAGTAATTTAAAAATAGAAAACGCGCGCAGGGGTCATCGTTTTCGCTGAGGTGGCAAGACCTTTACCTACGGACACAATTCGTTGCTGAAGCCTTTAGTGACGGCTTTGTCCGTCACTATAACACCTGCAACTTTCAAACATTCAAAAAACGCAATAAAAATTAAAGGCAAGGCCATGGTTTGATTGCAAATTGGCTTCTGAGTTCAATGGTACCACTCATTTGATCCAATTTTTCCTATTCTGGAAAACCCCAATCCGAGGTTTTAAACCCTTTCCATGGTGAACCTCTTGTTTTGCACCTAAGCTTCAATTAAACTATCCAGACATCATCGAAACTTCATTACAAACATAAATACATGGTTAAATTCAATTGATTATGCATGAAAATATGAAATCAATTTTGAGTTAGAGTTGTGCAAACCGTGACTCGAATTGAGTGATTCTGGAGGTATGGCTTGCTTGTGAGTATTTGGAATTGATCAGAGGATCACCAGGAAGCGATTGGAAGACTTAGAATTGATTGAATCGGCCTGAAACCTTGACTGCTAGGTTGCTTGAATGTCACGGTTTTTTGCACTTGGTTTAGGGTTCTTGAGGCATCAAAATCATCCTTGTGGCATCTGGAATCAGTATATATACTAGAGTGAATTAAGTCAAGAATTAAGAAGAAATCACATGCCAATCAATGAGAAAATATTTGATTTGGAATAAAACCAAATATTGCCTTTTTGAGCCAATTTCAATCAAATATCTTGCCAATATTCATTATTTAGAAATAATCAGATCAATTGGCTTGCTTGGACCTCAAGAATGAGAGAAAATCAATCTTCCACTTAATTTTTGATTTTATATCTTTTATTTTAATTAAATTGGTTTTAAATGAATAAAAATCCAAAATAAATAAAAATAAAAGATAAAAAACGTGGCCTTGGGCTTGAGGTTCTAATTCGATAAGAAGCAAGTTTAGACCAAGAAAAGTTAGGCCCATTTGGAAAATTTTTGATTTTCTCAAGTATTTCTCTTTATGCACCTCCTCAAAAATGCTTAACTTGCACAACTTGTATCTTGCTCAATTTTTAACATTTTTGGGTGTGCTTGGACTTTTTAGAAAGCTCAAGATGTATTCTAAACAACCCTTTTGTTTCATCTTCATTTAAGTTTCCATGCTCATGAACACTCCTTTGCAAAAAGATGACTTTTTGTTGACTTTTAAAAAGACCTGTAATGTTTTGATCCATAACTTCCAAATGAAGCATTTCTAGCCCAAGCTTGTGAGACATGAAGTTGTAGAGAATTGAGTTCTGTTCAAAATGAGCTTTGGTGGAAAAATTTCTAATAAAGTATGTGAAAGTTATGCTTGGTCAAAGTTCTGTTGACTTTTATCTAAAAAACCCTAATTTAGAAACATTGACTTTTGATCAAATCTTGACTTTTCTTGAGGAATCATGATCAACCCTTGATCAAATGATGAATATTACTTCAAAATATTGGTGTTGACCAAAAATTATGAAGTTTGACTGTATGTTGACCATAATTGACTTTTTGTCCAACACAGCTGATTTTCAGCTATCTGAGCAATTAGATGAACAACTTTGACTTGTGAGGCTTGAAACTTGACATGGTGATTCTTTGAAGCATAGGATGGGGTATGATGGTCACTTGGAGCATTGGAGGTCCATCTTGACTTGAGAATGGGAAAAACCTAGTTTGGGTTGATTGCTTAGGAGAGGGTTTGTCCGTCAACCTGGGAAGTCCTCGAGTATGGATATGTGAATTGTCTTGAGAAGTGGAGGGCAATTTTGGGGTATAATGTATTCCTTATGTGTGAATTTCCTGATGTGTTTCTTGAGGATGTCACTTTCTTCCTCCATAGAGGGAAGTTGAATTCTCTATTGACCTTGTTCTTGGAACAACCCCAATTTCTATCGCTCCGTACCGAATATCTCCTGCAGAGTTGAGGGAATTAAAGAGTTAGTTGGAAGAATTATTGGCGAAACATTTTGTTCGACCTAGTGTTTCTCCATGGGTGCTCCTGCCTTATTGGTCAAGAAGAAAGATGGTAGTATGCTTGTGCATCGACATCACGCTTGAATAAAGTAAACCATAAAGAACAAGTATCCTTTGCCATGAATCGATGACCTCCTTGATCAGTGGAAATGATCCTATGTGTTCTAGAAGATTGATCCCAGGTCAGGATACCATCAAATTCGAGTCAAGAGTTATGATGTGTCTAAGACCGCGTTTAGGACGCGATATGGCCATTATGAATTCTTGGTTATGCCGCTCGAGGACCAATGCTCCTGCTGTCTTTATGGATTATATGAACCGTGTGTTTCAACCATATATGGATCGGTTTGTGGTGATATTCATAGATGACATTTTGATTTATTCTCGACGACGGAAGAGCATATGGAGCACTTAAGGATCAGACATCGGTTCTTCGTGAGAAGCAATTGTTTGCAACACTTAGTAAATATGAGTTCGGATGTCCAAGTGAAGTTCCTGGACATGTTATTTCGTGGCAGGTGGCCTTGATCCATCTAAAGTAGAAGTAGTAATTAATTGGGAATGTCCTAAGAATGCGATCGAACCAAGTTTCCTTAGTTTGGCGAGTTACTATCGGAGGTTCATAATGGGATTTTCCAAATTGGCATTACCTATGACAAGGCTTACAAGAAAGGAAGTTTCATTTGATCGATTCATATTATGAACAAAGTTTTCAAAATAGAAGAAGAACTACTACACAAGATTAATAATTCCGATCCGAGAAATCCTATGAAGTATTCTCGTGATACGCCTAAGAAGGGTCTAGGCGGTGTTTTGATGCAAGACGACCAAGTTGTGCGATGCATCCCGATAGTTGAGACCGTGTCATACCCCAAAATTTGCCCTCCATCTTCTCAAGATATTTCATACATCCATACTCAAGGATTCCTCAAGAGTCGATCGACAAACTCTCTCCTAGACAATCAACCCAAACTAGGGTTTGGAAATTCTCAGATCAAGATGGACTTCCAACATCTCCAAGGGTCTTCATGCCTCCTCATATGCTTTAAAGATTTTCCATGTCAAGTTTCAAGCCTTACAAGTCAAGTTTCCATAATTGCTCGATGGTTGAAAATCACCAGATTGACAAAAAGTCAACTGTGGTCAACATATAGTCAAACTTCATAATTTTTTGTCAACATCCTCATTTTGAAGTTACATTCATCATTTGATCAAGGGTTGATCATGATTCATCAAGAAAACTCAAGATTTGCTTAAAAGTCAAACTTTCTAAATTAGGGTTTCTAGATGAAAAGTCAACTGAACTTTGACTGATCATAACTTCTTCATACTTTCTCAGAAATTTTTCCACCACCTCTTGTTTTGAAGGAAATTCAATTATCTACAACTTCATGTCTCACAAGAATGTCCAAAAAATGCTTCATTTGAGAGGTATGGCTCAAAACATTATAGGTCATCTTCAAAGTCAACAAAAAGTCAACATTTTGTTTTGAAGATATATTGAGCATGGAAACTCCAATTGAGATGAAACCAAAACGGTTGGTTAGAGGACTCTTAGAGCTTTCCAAAAAGTCCAAGAACACTCAAAAATATGGAAAATTGAGCAAGATACACTATTCAGAAGTTGGGCAATTTTGGACAATTGAGGACATTTTGGTCAAAATGCAAAATTTTCCAAATGGGCCTAAAATCTTTTGGTCCAAACTTGTTCATGACATGATTTTTGACCCATAAATGCTTGGCCATGGTAATTTTCTATTTTTATGATTTATATTTGAATTTTAAAACATTTAATTCAAAATTAAATCATGTAAAATATGAAAATAAGATCTTTTTCAAAAAGGATTGGATTTATATCTTCCTTGAAGTCCAAGATAGCCCATAATTCATACCAAATTTGCTAGCCTTTGCATTCATGAGAAAATCAATTTTTTCAAAGATTTGATTTATTTTAAATGGAAAAATATTGCACATTGATGGATGAATCTTTTTTCACTCCTTTTTCTCTCCAAATTGCCTCTATAAATACTCAGCAACATGCCAAGCCAAAAGGACGAAACCCTAGCCCTTGCACTAACCCTTATTTTGCCAAAAATTTCACAAACTTTTTGAAAATCGAGTTCCAAATTGCAGCAAGTTTCAGGCCGATTTAACCATCCAATCCTCTTCCTGAGGTCTCCAGGGATCGATCCCAATCCTCACTCAAGCCCAGAACTGCCCAGAACTCAAGAACTCAAAGCACCGGTTTGCATTTTTTTCACATTTTCGAATTTTAAAATCCATGCATCTTTAACTGTTTTGGCTTGTTTGTTTAAGTTCAGGGTATCCATTAGAACGTGCTTGACGTATTACATGGGAGGTTTAACGCCGGATAACGATATGCCATGATTAGGCTCGCCGAGTGCTTCGATCGAACCTTTATAAGCGCTTTTAGAGGAAACCAATAGCGCTATTGGACCCGTAGGGTCGAATTATGTAGACTAGGTCTTTCTTTTGCTTTGATTCTACGATTTTGTGTTTGATATTCGATCGCCGGAGAGACGACCGAGGCCCGCTGCCGTTGATTGGCGGACCGCGAGAGGCATGCGTTCTGGCTTCCCGATTCGTTCTCTTTCCACTGGCCCCATGCGAGCTGACTCAGTTTGAAACATAATCAAGACGCGTCATCATTCATATTCTATTGATTTTGTCTTTTCCAATACCAGATGTCAAGTGGTCTAGTGGTTAAGGCACTTGCTGTTCCAAGATTCCCTCCCATGTCCCGAGTTCGATCCAGCCTGGGACCGATTCTTTCTTTTCTTTTTCACAAACTCAATTTCTTTTCATGTTTTTCTTATTTTTAATATTTTTGCATGCTATTTTAATTAATTTTACAATTTTGTTTCTGCATTAAAAAACCATCAAAAATTATGTTTCTTTTTACATCATTTTCATAAAATCTTTATTTAATTTATAAAATTAAAAAATACAATTTTGCAGGCATATTTATTTTTATTCATAATTTAGCATTTAAATCAATTTTAATTAGTTTTTAATTATTAAATTGCATCTAAAAAATCCCAAAAAATTATCTTAACATATTTATATTATTTCCAGCATGTCATATTTTTCCCAATTAAAAACTTGCATTTTTCTAACATTTTTTCCCTTGTTCAATTTCATCATATTTTCCGATTTCTTCACGTGTTATTCTTCGACGTTTGTTTACCGCTTTTCATTTTTTCCAATAATGTAAATTATGGGATGTAATAGTTTAAATTAGGTTTTATTTTCCGAAGTTTAAATTATGTATCTCGCCTAAAGCCATGTAATAGCGTAGGACATTTACCTTTCCGCATCTTTACATTCCGCATTTTAATTTCCGCACCCTATAAATTGCTAGTAATTAGGCGTATGGCAAGATAATAATCAACATAGCTCACTAATTTGCAAGATAAAATATTTGAATCAACACACTTTTCACACATGCACCCTTAGGGTAATTCTCTCTCGTTTTTACTTAATTCAAGATGGTCATGTCCTCGAACGTAGAGGTATTCTAGCACCGTTGCCTTCCAAACAAATCATCATAGTCCCTTCGATACAAAGATCATAAGACCCACGATGTCGCCCGAATACATGATCTTGACCTCGATTGTCGCTACGAAAATGATGATAGTCCCTTCAAATGTGCTAGGATGCTTCCTACAAGTTGCTTCCTATGACCATCCGATGTCCCTTCGAATGTCCCGCTTACATCCAACGAATGGAGTTACCTACCAACTAATGGTATGGATAACGCTATTCTAAAGGAACGTAACAATACAAAAAAATGACCAATTCTGAGTAGGTGATAAGACTTTTAGTTGCTTGCTCTATCAAAATACTTTTCACACCTCACACTTTTGTCAAAGTTCAAACTCTTTTCAAAACGAAACATTTCCGAACACTTTGTATACATTCCTACATGAATCATTACAAAGTCAAAGCGAAATGCCTTTTCAAAACATTTTTGTCAAACACACAGAAAGCACAATTTTAAAGTGATCTAGAGTAACCCGTAGATAACTACGGATGGAAAGGGTGCTAATACCTTCCTTCCCATAACCATTCTCCTGCATTTAATCTAACGAAGGTCTTTTTCGTACTTTTACCTTCCTTAATTGATAAAAATAAAAGTCGGTGGCGACTCTTGCTATCCGCACATTTGTGATACAAAAACTAAAAAGTCAGTTCACCGTATCATAGACCGCATGAAGAAAATTATCCTACTCATGATCTTGAACTTACCGCCATTGTGTTTTCACTCAAGGTGTGGCGACATTACTTGTATGGAGTTCACTTTGAGATGTTTAGCGATCACAAAAGCTTGAAGTATCTCTTTGACCAGAAAGAACTCAACATGCACCAGAGAATATGGATGGAATATTTGAAGGATTATGATTTCATATTGAAGTATCACCTTGGGAAAGCTAATAAAGTTGTGGATGCTTTGAGTAGAAAAGAAATTCGAGTTGTTGAATTAATGGTGTTAGAATTTGACCTCTTGGAGAAGTTCAGGAACCTTGATTTGCAATTTGAGTGGGTGCCTATGGGTGTTTTGATTAGTAATCTCAATGTTGAGAGTGTTTTATGAGATAGAATCCGACGCAATATGATGATGCAAAATTGCAAGATCAGGAGAGATTTCTAGAATTCTCTCGATCGTCAGATGGAGACATTATGTTTAGGCATCGTGTATGTGTGCCTAACGATGTGGCATTGAAGCGAATGATTTTGGATGAATCCCATAAGAGCAAGTTCACCATTCATCCCAGATCTACCAAGATGTACCTAAACTTAAAAAGGGGTTTTTGGTGGCCAAGCATGGAGAAAGATGTTGCTAGTTATGTGGAGCAGTGTTGTATATGTCAACAGGTGAAGATAGAACACCAAAGACCCAGTGGTATGTTGCAACCATTAGATGTTCCTATATGGAAATGGGATAGCATATCTATGGATTTCATTGTGGGACTACCTCGTGTTTTAGGTGGCCATGATTCCATATGGGTGATTATTGATTGTTTGACGAAATATGCACATTTCCTACCTGTGAAAACCACTCATAAAGTACCTCATCTGGCCTGCCTATTTATAGTAGAAATAGTGAGGTTGCATGGTGTGCCGTCTAGCATCGTGTCGGATAGAGATCCAAAGTTCACTTCTCAGTTTTGGAGATCATTTCATCGGGAAATGGGAACGAGATTGAATTTAAACACTTCGAATCATCCTCAGACTATTGGAAAGACTGAGAGAACCATTCAGACAATCAAAGATATGTTGAGGGCATGTATTCTTGAAAGTGGTGGAAGTTGGAAAGATCATTTACCATTGATTGAATTTTATGATAACAACAATTGCCACTCAAGCATAGGTATGGCACCATATAAAGCCTTGTATGGAAGGAAATGTCATTCTCCTTTGTGTTGGTCGAAAGTTGGTGAAGGAGGAACTCTTAGGCCGAAGATAATTCAAGAAATAACTGAAAAAGTCAACGAAATTCGTGAAAAGATGAAGAAGGCTCAGGATCAGCAGAAGAGTTATGCGGATAAGAAGAGAAGATCTTTGAGTTTCGATGAAGGCGATCATGTGTACTTGAAAGTGACTCTAAGACTTAGATTGATAGGACCATTCAAAGTTCAGAAGCTTAGTCTGAGGTACGTGGGACCGTATTAGATCATGAGGCGGGTAGGCGAGGTGGGATATCAATTAGCATTGCCTCTGTCGCTATCCGGGCTGCATGATGTATTCCACGTGTCTCAGCTTCAAAAGTTCGTACCAGATTCATTTTTCCTATCCTTCCAGATGCTGTGGAAATAGAACCAGATCTCTCGTTCCAACCTCAACCTGTTCGTATTTTGGAAATTGCTAGCAAGTCCTTGAGAATCAAGGAGATACCCCTTGTGAAAGTGTTATAGGAAGAATATCCCCCGGAAGAAGCTACTTGGGAGCTTGAAGCGGAGATGCGAGAATCGTACCCTCATCTATTCTGGTAAGTTTTCGAATTCGAGGACGGATTCTAATTTAAGGGGGGGGGGAATGTAATGTCCCATTTATTTATTTATTTAATGGCTTAGAGAAATAAAATAAGAATGATACTAGTAACCAAACTAGTTTAATTTGGACTAAAGGGAAATTTTGGTAAATTGACTTAGTTGAGGGGAAAATTGGTCATAAGGGATTAAACCATTCCTAATTATTATTATTATTATTAAACAAAATTAGAAAAATCGAAGGAATAGAGAGAAGAAGAGGAAAAACATGAAAGAGAGGGAAGGAAGAAGAAGAAGCTCACACCCAAACCCTTATTCCTTCTTGCATGCAACTTAAGACCAAACTCAACCACCATCCTTACTTCTGTAATTCACATCCCTCTTCATCTCTAAGGTGAGTCTCTTAAATAAAGACTTGGGGAAAATTGGGATTTTTGTAAAAAAAATTGGGATTTTAGGGATTTGAGAGTAAATGATCTTGCATGCATGTTTTTATTGTCAATCTGTTGCATACTACCTCTGTATTTCGTGTCGGATATCATATAATTGCTATTAGAAATGATTAAATGGAAGTTAGGGACTCCATTGCACTGTTTAGAATTGAGTTCTCGCAAAATTGCGCACCGCATCAAGTTATTGGGACTTAGCGTGCCTTTTGGTTTCGAAAATGCAGAATGCGTGTCACGCTTAGCGTGATGACCGTGCTTAGCGTCTCGTAGATTTTAAAAATGAATTTAATCTAAGGTCACGCGACTGTATCGGGCTAAGCGAAATGTTCTATCCAACGTCCTTTTTCTTAGGTCATGGGAAGTGGTCATGGACCATAATCTTGATCAATGGCTTCCTTAATCCTAGAAAACATTAGTGAGCATAAGATAAGGATAAAAATCAGAATCTTAACGACTTTCCCGACTTCGGCATATTTTTGGTAATGACCCTTAAATGTCTTGTTTTGGTCGTGTAACTTTTGATTGACGAAAGTAATTCCAATCCAACGTGTGGGGATTTTCCCTATTAAGGATGGTTAAACCTCGTTTGTAATGAATAACGTTGTCTATCCAAATTATCTGCGTTATATATGCATAATAAAAGACCATTGTATCCCTTATGTATTGATTTTTTATTCAATGAATCTTTGGCATGTGTGATGCTTGTGAATTTTTTTTCTCGTTGTTCCGATAGGATGTTTGGATGATTGGTTTGTGTGAACCTGAACTGATTGAATATGCGCGAATCAGATTAGAACCGCACTACTAGGATAGTAAATCCAGTTTACCCACTATGTGGATGCACCATTGGTAGCTCGAGTGGCAGTTTGTGATATATATATATATTGATATATATATATATATATATTACCATGGTATGTTTTGGCTTTTATGCCTGTTGTATATACGTGTGTTATCCGTATATTTTTGTGTTACCTGAGCTACCATTGCAGTGTACCTATGGGGGTCTTTTATGGCGTTTCCCCATTTGTCGTAACACACTAGCGTGATTGGTATTGGTAAGTGTGATGCCACATAGGCAATATCACCATGGATTACTTGCCATCTAATGTCGTCAATTAGGCAATGTCATTAGTGTCATACCCCAATTTTTGACCTAATATACCACCTCACATATGCATCACTACATCACTAATAGCTTACAATAGATCGTGTGTGGCTTCTAGAAGTCAAAATCAGGGTTTCTTCAAAATTTCATCTGTTCAAGATATGAGCAATTAGGGTTTGAGTTTCCACTCACCTCAAATGATCTATCTTAATTAATCATCAACATTTGATCTTCAGATTCCCAATTTTTTCTCATGATCTATCATGAATCGACCAATTAGGGTTTTTATCAAGGATAGTGAATCATTGACTTTCTGCTCAATGAATGACCTATTTTCTTGGAGATTGATCTTAACATCTTCAATGAAACATCTTGACCTAATTTCTTGATTCAAAACATCACAAAAGTCCATGTTTCTTCATCAGAAAAATTCTGAATCATCTGATGAAAATTCATCTACTCTGAAAAGTCAAACTTTGACTTTTGGTCAACTTTTTCAAGACCAAACTTTTTCAATCATAAAAACATTTCAAATAATCCATGATGATCATAAAAAATCAAGAAATGTGAAAAGGTCAACAAAAAGTCAAGATTTGAAAATTTTCTAACACTTAGAAAAATTTTCAAGTGTTAAGAAACATGGTTTTTTCCCACTTTCTAGGCCATTTTTCACCTAGATCCATTTGGATTCAGAAAAAATCAAAACATGAAAGTTGTAGCCCTTGTTACAAGATTTCCAAAATGTCCAAGAACTTGAAAAAAAACTTTGTTTAGCTAAGGTTTTGAAAATTAAACTTAGAGCTCCATAACCATGAATTATAAGTCATTTTTCAAGAACTTTGAGTCATTTTTTCACAAACTCACTTTCTAGAAGCCTTGTCATCACTTAGAGGCAGGTTATAGCTGATAAATATCAGTTGTGAATGATTGAGAAGGGATTGGATCAAAGAGAAAAACTTAACCATGGTTAAGAAAGTTACTTTTGCATTAAATGCAAAAGATTCCATTTTACCTCTTAAACAAGTTGCAAGTTTCCTTCAATGATAACTTTTCCAAATCATTCAGATTTCTAGGCCTATAAATAGAGGTCATTTCCTCATTTTCAAACTACACCAAAGCTATCCAAATCAAGCTTTCCTTCTTTCTTGCTTAAGTTTCAAGTTTCTAAGTTTCAAGAGAGAATTTTTGCAATTTGCAAATCTTGCAAAATCTGAGAGAATTTAGGTTTCTAACATGTTCTAAACATCAATTAGAAGTTGTCTAAAACTTAAAATCACCAAAAAAGCTGCCCAAACTCAGAATCATGTTTCAAAATCCATAAGCTTGCAAATGATGCCTTAACTTGCCATCTCTTAATTTGCTCGAGCTAACTTTGATTTAACACTTCAAACATCATCCATACACTTCATATGAGTGATCCAAATCATTATCCCTAACCTGTAACATCTCCAACCTCAAATTCGAAACTCACATCAAGGAGATGCAGTTGGACTTGGGTGGAATGATCCAGACCATTTCAAAGTAAGCATAGTATTCAAACACCTTCTATAAGGTTTAGTGGTGCTATAGCAATCATTAAACAACAACTGGAAACACTTTAAACAGGATTTCGATTTCAGTTTGAAGAGGTAAGTCACTCATACTTTGAACTCTATGATTCATGCATTCCAGTTCAAAAATTGCTTGGCCATCTTGTTTCTGCACTTATGCTGATCATTAACCCTCAATAAATTTCATAAATCATGATCCATACACGATTTCATGTTGATTCTTAGAATTAGGGTTCATCTGGTCACGTTCAGAATTAATCATCTTAAACTAAAAAATAAATGAAATTAACCATCACCATCGTGTTCCTGGTTAAAAATTGAGCAAGTTTGATGTTTACATCTTTCAATTTCATCAAGAAATGAAGAATCCATGATTGAATGAAGATTGAAGAAGATGAAGAACAATACGCGCGTTTTTCTGCTTGATTTTCAAATTTAAATAATTGGTTTATAATATAATAACATGAAGTAAAATAAATAAACGGATGTATAGCCACCCCAGTGGTAGACAACGCGCTTTTCATGTTCCTTGCCTTGCCTATGGTCCAGGGTTCGAATCCCCCTGAGACCATTTTGCCATTTTTTTCACTTTCCTTCATTTTTAAACATTTCAAAGACTTGTTTTTAAATATAATTAAATGGAAGCGTGAAAATAACAAGACAAGCACTTGGCTCAGTGGTAAAGCTTTTCACTTCCAAGCCAAAGGTCATGAGTTCAAACCTCCTTAGGACCAAAACCAAATTTTTACTACTTGTTTTCTTCATATTTTCTACCAAACTTCAACATTTTCAAAAACCAATCAAAACTTCTCATTTTGAGATGATTTTTTGCACACTTGTCATTCAATATACCTATTTTATGATTATGTCAAAAAATTCCAAAAATATTTTCTTTTGATTATATTTTTATTAAGTCAAAAATGAAGCATTTTAAGTATTTCTTAATACTTTTCAAAGATGTTTTCCTTTCAAACTTTCAAAACTCAAATCTTTTCAAAAATTCTTGTGAATATAAATCACTTTTCAAAATCATTTTCAAAACATTTTTCAAAACATTTCAACAAACTTACACACCTTTTTCCATGATCGACTCGATTTGAAGATAAACCAAACCAGGTTTCTCCTTGATATTTGATTGATCATGGGCCTCCCTCACGGTGTAAGTCCCAATATTTTTTATGTACATATTCAAAATCCTTGTACATATTCAATCATCTTTGTAAATATTCAAGCATAAACACACTTAAACCAATGGGCCTCCCTTACGATGTAAGTCCCAACCCTCCTATGTACATATTCATTTCCTTGTACATAAATACCCCTTCGTGTACATATTCATTCCCTTGTACACATTCAAACTTGTAAATAATCAAGTTACACTAGCTTTAAACGCTCGTTTTATCACACTTGTTCATATAATCGCTTAGTTATAACATAACAACTAGTCTAACAACTAGGTTCCTTTATCCTCCATTTAGGCTTCAGATAAGATAACTCATTCATCCGAGTTAGCCTCCTCTTAGGCTTCATATAAGAAAACTCATTTATCGAGTTTAGCCTCCGCTTAGGCTTCAGATAAGATAACTCATTTTTGAGTTAGCCTCTTAGGCTTCATATAAGAAAACTCATTTATCGAGTTTAGCCTCCGCTTAGGCTTCATATAAGACAACACTCGCCGAGTCACCTCCTGGGCTTCGCTCAAAAGAACTCCTCATTGAGTTTAGCCTTCTTGGGCATCAAACAAGAAAGAGACCAGAAATCTCTTAATGCCTCCTATTGGGCTTCTAATACAAAGAATCACCCGCTTAGGATAGAACCCTAAGAGCATGATTTCCTGAAATCACTCTTGAATCCTAAGAGGATGGTTTCCGTGAAACCACTCTTAAAGCCAAAGCCACCATACCCTATAGCTTCCTCTGAGCTTCATACAAGGACCCTCGATGACCCTAATGCCTTCTCGCTAACAATACAAGGACCTCGATGACCCCGAATGCCTCCTCTGGGCTTACAATACAAGGACCCACAGGCTTCTTAAAAGCATCCCCCTAATCCAATCAATTTCTCCTCGAGATTTAGACGTTTATCATCTCTATGGAAGAAGTATCTCATCTATCACATCACATACAATCAAATATTTTTCAAACTCTTTTCAAACAAAAACATCTCTTAATCGTAAGTGGTAACACTTGTACACTGAAGCAAAACACCTAATGCTTACAATTAAAAGATTCAATCATTTTTCAAACATCTTTCTTAACTCGTAAATGGTAACGCTTGTACACTTAAGCAAAACACCTATAACTTACGATGAAAGATTTAATCAATCAAAATCTTCAAAATATATGTGATGAAATAGATTAGATACATTTTTCATTAAGATGACATTCGTCTCTGTCTCTTAATAACATCCCGTTGCTACCACTAGAATAAGTGGGAACTACGATTGCTCTGACTTTCTCAACCTCCCTTTTAGAATACGTAGACACAAGGTCTCATCCTTGGCGAGCATACTTCTTTCTCCCTCAAACCAAACAAACCATAGCTCCCTTTAGATCCGAGCTACAAATACTCTGATTCCCATTAAGGGATATGTATGCAGAAGGTCCCAATGATCTTTGCGAGCACAATAATAACAAAACCTAGGATCCCACATAATCTACCTTTCTTAAAATCCAAAGGAGAAACTTTCCCAACAATAGAAATAACAATTTAAAACACACAAACATATCAAACTATTCATATATAAAGCTATAGATAACTATATATATTTAGGGTGCCACATCTATTCCCTTTATATAACAAACCCCTTGCACGGAATCTCCCAATGCTACGCCTAGTTCGTGCTAGTCGAATGCATATCATATCAATTGAGGGTATTGCAGCTTTCCCTTTTCATAATCATTTTTCTTGTGTTGGAAGAATAAAGCTTGATGCTCGTGGCATCTTTATAAACAAATTAAAAGAGTAAATCGTTTCGAGCCAGAGAATCCGAATTTAGATTCGATTCCCTCGCGCGTCAGTTTTTAACGCGAACAATTAGGCTTTCGCCCGATGAGCTTGTGCGTCAAGAAGGCATATTGCATTTGTCGTAACACACCGGTGTATGAAAATGAATGCCATTGCAATGTTCTCTTCAGGGTCTTTTATGGCGTTTCCTCACTTTCCATAACATATTGGCGTGCTTGGCGATGGGTTTGTGACGCCGCTTAGGCAATGTCACAACGGTAACTCATCTCGGATGGAATTCTATGTAGGAATGATCCGATTTCATTAAGTAGTGTGCTTATGCAAGTCTCTTTACATATATGCACTCGAGTGCTCACAGAGGGTATGCGGCGGAGGTATCCTAGTTAGATGGGTATAACTCCTTGATTCCTCACATATGGATGTGGGTTTGCATATTGTGTATTATACTATTTGTGTGTTGTTACCCCATTGGTTAGTCTTGGGACTTCCATTGGTGGTGCTACCCCTTGTTTGTATTTGCTCCTAGCCGTGAGGCAATAACCCAAATTCTAGGTGAATTCATATTGATGCATGTACCCGTTAGAACCGAGCGAATCCCCTAAGATAGGGAGGCTCGCTGAGATTTAGTAATCTCACCCGATTCCAATTATTATTTTTCAGGTTCTTCGAGGCAGGATTGTGGCAAGGGAAGGATGGCTTAGCTTGTGACGATCTTTCTCGGTGATAATCTTTATCTTCTTTATCTTTCCACTTATGTACCTGGATGATGTATTAGTAACTTCGAATTTGTATTATTTTGGCCATGACTATTTCGGCGAAAGTTTGTAATTGTACTAATATTCTCCTTTATTTTCCGCTGCTCATGTATGAATTCGGTTACCATTTAATTCCATACATGTATTATCCTAGGCAATGATATGTGGGGTGTTACATATTTTTTAAATAAAAAATTTTAATAAAAATTTTATTTTCTCAAATAATTAATGGTGGGTTAATGCTTTGAATGAGTCCAAAAGAGATGGTGGCTGCCATACTCATAGACCATCATTTTCTTATTTTCATTAGTTTATAGTTGTTATACCCCAAAATTTTCCCTCCTATTTCTCAAGACAATCCATGACTCCATATTCAAGAATTTCACAAGGTTTGATCAAATAAACCCCCTCCTAAGCAATCAATCTAAACAAGGATTTTGCACATCTCAAGTTAAGATGGATCTCCAGTGCTTCAAGTGGTCATCATACCTCATCATATTCTTCAAGGGATCACCATATCAAGTTTCAAGCCTTACAAGTCAAAATTGCTCATCCAATTGCTCAGATGGCTGAAAATTAGCTATATTAGACATAATGTCAACTGTGGTCAACATGCAGTCAAACTTCATAATATTTGGTCAACATCAATGTTATGAAGTAATATTCATCATTTGGTCAAGGGTTGATCATGATTCATCAAGAAAAGTCAAGATTTGATCAAAAGTCAAAGTTTCTAAATTAGGGCTTTTCAGACAAAAGTCAACAAAACTTTGACCAAGCATAACTTTCACATACTTTATCGTAACTTTTACGAAAGCTCATTTTAAAGGGAATTCAATTCTATACAACTTCATGTCTCACAAGCTTAATGGAAATGCTTCATTTGGAAGTTATAGATCAAAATATTGTGTTCTTTTAAAAGTCAACAAAAGTCATCTTTTGCAAAGAAATGTTCATGAGCATGGAAACTTCAATGAAGATGAAACCAAAAGGGTTGTTTGAGCTTTCTAAAGTCCAAGAACTCCCAAAATGTTAAAAATTGAGCAAGATACAAGTTGTGCAAATTGAGCATTTTTGAGGAGGTGAATAAAGAGAAATACTTGAGAAAGTCAAAAAATTTCCAAATGGGCTTAACTCTTTTTGATTCAAACTTGTTCCTTATCTGAAATAGAACCTCCAATCCCAAGGCCGCGTTTTTTATCTTTTATTATGGATTTTTATTCATTTAAAACCAATTTAATTAAAATAAAAGATATAAAATCAAATTTTAAATGCAAGATTGATTTTCTCTCATTCTTGAGGTCCATGCAAGCCACACAAGCTGTCATTTTCGAAATTATCAAGATTGGCAATAGAATTGATTGAAATTGATTCAAAAAAGGCAATATTTGGTTTCATCACAAATCAAATATTTTCTCATTGATTGACATATAATTCCTTCATGATTCAAGACCTAATCCATCCTAGTATATATACACACTGATTCCAGATGCCAGAGGACGAAAGATTGATGCCTTAAGAATCCTAAAAAAGCTTCAAAAAACCGTGCATTACAAGTCACTTGCAGCCAGGTTTTTAGATCGATTCAAGCCAACCAAAGTGCGCCAACACATTCCTTGATACTCTCTGAAGCTTTTCCAATCATTACCAGCCATCCAAGCATCCAGAATCGTAAAATCACCACCACGGTTTGCACTCATATATTTCAAATTTGATTTTGATCATACATGCATATTTAACATGATTTGATTGCTTGTTTGTGTTTAGAACAATGTTTCGAAGCAGCTGGGATGGTTTGATTTAACTTTAGGTACCGGAACCAAGATCTGCCATTGCTAGGGTTTGGACCTTCAAATTGGGGTTCTCTGTTTTAGCCAAAATTAGAACAAACTAAGGGCATGGTCATGTTCAATGGATCAATTCCAATCGATCCATGGTCTCATATATAATTTATCTTTGGTATTTGTCAAGTTTTAATTTGCAGGTACTATAGCTACGAACCAAAATCCGTAGGCAAAGGATGCAGAAAATCCATTGGCATAGGTCCGAAATTCAAATGAAGAAGATGATCCCTGGTGCGTTGCTCCAACCCGTAAGTTCCAACTTCCGACATCCTCGAGCATCACGCCCGAAGCTCCCGCTCGATCCCAGGAGACATCACGCCAAGAAGCTCCACTCGATCCCAAGAAGAGACATCATGTCCAGAAGCTCCAGCCCGGATCCCGATAGAGACATCACGCCCGTAAGGAGCTTCGATCACCGAGGAGACATCAAGAAGCTCTAGCTTCTGGATCCCCAGAGGAGACGTCACATCCAGAAGCTCCAACTCGGATCCCTTCAATAGAGCCCCAAAGCTCTAGCTTCGGGCCCCATCCGTAATCTTAGAAGCCCTAGCTTCTGGACCTTTCCAACACCGTATTCTGTAAGCTCCAACTTCGGACGCCCCACAGCAGTAATCTCCAAGCTCTTCTAGACCCTTTCAGATGTAGAAGCTCCAACTCCGGACACGCCAAGAGGATTCTCCCCAAAACTCAAGTTTCGGGTGCCTGTATGCCACCAATGTATGGTTTAAGATGCCTCACGTAAGCTCGATCATTTTTCTTGTTTTATTTATTTTTCTGCTTTTTCTTTCTTATTTTCCTTTTATTTAATTTAATTAATTAGTAATTAGGTTAAATAATTAGTTTAATTAGGTAATTTCACAAATAATTTTTAATTAAATTAATTAGTTTAATTTAATTAATTGTCATTAAATCCTTTTTAAAAAAAACTAAAATTAATTAGAATTAGGTTTTTATTTTCTTTCTCACATAAACACTAATTTTCAAAACACCAAAAATACTAGGAAGTAGTTTCTCTTCTGCTATTTATTTTTTGCATTTAAATTCTAGAAAGGATGTATAGGTTGCAAGTTTATTTTCATGTAATAGCGTAGATTTACATTTCCGCCTTTACTTTCTGCACCTCCTATTATGTATCTGCCCCAAAGTCATGTAATAGCGTAGGACCTTTATATTTCCACAATTTATTTTCCGCACCTATTAAACTGCTAGTAATTAGGCGTGTATGACAAGATTAAAAACAACATAGATCACCTCTTATCATAAGATAAAATATCTGAATACAACACACATTTCTCACACATGCACCCCCTTGTGGGGATATCTTAGCATGATTGCCTACAAACATATCATCATAGTCCCTTCGATACAATGATCATAGTCCCTCGATGTTGCCTACGAATGTATGATCTCGTCCCTCGGTTGTTGCCTACGAAAAGTGATGATCATCCGTATGCGTCCCTACGAATATGCTAGGATATTCCTATAAGTTTCCTTCTATGACCATCTAATGTCCCTTCGAATGTCCCTTTTACATCCAACGGATAGGGTTACCTGCCAACTAATGGTATGGATAACACTATTCTAAAGGAAAGAAAAATAACACGGAAACAACCGTTCTGAGTGGGTAATAACTCTCTTTTGCTTGCTCAATCAAAAAAACATTTTCACACCTCACACTTTCAAAAACATTTTCAAGCACTTTGTATACATTCCAGCATGAATCATTGTGAAGTCAAAGCGAAATGCCATTTCAAAAATCATTTCAAATACACACACATAAAAACAATTAAAGTGAGCTAAATAATTAAGAGCCCGTAGATAACTACAGATGGAAAGGGTGCTAATACCTTCCCTTTTCATAACCACCTCCTTACTCAGAATCTAATGAAGGTCTTTCCGCTCTTTTCGCCTTTCCTTAATTGGATAAAAGAAAGGTCGGTGGAGACTCTGCTATCCGCAACATTTACGATCAAACGCAAAACAAACAAGCCAGTTCTCCCACCGTGTTACAGAACTCTCGACTGTTAGGGAAAATAAAGAGAGGTTACCTTAGGGTCTAGATCACTTTAAATTGTTTGACTTGTATGCTTTATCTTAAGGGTTGCTTGGGTATTATACTTGTGGGGATCCTACACCGGATCCAGTTTCCTTAGGTAAGTAGCAATAAATCGTCGTGACTGCTAGTGTATACCAAACGGTCAACATGATGGCTACGTTAGTGCGAAACTTTGATGTCCCGATGCTCCTCATGTCTAGTTGAGGAAAGTATTTGGCCTCGTGGTGTCATCAAGACTAACTCAAATTTTAGAACCCTAATTGACCCATCTTGGCCATTAGAAGGTAGTGAGATGGCCTACTGTGTAGACTAAGGTTTGTTGATACTGATGCTACGCCATTAAGATTTGACTTTGGATATTTCGCCGACCACTTGGTAGTCGTATTGAAATAAAGCCTACGAGAAAGATCAATGATATGAGATTCCTAGAACCCGGTTACTATTATAGGACAAGTTGAACCAACTCCAACTCTGGTAGGGTAGACACCTATACCTCATGCAAGCCTTGAACCTAGGGATATTGTGTGAATTGTTTGTTCTTGCTACTTGTTTTAAACATGATATCATGACATCATAACATCATCATATCATTTCTAACCATTTCAAGGACCTAGGCATTTATCTTTGCTCTATTTTGTAGGAATTATGAATTCCAGGAAGACTATCCGAATCAAGTTCATGGGTATACCTTCTCAACTCAAAGAATTGGTTTCATAAATTCCTGATCACGCTCAATTCATCAAAAGACATGGTTATCTTCATGACTTGGTTATCTCCAGTTTTGAAGAAGATATGATACACGTATTATTCCAGTTCTTCGATCCGAAACATCACTACTTTACATTCCTAGATTATCAATTGGTGCCTACATTGGAAGAGATCTCTAAATTACTTGGGATACCTATCCTTGATCAGATACCATTCACCGGTTCAGAAAAATCTCTGAAATACGAAGACATCGCATTAGTGTTACATTTAAGGCGATCAGACATTGAAGCTAATTGGGAAACAAGAAGCGGAATTAAGTGTTTGCTTGCCAAGTTTCTGATAAAGAAGGCTCGAGAATTCCTGAAGGCTATGAGTTTCCATGCATTCGAAGACACTTTGGACTTGCTAATCTATGGTTTGGTGTTATTTCCTAATCCATATTAGTTCATAGATGTGAACGCCATCAAGATATTCCTCACTGTAATCCCGGCCTACCTCGCTTGGAGACGTTCTGCATTCTCTCCACACTCGTACTATCAAAAGGTAAGGAACTCTCATGTGTTGCATACCGTTACTTTCTAGGTGGTTTATTTCGCACCTTCCTCAATCAGTAATGAAGAACGAGCAAAGATTGAAGTGGTCTCAAAGGCTAATGTCACTTCTCTCATTCAGATATTCGTTGGTGTCTTTTTTCTCAAATGGACTTCGCTTTAATTGAGCATTGTGGGGAATTCCCTAATGTACCACTCCATGGCATAAGGGGAGGTATCACTAACAACCCTTCTCTAGCTCTACGTCAATTTGGTTATCCTCGAAGAGATGGTCCTCATGATATGCTTCTCCAAGACATTGTGTTTGACTACAAAAACGATCTCCAGAACTACCGTCGAAGATTTGTACACGCTTGGGGCCTGGTAAAGAAGACTGATACCAAGACTTTGGGACACAAAAATTCCATTCCTTGGGAACCTTACCTCAAATGGGTGCGAGCTCGAGCTCAAAACCTCATGATGCCATTTACATCTGTTCTACCGGTGATTATGGAACCAGTTGCTATAGGTGACGAACCCTATACCATTCTCCATTCGGACATGCCTACTGATTTCGAAGACTTGAAGAGATCCTGGATTCAACTTAAAGAAGAAAGGGACACGTTCGAAGCTCAGTGCTATGCAAGTGAGAAGAAGGTACTAGAGTTGACCAAGCTACTTCACGAGGAGCGAAACATCAACGCCTACTTCAATACAAAGAGGAAACGCCCATGGGAGACCTGAAAGCTTTAGGAGTTTCTTTTTATTTAAAAACTTCCCATTATGCTTAATAAAGAGAAACTAATAAAAGTTCGTTCTTCTTTGTTTAACAAATTTAAATTCCTAAGGTCGTTGAAAACATTGCATTGCATAACATCGCATATCATGGCATAACATCTCTTAACAGGTACATCGAAGACCGGTTTTCTTATTCTCTCGCTGTTTATTTCAGCACCGATGGCTCTTGAACAGACTGTCAAAGATCTCTAGGCTCAGAATGCTCAATTCCAGGAGATGTTCACCAGCTTGGTCCAAGGACAAAAAGACCTGAAAAAGCTCATCACCAGAAAGAAAAAGACCATCGGTATTCTCAACATGGGAAGAAATCACAAGGGTGCAGCTAGGGTGGTCAGCCAATTCGAACTCTCAGACAAGAGCGATGAAACTGGGGGAAGTATCAAGAATAGCGAAGGAAGCCATCATGGGTCTGAAAACCAAGATGAAGACTATGTGAACGAGCAGTATCCTCCTAACAATGACAAATACAAGCAACTTGAAGACCATATGAATGTTGTGGAAAATCTGAAGATGTTCGGGCTTAACTTTGATGATCTGAGTCTTGTTCCTGATGTGGTAATTCCCCGCAAGTTCAAAGTTTCTACCTACACCAAGTATGATGGAATCTCTTGCCCGAAGCTACATCTGAAGTCCTATGTTCAGAAGATCCATCCTCATACTGAAGACAGGAAATTGTGGATCCATTTCTTTCAAGAAAGTTTATCTGGAACTCAATTGGAGTGGTATTATCAGCTGGAAAGTACCCACATTCATACCTGGAATGAATTAACAGATGCTTTCTACAAGCAGTACCAGTACAATGTTGGATTGGTACCTAGCAGCATGCAACTATAGAGCATGTCTATGGGTCGTGACGAGAAGTTCAAGGAATATACTCAGAAATGGAGAGATTTAGCAGGCAGAAAAATACAAGTGGAGTCGTCTTCAAATACTGCTGTAACACGGTGGGAGAACTGACTTGTTTTATTTTGCGTTTGATCGCAAATGTTGCAGATAACAAGAGTCGCCACCGACTTTTCTTTTATCCAATTAAGGGAAGGTGAAAAGAACAGGGAAAGACCTTCGTTTAGTTTCTGAGTAAGGGAGTTGGTTATGAAAATGGAAGGTATTAGCATCCTTTCCATCCGTAGTTGTCTACGGGCTCTTAATTGCTTTAGATCACTTGATGACTCGCTTTTTGTGTGTGTTTTGAAAAGATTTTGAAAAAAGTCATTTCGCTTTGACTTCGTAATAATTCACGTTGGAATGTATACGAAGTGTTTGGAAATGTTTCGTTTTGGAAAAGAACTTTGTAATGATTCACGCTGGAATGTATACAAAGCGTTTGAGAATGATTTTTAGAAAGTGTGAGGTGTGAAAAGTGTTTTGATGGAGCAAGCAATTAAGAGTCTATTATCTACTCAGAACGGTCGTTTCCGTGTTATTTTACTTTCCTTTAGAATAGTGTTATCCATACCATTAGTTGGTAGGTAACCCTATTCGTTGGATGTAAAGGGACGTTCGAAAGGGACATCAGATGGTCATAGAAGACAACTTGTAGGAGCATCCTAGCACATTCGTAGGGACAATCATCACTTAGGCAACAATCGAGGGACTAGAACATGTATTCGTAGGCAACATCGAGGGTCATCGAGGGACTATGATCTTTGATTCGAAGGGACTATGATGATATGTTTGTAGGAAACGGTGCTAAGATACCCCTACGTTCGAGGGACTTGATCATTTATTCGAAAGGCAACGAGAGAGAATACCCTAGGGGGTTCATGTGTGAAGAAAGTGTGTTAAATTCAGATATTTTATCTTGTGATTAGAGTTAGCTATGTTGATTTTATCTTTCCATACACGTCTAATTACTAGCAATTTATATGAGTGCGGAAAGTAAATTGCAGAAATATAAAGTGCGGAAAATAAATCCTACGCTATTACATGGTTTTGGGGCAGTTACATAATTGAGGAGTGTGGAAAGTAAATCCTAATTAAGCTATTACATCCCAAGAGCAGCTACATAATATTGAAAAAAGAATGCGAGAAAATAATCTTAACTATTACAACCTGGAAGCAGATACAATAATCGGAAAAAGAATCGAATTGCGAATAATAGAAAATTATGTTAGTGAAAAGATTTTGAGTTAGGAAAAACGCTTTAGGTTAGCATACCTAATTAGATGAGAAAATAATTTTGGGAATTTTCGGATTGATTTTAATAAGGAAAACAATTAAAAGTCAACTTTCGATTAATTAACAATTAATTAAAATATGCATGCAAAATATAATTTTTTTATGTCAAAAATTAAATAAGTATTTTTCTGACCTAAATGCAAAAAGAAATAATTTTTTGTGGTTTTTTAATGCATTAGAAAAATATTTGAAAAGAAATTAAATTGGAAAAGAAAATATGAAAAGAAATAAGAAAATATGTTAGTTTTGCAAGTGATAAAAAATATTTGTGGCAGCCAAGGTTCGAACCAGGGACCTCCTTCCCACACGCGCGTTGCCTTGCCATCTGAGCTGGGTGGATTAGCTGTTAGCAATATGAAACAAAAACGTTATAAGGGCAATTAGTTTCTTAGCAATATGAAACAAAAACGTTATAAGGGCAATTAGTTTCTGAGAACCAATCAAAACACGTGCCAAGAACATCTTCTTCTTCGTTTGAATTTTCATACCTTTAGCTACGGTTTTTGTCCGTAGCAACAACCTTTACCTACAGATCTTTTCTGTAGCTAAATCCCTACAAATCAAGGCATCACGTAATATGCAATATAAATGAAAAATAAAGCCATGGATCAACTGGAAATCAGATTCTAGACACGATAACGCCCTTGGTTCCTTCCAATTTTTCCTAAATAAGAAAACCCCAATCGGAGCTCTCAAACCCTAGCAATGGTGAAACGATATTCCTGGACTTAAAACTCAATTAAACTATGCAGAAAGCTTGGAAACTTCATCACAAACACAAAAACATGGTTAAATTCAATTGATTATGCATAAAAGTATGAAAACGATTTTGAGTTCAAAGTATGCAAACCGTGATCGTGATCTTGTGATTCTGGGGGTTTTGCTTGCTTATGAGTATCTGGATCGACTCAAGGGACTTCCAGCAATCGATTGCAATGCTTGGAATGGATTGAATTGAAGCAAAACTGTGGCTGCTAGTTGCTTGCAAGTCACGGTTTTTTTAAAGCTTGTTAGGTTCTTTAGGTCGAATTTCGCCTCTATGCATTTGGAATCATCATGTATTTATACTGTAATGAATTAGGTCAAGAATTATCAAAGAATATCATGCCAACCAAAGAAAAATTGTTTGATTTGGAATCAAACCAAATATTTCCTTTTTGAGCCAATTTCAATCAAATCAAATTTCCAATCTTAATTATTTCGAAATAATCAGATTAAATGGCTTGCTTGGATCTCAAGGATGCGAGAAAATCCATCTTGCACTTAATTTTTGATTTTATATCTTTTATTTTAATTAAATTGGTTTTAAATGAATAAAAATCCAAAATAAATTAAAATAAAAGATAAACGTGGCCTTGGGCTGGAGGTTCCAATTCGTATAAGGAACATGTTTGAATCAAGATAAGTTAGGCCCATTTGGAAATTTTTATTTTCTCAAGTATTTCTTTAGGCACCTCCTCAAAAATGCTCAACTTGCACAATGTGTATCTTGCTCAATTTTTGACATTTTTGGGTGTTCTTGGACTTTTTAGAAAGCTCAAGATGTCTTCTAAACATCCCTTTTGGTTTCATCTTCATTGAAGTTTCCATGCTCATGAACACCTCTCTACAAAAAGTTGACTTTTTGTTGACTTTTAAAAGGACCTGTAATGTTTTGATCCATAACTTCCAAATGAAGCATTTTCTGCCCAAGCTTGTGAGACATGAAGTTGTAGAGAATTGAATTCTCTTCAAAATGAGCTGTGGTGGAAAAATTTCTAATAAAGTATGTGAAAGTTATGCCTAGTCAAAGTTCTGTTGACTTTTGTCTAAGAAAGCCTAATTTAGAAACTTTGACTTTTGATCAAATCTTGACTTTTCTTGAGGAATCATGATCAAACCTTGATCAAATGATGAATATTACTTCAAAATATTGGTGTTGACAAAAAATTATGAAGTTTGACTGTATGTTGACAACAGTTGACTTTTTGTCCATTATAGTTGATTTTCAACCATTTGAGCAATTGACTGAGCAAACTTGACTTGTAAGGCTTGAAACTTGACATGGTGATTCTTTGAAGCATATTATGAGGTATGATGACCACTTAAAGCATTGGATGTCCATCTTGACCTGAGAATGGCAAAACCCTAGTTTGGGTTGATTGCTTAGGAGAGGGTTTGTTTGGTTAACCTTGTGAAACCCTCGAGTATGGATATGTGAATTGTCTTGAGAAGTGGAGGGAAAATTTTGGGGTATAACAATGCCCTGTTCAATCTTCTTGTCTTGGAAGGGTTATAATTGCATGCTTGCCTTTCGTGACATGAAAGTAGAAGATGATTGAACACTCGAGTACACCTGAAAATTTGCACTCGTTGTTGTATGAAGTAGGATCGTTGGTTGATGATATGCGGGAATGAGCTTATAGACGCCATTTGGAGAAGCTGTTGTTGGAGAGAGAGTCGTACGCTAGACTCTGTATTTGTCTTTGAATAAAAGAGACCATGGAGATGGGTTTAAGATGCCATTGGGAGAAGCCGAGTCGTACGCTAGACTCTGTAGGTGTCTTTTGAGTAGAAGAGACAACGGAGATGGGCTTAAGATGCCATTGGGAGAAGCCGAGTCATACGCTAGACTCTGTAGGTGTCTTTTGAGTAGAAGAGACAACGGAGATGGGCTTAAGATACCATCGGGAGAAATTGATGTTGGGGAGTGAGTCGTACGTTAGACTCCATGCTCGTCTTTGAATGAGGTCATTGGTATGTATTGATTTTTAACCAAATATGCAGCATTCTGAAGGTGGAGAGATGTCGACAAGTAGTCGGAGATGGGCTTAAAGATGCCATCCGGGGCGGTTGATAATAAGAGAGAGTCAGAATAAACCTTCATCTTGGCTATTCTGGAGGTGGATATTTGGCAGGATGTGGATAGCTTTCCTGTCTTGCTTCGGGTGTTAATCCAATATCTGTTGCCGGGAGACAATTCATGTGGTCTTTAGATAGGTTTCCGCCTTGCTTGGGTATTAATCTTTAACCATTGTCCGAAATAATTTTCGTGGTCGCTAGATAGTTCTCCGCCTTGTTTCGTGTATTAATCTTCAACCTTTGTTTGGAAAAATAGCTTTAACCGCTGAGAGATAAACTTTTGATAAGATAGGGTTAGTCCTATGCAGATAATGATGAATGTGAATGTATGGCAATATTATTGTGATGCAGATATATGAATATATATGTATAAATGTATTTCAAAACATATCCATCTTGAAGAAGATGGGAATGTCTTGCTGGAGATTTTTGATGCTCACTTGGGGATAGGGTTATTGCAAACCCTGACTTGGAGAGAAAAGAGATGCTTCTGATTCCTCCGATGCACTATCTGACCAATTCTCGAGTCAGATATTAACGTTGTTGGAAGAATAGCAGCGGTCAAGAGATACCTGGCTGGGGATCTTGTGTGTAGATCTTGCTGGGGAATACCCGGTTACCGCTCGGAGACTGACGTAACGTGGCAAAGCTGATAGGGATGTTAGAGCTGACGAGGCTCGAAGGGCCACTTGAGGTGATAAATCTGTAGTTTGTTGAAACCTCTGACTAGGGAATAAGAGAGACGTAGGTTCCTCTGATGCACTATCTGACCAACTTTCGAGTCTGGATATTGCCGCTGCCGGGGAATGATAAACGTCGGGAGATACTCCGCTGGGGATGAATATCTTCGTGTATAAGCTATATTGGGGGACGATGTGATATGGAATAACCTGCTACTGCTTGGAGACTGATGTAATTGGTTGATAATTAGTTACTGCTTCGGGGACCAATGTAACGTGGTAACTTGAGAAGGTAGATAAGTTCGATAAGATCACCGCTCGGGGATTAACGTGATTGAAGCTGAAGTATTGGAATATCTGCGGGGGATGCATTGGTGACTTTAGCTGTCTGTTATACCCTAAAATTTGCCCTCCCACTTCTCAAGACAATTCACATATCCATATTCAAGGATTTCACAAGGGTTTACCAGATAAACCCTCTTCTAAGCAATCAAACCCAAACGAGGGTTTGGCCATTCTCTAGTCAAGGTGGGCCTCCAATGCTTAAAGTGGTCATCATACGTCATCATATGCTTCAAAGAATCACCATGTCAAGTTTCAAGCCTTACAAGTCAAGTTTGCTCAGACAATTGCTCAGATGGTTGAAAATCAACTGTGTGGGACAAAAAGCCAACTGTGGTCAACATACAGTCAAACTTCATAATTTTTGGTCAACACCAATATTTTGAAGTAATATTCATCATTTGATCAAGGGTTGATCATGATTCCTCAAGAAAAGTCAAGATTTGATCAAAAGTCAAAGTTTCTAAATTAGGGTTTTTCAGACAAAAGTCAACAGAACTTTGACCAAGCATAACTTTCACATACTTCATCAGAAATTTTTCCAACGCAACTCATTTTGAAGAGAATTCAATTCTCTACAACTTCATGTCTCACAAGCTTGGGCAGAAAATGCTTCATTTGGAAGTTATGGATCAAAACATTACAGGTCCTTTTAAAAGTCAACAAAAAGTCATCTTTTGAAAAGAAGTGTTCATGAGCATGGAAACTCCAATGAAGATGAAACCAAAAAGGCTGTTTAGAAGACACCTTGAGCTTAAAAGTCCAAGAACACCCAAAACGTTAAAAATTGAGCAAGATACACATTGTGCAAGTTGAGCATTTTTGAGGAGGTGCACAAAGAGAAATACTTGACAAATGCAAATATTTTTCAAATGGGCTTATAATTTTATGATACAAAGTAGATCTTAACATTATCCATGGTCTCTATGCTCCTTGCCACGCCTCTTTTCCGATTTATTTAAATTATTTTGAATTTAAAGCATTAAATTCAATTTTAAATTAAATAAAATACAAAGGCAAGGTCTAAGACAAGTTGGGCTTGGTTTCAACTTATCTTGAGGTCCAAGATAGCCTGTGCAAGCTGTATAATTCATGCAAGAAGCTATAAAGAAGAAGAAAAAAATGCATTTTTGGAAAGATTTGGTGAATATTGACAAGAGAATATTTTTGCATTCAAGAGAGGATATTTTCTCATTATTTCTGATCAAATCTCATGCTCTATATATACATGATACATTCACAAGCAAAAGGGACGAAACCCTAGCCTCAAACAGCAACCCTAAATTCTCAAAAAATCATACAAACTTGCAAAATTCGAATCCTATTTTCCAGCCGTTTTCAATCCAATCCAAGCATTCCATCGTGCCCCTGAGGTGTGATAGAGTAAGTACAGATCAATAGCCATGGCCAAATACCCCTGAATCGTGCCATACATGAACATACACTTGCATGTCTTTTTTAAATTCGCGTTTCAATATTTATTGTGTTTTGTTTGAAACTAACCATTGCAATGTGTTCCTGAGACATCATAGAACAGGTCTTGACGATCACATGAAGCTCCTAACGACCGGAGCATGATTTTCCATTGTTAGGGCTTTGGATCAGAGAAGCTTCGAACTAGACAATACAGGCCATTTTAGTCCAAACTGATACCACCATTGAACTCACAAGGGTCGATTTAGGGGGGTAGCCTTAACCATGAGCTTTGATTTTCAGGTTTTTGCAGGTTTCAAAAAAATCGTCACCGGAGAAGGTGACCGGCGCTAGGTTTCCGGCCCTGACTCAGGCGAGGACCGGTTGACTGCATGTGTGGCTTCGTTCTATCTTCTGATTGGCTACACGTTATAACCGGGTCCCACGGCTTGACTTGGTTTGAAATTTAAAATAGAACACGTAATCACATATAATCCAACGCAGGTATTCCATAGATAGCATACACGCGCAACTCAGATGGTCAAGGTGTTGTGTGATTACCCAGAGGGTCCTGGGATCGATTCCCAGCGACTACACGTCTTTTTATCACTTTTCAAACTAGCTTCTTTTTCATATTTTTCTTATTTTTCTTAATTTCATTTAATTTCTTTTCAAACAATTTTCTAATGCATTAAAAAATCACAAAAAAATTATTTCTTTTTGCATTTAGGTTAGAAAACTTCTTTCCTAACTCTAAAATCTTTTTTCACTAACATTATTTTTTATTATTCGGAATTCGTTCCTTTTTCCGATTATTCTATCTGCTTCCAGGTTGTAATAGTTAGGATAATTTTCCCGCATTCTTTTTTTCCAATATTATGTAACTGCTCATGGGATGTAATAGTTTAATTAGGATTTACTTTCCACACTCCTCAATTATGTAACTGCCCCAAAGCCATGTAATAGCGTAGGATTTACTTTCCGCACTTTATTTTCCGCAATTTACTTTCCGCACCCTATAAACTGCTAGTAAATTAGGTGTGCATGGCAAGATAAAATCAACATAGCTAACTCTAATCACAAGATAAATTATCTGAACTCAACACACTCTTTTCACACGTGCACCCCCTAGGGTATTCTCTCTCGTTACCTTTCGAATAAATGGTCAAGTCCCTCGAACGTAGAGGTATCTTAGCACCGTTGCCTACAAATATATCATCATAGTCCCTTCGATACAAAGATCATAGTCCCTCGATGTTGCCTATGAATACATGATTTAGTCCCTCGATTGTTGCCTACGAAAAGTGATGATCTTCCCTACGAATGTTCTAGGATACTCCTACAAGTTGCCTTCTATGACCATGCGAATGTCCCTTCGAATGTCCCTTTACATCCAACGAATAGGGTAACCTACCAAATAATGGTATGGATAGCACTATTCTAAAGGAAAGTAAAATAACACAGAAATGACCGTTCTGAGTAAGTAATAGACTCCTAATTGCTTGCTCTATCAAAACGCTTTTTACTCCTCATAATTTTACAAAGTTAAAACCCTTTGCCAAAACGAAACATTTCCGAACACTTCGTATACATTCCAGCGTAAATCATTACGAAGTCAAAGCGAAATGCCTTTTAAAAAAAACATTTTCAAGCACACACACAGAAAGCAAATTTTAAAGTGAGGTAAAGCAATTAAGAGCCTGTAGATAACTACGGATGGAAAGGGTGCTAATACCTTCCCTTTTCATAATCATCTCCCTTACTCAGAATCTAACGAAGGTCTTTTCCTGTTCTTTTCACCTTCCCTTAATTGGATAAAAGAAAAGTCGGTGGCAACTCTTGCTATCCGCAACATTTACGATCAAGCGCAAAATAATCCAAAGTCAGTTCTCCCACCGTGTTACAGAACTGGCGACTCTACCGGGGAGACACCCTAAAGAGAGAATACCTTAAGGATTTTAGATCTTTTTTACTGCTTTATGTTTG
The DNA here is from genome assembly GCA_021764765.1 of Vicia sativa. NCBI lineage: Eukaryota > Viridiplantae > Streptophyta > Magnoliopsida > Fabales > Fabaceae > Vicia > Vicia sativa. The sequence goes on along the minus strand of CM038794.1, from coordinate 54,159,196 downwards.
ACTTGTATGCTTTATCTTAAGGGTTGCTTGGGTATTATACTTGTGGGGATCCTACACCGATCCAGTTTCTTAGGTAAGTAGCAATAAATCGTCGCGACGTTAGCGATACCAAACGGTCAACATGATGGCTACATTAGAGCGACACTTTGATGTCCCGATGCTCCTCATGTCTAGTTGAGGAAAGTATTTGGCGCTTATGCGGTGTCATCAAGACTAACTCAACTTTTAGAACCCTAATTGACCCATCTTGGCCATTAGAAGGTAGTGACATGGCTCGCTTCGTGTAGACCGAGGTTGGTTGATACCGATGCTACGCCATTAAGATTCAACTTTCAGATGTTTCTCGACCACCGTAGTCGTATTGAAATAAAGCCTACGAAAGATCGATGATATGATATTCATAGAACCCGGTTACTATTATAGGATAGGATGAACCCACTCAAACTTTGGTAGGTAGCCTATACCTCATGCAAGCCTTAAACCTAGGGCTATTGTGTGAATTGTTTGTGTTGCTATCCGCTTAAACATGAATCATGACATCATAACATTGCATCATCATCATTTCTAACCATTTCAAGGACCTAGAGATTTATCTTTGCTTGTAGGAATTATGGCTTTGTGAAGACTATCCGAATCAACTTCATGGGTATACCTTCTCAACTCAAAGAATTGGTTTCAGAAATTCCCGATCATGCTCAGCTCATCAAAAGACATGGCTATCTGCTTGACTTGGTTATCTCTGGCTTTGAAGAAGATATGATGCACGTCTTATTCTAGTTCTTCGATCCGAAACACGATTGCTTTACATTCCCAGATTATCAGTTGGTACCTACATTGGAAGATTTCTCTAAGCTACTTGGGATACCTATCCTTGATCAGATTCCATTCATGTGTTCAAAAAGTCTGGCACGAAGATATCGCATCAGCGTTACATCTAAAGCGATCAGACATTGAAGCTAATTGGGAAACCAGAACCGGAGTTAAGGGTTTGCTTGCTAAGTTTCTGATAAAGAAAGCTCGAAAATTCCTGAAGGTTGTGAGTTTCCATGCATTCGAAGACATTTTGGCCTTGCTAATCTATGGGTTGGTACTATTTCCTAATCCAGATCAGTTCATAGACATGAACGCCATCAAGATATTCCTCACTCACAATCCTGTGCCTACCTTACTTGGAGACATCCTACATTCTCTCCACACTCGTACTATCAAACGACAAGGAACTCTCATGTGTTGCATACCTTTGATTTCCAGGTGGTTTATTTCGCACCTTCCACGATCAATGATGAAGAACGACCAAAGATTGAAGTGGTCTCAAAGGGTGATGTCACTTTCTCATTCAGATATCCGTTGGTGTCTCTTCACTCAAAAGGACTTCACATTCATTGAGCTGTGGAGAATTCCTAATGTACCACCTTGGCATAAGGGGAGTATAACTTACAACCCTTCTCTAGCTCTACGTTGATTTGGTTATGCTCGAAGAGATGGTCCACATGATATGCTTCTCCAAGACATTGTGTTTGACTACAACCACGATCTCCAGAACTACTGTCGAAGATTTGTGCACGCTTAGGGCATGATAAAGAAGACTGATACCAAGACTTTGGGACACAAGAATTCTATTCCTTGGGAACCTTACCTCAAATGGGTGCAAGCTCGAGCTCAAAACCTCATGATGCCATTCACGCCTGTGCTTCCGTCGATCATGGAACCTGTTTCTATAGGTGACGAACCCTATACCATTCTCCATCCCGACATGCCTACCGATTCTGAAGACCTGAAGAGATCTTGGATTTAGCTTAAAGAAGAAAGGGATACATTCGAAGCTCAGTGATATGCAAGAAATAAGAAGGTATTAGAGTTGACAAAGCTACTTCACGAGGAGCAAAACAGCAACGCCTACCTCAACACAAAGAGGAAGCGCCCATGGGAGACTTAGAGCTTTAGGAATTTGTTTTTTTATTTTTCCAAAAACTATATTTTGTACTTAAAAAGAAAAGAAAAAGAGAGAAACTAATAAAAGTTTGTTCGTGCTTGTTTAACAAATTTAAATTCCTAAGGTCCTTGAAAACATTGCATAGACATCGCATATCATGGCATGACATTTCATAACAGGTACACTGAAGATCGGTTTTCTTATCCTCTCGCTGTTTATTTCAGCAGAAATGGCTCTTGAACGGATTGTTAAAGATCTCCAGGCTCAGAACGCTCAATTCCAGGAGATGTTCACCAACTTGGTCCAAGGCTAGAAAGATCCGAAGAAGCTCATCACCGTAAAGAAGAAGACCATCAAGATTCTCAACATGGAAGGAATCATGGGTGTAGCCAAGGTGGTCACCGTTAGAAATCTCAGACAAGAATGGTGAAACCGAATAAAGCATCAGGAATAGCGAAGGAAGCCATCAAGGGTCTGAAAACAGAGAAGAAGGCTACTTGAGTGAGCAATATCCTCCTGATGATGACAGATACAAGCAACTTGAAGACCGTCTGAATGCTGTGGAAAATCTGAAAATGTCCGTGTTGAATTTTGATGATCTGAGTCTTGTTCATGGCGTGGTAATTCCCCGCAAGTTCAAAGTTCCTACCTTTTCCAAGTATGATGGCGTCACTTGCCCGAAGTTGCACTTGAAGTCCTATGTTTAGAAGATCCATCCCCACACTGACGACATGAAGCTATGGATCCATTTCTTTCAAGAGAGTTTATCCAGAACTCAGTTGGAGTGGTATTATCAGCTAGAGAGTACCCACATTCATACTTGAATGACTTAGCAGATGCTTTTTACAAGCAGTACTAGTACAATGCTGAATTAGCACCCACCCGCATGCAACTACAAAGCATGTTTATGGGTCGTGATGAGAAGTTCAAAGAATATGCTCAGAAATGGAGAGATCTAGCAGGCAGAGTTCAACCACCCTTGTCCAATAGGGAGTTGGTTGATATTTTCATGGGAACGCTGACAGGCCTATTTTTCAATCATCTGATTGGAAACTCTTCAGCCGGATTCACTGAGTTTATACTGACAGGCGAACGTATTGAATCTGGAATCAAGAACGGAAAGATTCAGGTAGAGTCATCTTCAAATGCTGCGAAAAGATCTTTTGGTGGTAAGAAAGAAACCAATGCGGTGCATGGTCAGAAAAGTCGTGACAAAGCTGATCGACTCAACTGAAGTTGTGATTCCAATCCTACACCAACAAGAACCTCAACGAGACAATACGCCAGAACTGTATCGCGCCACGAAGACAGCACTTAAGATCAATATGCCATTGTCGCAAGCTTTGCAACACATGTTGAAAGCAGAGCTGATTACCTTGAGGGATCCTCCTCAACACATCAACACTTCCTCTCCAAAATACAATCCTAATGCAAAGTGTTCATACCACTCCAACAGCCTGTGGCACGAATCGATAATCGCTGGGATCCAAGAACAAGATTCAAGACATGATTGAAACTGTGGAAATTGAGTTTGACCCTCCGCCGAAACTCGAATGTGATCAATGCACCAATGCCTTACCACAGTAAAAGTTCCAATGCTATTGACGAAGACTCCTATGTTTACAATGTGAACAATCTGACTATTCCTCTTATGACTGTTAAGAAAGATTTGTTGCAAGCCGGTGTATTCCCGGGATGCCAGATGATTGTCGTTGGTGTGCATATGAATCTGACGGATGTGCTTGGTTAAAAAGGCGTATTCAACGCATGATGCACAATCGTGAGGTACTATTTCTGAAGCCTCCGTCTGTGGAGAATCTGTACGAAGACATTTCTAAGAATCTGAAGGTCGAAGATACAGACGAAGCCTTACCAGAAGTCTGGGATACCTTGGGGTAGCCAAGTGGAAAGTTTGATTTCATGGTTAAGTATACCGCTCCTGACAGCTACAAGATTCCTATTGAAGATGTCAAGGCAACCGTATGGGGAGACAATTTCCCAGAAGACTATGTTGATGTAAACATAATAAGGATCTCCTCTGTCGATCTTGCGCCTAGAGTGGCACCTCTCATCATTACTTCCCCCAGACCGATTCCATATTTCTCTGACAAAGCTATACCGTGGAATTATGGAGCCGAAGTTTACTATCATGGCGTCAAGCAAGACCAGTTAACCATTAAAGATATTGCAGCTGAAGCTTTCGATCCTGACATCAACAACATCACCGGATCAAGCAAAGTAACCAGAACCGGAAGAGTATTTTCTCCAGAGATCTCTCCTCCAAAAGATATTGCGACTCCAGCTCGCATTCCAGCTATCGAACCAATTCCCAAAGCCAGAGGGAAAGAACCAGTGACTCATCCTGCTCAGATAGAAGTACCAAAGGAAGTTGCTGAAGACACCTCCAAGCAAGAAATGGAGGAAATTCTGAAGATCATCAAGAAGGGCGACTACAATGTTGTGGAACAGTTGGGACAAACTCCATCTAAGATATCCATGCTAGCTCTGCTATTGTGCTCTGAGGCTCATGCTAATGCCTTAGTGAAGTTCTTGAAGAACGCTCACATACCGCAAGACACTACTACTGATTAATTTGAAGGTTGCATTGCTAGCCTGACTGTCAGCAACGACTTGGGTTTCTCTGATGCTGATCTGACTCCTGCCGGAAAGAATCACAACAAATCCTTGCACATCTCCATTGAATTCAAGGGTATTACATTGTCTCACGTATTAGTGGATACCGGTTCTGCTCTGAATATCCTACCAAAAAGTGCTTTCGACCGACTTGACGTTGAAGGATTGGTTTAGAAGCCCAGTGACATAATTGTAAGAGCTTTTGATGGTTCTAAACGAACAGTACTTGGAGAGCTCATTCTGCCTGTTAAAGTCGGTTCCCAGACTTTTGACTCTACCTTCTTCTTCATGGACATCCGTCCAGCTTATTCTTGCCTACTTGGACGCCCTTGGATACATGGGCAGACGATGTTACCTCTACCCTGCGCATCAGCCAGAACGGAGTCCATGCTATATGTCATATCCCAAAATTTGCCCTCCTACTCCTCGAGACATTTCACACATCCATACTCAAGGATTCCTCAAGGGTTGATCAGACAAACCCTCTCCTAGACAATCAACCCAAACTAGGGTTTGGCAATTCTCAGATCCAGATGGACTTCCAACATCTCTAATGGTCTTCATGCCTCCTCATATGCTTCAAAGACTCTCCATGTCAAGTTTCAAGCCTCACAAGTCAAGTTTCCTCAGACAATTGCTCAGATGGTTGAAAATCAGTTGTATTAGACAAAAAGTCAACTGTGGTCAACATACAATCAAACTTCATGATTTTTGGTCAACATCCTCATTTTGAAGTTACATTCATCATTTGATCAAGGGTTGATCATGATTCATCAAGAAAACTCAAGATTTGCTCAAAAGTCAAACTTTCCAAATTAGGGTTTCTTGAGGAAAAGTCAACTGAACTTTTGACTGAGCATAACTTCTTCATACTTTCTCAGAAATTTTTCCACCACCTCTTGTTTTGAAGGAAATCCCATTCTCTACAACTTCATGTCTCATAAGAATGTTCAAAAAATGCTTCATTTGGAAGGTATGGATCAAAACATTATAGGTCCTTTTCAAAGTCAACAAAAAGTCAACTTTTTGTTTTGAAGGTTTATTGAGCATGGAAACTCAAATTGAGATGAAACCAAAGAGGTTGGTTAGAGGACACTTATAGCTTTCTAAAAAGTCTAAGAACAATTGCACGCAGTGGAAAATTGAGCAAAATACACCATTCAGAAGTTGGGCATTTTTGAACAATTGCACAAAAGGAGATATTTGTCAAAATCCAATTTTTTCCAAATGGGCCTATAATTTTATGATCCAAACTTAATCATAATATTATTTGTGACCTATTGATGCCTTTCCATGACCACATTTTATTTTATTGATTTATTTTTGAATTTTAAACCATTTAATTCAAAATTAAATTATATAAAATATGAAAATAAGATATATTTTCAAGAGGAGTGGATTTTTATCAAGCTTGAGGTCCAAGATAGCCCATTAAACATGCCAAATTTGTGCTAGCCTCTCACATGCCAAATGTTTTGAAAAGGCATTTCGCTTTGACTTTGTAATGATTCATGTAGGAATGTATACAAAGTGTTCTAAATGTTTCGCTTTGAAAAGAGTTTGAACTTTGACAAAAGTGGTGTGTGAAGAGTATTTTGTTTGAGCAAGCAACTAAAAGTCTTATTACCTACTCGAATTGGTCGTTGCATATTTTACTCCTTTAGAATAGCGCTATCCATACCATTAGTTGGTAGGTAACTCTATTTGTTGGATGTAAGGGACATTCGGGACATCGTATGGTCATAGAAAGCAACTAGGAAGTATCCTAGCACATCTCAAGGACTATCATCATTTTTCAGAGGCTTACAAATCGAGGGTCAAGATCATGTTTCGAGGCGACATCGTGGGTCTTATGATCTTTGTATCAAGGGACTATGATGATTTGTTTTGAAGGCAAAGAATACCTCTACGCTCGAGGGACATGACCATTTGAATTGAAGGCAACGAGAGAGAATTACCCTGGTGTGTGTGAAAAGAGTGTGTTGATTTCAGATTCATGTTATCTTGAAAATTAGAGTGAGCTATGTTCAATTTTATCTTTCCATACACGCCTAATTACTAACAGTTTATAAGATGCGGAAAGTAAATTGTGGAAATATAAAGTGCGGAAAGATAAACCACGCTATTACATGGTCAGCGTATACATAATTTAAAATGCAGAAAGTAGAAACCCTAATTAAACTATTACATGCCATAAGCAATTACATAATTGGAAAAAAGAAAACGATAAAAAGAAACTGTCCGAAACGAGATAACCTGTGAAAAGATGAGAAATCGGAAAATACGAGGAAATCGATCAAGAGAAAAATGTTAGCAAAAATAATAATTTTTAAATGAGAAAAATATTTCATGCTGGAAATAACATTAATATGCTAAAATAATTTTTCTGGATTTTTTGGAGTTAATTTAATAATTAAAAATCAATTAAAGGTGATTTAAATGATAAATTAACAATTAAATTAAATATGCATGCAAAAATAATATTTTCAATTTTATAAATTAAAAAAATTTTCTGAAATAATGCAAAAGAAAAATATTTTTGGTATTTTAAAATGCATGATAAAAATTATGAAAGAAACATAAAATGCATGGAAAATATTAAATAGAAAATATGAAAATATGAAAAAATAGGTTAGTTTGCAAAGGAAGCAAAAATAAATGGTCCTGGTAGGAATCGAACAGGTGACCTTGCTTTCACAAACCCAAGCCTTGACCAATCGAGCAACAGGCACAATCGCTTGAAAACCGAGCGAGTGGATCATGAACAAGTGTCACCTCCGGACCGCATCGATTCCGCGCCAAACTTCATCTTCTTCGCTTTGAAATTTTGAAAACATAGCTTCAAGGCGACGCTATAGTCCCTGCATTTTCCAAAATCAAGCACAGATAATATAAATAACATTCAAGGGTATGAATCGACTGGAAACATCGTTCTGAATACGATGGTGGTCTAATTTATCAGTTTTAAGGAAGCCCTAAATCGAGGCCGAAAACCCTAACTATGGTGATTCTCGTTCTAAGCCATGGAAACTCAATCAAATTGCCCAGAAAGCTTGCAATCTTCGTTCTAATCACAAAAACAACAACAAAACATGTTAAAAATGCATGAATAATAGAATTTGATTTTGGAAAAAGTGTGACAAACCGAAATCGTGTTCTTGCAATTGTTGATGTTTTTGGATCGATTCAGGGGATGTCAAGGAACGTGTTTGGATGCTAAGAATCAATTGAATCGAGCTAAAACCCAGGCTGCTAGTAGCTTGTGTAGCACGGATTTTTTGAATTAGGTTAGGGTTCCTCAAGCAAATTTTCTGTTCTCATTCATGTGGTATGTATTATATATATAGTAGATGGAATTGAGCCGATTCGAGGAAGAAATCATCATCAATCAATGAAACATATTTGATTTTGTACAAAATCAAATTTTCTCTTTTTTGATCAATTTCTTTCCAAATCCAATCAAATTTCGAAATTTGCTGGCTTCTTTAGGTTACTTGGATCTCAAGGATGAGAGAAAAAATCAATTTGCAATTAATTTTGAATTTATACCTTATTTTTGAATTTAATTTGTATTTAAATGAATAAAATCCAAATTAAATAGAAAAATAAAATAAAAATTCGTGGCATTGGGCTTGGGTATTCCTAATTGTATAAGGAACAAGTTGGATGAAGAAAAGTAAGCCCATTTGCAAAATTTTGATTTTTACAAGTATCTCTTTGTGCACTTCTTCAAAATTGCCCAAATTATGAATGGTGTATCTTGCTCAATTTTCCACATTTTTGTGTGTTCTTGGACTTTTTAGAAAGCTCCGAGAGTCCTCTAACAAACCTCTTTGGTTTCATCTCAATTGGAGTTTCCATGCTCAATATATCTTCAAAACAAAATGTTGACTTTTGTTGACTTTGAAAAGGACTCAGAATGTTTTGGTCCATTCCTTCCAAATGAAGCATTTTGTGAACATTCTTGTGAGACATGAAGTTGTAGAGAATGGAATTTCCTTCAAAACAAGAGGTGGTGGAAAATTTCGAGAAAGTATGAAGAAGTTATGCTTAGTCAAAGTTTGGTTGACTTTTCACTAAGAAACCCTAATTTGGAAAGTTTGACTTTGAGCAAATCTTGAGTTTTCTTGATGAATCATGATCAAACCTTGATCAAATGATGAATGTAACTTCAAAATGAGGATGTTGACCAAAATGATGAAGTTTGATCAGTATGTTGACCACGCTTGACTTTTGTCCAATACAACCGATTTTCAACCATCCGAGCAATTGTCTGAGGAAACTTGACTCATGAGGCTTGAAACTTGACAAGGAGAATTGAAGTGTATGAGGAAGCATGAAGACCATTGGAGATGTTGGGAGTCCATCTTGATCGAGAATCACCAAACCCTAGTTTGGGTTGATTGTCAGAGAGGTTTGTCCGATCAATCCTCGAGGAATCCTCGAGTATGGATGCATGAAATATCTCGAGAAGATCGAGGGCAAATTTGGGGTATGACAGCTGCCCTGCTCAATCTTCTTGTACCGAAGGGTTAGATTGGCATGTTCGCCTTCGTGACTGTGGAGGTAGAAGATGATTGAACACCGAGTACACCGAAAATTTGCACTCACTGCTATCGATGATGCGGAACGGGCTTACAGATGCCATTTGAGAAGTGGAGACTTCACTGGGAATGAGTCGACGCTAGACTTGAGATTGTTGATAGGAGAATTGACGGGATGGGCTTAAGATGCCATCTAGAAAGATCGGTGTACATGTTTTGTATATATCCTTAACTTTGCCCAACCCTTTGGTTCGCCAGATGCCCTTATTTTTGCCTAGGCCACCGACCTAGCGGGTCTCTTTTATGTAGTATTTTTGACTATGTCCGCTCACTGTGGTGTGGGAAGTCTTCACCATCCATGGTGCTAAGTATCATAGTCTACCGAAAATATCGCCTTGACTACAAACGGTCCCTCATGCGGGAGTCCATTTGCCTCGATCACTCAGGAAGAATGATGCGCTGACTACTAGATCACCGACTTGGTAGACTCTGTTGACTTTCTTGTTAAACGCCTAATCATTCGCTCGATAGATCCGTCCATGGCGTATGGACGCGAGTCGCTTCTCATCAATCGTTAATCCGTCAAGGCGAGTCTGAATCCAATCCTCTTCACCTAACTCTGCGTCCTGGAGGACTCTTGTTGAGGGTATTTGAACCTCGATGGGTAGGACTGCTTCTATACCATACACAAGAGAGAAAGGAGTTGCCCCTATTGATGTTCGTACTGTAGTGCGATAACCATGAAGAGCAAATGGTAACATCTCATGCCAATCCTTGTAAGTCACTGTCATCTTCTGTATCATCTTCTTGATATTCTTGTTGGCGGCTTCCATCACGCGCCATTCATCTTAGGCCGATACGGAGAAGAGTTGTGATGCTTGATCTTGAATCAAGGAGTTCGTGATCATCTTGTTGTTGAGATTAGAGCCATTATCCGTGATAATCCTTTCTGGAGTTCCATACCGATGATAAGATTATGTTTGATGAATCGCCACAACATTCTTGGTAATGTATGTGAACGAGGCTGCTTCTACCCACTTGGTGAAATAATTAATTGCCACAAGGATGAAACGTGTCCGTTGGAAGTCGGGTTGATCATGATTCATCAAGAAAACTCAAGATTTGCTCAAAAGTCAAACTTTCCAAATTAGGGTTTCTTGAGGAAAAGTCAACTGAACTTTTGACTGAGCATAACTTCTTCATACTTTCTCAGAAATTTTTCCACCACCTCTTGTTTTGAAGGAAATCCCATTCTCTACAACTTCATGTCTCATAAGAATGTTCAAAAAATGCTTCATTTGGAAGGTATGGATCAAAACATTATAGGTCCTTTTCAAAGTCAACAAAAAGTCAACTTTTTGTTTTGAAGGTTTATTGAGCATGGAAACTCAAATTGAGATGAAACCAAAGAGGTTGGTTAGAGGACACTTATAGCTTTCTAAAAAGTCTAAGAACAATTGCACGCAGTTGGTAGAACTGTAAGACCTTCAACGGTCAGAGGGTCTTGCTTGACGCCATGATAGTAAACATCAGCTCCATAATTCCAAGGAATAGCTTTGTCAGAGGAATATGGAACTGGTCTGGGAGAAGTAATGATAAGAGGTTCCACCCTAGGCATAGGATCAGCCGAGGAAATCCTTATAGTGTTAACATCAGCATAGTCTTCGGGGAAATCGTCACCCCATCCGATCACTTTAACATCTTCAATAGGAATCTTGTAGCTTTCAGGAATAGTGTACTTCACCATGTAATCATACTTTCCACTTGGTCGCCCCAAGGTATCCCACATGATGGTGCGCCTTCACCTCCTCGATCTTCAACTTAGACATATCTTCACACGCTCGTGACAAGGGGTTTTAGAAATAGTATCCACTATCCATCATGCAATCGAACACGCCTTCTCAACCAAGCGCAACCATCAAGTGCGTATGGGCACCAACGACAATTCTCCGGCATCTCGATTGACACCCTTGTAGCAAATTCTTCTTAACATCGAGGAATGGTCAAGCCGCCTATGTTGAAAACATAAGTATCTTCCCCAACAAAGATTGGAACTTGTCATGGTTAGGTATGGGCGTTGATCACATTCGAGTCTCACAGAGGGTCGAACTCAATCGCTTAGCTTCAATCATATCTTGAATCTTGTTCTTCGTGAGCCCAACAGCTGTCGTTGTCGTGCGGGCTGTTGGAATGGTAAGCACACTTAGCATTAGGATTGTATTCGGAGAGGAAGTGTTGATATTTGAGGAGGATCCTCAAAGTAATCACCGCTTCAACATGTGTCAAGGCTCGCACAATGGCATGTTGATTGAACCGCCTTCGGTGCTCGCTACGCTGTCTCACGAGGTTGTGAAGATGTAGGATCGAGATCACAACCGCCCCACGCATTGAGCGCGGTCGGTCTTGGCTCGCTTTTCCGACCACACAAAGATTAGCTTCTTTCTTACCACCAACATCTCTCGCAAGATTGATGACTCTACATGAATCTTTCCACTTTTGATACCAACAATACGCCTCCGTCAATATCAACTCTGAATCCCTCAAGAGTTTCCAATCGATGATCAAGAACGGGCCCGTTAGTGTTCCCATAAACATATCGACCAATTCCCTATCGACAAGGGTGGTCAACTCCACTCGCTAAATCTCTCCATTTCGAGCATACTCTTTTGAACTTCTCGTCACGACCCATAGACATGCTTTGTAGTTGCATGCGAGTGGGTGTCACATACCCCAAAATTTTCCTCCATCTACTCAAGAGATCATACATCCATACTCAAGGATCCTCAAGAGTCGATCGATAAACTCTCCTAGACAATCAACCCAAACTAGGTTGGTATCTCAAGTCAAGATGGATTTCCAACATCTCCAATGACCTTCATGCCTCCTCATATGCTTCAAAGATTCCATGTCAATTTTCAAGCCTCACAAGTCAAGTTTCCGCATAATTGTTCGATGGTCGAAAATCGATGTATTGACAAAAGTCAACGTGGTCAACATATACCAAACCTCTCGATTTTTGGTCAACATCCCCATTTTGAAGTTACATTCATCATTTGATCAAGGGTTGATCATGATTCATCAAGAAAACTCAAGATTTGCCCAAAAGTCAAACTTTCTAAATTGGTTTCTAGATGAAAAGTCAATCAACTTTGACCGATCATAACTTTCATACTTTCTCAAAAATTTTTCCACCACCTCTTGTTTTGAAGGAAATTCAATTTCTAAACTTCATGTCTCACAAGAATGTCCAAAAATGCTTCATTTGAGAGGTATAAAACATTAAGTCATTTTCAAAGTCAACAAAAAGTCAACTTTTGTTTTGAAGATATTTTGAGCATGGTAATCCAATTGAGATGAGACCAAAGACATTGGTTAGAGGACTCTTAGAGCTTTCCAAAAGTCCAAGAACACTCAAAATGTGGAAAATTGAGCAAGTTGCACCATTCACAAGTTGGGCAATTTTGAAAGAATGCACAAAGAGAGATACTTCAAAATCAAATCTTTGCAAACGGGCTACTTTTTCTTCATCCTAACTTGTTCCTCAAGCAATTAGGAATATCCAAGCCCAATGCCACGAATTTTTGGTTTATTTTTCTATTTAATTTGGAATTTATTCATTTAAATACAAATTAAATTCAAAATAAAGTATAAAATCAAAATTAATTGAAAGATTGATTTTATTCTTTCCTTGATGTCCAATTAACTCACAAATGCTAGCCAATCAGAATTGAAGCAAAAAGGCAAGATTGGATTGAAATTGAAATTTGAAAATTTGATTTTCATGAAAAATCAAATTTGATTATCATTGATTATTGATCAAATCTTTCCAAATTCAATCTCAAATCCTTCCAAAGATATATACACAATGCATATCAATCAAGAGATTAAAGAATTGCTCCAACCCTAGTTTCAAACTCAAAATTGTTCTTCAAGCAATTGGCAATCCATCCCACACTGCTTAATCGATTTTAAGGTGTCAAACACATTCCTTGGTACCAGAGTGATTCCGATACCTACTTCATCGAAAACCATCCGTAATCAAGCAATCCAGCTTTGTTTGTTCTTATTTTTCAAAATTGATTATCCATATTCATGCATTATTAATCCGATTTGTTGTTGTTTTTGTGTTTAGTGAGAAGCTTACAAACTCGGTACTTTGATTGATTTCTATGGCGGAATCGTGTATTGCCATGATTAGGGTTTATGTGATCGCTTTAGGTTCTATACAGGAAAAATGGACCTCGACTAGTACCATCAGATTAATGATGTTTCCAATCGAACCATGGCTTTAGAATGTATTTATATTATGTGTGTTGTATTTTTGATATTAGCCTGGACGAAGGTCGAAGAATAGCCGACGCTTAGTCAAATTCAAAATGAAGAAGACGATGAATCATGCGAAATGAGGAGATGTATTTAGCTTGACGCTTGTTATTTTCAAACCATCCTGCTTCCAAACAAGCATGCAAGCAGTCACTTGGCTCGGTGGTTTTTCAAGGTTCAAATGGGATGTCCCCGCTCGATTCCTGTTCGTATAATCCTTTTATTTTTCCAAAACTCTATTTTCATGTTTTCTAATTTATTTTAATATTTTCATCATATTTTAATTATTTTCATATTTTTATTCTGCATTTAAAATTACAAAAAATATTTTCTTTTACTTTATTTTCATAAAACCTTTATTTAATTTAATAAATTAAAAATATAATTTTGCATGCATATTTATTTTATTTTTATTTTAGCATTTAAATCATTACTAATTGCATTTTAATTATTAAATTTTTCCAAAAATCCCAAAAATTATTTTAGCTTATTTATCTTATTTCCATATATTAATTTTCTCATATTTAAAATTGCATTTTTTCTAACATTTTCTCATTTCAATTTCATCATATTTCCGATTTTCTTATTCTTTCACAGTCGATCCGATTCGTACGCTTTCTTCCATTTTTTATTTTATTTTTCAATAATGTAATTGCTCATGGTTGTAATAGCTTAATTTAGGACTTTACTTTCCGACCCTAAATTATGTATCCAAAGCCATGTAATATGTAGGTTTACCTTCCGCACTTTACATTCGCATTTTACTTCTCCAAGACCATCAATTGCTAGTAATTAGCGGTATGGCAAGATAATAATTGGACATAGCTCACACTTCAAGATAAAATATCCGAATTCAACACACTTTCACACACGCACCCTTGTGGTAATTCTCTCGATGCCTTCGATTCAAAATGGTCATGCCTCTAACATAGAGGTATTCTAGCACCGCTGCCTTCCAAACAATCATCATAGTCCTTCGATACAAAGATCATAAGACCCACGACGCCTCCGAATACATGATCTTGACTCGATTGTCGCCTACGAAAATGATGATAGTCCCTTCGAATGTGCAGGATACTTCCTACAAGTTGCCTTCAATGACCATCCGATGTCCCTTCGAATGTCCCGCCACATCCAACGAATGGAGCTACCTACTAACTAATGGTATGAAGGCGCTATTCTAAAGGAATGTAAAAGTACAAAACCACCAATTCGAGTGGGTAATAAGTCTTTTAGTTGTCTTTAAACAAATGCTTTTCACACCACACTCTTTTCAAAGTTCAAATTTTTCAAACAAAATATTTCCTAACACTTTGTATACATTCCTACATGAATCATTACAAAGTCAAAGCGAAATGCCTTTTCAAAATTTTTGTCAAACACACGTAAAGCAATTTTAAAAAGTTATCTAAGAGCAACTAAGAGTCTGTAGAATAAATCATGGATGGAAAAGGGTCTAATACCTTCCCTTTTCATAACCATTCTCCGAACTCAATCTAACGAAGGTCTTTTTCTCATACTTTTACCTTCCCTTAATTGATAAAAAAAAAGTCGGTATGGTACCGCACGCACATTTGGATACAAAATCCTACAAAGTCAGCTCAATCAGATTACGTTGTCAATCAGATCAGACCATATCGCCAGAGAAAGCATCCGCTAAGTCACCCAAGTACCGGATACTGGCCATTCTCTACCGATAATACCACCCAATCGAAGTTCCTGACAAACTCTTTGAAAATAGTGCATCCAAATCATTATTACCTAGTGGGTCGATCTTTTGAACATAGACTTCAAATGCAATTTGAAAGACATGCCATCATATTAAAAGTTGAACTTTGAACTAGGAGGAATCCCACATCAGAACAAGGCTCAGATCATCAAAATTCAAAATGACATCTCGGGATTTTCCACGATTCAGACGGTCTCAAGTTGCTTGACTTGTCATCTCATCGTAGTATCGACTATAGTCAGAAAGGACCTCCTCCTTCTTAGGCTGCTCACCGTTATCTTCATTACCCTTGAAATTCCTCATTCTCGACACTTCCTTCGTAGAGCTCTAACGACTGAAAGACCACCTTTGGCCTCGCCGCCGAAAGACCAACAACCTTCTTCTTTTCGTTGATGAGATTCTTCAGATCTTCTTCGGCCTTGGGCCAAACCTGCAAATACATCCACTGAACCGAGCATTTCGATTCTAGAGATCTTTGATGGACTGTTTCGAGAGCCATTTTCGCTAAAATAAATAATGAGAGAATGAGAAAACCAATCTTCAATGTACCGTGTAATGTTATGCTATGATATGCAATGTTTATGCGAATGCAATGCAATGTTTTCAAGGACCTAGAGATTTAAATTTGTTAAATAAGTACGGACAAACATTTATTAGTTCTCTTTATTATTCTAAGTACAAAAGATAGTTCAAAATAATAAAAGAAAACATATAAATCCTAAAGCTCTAAGTCTCCCATGGGCGCTCCTCTGGTGCCGGTATGCTGATGCTTCACTCGTGAAGTAGTTTTGTCAACTCTAGCACTTTCTTCTCACTTGCATAACACCGAGCTTCAAGGTATCCCTCTTTGAGCCGAATCCGATCTCTTCAAGTCTTCAAAATCGTGAGGCATGCCGGATGGAGAATGGTATAGATACGCCACCTATAGCAACAAAGTTCCATAATTATCGGTAACACGGTGTAAACGGCATCATGAGGTTTTAAGCTCGAGCTCGCACCCATTTGAGGTAAGGTTCCAAGGAATGGAGTTTGGTGACCCAAAGTCTGGTATCGCCTTCTTTACCATGCCCCAAGCGTAGCGAACCTTCGCTTGCACTCGAGATCGGTCGTAGTCGAACACAATATCTGAAGCATATCATGAGGACCATCTCTTCGAGCAAACCAAATTGACGTGAGAGCTAGAGAAGGGTTGTAAGTAATACCCCCTTATACCAAGTAAAGGGTACATTAGGAATTCTCCACAACGCCAATGAATGTGAAACTTTTGAGAGAAAAGATTCCAATGGATATCGAACGAGTGACATTAGTCTTGAGACCATCTCAACCTTTGCTCGCTTTTCAAAACCGATGGAGGAAGGTGCGAAATAAACCACCGAAAGTAACGTATACAAACACATGAGAGTTCCTTGTCTTGATGGTACGAGTGTGAGAGAATGAATATCTCCAAGTAAAGTAGGCAATGTGATCATGGGTAAGAAACAACTTGATGGCATTAACATCTATGAATTGATCCGAGTTAGGAATAGAACCAAACCATAGATTAGCAAGGCCACAATATCTTCAAATGCATGGAAACTCATAACTGAGGAATTCCGGCTTAATTAGAACTTAGCAAACCCTTAATTTCGCTTCTAGTTTCCCAATTGGCTTCAATGTCGGTGCTTTAGGTGTAAGGAGGATGATGTCTTCGCATTTAGGAACCTTTTCTAAACCGTGAATGGCATTTGGTCAAGAATAGGTATCCCAGTAGTAGAGAACTCTTCCAAGGTAGAACCAACTGATAATCGGAATGTAAAGCAATGGTGTTTCGATCGAAGAACAAATAGACATGCATCATATCTTCTTCAAAACCGGAGATAACCAAGTCAAGTAGATAACCATGTCTTTTGATGAACTGCATGATGGGAATTTCAAACCAATTGAAATGAGAAGGTATACCCATGAAGTTGATTCGATAGTCTTTCTAGAAGCCATAATCCCTACAAAAAGTAGCAAAGATAAATACCTAGGTCCCTAAATAGTTAGAAATGATATGCAATGCGATGATGTCATGATGTCATGTTTAGCACACACAAACAACCACACAACGAGCCTAGGTTTAAGGCTCTAAGAGGTATAGGTGATTACCCCACCAAAAGTTTGAGTCGGGTTCATCCGTCCTATAATAGTAACCGAGTTCTAGGAATCTCACATCATTGATCTTTCTCAGAGGCGCTTATTTCAATACGACCAAGTGGTCGATCGAAATATCCCAAAGTCCCGATCTCAATGAGCGTAGCATCGAGTATCAACCAACCTTAGTTCGCACTAAATTCGACCATCTCACTACCTTCTAATGGCCAAGATGGGTCAATTAAGGTTCTAAAAGTTTAGTTAGTGCTCGATGACACCACGCAGAAGCCAAATACTATCCTCAACTGGAAATGAAGAGTATCGTGACATCCAAAGTGTCACACTAACGTAGCCATCATGTCAACGCTTTTGATATACGCCTAACGCGCGACGATTTATTGCTACTTACCTAAAAGGAAACCCGATCCGTGTAGGATCCACAAATATAATACCCAAGCAACCCTTAAAGATAAAGCAATTCAAACAAAAAGCGTAAAGTGATCTAAAATCCCTAAGGTATTCTCTCTTAGGTGTGTCCTACAGAGTCGCCACCGAATACTAGAAACTGAATTTTTAGGTTTTTGTATCGCAAATGTGCGGATAGCAAGAGTCGCCACCGAATTTCTTTTATCCAATTAAGGGAAGGTAAAAGTACGTAAAAGACCTTCGTTAGATTCCTAGTAAGGGAGAAGGTTATGAAAAGGGAAGGTATTAGCACCCTTTCCATCCGTAGTTATCTACGGCTCTTAGTTGCTCTTAGATCACTTTAAAATCTGCTTTCCGTGGTGTTTGACAAAAATGTTTTGAAAAGGCATTTCGCTGACTTGTAATGATTCATGTAGGAATGTACAAAGTGTTCGTAAATGTTTCTGCTTGAAAAGAGTTTGAACTTTGACAAAAGTGTGTGGTGTGAAGAGTATTTTGTTCGAGCAAGCAACTAAAAGTCTTATTACCTACTCGTAATTGGTCGCTTTGCTATTTTACGCCCTTAGTATAGCCATCCATACCATTAGTTGGTAGTAACTCATTTGTTGGATGTAATTATCTGGAGGACATCGATGGTCATGGGAAAGTAACTTGGTAGGAAGTATCCTAGCACATTCAAGGGACTATCATCATTTTCGTGAGGCGATAAATCGAGGGTCAAGATCATGTATTCGTGAGGCGACATCGTGGGTCTTATGATCTTTGTATCAAGGGACTATGATGATTTGTTTTGAAGGCACTGCATAGAATACTCTACGCTCGAGGGACATGACCATTTGAATTGTGAAGGCAACAGAGAGAATTACCCTAAGGGTAATGTGTGAAAAAGAGTGTTGATTTTAGATTCATGTTATCTTGAAAATTAGAGTGAGCTATATTCAATTTTATCTCCATACACGCCTAATTACTAACAATTATAAGATGCGGAAAGTAAATTATAAATAAAGCGGAAAGATAAATCCTACGCTATTACATGGCTTGGGTAGATACATAATTTAAAATGCGGAAAGTAGAAACCCTAATTAAACTATTACATGCCATAAGCAATTACATAATTGGAAAAAGAAAACGATAAAAAGAAACCGTCCAAACTAGATAACCTGAAAAGATGAGAATCGGAAATACGAGGAAATCATCAAGAGAAAAATGTTAGCAAAATAATAATTTTAAATGAGAAAAATATTTCATGTTGGAAATAACATTAATATGCTAAAATAATTTTTGGGATTTGAGTTAATTTAATAATTAAAAATCAATTAAAGGTGATTTAAATGATAAATTAACAATTAAATTAAATATGCATGCAAAATAATATTTTCAATTTTATAAATTAAATAAAATTTTCTCGAAATAATGCAAAAAGAAAAATATTTTTGGTATTTTAAATGCATTATAAAAAATTATGAAAGAAAATAAATGCATGGAAAATATTATATTAAATAGAAAATAAGGAAAAAGGAAAAATAGGTTAGTTTGTAAAGGAAG